>JAZKJV010007582.1:0-1200000 GCA_037367405.1 Ottelia alismoides | reverse complement strand
ACTATATAAGTGAGGGCAACCCTAGCCCTTTAGTGCATGCATTAAGTTGCTCTCTCTCCTTCTCTCATTCTCACGCCCCATCTCTCTCTAAGAGTGGTCGTCCACTATGAGTTCTTGAGAGAACTACAGTCGTCGCTACGTCGTCGTGTTGTTGGATCTCCGTATTCCTTGGTGGCTCTAGCACAAGTAGAAGATGTCAGATTTCATTGGACGAAATTAGGACATTCAACGCTTGGATCTTCATCATGGATTGCGTGAAGCACGCGTCTCATCATCGCACCCGCAAGTGCCATCTTCGTGGATCGGACTTGAGTCAGGAGGATCTCTTGCTTTAGAGATCAAGTGATCACAACCACGATTCAAGAGGTATTTCTAATACTTTGCGGTTAGATGAAACGATCCAAGAAATGTTCTTGGGATAATGTAGTTTCATCATATGTTTTAAAAAATTATAATTCTGCTGCACCAAGAAACTACTACGACTAGTCGCTCCGATCGCATTGGATGCGATCATCACGCTTTCGTGATGCGCTTAAGGATTTCCCCATATCCATAAGATGCATCTTAGCTACGTGTCTGGTGACCACCACCATGTTCAGCCTCCTGCCTTCCACAGCTTGGTTGAGGCCACTACCTTACTAACCACCTCTGCCTGAAGCTCAAGAACATGTTCCCTCCTCCATGTACCCTTCATTTCGAGTTAATTTTCCTATTCGATCTGTTCACCCCATCTAGCATCGCATCTATCCACTCCTATCTAACCCTCTACACATGCTCCATCTTGCACTGCAGCCTGATCACCCTTAGGATCGACCATCATGTCGAGTTTGAGGCTCGGATCTCCTCTACCACCTTCGTTGGAGATCGAAGCCCGCCCCACCGTCGCTTCTTTCTATTTTTGCTCAAATAACCCCGACCAAAGCTTTGCCCCAAGTTGAGCTCACCTTCGCAGGTGTTTGCGTGCACAGGGATTCCAGTTCCAGCCTTCAGAGTATTAGCTCCAGGTCCCCCATCTTTGCCACACACATCTGACCAGTAGATCCTCATCAGACCCGTCCATTCTATGTGGGTGCCTTCCACGAACTTGTTGGGCCCTTACAATCGATCATCAGGGCCGAGGATACCATCTGAGGCTCTAGTGAAGCTCGTCGGGGCCTTGTTCTTCCAGATCCCTTCTACACCATTGGATTGGCCCATCACTGCCAGATCTGATCCTAGCCTCCAACCAGTGCAGCCCTTTGGCCGTTGGATCTGGCGCCTGATGCATCTGCGCCCCACGTCTCCGACATTCTCTGGGGCATCAGATCTGAAACAGCAGGAGATTCGCACCGCACGTTCCACCATTCACTAGAGCATGTGTCCCCCATGTGCTTCGCACGTGCCCTGCGAGGGTATTTTACACTTGCTTCCCTGTAGTTTTTATGCTTTACTATTTAGACTGTTAAATAAAGTTGTAGTTCAAACTTTTAGTATATTAGTCCTTTAGATTTCCAGTATTTGCACTTTAGTCCTTCGAGTCAAGATACACGTGCACGCTCATGTGATTTTGTGGTGTTTTTGCAAGAATTGTCCTGCACTATCTGATTATTATGGTTTGAATGAATATTTCATATATTTGCACATACTCCTGTGTGTGGTAATTTGAGAATGTGCATTTAATTTGTGGACTTTTTGCACTAGTACCCCTGGACTTTTGTATACATTACTGTTTGACCTAGATAATTACAAATAGGTCTCTACAACATGTGTCTCTTGTTTTTAATCAAATAATTATTAAATCTACTCCATAAATTCCAAAAAATTGTCATTAGCTCTTGCTAGCATGTAACATATTTTGTAATTTTTTTGAGTCGATTTGATTTTATTTGATATATTCTAGAAATCAAAAACCCCTAAAAACGTGTCCGTATATTTTATAAAATGCCAAAAAATATAAAAGTGGTCTCAAAAATTTAAATAAAAACCTTATGTTCTTGTTTTAGTTTGTTTTCACTACAGTATCATTTTTGTTCCATTATCTTTTATAAAAAACCTAAAAATCACAGTAGACTAAAAGTCTTATAAAAATCATTAAAAAATCTAGAAAAACAAAAACAATGAGATTTTAGTTACTGTAGTTAGGTATTTTTCTCTACTTTATCATAAAAATAAGATCAAGACATTTGGGCTCTTTTGATATTTTTTATTCACCCTCCAATCCAGGGTGTACATTACCTTGTCTTTTGTGTTATTTCATTTTCATAAAATTGTATAAAAATCAAATAAATACCATGAAATCACCAAAAATAGTTGCATATTTGAAAAACATAAAAATATTTTTATTTCTAAATTTTTTGTATTTTGTGAAGGCTTCCTTGTGCCTTAACCTTTGTTTACATTTTTGAAAATTTTAAAAAAATGTAAAAAAAATCAAAATTAAATAAAAAGTGTATTTATTATGCTGATCTCGACTACTTCGTACATTTATATGCTCCTTGTGTTCGACCCTTGTCGCTAGACCAGGTTAATAAAATAGCGGAGATCGCTACATTGATTTTCATGCTTGATTGTTTTAATTATGGCCTTTATTTTTCTTGTTGAGTCTGATTGAGTGATTGAGGTCGCAACAACCTTTGATATCACTTAACCTTGGTTTCTCGGTCACTTATCAATCATCAGCGAGAAGTTGGACCATATCGAGACTATAGAGAAGAAGCAGTGCCATGGACTGAACCAGATTGATTAGTTGGCACAAATGTTAAGTGACCTGAAGACTTAGATCATGTGTCTCCAAGAGGCATAGACGACTTCTCATCCGCATCTCAGGTCACGGGACGATATAGGGAGCAACTCTACCTAGCCATCTACCACATACTTCCAGGTTCACCACATCCAGGCAGAGCTGGTCCAGCCGCCCAACACTACCAGCAGCCACCACTATCTCCGGACACCCAGATGGTGGTCTACTAGATGGATTAGCCTTTGGCAGCTCTCCCCCCTCTACATCTTGAGTAGGAGCTGTTGATGGAATTCAACGGGGTCTGGTATTCTCAGTACTAACCTCGACCACGGATTCATCGTGACCATCATGGCTTTTTTTGGTCCATTGGAGGCACCTCTTCCCAGCAGCAGCCTCCAGCTCAAGCAGGGTAGAGCAGTTAGCAGCAGCCCCGTCACTCCCAGTAGTACAAGCAGCAACAGGTTCCTCATCCCTCATATAAGGGATATTAGTGGAGGTCGTAGAAGCCTCTTGCTTAGTATTTCCAGCATCCCCCTCCTCACTATGAGCAACAACAGTCTTAGCCTCATTTCCACCAAGGCAACCTGTCTAGTTCTCATGCACTTGTTTATGAGAATCCAGCCCTTGATGACCTCTCCGGCTTACTCATAGACCAACAGGCATCCTTCTGGAGAGAGGTGGATGATTTTCGAAAAGAAATGAGGGAGATTATCAAGGGCAAGGTCACCATACCCACTAAGATTGAACCAAATCTGAACAATCTGAAGAGTAAATCCGAGCATGTATAGTTTACAGAGACCACCACTCCTGGTGATATTTTGGGCGATATTTCTTCCTATGTATTTGATGTTGATTTTGTGACACTTAGGAGAGGTAGGATGCCAACCGGCGATGCCTCATCTGAGCGACGACCCCATGCAGATTATGGAGTGCCAAATAAGGATGGTAGCAGTGTTGATGTTGTTAATCATGATGATGATGACGGTGGTGGTGAGGCCACCAAGTACGTTGAACTAGTCGATGGTATTGAGGCCATCATGATTCCATATGCATACGGTGGTGTAGATGCCACCATGATACCAGATGCTTGTCTAGAGAGAAGTGTTGATGCTTCTAGTTCAGATGTTGTAGGTGGTGTTGATGTCACCAATTTTCCTTCATTTGTGTTACCTCCTTCTCTATCTCAGGACAGTTTTGGAAAAATACAAAAAATGGAAAAATAGAAAAGAACAAATATATGAATAAAGGAAAGATTTTTGTAACTCCTGTGATTCTATCTATTTTTCATGATGATCTTGGTATGGATTCTAGTCTTCTACATGCACAGGAGCCTATTCCTGACCCTCATCTCTCTAGATAGGGTCCATCCTTCCCCTTCTCTCAAGCACTCTATTTAGGAAAGGGGATTCAAAAAGAAAATCCCAAAAAGAAACACGAGCTAGAGTTTAGTGAGTAGATGATTGATCGATTCTAGATACAGCAGACTCTACAGGAGGCACTAGAGCACATCCCACTCTTCTAGAAGAACTTGAGAGAGAATACCACCATCTGTGAGGAGAGGAGGAACCACAATGCAAAGATCCATGTGCTTACTTGTGCTACTTACTTCGTGGTTCAGAACTAGTTTCTAGCCACGAGACCCGATGTAAAAGCTTCATATGTCAGATGCCATACCCATGAGAAACGGTTTGATTGTACTCTATTAGACAATGGCTCTTTGATTAACCTCCTTCCAACTGCCTTACTCAACTGATTTAAGCTTGGCCCTCTTAGACAGAGCAGGACAGTCCTTCAGTTTGTTGATAGATCTGTCAAGAGGCCGAAGGGGTTACTCAAGGACATGATCGTCACAATTCAGGGCCAGAAATTCCCCATGGATTTTGTTGTATTGGACATGGAGATCCTTGTGTCTGTGACCGATACCCCCATCATCCTAGGATGTCCATTCTTGGTCATAGCCAAGGCAGTAACCGATCATGATAGCGGGAAGGTATAGTTTTACATTGAGGGCAAAAGTGTACAAACAGAGATGATCGAGGAGACCAGAGCTAGAGATTCAACTTGTTCAGAGCAGATGACAGATGCAGAGCGAGACGTCCACTAGGAGTGCGACTTTGTGATTATAGATAACGAGGCAGTTTGGGCAGACCCAATAGAATGAGCTCTTATCACACATTCAGATACCACAGATTTCCAGATTCTAGTTGATGAGAGTACGGAGAGTACACTCGTGGCACCGGACACACTTGAGGCTGATGATCGTGGTCAGGATAGTGAAATAGATTATATTTCATGCAGTTCAGATTCAGATCCCTCGGATTCAGACATTGATGGTTGTTTACCGTGTCTGATTCCTATAGAGCCTACATATAGGGTGGAGAGTGAGCCAGGACAGTTTACAAATATATCAGCAGGATCGTCATTTGTTAGATTCACTGATGCAGTGAGAGTTCTCACACACAGATCAGGTAGCTTTCGCTCAAACATTTCAGAAGACAGATTTTCCAGCTCCCACATGTTCAGATTTGAAGACCTTACCATAGAGTACGAAGTACACATTCCTTGCGGGCAAGCCAGATATGTTCCCAGTCATTATCTCAGCAGATTTGATTGGAGATCAAGAATCTCGTTTGACGGAGGTTCTTGAAAGAAACGCAAGATGATTGGATGGAGTGTAGTTGATCTCCAGGGGATAAATCTGGCCTTATGCTCCCACCACATCTATCTCGAAGAGGATGCCAAGCCATCGCGTGAGTTCTAACGAGAGCTGAACCTAAATATTTGAGATATGGTCATCAAGGAGATATCAAAGTGGTGTAGCATCGATTTTATCTACCCCATCTCTGATTCCAAGTGGGTTAGTCCATTGCATGTGGTACCCAAGAAGACGGGTATCACGACATCTTTGAGCGAGTCTAGAGAGGAGATAATTACCCGGGTACCCACTTCTTGGAGGGTATGTGTGGACTACAGATGATTGAGTCGGGCCACCAAGTAGGATCATTTCCCACAACCATCTGATACCTCATGGCTAAGAAGTATGTCAAAGATAGATTGACCAGATGGATCCTTCTACTCTAGGAGTTTTATATAGAGATTAAGGATAAGCCTGGAGTAAATAATGTAGTCACATATCACCTCTCCCGTTTAGAGAACCTTGAGGTTTCTGATTAGAACGCACCTATTATAGAGTCCTTCCCAAATGAGTCATTCCTTGCTATCACCCCGCTTCCATGGTACGTTGACATTGTGAAATATCTTGTTGCCAAGAAAGTTCCACTAGGTTGGCCCAGACAACGACTTGAGACCTTCCTCGTCAAGTCCAAGTCATACCATTGGGAGGATCCCAACCTTTATCATGAAGGGGGGGGATATGTATGGTGTCGGTGCATTCCTCAGGAGGAGCACCACAACGTCCACACTTACTGCCACAAGCTTGAGGTAGGAGGACATCATTGTGGGAGGAGGACAACACAAAAAATTCTCCAATCCGGCCTATGGTGGCATACCCTCTTCAAGAATTTTGATGAATTCGTGAAGAGGTGTATTGACTGTCAGAGGATGGGCACTTGTGGATAGCGTGATATGATGCCAATGCAGCCCATTCACTTTTGTGAGTTTTTTGACACATGGGGCACCATTCCCTAGGAGTTGGGGATTTGAATACATTCTGCTTGATGTGGATTATGTGAGTTGTTGGGTTAAGGCCATCCCCGCCCGAGCTGTAGATGCTAAGAACGTATGCAGATTTTGAGGGAAAATATCATTTCACAGTTTGGGTACCTAGAGTTTTGATATCTGATGGGGGGACTTACTTTATCAACGACAAGGCAAAGGCCCTTGCGAACGAGTTCAGCATTGACCATCGTGTTGTCACTCCATATCACCCTTAGACCAGTAGTCTTGTTGAAGTATCGAACATAGAGATCAAGACTATATTGCAGAAGGTTCTCTGCCCATATGGAAAGGATTGGTCATAGCTTTTGGACTCGATATTGTGGGCATATAGGACTTCCTTCAAGATACCTTTTGGCACATCTCCCTTTAATCTTGTTTATGGAAATCCATGCCATTTACCTGTGGAAATCAAGCATAAGTCACTATTGGCGGTCACTGAGATATTATTGGATCCAAAGAGTGTAGGAGAGCAGAGGAAAGTAGAGTTGGAAGTCCTAGAGGAGTTGAGAGATTCAACCTTTTTGAGTAGCCTACAATATAAGGATAGAGTGAAGATATGGCATGATTATCATATTAGCCATAAACAGTTTGAGCCGAGTCAGAGAGTATGGCTTTTTTATGTAGGTTGAGATTATTTCCAGGGAAATTACAAAGAAAATGAAAGGGACCTTACTTGGTCACAAAGGTGCACGACAACAGAAGCATTGATTTATCTGAGTTGGCATATGAATCCACCTGTCATGTTAACAGTCAGCACTTGAAGCCATATCTTGATCATGATCTGTTGATCGTTGACGTTGCCCCTATTCATTTTGCATGAGATGTGGTCCTTGACTCACATCATTTGCATCTCATGTCGGATTTGTACTTCACTTTCGTAGTTGTATAGATCCAGTTGTCCATATCATTCATTCTTTTTGTCTGACACCTCATTTTCATCTCATGATTACGTTGTACTTAGGGTGTGGTTTACCCTAATTATGGGTGGGTATCAGACTTGTGAGTGTCTATTTGATTTCATTACCTTTGTTTTACTGCCTATACATAGGGATATTTTACCCTAAGTATAGGGGAGGTAGTACGTGTACATCCTAACCTTCGGCTTTCCCCTTGTGTACAGTCTTCTATACCTAGGATTATTTGACCCTAAGTATAGGGGGATCATTGACCTCTATTCATGCATTCTTTCATTCGTCATTGCAGTATAGCATTCTTTTCACTTCCTAATACTCAGCATGTGTTATGTCTTCCTGTCATGTCTCTTTGATCACTCTAAGGACATCGTTCGAGATAAGTATAGGGGGTGTCGTATATATTGTATAAATACATTATCCATAACTCGTACTTTGTGTGAGTGTGCTAATAAAATAAAATGGTTAAATTCACTAAACTAAAAATCGAAAAGTTAAAATTTTCTTGTACATAGTTGTTTCTTTTGTAAAAATTATTTTTGTACAAATGTTTGTAAAATTGTTTTGGCTGTAAGTTTTTGTAAATATTTTTGTATCAAAAATAATGTATACAGTACAAATTTTTTTGTAAAATGTTTGGAAAATAAAGGTTTGCAAAATTTTGTTTGTAAATTTTTGTAAATATTTTGCAAAACTTTTCCTTCTTCCTTGCATTCAAAATTTTTCATAAAAATTTGCATATCTTGAAAAAAAGTTTCAAAACAAGCTTTGTACATATTTGCTTGTATATTATTCTAAATCATAGTTGACATTTAAACTAGAATGGAATTAAATTGGAAAATGGAGCTTGGTTAAGATCTTTATCCACTTAAGTTTAGATTAACCTTGTAGGTTTGGGGTTAAGACTTTTCAGGTCCATTAGTGACTTAATTCTTTGAGTCCACTAGGCTATGTTCACATGTTATCTTGATGAGCCTAAGTAGAACACTTAACAACACACACATGACTCTCAGAGACACTGGCCTGACTTGGACACACACCTTACATATAGCTCAACACGGATGAGGTGGTGAGAAGGCAGAATTCTTTGGCTCGGGGTATCATATGAGGGTAGTACAGCTAGCTGAAACCTCTCGTCTTCCTCTAGGGAAGGATGTTCATCCCAACCTGGTCTAGTCGCATTGAGGTCTAAAGACAGGAGTCTGTGGGTTGCGATAATGCTTCAAAAGAGGGATAGACAACTAGCTCAAGAGGAAAAACTCCTTATGTACATATTGCACCATGTAAATATCTTGTATATATGCACATAAAAAATGTGCAAAATCAAGAAAAAAATCCATAAAAGGGGACATGCCTGATTGAAAATAAAATGCCCGCTGGAGTGTATATAGTGAATAAGCAAAGTTTATGTATTCCACCTTCTCATCTCATGGAAGCTTGCAGCTGGAGACTTAGCTTCACTAGATTTGCTCCAAGGGATACGTGGCTACACTGGCCATGGTCCATTCTCTTCTTTCCCCTCTTCTTGAGCCGGTTGCACTTGACCTTAGAAGGGAATACCTCGTTCCTCAATGAAAGAGCTGCTAGACTAGGGGATTAGAGTTACCTTGTTGAGGGAGGTTGTTTCTTTGTCATGTCTAAGGTGGGGAGCTACATATCACTTACACAGTACAAGGAAAGATGCATAGTCATTAGAGTTTGTGTATGTAGACTTGTTTTGACATGGTTTATTGAGGAGTCTTGACCATAGAGTTGTGGAACTCAGAGGTTGTTGAGTCTTAAACCTATATCCCAATAAGGTTCCACCAAACTAGTAATCCAAAGGTCTGACTGAGCCCCATGCTCCAATTTAATGAAGATAAGTTTAATAATCAGCCTTGATTCTTTTTCTTTTTCTTCATGTTTTCACTTCTTTTTCAAATAAGTGTTTGCTAAGGGAATAGCAAAGGTAAAGTATATGGAGGTGATGAATCTACGATTCTCACTCTTTATTCTTTTATTTTAGCTCTTCTTTTTAGCAAAACCTCCTGTAAATACCTATATATATAATAACTTAGCATTTTGTATGCCCTTGTTAATATCTCATAATTACCATCTATTTTTGTAAAAATAAAAGAATGAAGAGAAAATAAAAATAATGTTGTATTTAGAATAAATATAGAGTGACCAAACTCCAAGAGAAGGTCAAGTCTTGACCTGATCGTAAAAGAAAATAAGTAGAGAGAGATAAGTGTTTACTATGTTTGTACATATCCCCTATACCTGTACATAATATTTATTTATTTATTTTTGAAAAAATAAATAATTCATTCTTTTTACATCTTGTATATAGCTTTAATGATATTATAAAAATAAAATAAAAATCATAAAAATAAGATAAAAATAAAAATAGAATCTTCAAACCATTGTACAAAAAACGCATATACATACTACATTCACTATTTATTTTAAACACTTAAATAATTTATAAAATATAAAAATAAAAAATATTTTATACTCTTTAATCTATGTAGTAAATAAATAAAATATAAAATAAAAATATATTTTTGTAAAAATAATAAAATAAAAATACTTGTAGATAATACATTAGGTATATTATACCTGTATAATACTATATATTGCATATACATTATTTTATCTCCCATAAAAATAATTAAAAATCATAGAAAATAGTTTTAAAATAATAAAAAAAATTTATTTTATACTTTTATTGAAGATCATTTACTATTTTTAGTTCTATTTTCTTCGATTTTTGTATATCCTAATTTTTTATTGGTCAACATTGGACCGTTGTCCCCAGTCAACGGTCTCTTCCAGTTCGGCTCAGGTTGCGTCCCTTTCGTCAAAGATTTTTCTTCGAAATTTCATGCCTGAACCCGACCACCTCTTGACTTAATTTTTGCACCCGATAGGGTTCTCCTTATCCCTGTAATCTTCTTGGACCCTTGGCAACCTATAAAAACTTGTTTCCATCTTCCACAGTGCCTGAGCTCGTTCCTCGTGCCACCACAGACCCTTTGCCACCTTCCTAATAGTGACAGCTATCGTAGGAGAGGCTTAGGATTCGTCGGAGTTGCCTAGAGGCTCAAAGCTCACTTCGTGGCCAAAGAACCATCGCGAGCAGCCTCCGAGCTAGTTGCAGCTCGGTTAAGGCCACGACCTTGTCGCCCATCTTCACTTGGAGCCCCTGAGCTCGTTTGGACTTCCATGTAGCTTCCTTTCTTATCCTTCACCTTTTCCTATACAATCCGATCTTCCCATCCAATTCTGTCGTACACCCTTTTGCTCCGACCAGCTGGTCGGAGCTCCGACACCCACTTCCATCCATTCAGATCACCTCCTTGACTCACCCTACACCCACCTGCACAACCCGATCATCCTAAGACTCCACCATCTGGTCGAGATTATGCTCCATATCTCATTCCCCCTCTTTCTCCGAAGGTCGAAAACCATCCTCGTCACTTCCCTTAATTTCTCAAGCAATAACCAAGACCAGAGCATAGCCCCGAGTCCCCTCTACCCATTGCAGGTACTCACGTGTGTCTGGAGCGTCAGTTGGACTCCCATCTGCTTGGGCGGAGCAGCTCCAGGAGTGTCATCACCACCATCTTCATCCAATTGTCGTCTCCTTCATCGGAGCCTGCCACTGGACGCACCTCACTTCCACGAGCCTGCCGGACCTCTTTGACCCTTCATCGGGGTGTTGGATTTCCTCCGATGCTTGATTGGAATTCATTGGGGGAGGGTTCTTGCAGACTCCCTCTCTACCATTAGAGCAGCCCACCTCTGTAAGATCAGATCTGAGCCACCCAACCGTGCAACTTTTGGGTCGTTAGATCCGAGCACCTGACACCATTTGACATGCACGTTCCACAACAGCCTCTGGTACGTTAGATATGTGGTAGGGAAAGATCAAGATTTCACGTCAGAGCCGCTTCCAATGCGCTCCACGTGCCCCTTAGGGTATATTTTACTTTCATCTGTGCATGTTTCTCTATTTAGTTTGAGTCATTTAAATAAAATGTATAGTTAAGAACATTTACAATCTGAATCTCACAACTTTTCATATTTGCACTTTTATCCCCCAGAGTTTGAGGCACGTATATGCTCATGTGTATTTTGGGTTATTTGAATTTCCTACCTTGAACTTTTTTGCTATTAATGAATGGATGTTATATTTTAGAAATTGCATTTATACCCTTGTGCGTGGAATATTGAGCACGTATGTGAATTGGTTGGCTTTTTGCAGATTCAACCTTAGACTTTTATATTGTGTTATATGTTTGGTCTACAGACTTTAATTTGTGACTTTGTCCACGTGAATTGTGATTAATTACATGTTTTTATTGGATTTAATATTTACTAAATTAATTCTAAAAAATGCCTCAAAATTACTAATAGTTCCTCCCAGTGAGTAGTTTTTGTTGTAATTTTTGTGGAATAATTTGATTGCATTTTATATTTTTAAAATTTTAAAAATCTCCAAAAAGATCCTTGTTCACATTAGAAAAATTGTAAAAATTTGAAAAATGCTTTAAAGATTCTATGAAAATTTGTATCTTTGTGTTTTGTTGTTCTTTACCTCCAGTTCTAATTTTGTTTGAAAATTCATCATAAAAACCTTAAAAATTATAAAGTAAGAAAAAACTTATAAAAATGTATAAAATCAAATAAAAATTTGAAAATTGTGATTTCGGTTTCCATTTGTAGATTTAAACTTCTAATTTATCATAAAATTACTAATCAGGACCATGAGGCATTTTAAACATTTTTTAATTTGTAATTTGGTCTTCGTTGTGCACTGTTTTGTGTTTTTAGCTTTCTTTGATTTTTATAAAATCACAAAAACATTTGATAATTCCATAAAATTTGCTAAAAACACTTTAAAACCCAAAAAGATGAAAATCTGTTTAGCTTTATATTCTGAGTATTTTTATCATTATGCAAAATCCCCAAAATAGTGTTGTGATTGTTTTTTATTTGTGTGCTTGTTTATTTTATCTAAAATTAAAATTTTGAAAAAATTAAAAACCACTAAAAATCATTTTATCTTTGAAATTTGACTATTGAGTTTTTCAATTGTGCTCCTTGTGTTCGACCCTTGTGGCTATACCATGTAAATAAAAATAGCAAACCTCTTACATCCTTCGATTGGTTGATCTGTTTAGTGGTTGATTTTTCTTAAGACTGATTCGGTTAATTTGGGACAATGACTCTTCATATTTTTCTACCTTAGTTGATCTGAATTCTCAGCTCATCTATACACATAGAATTCACTAACTCTTTTGTTTTTCAAAAATCCTTAAAATTTTCAAAAGCTATAAAAATTTGTAAAAAAATTACATAATTACAAAAAAATTGCAAAACCTTTTCAAAAACTCCATAAAAAGTTCAAAATAAAAAATATAGTCCACAAAAATATTTGCATTGCATATGGATTTTTCTAAATGATGTTGTCAATTGAACATATCTAAATAAAATCTAAAGATTTGAGCTTGGTGTAGATCTTAATCCACTTAATTTCAGAGGAACTGTTAAGGACTAGAATTGGGATGCTTCAGGTCACTTTGACTTAATTATTTAGGTTCTGTGAGATTGTGTTCATGAATCGATTCAATGTGTCTAACTAGGACCTTTCGTTTCTTCTGTACGAATCTTGAGACAATGGCTTGACTTGAGACGTCGCAGTCAACACATAGCTCAACCAAGATGGATTGTTGAAATATCTCGGAGTCTGAGCCAGGACGATACTAGGCCGCTTCATCAAGGGTGGCTCAGGAACCATTGGGGACTGCCGAAACCAGCACTTCAACCTACTATTCTTCAGGTAGCATGGATATCTAACAACTAGAGAAAGGATTGAAATAAAGCTTTGGATGAGGAATGGTCTGCTAGCATAATTTTTTAAGACCCCAAAACATGGGCAAAACAAAAGATTCTATACACATCGGGACAAAACAAGAATGCAGAGAAATTTCAAATAAAGGAATATATAAAAAAGAAGCCTATACCAAAAAATTCCAAAAATAGTTTCCAGAAAAGGTCCTCTTATTGGTTGAGACTTGATCACACCAACCAAGCATCACAAGGAAATGTGACTACACTAGTCTGTTTCCACTTCTTTTCCCTTTCTTCTAGCTTCCTCCTCCTTCATTGTGCACTAGCACGTACCTGAACTCGAAAGGAAATATATGCCTCCCTGAGGATGAGTTACTTGAGGAGGAGACCACTTGATAGTTCAGCTATTTGTTTGGGGAGAGCTAACATAGTTCACACACATGGTACTTCTCATTTCAAGGTTTCAAGAGTATATGTTTGAAAGGATAGTTCTGACTGGACTATTAGGATGAGCTGAATAGAGGAGCATAAAACCTAAGTGTTGATGAGTCATAATTCCTAACATGAATGTGGTTCTGAACAAACTAACAATCGAAAGGTCTTGACTGAGCTCCAAACTTTGATTCTATAAAGATAAATTTCCAGAATAAAAATCTTTCCAATTTACTTCTTTTTCTTTTCTTTGTTTTCTTTTTATGCACTCATTACCATAAGTGTTAGCCAAGGACTAGTAAAGGCAAGTATAGGGGAGTGATGAATCTCCATTTCATCACTTTTATTCTTTCATTTTGGCCTTAAATCCCTAGGTAAATGGATGAAAATAACCATAATATACATAAAATAATGGGAATTATTTGACTTAGAAATATTGTATAAATACATGTATTTAATTCGAAAATAAAAGAATCAAGGAAAGAAAAGAAAAAGAAAATGAAGTACATAGATACTGAATCATCCTAAATCCTGAGACCAAATCAATATTGACGTGGTCGACTAGGAATAAAGAAGAGGGAGATAAGGCCAATAAATGTACATAAAACATACCCAAACCCTAATTTAATTAATAAAAATAACCATTCTTTCACCTATTTTATTCTCCATATTACACACTCCAAAGAAATGGACTTTCAAAATTAAGCATGCACATATTAGTGTATAAAAATAAAAAAATTCCAATAAAAATAATGCACAGTGTGATTGGGATATGTAGATGAAAAAGTCGCAAACTGTACTTCAATGATCAATATCTCCTCCACCTGAGCTCAAAATTCCTCAAACTCATTTTATTATTCTTAAAAATAAATTATCTATCTAATGAATAGGGTTTCATTAAAAATGAAGTTAAGATGCAAAAACTGACTTTCCAGGGTCCTGGTGTACTATATACCTGCATGTTTTATTCATTAAAAACATTATATTTTTACTATTCGTATATTTTCAAATACTTGTAAATACTATTTGACATATATTAAAATATAAACATAAAATAAAAGCATTTAGATACATTAAAATAAATAGTGTATAAAAATATATAAGCATAATATACCTATAATATATACACACATATTTATTTCAATATAAAAATAAAATAATAAAATAAAATATGCAAATATGTTCTTAAATATATTATAAGTATAGAAAATATGCACATATAACAATAAAATTAAAAGTATAAAATAAAAATAGAATAGGTCAAATACATGCATTTATACCTATATGTATACTTGTAAAAATTCGCACTTGATGATTTATGTTGTAAAAATAAATAAAAATACCCATAAAATAGTACATAAAATAATAATCATTTTTCATGTTTTGTGTTTAATTAATAAGATCATTTACAATTTTTTAAATGAATTAATAAGGATTTAATCCCAACTTTTTCCTGATTGGTCCATGTAGAGCATGGACGGTTGGCTCCAGGTCAAATGCCCGGTCTTCAACTGCCTTCTTTGTCAGAGCTCATGGGAACCCCTTCTTCCTCTATTTTTCATGCCACATCCATGCCTCCTTAGACCTCAAGACCTTCACAAAACCTCTTCCTAGACGTTCCTCCATCTCGCCATGGCCATAGACCTCCTATACATACACTCCATCTCTGGTAATCTCGTGATTTCCGAAGCCTCTTCACTTTTCTATAAATAAACATAATCCTCTTCTTCTGATGTTTTGATGCTTTTTCCTGATTCGTAACCCCAAAAGGGATTCACTGTGTTGAATCCCTGGTGACAACAAAGCTTCCAGCAATGGCACCGAGGACAAGGAAGAGGAGGAATCCGGTGTGGACGTTTGCTCCCTGATTTCATTAGGTTTGGGATGTTATTTCTTCGCATTTCTAGTGTAATTTCTTGCTAGTAACATATCTTAGTATTTAGTCTATGCATTTAGTCTTTAGGTTAATTTAATTGCTGAAGCTTTCATTTGTTGAAGCTTCAAGCACCATCCTTGATTCATCGTGAAATTGATTGTGATTCGATCTTCTTGCATTATCATCTCAAACCCCACTATATTCCCCATCAAAACCCATCATCCCCACCTCTGATTTTGCTAAAAACGGAGGAATCGAGATCCCTTCATCGCCATACATCAGAGCTCCTCCATCCATCCATTTCCCCTAGGCGTAACAGCTTCAATTCATGTCAAGGACATTCCCCTCGAGCCTTGGAAACTTTTTGTACAGGAATGAGGTCCACAACAACACCTCGAGTCAAATTGAAGACCTAGACTTAACCTACATGTGTTTGGGGATAGAAGTCCCAGGTCCCCATCATTGGGATCTGGACGCTATTAGCGCCCACCTACAGGCGTGAAAGCTTCTCATGAACCTGTGGAGCTTGTTGGAGCTAAAGAAGGAGGTTTGAAGTAGGAGATATCATCGATTGAAGGAGAGCCCAGGTCATATTCTTCAGAGTTCATCTAGCTAGCCTCAAAGTCGTTGGATCAAGAGGAGCATCCACATCTAATCCGGGCTGCTCATTTGAGGCGAAATGCTGCCATGCCCCAACCACTTGATCATGTTTGTTGATCCATGTGATGCTCTCTGTGTCGCTTGATGAGCGCATGTCAGTGGGTAAATTTCAAGGACCCCCTACCACCTTTGATTATACTCTTTAGGCTTTTAAATAAATTAGAAAGTGTTATATTTGTAGGAAAATTGCATTTGGATCCCTATGCTTTATGGTTATTGCAGATAGGTCCAATCCACGTCACCTTTCGTGAACGCCCATGTGAGGAACTTTTATAAAATTTATATCTATTCCCTTGAAGTGACTGGACTAGTTATTAAAAGGATTTTAACTTTCGACAAATTATGTTTCGGTCCTTGCTAGTTCAGACTTTAAATTTTATGTATAGTTGCTTTCAAAAATGGTTTCTTGTTGCAAAAGTTATATGAATATTAATTTAAGTGCATGTTATTTTTCTTATTGATATTTTTCGCATGCCTTTTAAAGTAATTTTGCTATTTATTAAAAATAAAAAAACATGCATTTTCTTCCCATTTAATTATTAAAATACCAAAATCATATCAAAACACATCTAAAAATTCCAAAATAGTTGTATTATATATATTATCATACATTATTACTTATAACCAAGAACCACTAAAAATATAAAACAAAAACTTAAAAATTACAAAACCTCAAAATACTATAAAATTCAATAATATTCAATAAAGTTCAATAATATTGTATTTTATTTTATAATTTTATTTATTATATATAATATAATA
Source organism: Ottelia alismoides (assembly GCA_037367405.1). Classification (NCBI taxonomy): domain Eukaryota; kingdom Viridiplantae; phylum Streptophyta; class Magnoliopsida; order Alismatales; family Hydrocharitaceae; genus Ottelia; species Ottelia alismoides. The sequence goes on along the minus strand of JAZKJV010007582.1, from coordinate 1,183,124 downwards.
TATATTAAAAATAGTTATGGGGATTTTGGACACTAGTATCTATTTCCAAAGCCTAAAACAATTCAGCTATATTAACTTATTTACTAATTTGCCCTAGAAATTATCAGTAATAGATAAAAAGGTAAAACCACAAAAAATATTTTCTTTTCTGTATTTTGAGTATATTTGTATATATTTAAAAATATAAAAACTCATATCGTTATATACTATATATATTACTTATATATTATATATTGTTATATGTATTATATATTAAAAAACTAAAAACATATAGAATAAAAAAGAAATAAAATTTTAAAATATAAAAACATAAATATTTAAAAATCTATAAAAATTCATATATAATTAAAAGCCACAAAAAATTAGGAAAAAGACTAAAAATATAAAAATAATGAATATCAATTACTACTAATTAGTAATAGTTATACCTATCCTTCATTGTTCTCAGTGCTTCAACCCCTACTACTTGTCTGTTATGCACATTTTGTAGGGTATAATAAATTCCATCCTACATATTTTCATTGTTATGACAATATGACAGCACACATTGGATGTTCCCTAAGTGCAATGGAGGATGGGTGGGTGGAGGTGCGAGGGGGTCGTCGCATGAGGAAGGAAGATCGTAGCCGAGGTGGTCAAGGTGCTCCTCCTAGCAGCTAGGAGAGAACTCTTCCTTTCGGTCAGGGGAATTTTAGATGCGGCTCCCACGGTCATTGGGAGAGGTAGTGTAGGGATCCTATCTGCTGCTTCAGGTGCATGGGCTTCGTGCATCGAAGCAACAACTACGGTGCGAGAGGGCGGTCAGGGAAGGGAGTGATGGCGCATGCAAAGGCTTTTCGGATTTTGGCAGGGGAATGGGCTAGAGAGGGGACCCTATCCAAGGGAACCTCGGACGTGGGACTGGCTACAGGAGGAAGCTTCAAAGGTGATGTAGTTTCTTTATCATCTTGGAGGGTTCTAACCATAGGGCTGGCTGAAGGTGAATGTGATGCACTATTAACTCTGTCTCACTCAGGAAAGTCACTACTAAGCTGGATGCCGGTGAGGGTAGATGATGGTCTTGTTTTGTAGAGGAATGTGAATATGGTAAGGGTAAGGGGGCTTCCGATTCTATGGAGGAGCCTACATCGAGTGTGACAGTGTTTGGAGGGGATTGATGAGGTGGGCGGTATGGCTAGCACTGGTGTGTCGCTAGAGGAGGAGTCGGACCCACTAATATGGGTCCGTAGACTTTATCCTCGTTTATTGGGGTGGTGGATGACAAGTGTGGAGGGGAGGAGACTTCATTTGGAAGTTCCGTCGGTAGATCTCGTGGCGGGGGAGGAGCTCCTCCTGCTACAGCGCGTCAAGACGTTATAGAGGAGGCGCAACTGGGACAGCATGGATTGCAGTGGCATCAGCAGGAAATCTTGTGAATTCAGGGACCTTCCAAATTTTGCATCCATCCCTGTAGGAGGCGGCAAACCATGTGGGGCAAAAATCTACTGATATCTGCCAATCAAGGGTAGTTCATCATGTGGTGCAAACAAGGTCCCTTCGTTTTGTGCATGCATCATGAATGGAATGGCCGATCACGTCGTGCAAACATCTCCTCATATCCACCATTCATGGCCGATGGTTTCAAGTAATGAAGGATTTCCGAAAATTTCTTTTGGTACATTTAATCAAGCGCATTTATGTCATCCAGCGAGGATTGACAGAACTGATTGGGTGCAACTCGTGACAGAGCATGCGGACCTGGCAAGGAGTGTGGGGGCAGGTCGGGCGCTACTAGAATTTGGAGCAATGAAATGTATAATGAGTCCAATTCAAGTGGAGGAGGAAACTCGAGGACGTGAAACAATTTCTTTAGAGTCAGACCCTGGGGCTATAGGCAAGGAGAATACACGATCCGAGTACGTTGGTGAATCTGGGCAGGAGGCCCGGATAGAGTTGTTGGAGGATCTCAGGCATGAATCTGTGAAGGAGCATGTTCGACTGTAGAATCTGGAAGGTGTGGACGGTTGTGGGAGTCTTGAGGGAGTTGGCAGGAGGGTCCAGGAGGGATCTACGGCGTGTTGTGCAGGGGAAGTAGAAGTGGGGTCCTTGGTATTGGTGTCGAACTCCAAGGTAGGGTTTGGATGCAGGAGGGGGTCGGGCCCTGACAGAAAAGGCTCGGCGATCTGAAGCCATGCTAAGATCCTAGGTTATGTGAGGGGAGTGACTGCTCTCATGGGAGCTAGTGAGCCGTCGCTGGGTGTCGTGTTGGAGTTTGAGCTAGCTGGGGGAGGTCTGGAGGGAGTGGGAGAGGGAGTGGAAGTGGAAGGAGGTTTGGAAAAGGGGGTGGAAGGGTTCGAGGGGGATGAGGGAGGCACCAAGATTTGGGAGGGGTGCGAGTCGGGTGGTGTTTTGAGGGGAAGCTGTGTGGTTGGAGGAAGAATGGGAAGAGGAACGTGGGTTTGGAGTCGGCCCGGGGCCTGGGGAGAGCTGGAGGAGTCGGGTCTAATCCTGTTGAGGAGGAATCGTGGTCTCCAATTGGGAGACTGAGCTTCTTCATCCTACATGACAGGAAGTTCGCAAAAATCTTGGGTGTGATGTTGCCTCGTGATAAGGAGAAAGTTGTTTCCTCACGAAGGTGCTATCATGTAATGTTATATGGTTGGGCCATCCTGAGAAACGGCTGTGTCAAGAATTTGATTACTGATGCTAGTACGGATATTGTGTTATTATAAAAAACGAAGGTTTCGAGTCCTGGAGGAGAGGTGTGGCGTGACCTAAGTGGCGGTTCTTCTTTTGAATTTACGGAGATTTAGGCCCAAGGAGCGACTAGTGGGCTTCTGACCAGGTGGAGGAGAGAAACTTTTGAGAAGCTAAGGGATATGAGATCATGTTCTCATTATCTGTACATCTATAGTGACCAATGTGTATGGACATATGGTTTTGGTGCATGGATCCTTGGCAGTGAATCAATTGGAGGTGGGAGCTTGCAGAGAAGAAGGCATTTAGCTTGTCGGTGGTGACCTAAATGTGACTATGTTGCTGGAGGATAGGCCGTTGAGGGGAGGTGGACGTGACGTGAGGTAAGAAGATTTCAGGAACCAGGTCCATGCCTTGGGACTCACAATTATTGATGCGATAGGGTATGCTTACACTTGGAGGAACAATAGGTCGAGATCTCGGTTGGATAGATTTCTCCTCTCACCTAAGGGCGTGGAGTTTTTTCCCCTGTCTCAGGCTTGGTCGCTACCACGGGCCCACTCGTACCACACCAATCCTTTGGTCCTAGAAGAAACGTAGAAGACCCATGTACTATTTCAGATTTGAGCGACCATGGCTGTTGGGGGAGGGTTTTAAGGAGTTGGTAGAGGCGCATTGGAGGGTTTGGCTGAAATAACGTTTTTCGCAGAGCGTCATAAGGTCTCACATGGCGAGACCGCAGTCGATGTGCTGACCGCTCCAGAAAACTGTTAAATGCAACAATTAACCCACAATAGATGATCAAATAATGAAAATAAATGTGGAGTTAAAATTTATTTATTTAACTCTACAAAAGATGTGTATAGTGCAAGTATGTGTAGAGTCTTGAACGGAAAGATCGGGAAAATTAATGCACAAAAATGAATGTGATGTATTTATCTATATGTGCTCCTTTTTTGAATTTTTAATTTTTTAATTTTTTTATTTGACATTTAAATATTCAAATATTTTTTGTGTTTTTAATTTATAAATACAATTATAATAATAATATAAATAATAATGACAGATATATAGATAGATATTTAGATATACTAAGAGAGAGATATAAATGAAAGAAATAAAGAAAATACTTTTGGATTTTTAAAATTGGTTAAATAAATTCAAAATAAATATTTTTTTGTTATAAATAACTTTGCATTTTTTTAGAAATTCTTAGAAAAATGCAAATAATAAGATAAAACGGGAAATTCTATACTTGGAAAAATAAGGTAAATAAGACACTAAAAAAATACTACTAATAGCTCAACATGAAGTCATAAAATTATATATATATATATATCCTAGATAGAGAAGATTATATAAAAGAAAACATGATTTTGTTTTTGGGTTTTTGATACTATTTCATTTTTTTTAGTGATTTTTGCAAGTTTTGAAGATTTTTTGAGTTTTTGGACAGTAGACCTAATATTACTTAATGCCCTTCGGATATGAGATAGAAATAGATAAAAGCATGATATAATATTTTCTTGGTATTTTTCTGAGATGTAATGAATATACTAAAAATAAAAGATAGCAGGAAGGAAGAAATGATATTTTTGATTTTTTTTGATATTCAAAAAATAAAATAAAAATGCAACAAAAACACGTGATTGTGGAACAAACTTAGGGACACAGGGACATATTTTTAGATTTTCAAACAGATGAAAAATGCTCTAGAAATAAATCAATCACTAAATATTGTAGAAATGCTACAGGACACAAATCGAAATATCATCTGAAGAAATTTGAATACAATTTTACCCCCTAATTCCTACAACATACCCAAAAATGAGCAAGTCATAATTATTTACAGAGTTATTTACAAAACAAACCAAATCAGTACCCTACCCTAAATTCAAAAATTAACCATAAATAGTTTGCACATCAGAAGACTGAAATTTAGATATGATGTAGGCCTTTAAAGCATCTTTCTAATGAAAAATCAACGGAGTTTAGATGAATGATTTATGAGCGTTTAAGTGCAAGGGTACAGATGAAAGAGTAAATATGAAATAGCAGTTCAAAATATAACTCGAAAACTCATGGAATATACCAAAAAAACGAGGTGGCATGATTGTAAAATGCCCCACTAATCCAAGTGGCGTTGATGAACCCACGATTCATCGCCTTTATTCTTTTCTTTTAGCTTCATTTTCTTAGTCTAAAAACCTATAAATACCCACTAATTTCATGAAATTACCATTTTGCATGCATTTGTTAAATATGCATTTTTAATACTTTTTTTACTTAAAAAAAGGAATAAAGAAGAAAAGAAAAATAAAAGAAAAATAAAAGATTTATGTATGCAATAAATGCAGACTTGACCAGATTGACTAGGAATAAAGTAGGGGAGATAGGGTTTTAATCCAAAAAAATCCAAAAATAATTTATAAATATTTTTTTCTTATATATTTTTATAAAACTAGTTGTGTTGTACATAAATTATTTGTACATAAACTAATCTCAAATTAAATACTTTTGTAAACAAAAGTTGTTAATAAAAATGTGTTGTAAATAATAAAAATATTTGCAAAGTAAAATAGTGTATATATTATTAATAATGACACTTAGAAAAAGCCGCGAAGTGATAATTGAGATACCAATTCTGGCTCCATACTAACTCAAATTGAACCAAAATCACTTCTGTTATACTCTAAATTAAATTATCTTTCAAATGGTTGTAGTTTCATATGGATTTATGTTAAAAAGTTGATTTTTGAGGGTGTTTTGTGCAGTTTCACCATTATTTATTGTACATATTTATTCATATTTTTTATATATTTTTAATGTACATAATTATAAATATCATTTTCATTAAAAATAAAATAAAAAATTTAAATAATCAATAAAAAAATTTCTTTCCTTATTTGTACATGTGTATATTGTATTATATGGGCATAATATTTGTAACTTCCTTTTATAAAAATCACCAAAAATCTAAAATATCTCACATTAACTAATTAATTACTTTAATTACAAAAATTTTATTTAGATTTAAACATTTAACTCATTATTTGATTTTATAACCTACCATGTATATAATATTTGATTCCATACCTTTAATGGCCACCAATAAGGTGGCTAATTGATTTCCATAAATTATTTAATTTATTTAATTCCAAATTTCGTAATTAATTAATTTATTTTATTTTAATAATTTCACTAATAAAAACCTTCCTCATTTGTAGATATTTTCCCTTTTGATTTTTTTCCTCTTTTTAATGGGCTCTTCCTCCCTCATTTCCTCTTAATCAATCTTTGGTGGAGAGGAGCCCGATCTCCGAGAGCCATCTTGTTGAAAAAGGGTACCCAGTCTCCGAGCCGTCCGATGACAGCGCATTGGTCTTCGTCGAGGCCATCACAGCATTTCTGATCCCAAGATGAGATCCACTTTTGTTTCTCGTTATTTTTCTTAGATAAATCGTAGGTTTAATCCTTACTTCAATTTTGTGTTTAGAATTCAGATCATCAAAAAAATATAAATCACACTTTGATCTGCCTCCGAAATTGATTTTCAGCCCATCTTCTGATCCTCACATTTCTTATTCTACCTCATACAACCTCTCACATCCGACCACGCACGGTGGTCGGATCATCGGATCTCTCTCCCGCTTCACCAAGATCTGCCACCATCCACGCATCCATTTTGTTTATAAGTAAATAAAAACAAAAAATATTAGTTGTTTCTCTCTAACCTTTATTTTGCAGGAAAAAAATAAAAAAATATTAAAAAATATTTTCACTCCTGATTACTTTTTCGGTTTCAAAAAAATATAAAAAAATTCATTCTGTTTCTGTTCACCATTCATTTCAAAGAATAAAAAAACAAAACAAAATAAAAAAATAAAAATTTCAAGAGCTGATCGGCCGACCCCCATCGCACGGTCGCCTGACGCTAGGCGTTGACCTGTACTCCTCCACCCTTCCGCTGCTCGAGGCGGAGCCCCCCCAAGTCATCGATCACCGACCTCCGTAGCGCCGGCAATGCGGGCGTGCGTGCACTGACCGTGCCCGCCGCTCTACAAACCTCCTCAGCCGCCTGCACGCCACGCCTCTGCCCTGCTCATCCTCCTCCCACTACACGACGGCCCTCCGTGCCTCCAGCAGCAGTTATGTCGCAGCCTCCAGCACGTGGCTCCTCCTAGCTGCATCCCAGATCAGCACCTCTCCTCCATCAAGCAGCGCGACTGCATTCCGCTCCCCAGCGTGATGCCGCGTGCTGCGTCGCCTCCTCTGTCATCTCCAAGCACGAGCCCGTCCCTCCCCTCCGCCGCGTGTGCTCCCCCACGCCACAGCACGCTTCAGCCGACCTGGCCGCCTGCGAGGAGCTCCTCCCTCCACCGCCTTCCTGTTCCTAGCACCGCCTTCGCGCGGGTTGAGAGAAAAGGAGAGGGTGGTTGCCCCCTCTCCTTTTGCTTTGATTTTAAAGGATGACATATACAAAAACACTAGGTGGGTTATAGAAATAATAAAATAATGCAATAATTGCAATGGAACCCCTGAAAGGTTCAATAATTGCCGAGAAGAGCCGACCAGATTCATTCTTGGGTAATTTGCATTTTTCTTCCTTATTTTGCTTTCTTGTTATTTTCTGATGCAAAGACAATAGATATTTGCTTTTCAGCGCCCGTGCTTCCAAATATTGAACTTTCTTTCTCTTTTGACTGAAATAAATGTTTATCATGCTCTAAAAATTTTGTAAATATTTATGTATGTTCCTGCTATAGTTTTTATCATTGTATAAATTTTTCATCAATTTTTATTTCCATTTGATATTTTAAAAAAAATCAAAAATGGTGTTTTTTAATCTACCCAAAATTATAAAATTCATAAAAATTTTAAAATTAGTTAAAAAATTCCAAACAAAATTACTACAGGTGTGTCTTGTTGTCTTCTAATTTCTTTCCAATTTTCTTGTATTAACTCTTTATATAACTCCAAAACATTACGAAAAAATCTTAAAAATTTTGTAGAAAATTATAGAAAAATAAAAAATCTGATTTAAGTCTCTGATTGTAGATATTTCTTTTTTACTTTAGCTTAAAAATAATCCACAAGAGTATTGTGCACTTAAAGTATTTTTAAGTTGCAAAATACTCTTGGTTGTGCACTGTTTATCTAAATTTCCAATGTTTGATTTTTAGAAAATCACAAAAACATCAAAAAAATTTTAAAACATTACCAAAAACATTTTAAAACGTAAAACACAAAAATATTTTCTCTATAATTTTCTGAGCATTTTTTCCATTCTGAAAAATACAAAAAAAAGTGTGGTGTTGTGTATTGTTATCTTTTGTGCTTGTTTTGAAAAGAAAAAAAATAAAAACTCAAAAACCACTAAAAATCATTTTCAAAATTTGACTACTTAGTTTTTAAATCGTGCTCCTTGTATTCGACCCTGGTTGCTATACCAGGTAAATATAATAGCGAAACCGCTTATATTTGCTTTGATTGATTGATTATCTTTGAAGTGGTTTAAAAAAAATCCGTTGACCGATTCGAGTGGTTGAGAACAATGACATTGTGATATTTTTCCATCTCGACCTCGTCGATTTTCGTGTCATCAAAATGGCGTCGTTGCCTGGGAGAATGGCTTTGTAGCCATTTTTCAATTTTGTGATATTTGTCTCTCTATAATATAATTGTTTTCTGACCTTCTCTCTTGGATTTTGGTACGAGGAACTGCTTGGAGGACGACTAGGAGTCTTTTTGGAGGAACCATACAGGAGGAAGAGCAGGGAGGAGAAGAAGACTTTTATTTGATTTAAGAGAACAATTATTTGTCTTGTAATAATTTAGGACTTTGAACTCTTCTCGACTTAAACACTTTTCTCAGGGTCTGTTTTGCAAAGTGTCGGTGCACTTGGGGGACCTCACTGCTATTTTCCATGTTTTTGATTTCACCGTAATATTTTGTTTTTTGATTCTCGTAAATTTAGCCCCTAAACGTAGGAATTTTGATTGAATGTGGCGTAATATTCTAAGGTCCAACACCTAATTGCTTATCTGTTCCTATAGAACGTAATTGGAGCTTGCCTAAAAAATAATTGAAAAAGTTAGTTTAATTGAATTTGAACCACGTGCCGTGAGGAGCCACATACAACGCTAGCAGGACCCGTTGTGGCAAGTACCGAGTGACTCCCAAGATCAGACTCCGGACTCGATTTGGTTAACTAACTATTGCTCTTCACGATCAATAGAAGTTGCTCGTCTAAGGTCGATTTTCACGTGCATCATATAGCTAGTTTACTTTCAGTATTTAATTTTATGCGGGGATCATAATGCATGTAGAGTGCTGGAGCAAGGAACGTATTTTCTATCTCCGCATGCATCATCGTGTTTGACCGTGCATTGGCTTTTTCGACTTCATCCCCCTGTTTTTGCTCAAATTAATCAAAGAGGAAATCAAAAAGGTCGTTAGGCATTATTCTTTGAAAAAAATCCCGAAAAAAAGTGAAAATTAAAAAAATTGGGATTGCTAATTGAACTTGACTTTTAAAATTAAACGTAACCAATTCACCATTGTATTGGGAGAGCAACCCCCTCGCAACCCCCTCATTGTTTGCACTTTTAATTGCCCGCGTACACACTAAGGTTAGTGTCAATCCTATTAGCCAACCTAAGTGTTTGTACAACTTTTGTCTGATCACTTAAACTCTAAAATTGATAAGATTATTGACCGTGTCTTCACGGTCTTCACATTGTGTAGAGTTGGTGAATTGGGAGTTTGCATTGCGTTTCTATGTCTTTGGTGTAAGTCGGCTATGTTTATCTTCTATATTAGCAGTCACCTTCGCTTTCTTTCACTCTCTTCTATCCCACCAACCCTCCCTTCATCATTCTCATTTCCCTCTCTTCATGATGGATCACACCTCATTTCAGCCGAATTTTGTGGTATCTTCATTTCATGCCCATCATTCTCGCCCACTCTCTTGGGAGGTCGGAACTTCAACTGATTTTTCATCTTCTCCCTATCCACCCTCCCATTTGGGACATGTTGTAAGTAACGCCCGAGGAGACCAGATTGACCAAATACGAGATACGAGTGATTGCCTTACTGAGATGAGAACGCATTCCATAGGAGAGCAAATGGGGCAGTTGCGAATTTCAGATGACTTTTATCCTGGGATGATGGATGTGTACACCGATCAAGAAGAACACTCCGCTTCTACATTAAGGCCCTTTATTTTGGATTTAGAGTTCATAAATCTACTACCAAAATTTTCAGGAGGAGTGCATGAGGAACCATATCTGTACATATTTGAGTTTGAGGATTTTTGTGAATCACGATCATACCTTGAATCACTTCAAAAGATTCGATGCTGATGACCTTCCCTTTCTCACTTCAAACTAGAGCCTTGAGATGGCATAGAGAGATGGGAAGGAATATTTCTACGTGGGGAGATTTACGATCATTGTTCTTGAAGAGATTTTACCCCCAACGTAGAGTAGATTTAATGTGGTCTTGCATTCGTTATTTTTCAGTTGAACCCCAAGAGCCATTTAGAGATTCGAGGTCGAGGTTACTTGATCTTTTGAGGCAATTTTCGGACACGGATTTTCGATGACGGGCTTAGTCTAGATTTCCATGAGGGGTATGACCGCTGAACAGATTGCATATGTTATTACCTCGTGTGGTGGTTCACACCACAGTCCCGACCTGGATTTATTTGAGACCATCTTGGGAACACATTTAGACATTCCATATATACTAGATGATTTATTTGGGACAACACATGAGGGAGAGATGACACATGTTGATTGTGTGACACATAATGCAGATTCAAACAGCACCCTCCCATTAGAGGATATGGATACTACTACTTTTAATATGATGGATGTGTTGACTACTAGTGTGAGTTCCCAGAGCCTGACATTGGTTGAGGAACCATTGGATTTACAGTCAGATTTTGAGCCAGCCCCACTCTTTCATGTAGAAGATTCTTGGATTCTAGATTTGTTAGGAGCCCAAGAAATAGAGGAGGAGCTCACATCTCAACCATCCTTTGAGTCATTTCAGTGTCCATGCCCAGTTGATACAATATCTATTCTTCAGAAGATCTTCTCAGATTCAGATATACAATTTGATCCATCTCAGCATAGCGAGCTTGATGAGGGATCGATTTTTTATTTGAAAGATATAGATAGTCCTGTATTTGAGCCATGTGTCCATCCATTTGATGAGGTCCATATATTTTTGGAGGAACTGATATTTGACAGCATAGATCCCCAATTCCCTGATGACTCGGCATTACTCCCTGAGGGTTATCTGCGGGAGGACGCCACGTACCATGTGTACTCGATTTCACTTTCAGAGAGTGCATCTGATCTTGTGGATCATGAGACCGATTCATCTGATGTTTTTGATCATGAGTTTGATGTTTCTCTCCTCCACGAGCCTCGCGAGGATGACCCTATTTTTGAGGTATTCGATGATTTCACTGATTTGTCTACATTATATACATCGGGTATCAGCCTTTTTAGTGAGTCTCTTGATCTTGATCTTCCTTATCTATTCAAGACAGTGATTAACGTGGAGGATTCACTGACAGATCCTTCCTTCTCCATGTTCGATTTCTTCGGCTCTATCCATTTACTCCATTCAGACCTTAAGGTGATGATTTCTTTTGTGCTACGGGAACTCGATTTCATCTTCCAATATCTTTACCCGGTAGCAGACACCCTCTTGATTGTTTACCTAGGTGTCATAATTTCCTCTATTGAGTTCGTTGTTGTTTTCTCACTGAGACTGCAACGACAGTACGTTATTTGCCTCACAGATGTCATCCTGAACCTTGATACATCGTTGTCCTAGCCTTTGCGCCCAGCTAGGGGTGTAAACTCTAGAGCTTTTTGAGAGGCACCTCAACATTGTTCCCGCAGTTGTATAGATCCAGATGTTCATATCGCACATTCTTTTGTCTAACACCCCATCTCCATCTTATGATTATGCTATACTTATTACCTTAAGTGTGGGGGGGTATCAAACTTGTGAGTATCTATTTGACTCTTTTTACCTCTGATTTGCTACCTATACTTAGGGATATTTTACCCTAAGTATAGGGGGGTAAACCCAGTACATTCTACTCCTCGGTTTTCACCTTATGTATAGTCTTCTATACTTAGGATTACTTGATCCTAAGTATAAGGGAATCACCGACTTCTATTGATTTTATTATTTTATTCGTCGTTGTAGTATACTATTCTTTTCACCTTTCTATATTTAGCACGAGTTATGTCTTTTTTTCCAGCTCTTTGATTGCAATGAGGACATAGTTCGAGCTAAGTATAGGGGGTGTCGTATATATTGTATATATATTTAGCCATAACTCATATTTTTATATTTTTAATATGGCTAAAATAATGTGTAAATACTGGTAAAGAAACTATCTAATAAAAAGATGCATAAATTTCCTCAAATTTTTTTTCTTGTACATATTGACTAATAATTCAGGTTAAAATATTTTGAAAAATATTTTGAAAGTAGTTTAAAAATCTATTTGAAAAATCTTTTGAAAAATATTTGAAAAATATTTTCAACCTTTGTAAAAATATTGTGGCTTGTAAAACTTTTTCTCTTTGAAAAAATTGATTTTGTAAAACTATTTGCAAATGTTTGGAAACATGGTTGAAAAAATATTTTGAAAATCTATATATATATATATATATATATTGTTTGAAAAATGTTTTCAAAATTATTTTTTAATGATTTTAAATGATTTGTAAAAATTTGTGAAAAATTATTTTGGACTATAGTTTTCAAAATTATTTGTAATTTTTTTCAAATAAATGTGAGTAATATATGCATCACAAAAACTAAAATATATATATAATAAAATAAAAAATAGTAAATAAAAATATAATAATAATTTTCAACTGTGTATATACCTGTATAAATCACTCAAGTTGTAAATCCGTTCTCATGACTCTTGTAAATAATTGACTCGCTTCTGTATAAATATGTGTATATAATCTCTAACCCTTATATAAAAAATGTATATACTTGTATATATTTCTAGCTATTTGTATAAAAACTTTTGCATGTGCATCATTTTCAAAAATTCATAAGAATTTCAAAATTTTGAAAATTATTTCACAAAAAGATTTTGTTTTCTTTGCATTGTACATATTTTCTTGCAATGGTATATGCATTTTTCAGGATAGTTTTGGCATTTAAAATACGTCTGGAATAAATTTGAAGAATGGATCTTAGTTGGACCTTAATTCCCTTAATTTCATAGGAACCTTGTAAGATTTGGAGTTAAGACTTTTCATGTCCTAGTGACTTAATTCTTTGAGTCCATAAGACTATGTTCACATGTCATCTTGATAAGTCTAAGTAGAATATTTAACAACACACGCATGATTCTTTCAGACTGTGGCTTACCTTGGAGAAGCACTCTACACATAGCTCTCCATGGAGGAGGTAGTGGCTTGGGGTAGCATACGAGGTAGTACATCCAGGCGGAACGGAGGGAAGTGCATCTCAACCTGGTTTGGTGATGTTGAGGTCTAGAGACAAGATCTTGTGGGGTTGTAATAATGCTTCAAAAGAGGGATAGTCTACTGGCTCAAAAGGAAAAACTCCTTATGTACATGATGCACCTTGTATATATATTCAAAAAAAAATCAAAAAATGCAGAATCTCCAAAAGTGGGCAGGCCTGATTGAAAAGTAAAATGTCTGCCGGAGTGTATATACAAGTGAAAAAAAGAATAAGAGCTTTAAAGTCAAATATTTGTGAGCTTGTAGTGGATGACTTGGCTACACTGGTCATGCATCCAAGGATGGGTAACTACACTGGTTACCATCCATTCTCTTCTCCATCCCCTCTTATTGAGCTGGTTGTACTTGAACTTAGAAGGGAATATCCCCGCTACTCGAGGAAAGAGTTGCTAAACCGGGGGATTAGAGTTACCTTATTGAGAGAGATTGTTTCTTAGCTACTTTTGAGATGAGGAGCTATATTGCACTTACACCGTACAAGTAAGAATTCATAGTCATAAGAATTTGTGTATGTAGACTTTTTCTAATCTGACTATTGAGGTGACATGAATAGGAGTCTTGTGGAACTTAGAGGCTGTTAGGTTTTAAATCCATTTCCCATTAAGGTTACAACACACTAAGAATCCGAAGATCTGACAGAGTTCTATACTACATTTTTATGAAGATAAGTTTAAAAGTCAACCTTATTCTAATTTACTTCCTTTTTCTTTTCTTTTTTTTGTTTTCACTCATTTTCAAAATAAGCGTTTGCTAAGGGACTAGCAAAGTTAAAGTATAGAGGAATGATGAATCCATGATTCATCGCCTTTATTCTTTTATTTTAGCTTCATTTTCTTAGTCAAACATCTGTTAATACCCACTAGTTTCACGAAATTACCATTTTGCATTCATTTGTTAAATATGCATTTTTAACAGTTTTTTTACTTAAATAAAAGAATAAAGAAGAAAATAAAAATAAAGGATGTATTTATACAATAAATGGTGACTTGACTAAATCGACCAGGAATAAAGTAGGGGGAGATAGGGTCTTTAATCCAAAAAAATCCAAAAATAATTTGTAAATATTTTTTCCTATATATTTGTATACAACTTGTACTATTTTATTAGTACATAAATTAATCTCGAATTAATTAATTTTTTTCAATAAAAGTTGTAAATAAAAATGTTTTGTAAATAATAAAAATATTTGCAAAGTAAAATAATGTGCATATTAGTAATAATGACACTCAGAAAAAGCCGCAAAGTGATAATTGAGATACCAATTCCAACTCCATACGAACTCAAATTGAACCAAACTCACTTCCATTATACTCTAAATTAAATTATCTTTCAAATGGCTGTGATTTCATAATTTTTGGAGTTACGTTTAAAAAGTCAATTTTTGGGGTATTTTGTACAGTTTCACCATTATTTATTTTACATATTTATTCATATTTATTTTTATATACATAATGTACATAATTATAAATATTATTTGCATTAAAAATAAAACAATAGAAATATAAATAATGAAATAAAATAAATTCTTTCCTTATTTGTACATTTGTATATTGTATTATATGTACATAATATTTGTATACAACTAACTTCTTTTTATAAAAATCACCAGAAAACAAAATAGCTCACATTAATTAATTAATTAATTTAATTACAAAAATGGTATTTAGATTTAATCATTTAACTCATTATTTTATTTTATAACCTACCATGTATATAATATTTGATTCCATACCTTTAATGGCCACCATTAAGGTGGCTAATTGATTTCCATAAATTATTTAATTTATTTAATTTATCTAATTCTAAATTTCATAATTATCTAATTAATTAATTTTTTTGTTAATTTCACCAATAAAAACCTTCCTCATTTGTAGATATTTTCCTTTTTGATTTTCCTCCTCTTTTTATGGGCTCTTCCTCCCTCATTTCCTCTTGATCGATCTTTGGTGGAGATGAGCATGATCTCCGAGAGTCGTCTTGTTGAAGAAGGGTGCCCAGCCTCTGAGCCGTCCGGTGATAGTGCGACAGCCTTCGTCGAGGCCATCACGGCATTTTCGATTCCAAGGTAAGATCCACTTTTGTTTCTTGCCATTTTTCTTACATAAATCGCAGGTTTAGTCTTTGCTTCGATTTCGTGTTTAGAATTTAGATCATAAAAAATATCCATCACACTTTCCTCCTCCGAAACTGACTTTCACCTCATCTTCCAATCCTCACATTTCTTGTTATACCTCGCACAATCTCTCACATTCGACCACACACGATGGTCGGATCTTCGGATCTCTCTCCCCTTCACCAAGATCCACCACCATTTAGGCATCCATCTTGTTCATAAATAAATAAAAACAAAAAATTTATTAGTTGTTTCTCTCTAACCTTTGTTTTGCAGGGAAAACTAAAAAAAGATAAAAAAAATATTTTCACTCATGTTTACATTTTCTATTTCAAATATATATATATATATATATATTCTGTTTCTGTTCACCATTCATTTACAAAGAATAAAAAAGCAAAACAAAACAAAATAAAAAGAAAAACTTCAAGAGAAGATCGGCTGACCCCCGCCGCGCGCCGGCCCGCGCTCCTCCTCCCTTCCGCTGCTCGAGACTCCCACCCCCCAGGTCGCCGATTACCAACCTCCGTAGCGACGCCATCGCGGGTGTGCGCGCACTGCTCTCCAGACCTCCTCAACTGCCTGCACACCGCGCCTCTGCCCTGCTCATCCTCCTCCCACTGCGCGGCAGCCCTCTGCGCCTCCAGCGGCGGTTCCGCCGCAGCCTCCGGCCGCGTGGCTCCTCCTAGTCACGTCCCAGATCAGCACCTCTCCTCCGTCGGGTATCGCAACTGTGTTCCCCTCCCCAGTGCGACGCCGCGCGCTGCGCTGCCTCCGTCGTCATCTCCAGGTGCGATCCCGTGCCTCCCCTCCATCGTGTGTGCTCCCCTGCACTACAGCACGCTTCAGCTAACCCAGCCACCAGGGAGGAGCTCCTCCCTCCACCGCCTTCCTCTTCCTAGCGTCGCCACCTCGTGGGTTGAAACAAAAGAAGAGGGTGGTTTCCCCCTCCCCTTTTGCTTGGATGTTGAAGAACGACAGATACAAAAACCCTAGGTGGGTTTTAAAAATAAAAAAATATTGGAATAATTGCAAAGGAACTCCTGAGATTTTCAGCAATGGCCAAGAAGCCCCCGCCAGATTCATTGTGGGTAATTTGCGTGTTTCATCTTGATTTTACTCTCTTGTTATTTTCTGATGTAAAGACAATAGATATTTGCGTTTCAGTCCCCGTGCTTCCAAATATTGAACTTTCTTACTTTTAGAATGAAATAAATGTTTATCATGCTTTAAAAATTTTGTAAAAATTTGTATATGTTCCTGGTGTAGTTTTTATCATTGTATAAATTTTTCATCAATTTTTATTATCATTTCATATTTTTAAGAAATCAAAACAGTGTCTTTTTGTCTGCCTGAAATTAGAAAATTCATAAAAATTCGAAAATTAGTCTAAAAAATCCAAAAAAAAAATATTATAGGTGTTTTTTGTTGTCTTTTAATTTCTTTCCAATTTTCTTACATTAACGCTTTATAAAACTCGAAAACATTGTGAAAAATGAAAAATCATAAAAAATTGTCAAAAATCTACAAAATTTGAAAATTCTAATTAAAGTCTCTGATTGTAGATAATTCTTTGTACTTTAGCTTAAAAATAATCGCTAAGAGTATTGGGTACTTAAAGTAATTTTAAGTTGCAAAATTGTCTCGTATATGCACTATTTCTTTTATTTTCCACTGTTTGATTTTTAGAAAATCAAAAAAACATCAGAAAACATTTAAAAAATTACTAAAAATATTTTAAAACATATAAAACACAAAAACATTTTTTCTGTAATTTTCTGAGCATTATTTACCATACTGAAAATACAAAAATAAGTGTGGTGTTGTGTATTGTTTATCTTGTGTGCTTGTTTTGAAAATAAAAAATAATAAAAATTCAAAAACCACTAAAAATCATTTTTCAAAATTTGACTACTTAGTTTTTAAATCGTGCTCCTTGCGTTCGACCCTGGTCATTATACCAGGTAAATAAAATAGTGAAACCGCTTATATTTGCTTTGATTGATTGATTATCTTTTAAGTGGTTTAAAAATAAATTTTTCCGTTGACCGATTCGATTAGTTGAGAACAAGGACATTATGATATTTTCCCCATATTGACCTTGTTAATTTTCGTGTCATCAGGTGTCAAGATACTCTTCGACAATAAGGGTATGGGCATGAAACTCCAAAATGGTAAGGGCTTGTGCGTAAAACCTCTACCGCTTGGCTAGATGGCTAAGAATAGAAGGAGGGAGATGGATCCAACGGTGGCTACTATCCACCCCATCCCTTCTTCTTCTTCTTCCTTTGGACAATAGAAATAAGAATGGGAGTCCGAGGGCCTATGGCATGCGATGGCGTGAAGGTGCTTCGGTGTACCTGCGATTAGAAGAAGGGCTCGAGTATAAAACTCGACCAAGATGTTAGGTACACAAAAAATGGAGTATGAATGGGTTTTCCTTCGATTTAGTAAAGGAAGAAGGAGGTGCTCCGACCACCATATATGGTCAAAGATGGAGGGGGTTGTGTGGGAGGATACATAGAATAGAGGAGGATGGCAGTGGTGAAATGTGAGCCGTGTCAAGGAGGATGAATGAAAGTTGAATATGATGAGTCGTTACACTACAACAAGAAGAAAAAGTAAATTTAAAAGTTACCTACAAGAAGGAAAACGTAGCATGTGAAAGTAGTCGTCTATGGTGATCGATTCTCCGATGATAGTGATCGGTGATGGCCTCGATTCCGGTGGTGAAGAGGCTCGACGGAGATGAACTCCGTGATACAATGGAGCTAGAACACCAAGGGATCACACCAACGGAAGGTGGCTCATGCCCACAACCTCTCTGTCACAAAGGAAATGGGAGCTAGAATGAAGGCTCTAAGGGTGGATGATTTCCAAAAATGAGAGTAGAAGCTCTTTTATTTGGTGGAGCAATGGAAGAGATGATGGCTATTGGGGGAGGCTCCACCAATGGGAATGGAACATTTCAAATTTTTTGGGATACTAGTGTTTGTCTTTATGTTCATGTGTACTAATAAAAAGAGAGGTATTTCTCAATGAAAATGTGTTTTAAATAAATAATAAGAGACCTCAAAATAAAAACTCAAATCATAAAACTTTCTCAAAATAATATTATCTAGAATATTATAGAAGAATGTTTTTTTTGAAAGATGTAAATTAAAAACATATTTTTTGAAGGTATAAAATACCTATTTTGGATTTTTAAGATTATTAGTCTTGTTTTCTTGTTAATAATATACAAAACATGGAAATATTTTTCTTGATTAACTTTATAAGAGAATATAATATACAACTAACAAAATAAAATTAAAATCATAAGAAAAGGAGTTAAAGTGAAATCTATTTAAAAGAAAGAAAAGGTCGTAAACTATTGTACAATAAGGGTCCAAAACCTAATTTTTGCATCTTAAATCCAAAAAATATAAAACTAAATTCATTAAATAGCTTATTAAAATTTAAATACTATTAAAGGTGATTTTGATATATTTTGAGTTTTTATCTAAGAGATATGGGTCTGGGAAGTTGGGGTTATGGAATTTTTTTCAGACCATAACTTTTTATATGTGTATTATTTTGGGTAAATTACAATTTGGGTCCTATCTATGGGTCTGATCCCAGAATAGGTCCTGATCTTTAAATTATAACGATTCGGATCCCAGGACCATTTAGGAAATGGAAATTTTGGGGTTCATGACGAATATGCCCTTGTTGGGAAGGGAATGGGGGTTGGATTCCAACTTTTAAACAAGTGCATACTCGTCATTAGCCCCAAAAAGTTCCTTACATTAATGGTCCTGTGACCTGAATCGTTACAATTTAAAGATCGAGACCCATGATGATTACAATATATACAGAGATAATATGATCAAATTATGTGATATACAACCTTAATGATTGATCTGGAAACTCTAAAATCACATAATCTATATTCCTTACATACAACAACAGAAATATCAATAATTGCACACAATCAATTAAAAATCTCTGCATAAATCAAATGATCATAATTTCGTAATCAAGTAAAATATCTTCAAAAATACCTATTACATATTTTATGATTCCTAATCATTTTTTGTTAACATGAACTAAGCAAATCATATGGAAGAGTATTGGGTACATATAGCATTGAATATAACACATTGATATGACTCTACAAAACTTCACTTTTTATTAGGGAGAAAAAGGAAGGAATGATAATATAAATTGCCCACTCATTATGGCATGGATAAAGTTTATAGTTTTTTATTGGGAAGAAATAGGGAGGGGGTTTAGTGTAAAAGTCACACTCATTATTACCATGCATAGAGCCACCCTCATGCCTTCCCCATGCACAACTTGCACCCCACGTACAACCATTTTTTGCCTTCCCCATGCACAACTTGCACCCCACGTACAACCATTTTTTGCCTTCCCCATGCATGGAGCCCCATGTCTTATTTAATGTTGTCTTTATTTGCATGGGGGATCATTGAACATAGCCGCACATGGTGTAGATAAAAAGGGACTCCTTCCCCCATTCTTTCCATACGCACATCCCTCCTCTCACATACTCTCCACTCACGCACAAGCGTAGACGCATTCTCCTCTCCCTCTCATTTTTTTCATGCACGCACCTGCCATTCACGCACAGCCTCCCTCTCGTTTTCTACCTCTCTCTCTCGTTCTCGTTTACTCATGCAGGGACTGAAGTAGCGCACTGCAGCGGCCATCTCCTCTCGTGCACTCCCTCCTCCTCGTGGTGCTCCAACAGCGGCCCACCTCCGGTCACTTTCCAAGGAACGTCCAACAACTCGCAGCGCTGCACACCCTCTTCTTCCTCGCGGTTTGCTGCAGCCCCCAACGGCTTTCCCAAGCGTGCAGCCCCCTTGCTCCAACCGCGCACAGCAGCTAACATCTCTAGCACATCTCCGCCACTGCGCACCGGTATTCCTCTCGTGCGCATAGCAGCCACTGACCGCAGCCCCTTCTTCTCCGACACTCCAGCGGTTACCTCCAGCCGTACTCGGAGCGTTTGTCGTTCCATCCCACTTCACGTCCAGTCGCCATCGTCGTTGTCGCGGGGAACAACAAAGTGCAACGGCTTCATGCATGAATGAGAAACACTATTTCTTTCTCTCTTGTTTAGTTATATGTCATTTGCATCTAAACTCTTGAACCATCTTTTATTCCGAGTATTTCATGTTTAACATTTATTTTCCGTATTGCTTAGATTGCATTTGTTAGAAGTGTTTCCTTTCCAAGTTGCATTTCATATATTTCACTTATCATTCTATGCGTTAAATGTTGAATTAAAATTGCAAATTTGTTTAGTCTCCGTGGATTCGAACCTCTACTTGCTGCATACTTTTTGCTTACATATTTCGTGCTCGTAGTTGTATTTTATTTGTTTGATAATGGTTTATCGTGGGAAAACAACGACTTGATAAAACCAACTTTTTAAACCGCGAAAAACCTTGTCAACATTTTGGCGCCGTTGCCGGGGACTAGGCAACATTTGCAATTTTTCTCTACTTTCTAACTTAATTTCAAATTTCTAATCCGTGCATTTTTTTGTTTTGCAGGTACTTAGTCTTGAAAAGGAAAAAAAAATTTTACTTGTCTCTTCATGCCATTTGTTTTAGCAAACTTGTAATCTGAAAAAAAAATATTTTCTCCCCCCCCCCTTCTCAGAAAAGCTCGCCATCAATAGGAGAAAATATTACGGATTTAGCGCCAGAAGTGCAGGCACTGTGAGTCCCTCTTTCTCTTAGGCATCTTAGGATTTTAAAATTTCCTGCATTTGTTTGCGCTCCGAACATAAACCGAAAAAATTAAAAAACACTTCTTCTTTGCATCATCTCTGTGGTCTTCTCCCTCTGATAATCTAACTCAAAGACCACCAAATCGTGTACTGATCATTTAAAAAGATAAGCTTGAAAGGCCACCGCAGTGGCCCGAGCAGAAAGCGGGAAAATTATGATTGCTTGATTTTATGCACGTGTATGACACAAAAATCACGAGCACATAGAACCCTTGGATATAGACAAAAATCCCTGGTGCTACGTGGGATTGCAGAGAGAAATCGTAACTCATCGACACGTTGGGCACAGGTTCTTGTGGGAAAAGCAGATCTAAACGATCTGATTACCAACCCTGGATCCCCCAGCCGGATTAAGACATCGATTTCTCACAATCTTCCACACCCACCTCATCCTTAAGGACTCTAATTTCTCTGAAAACTTTTGTTGAATCACCAAACTAAAACCGAAAAGATAACCGCTTCCGCGGCAATTTTTGTGTGAGTTGGTGAATTAACAAATTGTCTTGTGTATTGTGTTGTTTATGCTAGGTCGTAGATCTCTGAAACATCCAGTACAACATCCATTAGAGTACGACCCGATTTATAGAAGAAAAACAAACCCATCTCTTTCAACTGAGAATTCATCTGACATGGGTGAAGAAAGACCAAACCCTATGGACCTTATCCTGCATCAACTACAACTGTTGAGAGAGGAAAATGCGACGATCCGCCATACAATAGCACCTCTCATCCGACCACCACCCATAAGCACACATTACAACCCGGCCGCAGAGGACTTAGTTCATTGGGTCCAAATCCCGCCTGAAGTAGGAGACTTTGAGATTAAACCCGCATCCCTCTCCTTAATCCCAAAATACTATGGAAATGACTCTGAAGATCTCTTCCTCCACATCCAAGACTTCCGATCTGCTTGTGACACTATGAGTATCCCTGGGGTAGAGAAAGAATACATCTACATGAAAGCCTTCACCCACTCACTCAAAGACAAAGCACTTCAATGGCTACGAAATTATGGAACCCCACTCACCTCTTGGGACTCATTAAGAGAGGCATTCATCAAGAAATACTTCCCAATAGGAAAGACAAATGCCCTGAGACAAGCCATATCATCATTCACTCAGAAAAATAGAGAGCCCATTCATGAAGCCTGGGAACGATTTAAGGAACTTCAAAGGAAATGCCCTCATCATGCCATACCCAAATGGAAGTTAGTTCAGATATTTTATGAGGGCATAGATACATCATTTAAGAGAGTGATTGATGGCTCATGTGATGGAAACTACATCAGCCGTGACGAACATTTCGTTTGGAATTTATTTGAAAATATGGCTGACAATTCGGTGAACAGTTCCTCAATAGAACAATACAGTGGAAATACGAGGACAGTCAATATCATTGATCATGAGAGATCTAGCAATGACAATCCTGATAGATGGGAAACCCTCTCAAAACAAATGAACCTCATGACTCAAGCCATAGAAAAATTGGCCATGAATAACCCCACCAACCAGGAAGTTAACCACACCACATTCACCCATAATCAAGACATAAATCCGGAGACTGTGAATTGGGTGCAGAGAAATCAAGAAGGAGAATATTCAAATAACCACAACACATGGAGAGAGCAACCAAATTCTGGGTGGAATGGACAGAATAATTATAATTTTCAAAATCACACCCAACCCAGACAACTGATAGCACCGCCCGTGACTCCACCCTCCACCACAGCGGTAAATTTCGACGCCTTGGCTCAGGCAATACGACAACTAGCTATATCTCAACAACAGGCCACTGAAGCCCAACAAAAAGCCAACTCTGAGAATGCTCGTCAATTCGCTGAGATCAGATCGTACATCCCAGCCTTATCACCTCAACCGCTGCCCAATCCAAACACCAATAAGGCTAGCTCATCTGGAGTACTTCAAACTCCTCCACCTGTCGGATCTTTCACCTCACCACCTGGTTTCCAAAACCAGAATCAAGGATTTTTTACAGCTTCTAGGACAAACCAAGGGAACCCACAACAAGCGCCTAGAAATCAAGTCAATTTCAAAACCCCACCCCATCCAAACCAATCTTCTAATGCTGTCACTTTGAGAAATGGGAAAACCACTTCTGCCTACACCAGACCAATAGCTTCTGAGGATCAAATTGAAATTGAGGAAGAGGTTGATGATGAAGAGAAGCCAACTGAGACAACCATACCCCTTCCTGTTTCCCCATCCATAACTATTCCCTTTCCCGGAGCTCTTCACCGGAGAAAACCTCGATCTTCCACCATAGATCCAGAGTTAGAAAAATTATTCTCCGACATTGTCATTGAAATCCCGCTCTTGAAAGCCCTCGAACAAGTTCCAGCCTTCTCCCGATTTTTGAAGGAAAAATGCACACCAAAACGGAAATCCAAGGGAAAAAATACAAGGGACAATGAAGATATTGAAAGACATGTGCTCCCTCAAGCAA
Organism: Ottelia alismoides; assembly: GCA_037367405.1. Lineage (NCBI taxonomy): Eukaryota > Viridiplantae > Streptophyta > Magnoliopsida > Alismatales > Hydrocharitaceae > Ottelia > Ottelia alismoides. The sequence goes on along the minus strand of JAZKJV010007582.1, from coordinate 1,159,524 downwards.
CAACCAATGCCATCTCCCAATTCTTACCCACAAAAAAGAAAGATCCAGGAGCTCCTCTAGTTAGATGCACAATTGGCAAATTAACCTTTGACCATACCCTGCTTGATAATGGTGCTTCCATCAATCTTCTCCCGACTGCTATTCTGGAGCAATTTGACCTAGGAAAACTGAAACCTGTCTCAATGACTTTGCAAATGGCCGATCGATCTGTGAAAAGACCAAAAGGACTTCTTGAGGATGTGATAGTTGATGTTCAAGGTCATAAATTCCCTGTTGACTTTGTTGTGATGGATATGGATCAAGCAAATATATTGAGTGAGACACCAATCATACTAGGACGACCATTTTTGGCCACTGCTAAAGCTCATTTTGATTATGAGGTTGGAAGAGTTGAATTTAAAATCAATGGTCAAGTCATTCCGGTAGACCTAGTCACCCCTACTCCCACTGAATCTGAGACCGAAGAATGTGGTTGGATAGAAAGATGTGATGTTCTCAACATTCAAAAAGACTTCGCCCCCATTCATCTCACCAAGGATCCTTTAGAGGTTAGTCTGAACACCTCTAGATCCACTTACAAAAACACTTCTCATGAAATTTCCACATACAATCTGAATCTCGCACTGGAAGCTCCACCATGCCCTCTCACTGGACAAGAAATTGACGAGCTTGATAATGCCTGGGACACATTAGACTCTGAACTTACATCAACCATGATCATGCCCATGATGGAACCACCATTTGAGACTATTTCTGTAATAGACTCACGAAACACTACAACTCTGACTCCATCGATGACCACTGTTGAATTAAAACCATTACCCAAAGATCTGAAGTATGCTTTCTTGGATGATGCTCACACTCTGCCAGTCATTATCAATGCCAACTTAAATCATATGCAAGAGAGCCAACTAATGGAGGTTTTGAAAAAGAATTCTCAGGCCATTGGTTGGAAAATAACTGATTTGAAAGGAATAAGCCTGACATTTTGTACACACCACATATATTTGGAAAATGACAGTAAACCTTCTCGAGAAATGCAAAGGCGGTTGAATCCTACTCTACGAGAGGTTGTGAAGAATGAAATATACAAGTGGTCGAGTGCCGGCATCATTTATCCGATAGCCGATAGTCCTTGGATTAGTCCCCTTCAGGTTGTTCCCAAGAAAGCTAGATTAACAATTGTGAAAAATGAGAAAGGAGATGATATCCCTACTCGGGTAGCCACATCTTGGAGAGTCTGTGTAGATTATAGGAAACTCAATAAGGCCACCCGAAAAGATCATTTCCCATTGCCCTTCATTGACCAAATCATTGAGAAGCTAGCCGGAAAAGAATTTTTCTGCTTTTTGGATGGATACTCCGGTTATAACCAAGTGGCCATAGCACCTGAAGATCAAGATAAAACCACTTTCACTTGTCCATTTAGAACATATGCCTTCCGCCGCATGCCTTTCGGACTATGTAATGCCCCAGCAACATTTCAAAGATGCATGATGGGAATTTTTACTGATATGATCGGTGATTTTATGGAAGTATTTATGGATGATTTCTCTATTTTTGGAGACTCTTTTGAGGAAACACTAGGATTTTTAGATAGAGTCCTCAAGAAATGCATCGAAGTGAACTTGATATTATCATGGGAGAAATCACATTTTATGGTGAAACAAGGAATTGTATTGGGACATATTGTATCAAAGAAAGGGATAGAAGTGGATCCATCGAAAATTGAGACCATCGCTCACTTAGGTCCACCCGTGAATATAAAAGGTGTTCGGTCCTTCCTAGGTCATGTCGGTTTTTACCGATGATTTATCAAAGATTTCTCAAAAATCTCCCGCCCTCTCACCAAACTACTTGAAAAAGATCGAGATTTCACATTCACCAAGGAAGGATACGAGTCTTTCAGTACACTAAAGAAAATCATCACTGAAGCACCCATACTACAGCCCCTTGATTGGAACTGTGAATTTGAAATCATGTGTGATGCTTCTGATTATGCGGTTGGGGAAGTATTGGGTCAAAGGAAAGATGGAAAACCTTATGCCATTCACTATGCTAGTAAAACTCTGGATGATGCTCAAAAGAACTACACTGTAACTGAGAAAGAACTTTTGGCTGTGGTGTTCTCCTTAGAGAAATTTCGATCTTACATCCTGGGATCCTACATCATCATCTACACAGACCACTCTGCTCTGAAATATCTCTTCACAAAAACCGATGCTAAGCCTAGACTCATTAGGTGGGTATTACTGCTCCAAGAATTCGATTTAGAGATTCGAGATAAAGTCGGAGCAAAGAATGTCGTGGCGGATCATCTTTCAAGACTCCCTTCCTCAAACACAGACACAATCCCCATCTCTGACACTTTTCCAGACGAAAGTATCATGTCTATTTCTCAACTCCCTTGGTATGCCGACATCGTTAATTACATCGTCACTTCCACATTTCCTGATGATTGGCCAAAACATAAGAAAGACAAAACCAAAGCCCAAGCCAGATACTATCACTGGGAAGATCCTTTGCTCTTCAAAGAGGGTACTGATTTAATATGGAGACGATGCATCCCCGAATCTGAAGTCAACGATGTCCTAACTCACTGCCACACTTCTGGGTGTGGAGGACATCACTCAGGGAAGCGCACAGCCGCAAAAGTCTTACAATGCGGTTTCTACTGGCCCACACTCTTTAAAGATGCCCATCATTTTGCTCAATCTTGTCCTTCCTGTCAGACCAATGGGACAATAACCCGTCGTAACATGATGCCCCTCCAACCCGTGCATATAGTCGAGATCTTTGATACTTGGGGAATAGACTTCATGGGACCTTTTCACCACATCACATGGCTACCAACACATTCTTCTCGCTGTTGATTACGTCTCTCGTTGGGTAGAAGCCATTCCCACTCATGCTGCTGATAGCACAACCGTTGTCAAGTTCTTGAACGACCTATTCTCTCGATTTGGATTGCCAAAGGTGGTCATTAGTGATGGAGGGACCCACTTTCTGAATGCTTCAGTCAAGAATTTACTCAAGAAAAATGGAGTCGAACATCGTGTCTCAACTGCGTATCACCACAGACTAATGGAATGGCCGAGCTGTCAAACCGAGAAATCAAGACCATCCTCCAGAAAATTGTTCGCTCTGATTGTAAAGACCGGTCCCAACACTTACCCGCTGCTCTCTGGGCCTACCGCACCGCTTTCCGCACTCCCTTAGGTATGAGCCCATTTCGGTTAGTCTATGGAAAGCCGTGTCACCTACATGTAGAGGTCCACCACAAATCACTCTGGGCAATCAAGAAATGTCATCTAGATTATGATGAGGCTGGGAAGAAACGAATGTTGGACTTATCTGAACTTGAAGAATTGAGATCACAAGCCTATGATAACAACCTGCTATACAAAGAGAAAATCAAGTTGTGGCACGATGCCAACATTTCGAGGAAAACATTCAAGGAAAATCAAAAGTATGGCTATTTGATGCAAAACTGAAGTTATTTCCAGGAAAACTGAGATCGAAATGGAAAGGACCATACATTATAACTCAAGTATTCGATAATGGCTCGATAGAAATTTCTGACCCAAACACTAAAGCCACTTTCAGAGTCAATGGTCAAAGACTAAAACCTGTTGTTGAACCATCTGGTCCTATGCCAGTTTGCACAACATACCTTCTGCAGGAAAAATGAACCACCACATCGCCTAGCTGAGGCGTTAAATCATGCACTCTGGTGAGCCTCCCCTCACATGTATCTTTTTACTGTTCGCATGTTTATTTTCACTGCATTGCATTAGATAAGTATGGGGGTACCCCTCTACATTACATTCCAAAAAAACAAAAAAACAAAAAAATACATTTCACATCCCTTCTGATCCTCCTATTGTACATTGTCTTCACCATGAGGACATGGTTTCTGTTAAGTATGGGGGGTGTCTGCATAGTTTTTCAAAATTGCATACTCTTTCAAAAAAAACAAAAAAAAGAAAAGAAAAAAGAAAAAAAACTCTCTTTTGCAAAAATTCCCCTAAAAATATTTTCAAAAGCAAGAAAACCACCAAAAATACATCCTTCCTACTTTTATCCTATTTTGAAAAATCAGATCTTCACTACATAAATCATAGACTGAGGTTGAGTTGACCCTAATCCACTAAACTTCATCAGAATTTCACTAGGCATGAGTTTTTAAACTTTCTTCAGGTCCATTTGGACTTTATTCTCTCAGTTCCACTAATTCTACTGGTGAATGAACTTCTGTATCTAACTAGATCACCTGAGCAACTAGTAGCACTCTTAAACTCTTCAGTGGATATTAAACAACTACACATTGCACTTAGCTTGAGTGAGTTGAGTTTACGAGATATAATTACAATCTAGTTGAGGTGAGGAGTTGTCCTCTTGGTTGTGCCAATGCCTGAACCTTATCTATAGTCAGTGAAGGAACCTGACTCAGGAGCAACATGATCTCTCTAGTCCAAGTGTGTCAGCAATTAAGCCAGTATCGTGCCTCCAAAGACAATATTAAGCCGATACTACCTCTTGATGACAAAACCCAAGACAAAAATACCACAAAAAGGCATATCACAATACAAATGCCAAAAAAACCACCAATCATGCAATGATGTGCAAAGAAAAAGCAAGGAAAGAAGACCACCAAATAACCCTTCTCCACCAAAAAGCCGTGGTAGCAGCCCAATGATGCTACCTAAATTTTTAAAAGAGGCCCAAAGAGGCCCAGGGTTATGCTCTGCAAAAGGAAAAGAATGAGAGCAACGGACCAAAGCGGTCTACGGAAAACCCCGAAAATAAGTCCCATTCTCCAATAAACTATGACCTATTTTTTCTATGCTGACATACTTGGGTGAAATGAGATTATGCCTGAATCTAGGTGAGGACTGAGGCTATTTGTATAGGGAATCATTCAGTACCTTGATAGATTGTGTTGTTAGCTCGTTCTCTTGACTCACGAAAGCTAAAACGATCACTAACACTGTTTATATCCACTCAAGGTCAAAGAGAATACCTGTTTCTTAGGGATGAGCTGACCTGATCGACCTTCTGAAACCATGTTTGATTTTGTTGGAACTGAGAGGCTGTTGAAAATATACAAAACTCGAGTCAAGTTGACTATTCGAATAAATCATTAATCCATGGGTCAACTCCACTTAGGTTTGTGCATCTGTGTGGTTAGGATCTGAAAACTCAAGACTTTGTGGGTATGTCTGCTGCAAACCCTCACCCAATCTATCTTGGCTATTTTCCTTCATTAATTCTTATCTTATTCTTGCTCGGGACTAGCAAGACTTAAGTATGGGGGTGTGATGATTACAATATATACAGAGATAATATGATCAAATTATGTGATATACAACCTTAATGATTGATCTGGAAACTCTAAAATCACATAATCTATATTCCTTACATACAACAGCAGAAATATCAATAATTGCACACAATCAATTAAAAATCTCTGCATAAATCAAATGATCATAATTTCGTAATCAAGTAAAATATCTTCAAAAATACCTATTACATATTTTATGATTCCTAATCATTTTTTGTTAACATGAACTAAGCAAATCATATGGAAGAGTATTAGGTACATAGAGCATTGAATATAACACATTGATATGACTCTACAAAACTTCACTTTTTATTAGGGAGAAAAAGGAAGGAATAATAATATAAATTGCCCACTCATTATGGCATGGATAAAGCTTATAGTTTTTTATTGGGAAGAAATAGGGAGGGGGTTTAGTGTAAAAGTCACACTCATTATTACCATGCATAGAGCCACCCTCATGCCTTCCCCATGCACAACTTGCACCCCACGTACAACCATTTTTTGCCTTCCCCATGCATGGAGCCCCATGTCTTATTTAATGTTGTCTTTATTTGCATGGGGGATCATTGAACATAGCCGCACATGGTGTAGATAAAAAGGGACTCCTTCCCCCATTCTTTCCATACGCACATCCCTCCTCTCACATACTCTCCACTCACGCACAAGCGTAGACGCATTCTCCTCTCCCTCTCATTTTTTTCATGCACGCACCTGCCATTCACGCACAGCCTCCCTCTCGTTTTCTACCTCTCTCTCTCGTTCTCGTTTACTCATGCAGGGACTGAAGTAGCGCACTGTAGCGGCCATCTCCTCTCGTGCACTCCCTCCTCCTCGTGTTGCTCCAACAGCTGCCCACCTCCGGTCACTTTCCAAGGAACGTCCAGCAACTCGCAGCGCTGCACACCCTCTTCTTCCTCGCGGTTTGCTGCAGCCCCCAACGGCTTTCCCAAGCGTGCAACCCCCTTGCTCCAACCGCGCACAACAGCTAACATCTCTAGCACATCTCCGCCACTGCGCACCGGTATTCCTCTCGTGCGCATAGCAGCCACTGACCGCAGCCCCTTCTTCTCCGACACTCCAGCGGTTACCTCCAGCCCGTACTCGGAGCGTTTGTCGTTCCATCCCACTTCACGTCCAGTCGCCATCGTCGTTGTCGCGGGGAACAACAAAGTGCAACGGCTTCATGCGTGAATGAGAAACACTATTTCTTTCTCTCTTGTTTAGTTATATGTCATTTGCATCTAAACTCTTGAACCATCTTTTATTCCGAGTATTTCATGTTTAACATTTACTTTCCGTATTGCTTAGATTGCATTTGTTAGAAGTGTTTCCTTTCCAAGTTGCATTTCATATATTTCACTTATCATTCTATGCGTTAAATGTTGAATTAAAATTGCAAATTTGTTTAGTCTCCGTGGATTCGAACCTCTACTTGCCGCATACTTTTTGCTTACATATTTCGTGCTCGTAGTTGTATTTTATTTGTTTGATAACGGTTTATCGTGGGAAAACAACGACTTGATAAAACCAACTTTTTAAACCGCGAAAAAACCTTGTCAACAACCCATTCTAAGATCGGACCCATAGATGAAGACCTAAATTGTAATTTACCCTATTACTTTTGTATGAAATAAATTTTATATTTTTTATGTATTATTATCTACAAATTTCACGTAAAAAGTTTCTTTATTTGAGGTATAAAACTGGAACTAAAAATATGTCCCAAAAAGGAATAATAATGAATAAAATAAAAAAGGATTTTTCTTGGATTTTGGCCCTTATCTCCCCCTACTTTATTTCTTGTCGACCTAGTCATCGAGATGCCTAGGCCTCGAGGTTTAAGGTAATAAAATATCTTAAATATTTTGTTACTTTTCTTTTCTTTTCTTTATTCTATAATTTGGCATTAAAAATAGCTTTTTACACACTATTTACACATGAATGCATGAATGATAAAATGCATGAATTAAGGGAATTTAAACATATTTACTAGGGATTTAAGACCAAAATGATGGAATAAAAATGATGAAGCTGAGATTCATTATACTGCTATACTTGCCTTTGCTAGTTCCTAGCAAACACTTATGCAATAAGTGCAGAAAATAAAAATAAAGAAAAGAAAAAGAATGAAATTGGATTGAATTTAATTATCAAACTTGTTTTCAAAAAATCAAAGTTTGATCTTAAGTCGGACCTTTGAAATTTTAGTACGGGCAGAACCTTATTGGGAATCAGATTTAAAGTCCAACAGCCTTCGAGAATCCTAAAACCCTGCTCAAGTCTCCTCAATAGCCAGGTCAAAATACTTCAATTCATACGCATACACTTATTACTATGAATCTGACTCGTATAGTGTATGTAATAGTGGATCTCCCAAACTAAAATGATAAAGAGATTGTCTTCTCCAGCATGACAACCCAATGATTCCTTAATCTAATAACTCCTTCCTCGAAGAGTGGGGTATTCCCTTCTAAGTTCAAGTAACAACTAGCTTAGGAGGAAGGGTGAAGAGAAAAATGGATGGTAGCTAGTGTAGCTACCTAACCTAGGATGTAAGACTAGTGTAGTCAAGTCATCCAGCTGCAGGCTCACATGATTTAACTTTGAAGCTCAAGTTTGCTTATTGACTATACAAATATATACACTCCAGCATGCATTTTATTTTTTTTCAAACAGGCATGTCCACTTTTTTTGGAGTTTTTTTTCCTTTTTTTAAATACTATACACAACAGCATTTACATAAGGAGTTTTTCCTCTCGAGCCAGTAGACTATCTGATGAATACCCATTCATCACTCTTTATTCTTATATTTTAGCTACAAAAACCTTTGCAAATGCATGTAGATATATGTAAATATAAATAATTACCAAAAGCATGCATTGTGTAAAAACCTATAATTAGCATGTTTTTGTGCAAAAATAAAAGAATAAAGATTAAAAAGAAAAAGAGGGAAATATTTAGAAATAAATATTGAGCAACCTAACCCAAGGGAGGGCTCAGCATGGGCCTGACCGCATAAAAGCCCAAGTAGAGGGAGATAGGAGCTCATGTGTAAATCTTTGTGAAAATACATAAAACTATATTTTCCTCACCAAAAATACAGTTGTAAATATTTGTATATATTTATAAAAGATAAAAACAAAATAAAAAGTTAAAAATCAAAAAGATAAAAAATACCCCTTTCCTCTTGTACATAAACCACACCTATATATATATATTTATTTATTTAGCTTTGTAAATATACAAAAGTAATTTTCATACTTTCTGTAAATATTCTATGCTATGTATTGTAAATAAATAAAATAAAAAGAATCAAAATCAAAAACAAAATAAAAATAACAAAATTAAAAACCCAAAAATACCTTATACATATACCATGTAGATACATGTACATATATATTTATTTCACCCTTGTATATAAATAATAAAAATAAAATAAAAATACCCTTTTATTTCTAATTTTATACTATAAATAAATAAAATATAAAATGGGAATAAAAATGCACAAAAATAACAAATTAAAAATCAAAAAAATTAAAAAGACGTATTGTACAAATACCTATGTATAGCCATACTATGTAAATACCCTATTTTTATTTTGAAAAATTAATTAAAAATCACCAAAAAATAGAAAAAATTAAAACAAAAATATTTCATTTTTTAAGTTTTTAATAATTCAGCCATTTGTTATTTTTAATTGAATTTTTAAATGTTTTCCACGTGGCTGATTCCCATTGGTCCACGGGGAATGTTGACCCCCGGTCAACTCCCCCTGCGGACCCTCTTCTCTCGCGGATCAGGCTGTCGACCCGATTTCTCTGATTTTTCCATGCCTGATCCGCCCGCCATTTGCGCAAACCCCGGGTCCTAATTCTTCTTCTTGCATCCGAGACCCCCGCCCGAGGGATTGCATCGGGGTCCGCGCTTCATGCTGCCCTACCCGACCAGCCCTAGTCGGGTCGGCACCCATATATATCTCGTTCTTCGCCACCTTCAATCGGCATCTTTGGCTAATCCGCTCCACCCCCAGTGACCTCCAGTGCTCGAGCGTGAGTGACAGCTCGCTCCAGGTGCTGTCGCAGCGAGGAGAGGGGCCGGATACCACTGATCCGGCGAGTCAGCACCGCCGTGCTCCGCCCAGAGCAGGAGCTCGAGCCTCGGGCTGAGACGACCCTTGAGGCCACGACCGGGAACACCACCAGCTCCAGCACAGTCTATTCACCCACGCAGGTAACCTTTTAGCTTAGCCATTTAGCCTAATTTACATTTTGCCCCAATTCGCGCCGCCGTCGATTTTCGTTGATTCCGACCACCTCACACCTCCATTCGATCATCGGAATCCTTCATCATCTCCGCCCTCCTCTCGCGCACGTTCTCCGCACCTCCGTTCAACCCAGCTCGCACAGGAGCCGGGGATTCGAGCTCCTCCGTCCATTGCATCACCGGAGCTCGACCACTTCGCCTCCCCGATCACCTTCACCACGCCTAACAGGGTCGAGGCACTTTGCCCTCGATCCGCGAGTTTGCTGGGATACTTTACAGGTTCATCCAAGCCCATCTGAGGGCTTGGACCATTTGGTCCAGCTGCTCCGCCTCCGCCGACCTCGCCGGAGTTCCCCAGGACTCGGTTGGGTCATCGGAGGCCTCCATTAGACGCGGAGGGCCTGCAGCTTCCTTCTCCGACCTTCAGCGAGCTTCCAGGAGGAGACCAGTGTCGTCACGAGTCCGACGAAGTTCGCCGGAGCTCTGTTCGTCCACCATCCTTCTCCGCCGTCCGATCGACCCCGAGCTCCAGATTCGATCACGATCGTCCATTCGAGGAGCAGCTTTAACCGCCAGATCCATTCGAGGGTCGATCTCCACTGTCGATCCAGCGAGGCTCAGCCACTACTCCCGTCCACCGTTCGATCTGCAACGTGGCAGCGCCTGGACCGTCTGATCCAAGCCGAGGATCCAGCCCTGGGCGCCACCCATTCCCAGCCGTCCATCTATCCACGTGGCGCCCATCCATCGGCTCGACTTAATAAAGGGTAATTTACCCTTAGGCCCTTCCTTATCTTTTATTTCGCATTAGTCCTGTAAATATTTAGAGACGTTGTTTAGTTTTAGGGTAATTTGCATTTTGGGCCCGGAGCTTTAGTTTATTTGCACTTATACCCCTGCCTGATGTGAGCCACGTGCATCGTCACGTGTTTTATTGGGATATTTGCAGTCTGTGCCCTTATTGTTCTGGTTGTTAATGAATGAATGAATCTTTCTGAGTAATTGCATTTATACCCCTGTGCGTGGTTTTATTCCGCATGTGCGTTTATTGTTGGGTTATTTGCAGTTGAGGTCCTCGGACTTTTGGTACGTGTTACCAATTAGTCCCCGGACCTTAGTTTCTTTACATATAGGTCCCTGAGTGCCCCAGGCACGCGCTTGGCGCGTGACTTCTTGGGTTAATTGCACCAGGACCTCCAGAACTCTGGGTATTTGCACTTTGGTCCTTGTGCACAGTGCCCTCTTGTGATTTTTGAATAAAATATCAATTCATCTCCAAATTCGATAAAAATTTGACACATGGCTCTTGCCATGTTGTAGGATTTTTGAGAATTTTGGAGGACATTTCTGAGTTTATTTGTTATTTTTAAAAATTCAAAAACCATCATTTTAGCCACTGTCTAGTTTTAAAAACCCCAAAAAAATATAAAAACCCCCTAAAAAATTCTATAAAAATTAGGTACTGTTTATTTTGTGTTCCTTGATTTTCTAGCCAATTTTGGCTATTTTTCACTGCTTAAAAACCATAAAAACTTAAAAACACCTAAAACCTCATAAAAATTTCAATAAATAATCTAAAAACCCAAAAACAATAATTTTGGTACTCAAATTTTCCTTGTTTTATCTAGTTTACAGGAAAAATACCTCTAGGCCCTTTGGAGGTCCCTAGATATTTTATCTAGGGTTTTGGGCATGGCTGGACAGTACCTTGCATTTTAGTTACTGTTTGATTTTTAGACAATAAAATACACATCATAAAAATTCCAAAAATTCACCAAAAACATTAAAAAACATAAAAAACATAAAAATATTTTTGTCTGAATTTTTGCTTGATTTTTGATGCATTGAATAATTTGTCAAAGTTTGCTTGTTTTTGCTTTTCTTATTTTCTTCACATATTAAAAATCCCAAAAAAAATTATAAAAATCATTAAAAACCACTAAAAAATATTTTGTCTTTTATTTTATTCATTTTTTACTACTCCGTAGGCCTTCGGCCAATCCGTGCTCCTTGAGTTCGACCTTGGGTGCTATACCAGGTTAATCTCATAGCAGGACCACTTCCTCGCTTCGATTGATTTTATTGCTATTAGTGGTTCGATTTTTCTTGATTTAGCGCATCTGAGCGACCGAGGTCGCAACGACCATTTTTGTACCTTTACCTTAGTCGTTCGGAACGCTCATCACTGTCCCTTTTTTGAAGCTTTATGGCAACCTACACTCTCATGCCTTCAAAATTCATCATCACCAAACGGGTTGGGGTGCACTTCCCTCCCTAGAGGAGGACAAATGTTTCCACTTGTGTGCGTCTCATGCCGACAAATCCAACCCCCTCACCACTCCAACTGAGTTGAGCCAAGTGAAAGGTACATGTGTCCAAGTTAGGTCATTATTGACAAGAGTCATGCGTGTGCTCTAAAATAATCTGCTTAGGAAGTCAAGAATCCATTGAACCAAATCTCATGATTCTCAAAGAATTAAGTCAACTGGACCTGAAGTACCTCAATTCCAGCTCCTATAAGGTTCTTGTTAATTAGGTAGATTTTAAGGTCCAACCAAGCTCCAATCTTCGGATTTTACTTGGACTTGTTCAATTATTAAACACAATCCGAAAAATGTGAATGCCATGCAAATGCGATGTAGAAGGCAGAAAATATTTTTGTGGTGCAATTTTCAAATATTTTGAATTTTTCTATGGATTTTTGAAAAATATGATGCATATGCAATTTTTTGGTATTTTTCAAAAAGTTTTTTAAAATGTTTTTGGTATTTTTATTTTGCAAATGTTTTTGGGCTTTTTGAAAACAAAAGATTTTGGCTACAAACTAGGTACAAATATTTACATAGGGATGCAACTTATATTTACAAGAATTAGCATTTTTAAGAATTACAAAGGGTTAGTGCTCAATTTTATAGGTGTATATACAGAATTAATAAAGGATTTTAGTGTGATGTTCATATTTCCTCAAACTTATTTGAAAATCATTTTACAAACAATTTTCAAAACAATAGTCCAAAATAATTTTTACAAACATGTACACATGTTTGAAAATCATTTTGAAAAGGTTTTTCGAACAGTATATATAGATTTTTAAAAATATTTTTGCAATCAACTTTCAAACATTTGCAAATAGTTTTTCCATTATTTTTATTTCACACAAAGAAAATAAATATTTCAAATAAAATAATATTACAAAGGTTGAAAATATTTAACAAAATATTTTCCAAATAGTTTTCAAAAGATTTTTCAAAAATATTTTCAAACAACTTTTCAAACATTTTGTAAAAAATATTTTTACTTGATTTATTAATCAGTATATACAAAAAGAATTTGACGAATAATCAACATCTTTTTATTAATGTTTTTAAGGAATTTTAATCATATAATTAGCCATAATTATTAATAAAAATACGAAAGTACGAGTTATGGCTAAATTTTAAACGAAGTATATATGACCCCCCTATACTTACTTGAGCCATGTCCTCATAGATCAGAGAGAAAAAGAGAAGACATAACTCGTACTTAGTATAGAAAAGTCTAAAGTATAAATGAATAAGGAATGAATGAAACAATAGGAAGTTGACCATCCCTCCACACTTAGGATCAAATAATCCTAAGTATAACAGACTGTATGCAAAGCAGGGAGGGTCAAGGGTGGGAATGAATAGATCATACTCAAACTGTCTCGCCCCTATACTTAGGATAAGATATCCCTATGTATAGACAAGAAGAGGAGATAGTGGAGAGGATCAAAGAATAAAAGAACTCGGGGTGCGCATCCCCCTATGCTTAGGACAAAGTACGTCCTAAGTATAGAAGACTGACAAAAAGGGGCGACAACTTTTTGGTAGAAAAATAAGATAGAAAAGGAAAAGAAGAAAAGAGAGATGAAAATAGAAGAAGATAGAAGAGTATGTACACATCACTCCCCATATACTTAGGGTGAAAGAAGCCCTAAGTATAGGCAACAACAGGAGTAATGAAACGGAACGAAGAACACTCAGCTCGTCCACCCCCCCCCATACTTAGGACAAAGTACGTCCTAAGCAAGGCACACACGAGAATGGGGTGGATGAGTAAAACGATAGATGTAAGGAGATCAACGAAATCAAATATACAACAGGATGGATCTACAAAGATTAAGAAGGTTGAAAGAGAACTTTCTTGCAGGACCGCTGAGGGATAGATCTGGTATGGTGCAAGTCGACATCAGGGTCCTCATATGACACAAACCGATCAGGTTCAACAGGGTGAAAATCCTCAGTGGTCCTAGGGTGTGAAGGCATGGATGGATTAATGGAAGCCTTGGGAGTCTCGCTGATATCGAAGTGGAATGGGATGAACTCATCATCAGAAGAAGTAGAATCAGTGTCGTCTTGCAAGGTCTCATCTAGGTCAAAACCAAAAGGAAAGAACTCATTAGTGGAAGTAGTCGAATCATGGTCATCCACACAAGTCTCAACCGGATCATCATTCTCATCAAAAGGCCTGAATTCCTGAATGAAAACAACAAGATCAACTTCAGCCTCACTCTCATCAATATTTGCCCTCCGCTCAATGGTGTCAATCATGTAAATCCCACATATGTCGTCAACGCATCGCCAATTATAGGAAGCAGATCAAGGTCTATGATTTCTGAGTCTTCCTCCTTGGAGAAGAATTATTGGGTCTCATCATCGGTCATAAAGAAAGTCTCTCTGATATCTACAAATAGATCATAGACCTTGGGGTCGACTAACACGGGCACACTCTCATGGGATGCGGGTCTCTGGTCTGTGGTAGGTGTGGTGATCAACACATCGCGCCCGACATCACAACGGAAGCGAATCTCTCCTTATTTGTAATCTATAACGGCTCTCGTGGAGGTGAGAAAGGGTCATCCTAGGATGATTGGAGGATTCTCCACCGTGGTGGAGGTATCCATGGGAAAGACAATGAAGTATGTCGTGAAGATAACACCCAGAATCAAAATGACGACATTCTCAATAATTGCTTTTGGCCTCTTTATTGATCCATTAACAAATTGTACGATCATCCTAGTTTTCTTGAGAGGCCCAAGATGAATAGATTGTACTAACGAGAAGGGTATTATATTGATCGAAGCACTGCCGTCAAGGAGAATGTTATCACATAAATGGTCAGAGATGGCGCAACTCACAAGAGGTGTGACTTTGTTACTTTTTCTAGAAGATGGACGATGGGCGATGATGTAGGTAGTGGACATGGTCAAGATATGATGCTCAGACTTGCTCCTCCACTTTCTCTTCTTATGATGAGGAGTAGATAGTTGGTTCATGGTCTGGCGAAGTGGGCATCAATGATCTCATGAATAGTGGCCACCACTTCGAGTTCAGTCAACATTTTTATTGAATTTTTGGATTTCTTCCATACAAGGGAGGAGATCAGAATCAACACATACACAAGGAATGCAAAGAGCAGACTATACAATGGCATCCTCGAGGTCAGGGATGGACAAATTGGAATGGATGTGTGGTCAAAGGATCTGGAAAGTGGGCCCTCTCCTCACAGTCTGACTCAACCAAAGGTCTCCCGAAATCTTTTTGTGTTTTCATTTTTTTTTTCATTTTTTGTATTTTTTTGTGATTGCAAGATCTCATGGGAATCCTCAAATGAACCCATATCATCAAATGGTGGAGAATCATGGTTGCTCTTATTTATACTAGTGAGGTCATCAATCCTCTGTCTCATCTGCTCCATCAGCTGGGTCAAGTTCTCAAGGGTGGACTCCATGAAAGGTGACTCCAATAGATCAGACTCGGGTGGATGTGTAGGGAAATGTGATGATGGAGGTGGGTAAAAATCCGAGGTCTGAATATGTGGCTGAAGTGGATATGTACAAAAGTCAGGAGCAAATTCCTCCTAGAAAAAGGCAGGTCAATCGGATGTAGAGTACAAGGGATCCGCAAAGTCCGGATAAAAATAACTCCAATCCGCCATCTCCAAACAAAAGGAAAATGATTAGGAGAACGCGATGGTCATGTTAAGAGAAGTGCGAAGAAAGGTACAAGCGCGTAGATGAGATCTAGAATACACAAAAGCAATCACAAGCAAAACTCACGCAAAACAAACCCTCAATTCCCCTACTCAACTCGGTAGACACCGAAAAAGTTCGGTCTTTTTATCTTGTTTGTTTTAGAGTTAGGTGAGAAGTCAAAAAGTTGTGCAAACACTTAGGAGGCTGTATGGGATTTTGGCACTAATCCTTAGTGTATGCTCAAGCAAATAAAACGAAGATGATGAGTGGATTACTTGCCCCAAGGCAAGATTTTTCTTTTTTGTCAAGTTTAGGGTCAAGTAATTTTAGCAGTCCCAATTTTATTTGTTATCACCTTTTTTAGATTTTTAGTAAGAATGCACGTACCTATCGAGGAGTCAATTCCTTCAAGCACCTAGGTGATCAAAATTAGAGGTAGAGAGGTGGAAAAGCAATGTAAGCGGCAAAAACGATGATGTATGCTAAAGTGTAAATGCTCGCCTTACCTCCAGCACTCTACATGCAAAGATGCTTAGTAGAATTGAAACCTACACTATATGAAAATGCAAGCCGATGAAATCGCCATAAGTTTCAGAAATTGCTATTAGTGGGGAGAACCAATGCTAATGACGTAGAATGGAACCGAAGTGTCCGGTCTTGGAGTCTCCTTGGTGCCCACAATAATGGATCCTGCAAGCATTGTATGGAGAACTCTCGCAGATTGGGGGTTTCGAGACTAAGTTAGAAGCAGTTTAATCTTTGACTAGATCCAAACGTATCTATAGGAGCATGCAATGGTAATTAAGTGTTTGGACCTACTCTAATATAAGAAATCCTAAAGTTAAGGGCTCAATCACACAAAATAAAGAAAACCAAAACCGAGAAAACAAAGGGAAAAAGATGGTGAAAATGTGACAAAACCGATGAGGCCCCCAAGGGAACAATTCCTCGAGCACTAGACCTCGTGAAGTGTGGTAGAGTCTTGAGAGTGTCCTGAATTATTACATGTTCTAGTAGTCTCTCTCTCACTTCAAATTACACAATAAATGCAATAAATAAATATAAGAAAATTATCTTCAAAATCCTCTCCAAGTTCGCCTTAGTGTTAGGTCTAATCGCCTTATGTGGGTGCGCAAGCGCTCCTAGAAGAGAGCACTTCCCTCTATCCGCATTCCTCGCAAAGTCAAATGAGAAAGGGGGATTAGACAACTAAAATAATTATATTAAATAAATGAGGCAAAAAATATAGACAAATAACACAATCAAGGAAAAATCCGATCTATACGTTGTGGCTCCCCGGCAACGGCGCCATTTGAAATAACATTTTTATATAGGATCGTACGATCTCATAAGGCGATACCGCAGTCGATGTGTTGACCGCTTCAGAAAACCACTAAATTCGATAATTAACCCACAATAGATGATCAAACAATGAAAATAAATGTGGTGTAAAAATTAATTTTATTTAACTCTACAAAAGATTTGTCTAGTGTAACTATGTGTAGAGTGTCGAACACAGAGAACAAGCAGGATAGATCGGGCAAATTAATGCACAAAAAAGAATGTGATGTATTTGTCTATATGTGCTCTTTTTGTGGGTTTTTAATTTTTTAATTTTTTATTTGATTTTTAAATATTCAAATGTTTTTTGTGCTTATACTTTTTACATAAATTATAGTAATAATAATATAAATAATAATGATAGATATATAGATAGATATTTAGATATACTAAGAGAGAGATATAAATGAAAGAAATAGAGAAAATATATTTGGATTTTTAAAATACTTCAAATAAATTCAAAATAAAGATTTTATTTTTTTGGTATTTTAATTAATTTTGCATTTTTTAATTTTAGAAAAAATTCAAATAATAAGATAAAATAGGTAATTCTATACTTGAAAAAAAAAGGTAAATAAGACACTAAAAAAATACTATTAGTATCTCAACATGAAGTCATAAAATTATATCTATATTTTTTCTAGATAGAGAAGAATATATAAAAGAAAACACAACTTTATTTTTGGGTTTTTGACACTATTTAAATTTTTAGTTATTTTTTGTAAGTTTTGAAGTGTTTTTGAATTTTTGGACAGTAGACCTAATATTACTGAATGCCCTTCGGATATGAGATAAATATGATGAGAGAAAGATACAATATGTTTTTGGTATTTTCCTGAGATGTAATGAATATACTAAAAATAAAAGATAGCAGGAAAGAAAAAATGTTTTTTTTTTAATTTTTTTGACTATCCAAATGGCAAGATAAAAATACAACAAAAGTACATGATTGTGGAACAAACTCAGGAGCATAAAGACGTATTTTTATGTTTTCAAATAGATGAAAGATGCTCCAGAAATAAATCAATCACTCAAAATATTGTAGAAATTCTACAGGACATAAATCGCAATATATTCTGAAGAAATTTGAATACTAATTCGGCCCCACTAATTCCTACAGCATATCCAAAAATGAGCAAGTAATATCAAGTATTTAAAGAGTTATTAACAAAACAAGCCAAATCAGAATCGTAAATTCAAAAATTCACCATTAATAGTTCGCACATCATAAGACTTTGAAATTTAGATATGATGTATTCTTTAAAGCATCTTTCTAATAAAAAATCTCATGAAAAATGAAGTTTAGATGAATGATTTAGGAGTGTTTAAGTGTAGGGGTACACTAAAGAGTAAATATGAAACTGCAATTCAAAATATAGCACGAAAACATATGGAATATACCAAAAAAATTAGGGGGCGTGATTGCAAAATGCCCCACTAATCCAAGTGGAGTCAAGCTGCTCTTGGATAGTAAGGGTACGTGCGTTAAACTCTAAAATGGTGAGGGCTTGTGCGTAAAACTTCTACCCCTTGGCTAGATGGCTAAGATTAGAAGAAGAGAGATGTATCCAATGGTGGCTGCTATCCACCCCCTCCCTTCTTCTTCTTCTTCTTCTTCCTTTGGACAACAACAACAAGAAGGGGAGTCCGAGGGCCGATGGCACGCGACGGCATGAAGGTGCTTCGGTGTACATGCGTATTAAGAAGGGCTCGAGTATAAAACTTGGCCAAGATGTTAGGTACACAAAAAAAGGTATAAATGGGTTTTCCTTAGATCTGGTGAGGGAAGAAGGAGGTGCTCCGGCCAACGTATGTGGTCGAAGATGGAGGGGGTTGTGTGGGAGGATACGTAGAATAGCGGAGGATGGCAGCGGTGAGATGTGAGCCACATTGAGGAGGATGAATGAAAGTTGAAAATGATGGGTTGTTACACTACAACAAGAAGAAAAACTAAATCTAAAAGTTACCTACAAGAAGGAAAACGTAGCATGTGAAGGTAGTCACCTATGGTGATCGATTCTCCGATGAGAATAACCAATCATGGCCTCAATTCCGACGGTGAAGAGGCTTGACGGAGATGAACTCCGTGGTACAACGGAGCTAGAACACCAAGAGATCACACCAATGGAATATCGCTCATGCCCACAACCTCTCTGTCACAAAGGAAATGAAAGATAGAATGAAGGCTCTAATGGTGGATGATTTCAAAGAGTGCGAGTTGAAGCTCTTTTATTTCGTGGAGGAATGGAAGAGAAGATGGCTATTAATGGACACCTCCACCAATGGGAGTGGAATATTTCAAAATTTTTTAGACACTAGTGATTGTCTTTATGTTCATGTGTACTAATCAAAAAGAGAGGTCTTTCCCAATGAAAATATGTTTGAAATAAATAATAAGAGACCTCAAAATAAAAACTCAAACTTTCTCAAAATAATGTTATATAGAATATTGCAGAAGATTTTTTCAAAAGAATTAAATTAAAAAAATATTTTTTGAAGATATAAAATACCCATTTTGGATTTTTATGATTTTTAGTCTTGTTTTCTTATTTATAATATACAAAACTTGGATTTTTTGTTGATTTTTCATTTTATAAGAGAATATAATATACATCTAACAAAATAATTAAAATCAAAACAAAAGGAGTTAAAGTGAAATATATATAAAAGAAAGAAAAGGTTGTAAATTGTACATCTGAGGTGCAACACCTAACCTTTACATCTTAACTCCAAAAAATATAAAACCAACTTCATTAAATAGATTATTAAAAGTAATATACAACTAAAGGTGATTTTCATATATTTTGAGTTTTTTATTTAGAGATATGGGTCTGGGAATTTGGGGTTTTGAATTTTATTCAGACCATAACTTTTTATATGTTTATTATTTTTGTATGAAATAAATTTGGCATTTTTCTATGTATTATTATCTACAATTTTAATGTACAAATTTTCTTTATTTAAGGTATAAAAATTGAAACTAAAAATAGGTCCCAAAAATGAATAAAATTGAATAAAATTAAAAAAGGATTTTTATTGGATTTCGGTCCTTAATCTCCCCCTACTTTATTCCTTGTCGACCTAGTCATCGAGATGCTTGGGTCTTGAGGTTTGTGGTCATAAAATATCTTCAATATTTTATTTTTTTTCTTTTCTTTTCTTTATTCTATAATTTTGGCATTAAAAACTATTCTTTATACATTATTTACACATAAATGCATAAATGATAAAATGCATAAATTAATGGCATTTACACGCATTTACTAGAGTTTTTAAGGCCAAAATGATAGAATAAAGATGATGAAATGGAGATTCATTAGTGGCAGGTCGAGGGGTCGGCGGTGGCAAGATTGGTTGCCAAACTGGTTCTATTGAAGAATTTCCTGCTTGAGTTCGGGTGTGGAGTGAAGTTGCAATGGAGAGAGAGAAGACTTGAAGTGCAGTAAAGTATGGTTCAACTAGATGGGTTGGATGATCAGAGGGGCCTGAATCAGGAAGAGGTGTTTAAGCGGGCGAAGCTGTTAGAAGATTTGCTTTTGGAGGACATGAAAGAGGAAGTGGAATGGAGATAGAGGTCAAGATAGAATTGGTTGAGATAAGGGGATGAAAACACAAGATTTTTTTTCATTTGATGGCTTCTGTGAGAAGAATGAGAAATTTTATACATAAGCTTTAAGTGGGGGGAGGGTGGAGCGGGAGGTTTTGCTTAGGAAAGCTCTCAGGGAACATTTTGTGGAAATGTCAAGAAGAAGGGAGGGTAATGGTTGGGGGTGGAGTGGAATAGGGGTGGGGTCATTGTTGGAGGCGCAGGCTTTTGGGCTTGAGGCACCTTTTAATGAGTAGGAGGTAAAAAATGCGGTGTGAGGTTTGAATGTTGATGGGGCACCAGGGCCGGACGGCTTTCCAGTATTGTTCTGTAGGGAGTTTTGGGACATGTTGAAAGAAGATGTACTTGCAGTTATCAATGAATACAGAAATGGCAACAGGGTATTCGAGAAGGTTAAGCGGGCCTGCTTTTTCTCCTTCCAGAAAAAAGCACCCGATACGAGTGGAAGATTATAGGCCAATTGCTTTATCAAATGTAATTTATTTCATTGTGGCCAAAGTACTAGCAAATAGGTTGAAGAGGGTGCTATATGATGTATTTCTATAGAATCAGACAGCGTTTATTCCTGGGCGACAGATGACAGATGGGCTTATTATGGTGTCTGAAATATGCCTCCAATGGCGACGAGAAAACAAGAAGGGTATGATTTGTAAGATTGACTTTGAAAAAGCTTATGACTGCGTGGATTGGAGATTCTTGTGGGTGTCCCTTCAGAGGCACGACTTCTCAGACCTCTGGATAGTTTAGATAAAGAGGTGAGTCACGACCTCATCCTATACAGTTATGGTGAATGGAAGGCCAAAAGGGAGCTTTTTCCAACCGCAAAGGGGGTGAGGCAAGGTTGCCTGCTAGCAATGATTCTTTTTGTTTTAATGGTTGATGCTTTAGTATTGATGTTCAGGAGAGTGGTCGAAGAAGGGTGGTGTAAGGGGTTCCGAATAGGCTCCATCTTGATTCCGTTGTTGCAATACGCAGACAACACAGTGATTTTTCGGGGTGGGGGCATGAAAGAAATGCACTGAAGGTCAACGTAGTTGGTGGATATTTTCAACAGTATTTCTGGTCTCAAACTCAATAAAAGTAAGTCTGTTGTGGTTGAGTTCGGGATGGATGAGGAGGAACGTAATGCAAGGGCTACAACATTGGGATGCCCATTGGGAGAGCTACCAATTTCTCATTTAGGGCTACCTTTAGTGGCGGGAAGTCTGAGAAAGGAGGTTGGGACATGATCCTCAAGATATTTGAGCAGAGACTAGCGGGTTTGAAGGCAGTTACCCTATCTAAGGGTGGGAAACTAATAATGTTAAAACATGTTTAATCGATGATTCCTATTTTCTTCATCTCAACAAGGTTGATGCCAGCAGTGGCCAGGAAGAAGATAGAGGTAATGATGAGGCGATTTTTCTTGTCAGATGGGAGGAAACAAAGACAAGGAATACATCAGGTATGTTGGGAGGAGTTTACGAGGTAGAATAATGAAGGAGCCCACGATTTTGGGATGTAAACTGTATGAATAAAGCACTGCTAGCTAAGTGGGTCGTACAGAATTGTGAAAACGTAGATAGATTAGTTATCAACCTCTTACATAAAATATATGATGTGAAGGGATCTTTAATGCGGGGAAGAGCGCTTTTTGAGTCTTCCCTGTGGAATGGTGTCTGAGATATTTTATTGTAGCTAAGGGTGAGAATGACACAAAAAGTGGGTGCAGGGGTTGACTTCAGGTCTTGGCTGGACAACTGGACAATAGAGGTGGTACTATGCAATATGTACCCAAGATTATTTGCTCTGGTTGCAAACAAGAAGAGTTCCGTGGCTGATATCGGTGGATCTGGCTCATGGATTCCATAGTTTTTGTCTAAGCTCTCGCACAGAAGGTTGGAAAACTTGGGTAGATTGTAATCTGAGTTGTCCCTTTCCATAGTGTATTTCTCAGGATAGGGACCACTTTGTTTGAGAGGGGGAAATATTCTCAGTAAAGAAGGCGTATAAAATATTCAGAGGGAGCATCGATGATCTGGTTCCATACCTGCAACAAGATATGAAGATTATTTGGGAAAACAAGATCCCAAGCAGATTGAAAGTTTTTCTGTGGTGCCTCAGAAGGGGTAGACTATGCGACAACGCAAGAAGGAGCGGGCTTTTGGCGTAACAGGTACCCAATATGATAGATGTGGCACTCCAACTGAGCATGCAAAAGATTTGTTCTTTACATGTCCTTTTTGGGATCATGTTTGGAAGGAGTTGGGGGTGACATGGGTTCTGCACGGTTGTTTTGATGATTTATGGAGATCAATAAGGTTGGTAGGGAGAAAATCGACAGACAATTATGTGTTGTCATTTACTGCTCTTTGGGCCATCTGGGGAGGAAGAAATGATCTAATTTTTAAAAATCAAAGGTTCTATTCAAAAAAAGTATTAGCTTACGGTCTTTCCTTATATCATTTCTGGTCCATAAGGTAATGTATCTCTCTATTAACTTTTAATATAAATAATTTTTGTGGTAAGTCCCAATGATGAATACCCATTCATCACTCTTTATTCTTCTATTGTAGCTACAAAAACCTTTGCAAATACATGTAGATATGTGTAAATACAAATAATTACCAAAAGCATGCATTGTGTAAAAACCTATAATTAGCATGTTTTTGTGCAAAAATAAAAAAGAATAAAGAGCAAAAAGAAAAAGAGGGAAATATTTAGAATAAATATTGAGCAACCTAACCCAAGGGAGGGCTCAGCATGGGCCTGACCGCATAAAAGCCAAAGTAGAGGGAGATAGGAGCTCATGTGTATATACTTCTGTAAATACATAAAATTATATTTTCCTCACCCAAAAATATGCTTGTACATATTGTGTGTATATTTTATTAAAAACAAAATAAAAATTTAAAAATCAAAAATTCAAAAATGCCCTTTCACCATGTGTAGACCATCATCCTTTATTTATTTAACCCTATAAATAAATAAAATTATTTTCTAAAACTTTTTTTGTAAATATTCTATGTTACATATGGTAAATACATAAAATAACAAGAAACAAAACAAAAATCAAATAAAAATTACAAAATGAAAAATACAAAAATACATTGTATAAATACCATGTATATAAATGTATACAATTATTTATTTCACCCTTGTGTATAAATAATTAAAATAAAATAAAAATACCATTTTATTCCATATTTTATGATGTAAATAAATAAAATACAAAATGAGCATAAAAATACATAAAAATAACAAATAAAAAATCAAAAATAAAAATCCATATAGTGTACATATACCTATATACATAGCTACCCTAATTTTATTTCCAAAAATTAATTAAAAATCACCAAAAAATAGAAAAAAATAAAAGAAAAACATTTCATGTTTTGAGTTTTCTTTAATTCGGCCTATTTCTACCTTAAAATAAATAAACAAAAATTAAATACACGTGGCAGCTTCTGATTGGTCCACGGGGGATTGTTGACCCCGGTCAACTCCCCCGCGGACTCCTTCCTTTTCTGGAAGATGCGTGCCGCCCCGCCTTCGCCGATTTTTCCACGCATCTCCAGGCTGTCTCCCACGCGAACCCCGTGCCCGGATTCTTCGCCGATCATCCCTCATCCTCGCCCGATCTTTCGCCATGAAATCAACGCCTTCCATCGCTGTCTCCACTCAACCCTAATCGCACCTGTCACCATATATATCCCGACCTCCGCCGCCTCCGCGCCTCATCTTTGGCTATCCACTCTCTCTCCAGTGAGCTCCATCGAGACGAGCAAGGTGACAGCTTGCCCCAGCCGGTGTTGCAGCGAGGAAGAGGAGCAGGACCATCGATCCGGCCGCGTTTTGCCGCCGTGCTCCGACCACCATCTGGAGCTTGAGCCTCGGGAGGAGACGGCCCTTGAGGCAAGGACCAGGAGCAAGAGCAGCTCCAGCATAGTCTACTGCAGCCACCAGGTAACCTTAGCTCCTTCTAGTTTCATCTAATTTAGGATTTCGCCCAAATCGACCCATCGCCGTGCTTCCCTGATTCCGACTATCTCGAGTACCCTTTTGATCATCGGAACACCCTGTCATCTCCGCCGTATCCCCACGCACCTTCTACGCCCGCTCATTCAACCCAGCTCGCCCCGGAGCTGGGAGTCGAGTTCCATCGTCTCCACCTCGCCGGAGCTCGTTCGCCACACCGCACAGACCACCTTCACCCCGCTTTCTTGGGTCGAGGCATTTTGCCCTCGACCCGCGAAGCGTTCTGGCTGTTTTGCAGGTTCAAAGAGAGGTGCCTGAGCCTCTCTTCACTTGAGACCGGAGCTTCGCGCCGCCAAGCCTCGCCGGAGCCCCTCCAGGGCTTGGCTGGGGCATCGGCCACCACCAGCAGCTGCGGGACAGTCCAGCGGAGCTTCTCCGATCATTTGCAGCAGCTGAGGAGGGGTGTAGCGCACGCAGGAGGCCGGCGAAGTTCGCCGGCGACGAGTTCTTGCACCATCCTCCAGAGCCGTCCGATGAAGCCCTCGCTCCAGTTCTGATCGTGTCCGTCCATTCTTCGAGGAGCAGCGACCGTCGATTCATCTGAGGAGTTCATCCGGACCATTGATAGCAGAGGAGAGAGACCCGGAGTCCAGCGACGTTAGATCAGCCACGTGGTCTCACCTCGACCGTCGATCGAGCCCAGGAAGAGAAGAGAGAAAGAGCACCGCCCATCCCAACCGTCCGATCAACACGTGGCGCACATCCGGCCGTCGGCGAATAAAGGGGTAAATATCGTAGGGCCCCCCTCTTAGTTTTTCATTTCCTTTTTAGTCCTGTAAATATTTTTAGAAACTTTTTCACGTAGGGTTATTTGCAATCTGGACCTTGTGCTTTATTTTAATTGCATGTATGCCCCTGTGTGTGAGTGACCACGTGCTTCGTCACGTGTGTATCTGGGCATTTTACACATCTTGTCCTGTAGATCGGGATGGTTAATGAATGAATGAATATTTTTAAGTAATTGCAATTATACCCCTGTGAGCATTGTCTATGCGCATGTGCGTTATTTAGTGGGCTTTTTGCAACTTCGTCCCTGGGCTTTTGATACGAGTTATCAAAAGGCCCTTGGACTTAGTTTTTCTTGCAATTTGGTCCCTGTGTGCCCCAGCCACGCGCGACGCGCGTGACTTGCTGGGCATTTTGCACCAGCGACCCCAGGTCTTCGGGTATTTGCACATTGGTCCTTGTGCACAGTACCCTCTTCTTCATTTTTGAATAAATATCAAACCACCTCCAAATCTAATGAAATTTCGACACATGGCTCCTGCCATGGT
Source organism: Ottelia alismoides (assembly GCA_037367405.1). Classification (NCBI taxonomy): domain Eukaryota; kingdom Viridiplantae; phylum Streptophyta; class Magnoliopsida; order Alismatales; family Hydrocharitaceae; genus Ottelia; species Ottelia alismoides. Next base: position 1,133,683 of record JAZKJV010007582.1, on the reverse strand, counting down.
GTAGTAATTTCTGTGATTTTTGAGGACATTTTGGCTTTTATTTAATATTTTTAAAAATTCAAAAACTCCCTTTTTAGTCACTGTCTAGCTTTAAAAACACCAAAATAATATAAAATCACCTTTAAAAATTCTAAAAAAATTAGGACTTGTAGTTTGCTTGCTGTTTGATTTTCCAGCCATTTTTGGTGATTTTTCATCACTTAAAAACCTTAAAAATTCAAAAACCCCTAAAAACTCATAAAAATTATAATAAATAAATTAAAAATCCAAAAACAATAATTAGGGTGCCTAAATTTTCCTTATTCTTTCTAGATTATAGGAAAATTACCTTCAGGGCTTTTTGAGATCCAACAATATTTTATTTTTGGGTCTTAAGCCTTGCTGGACAGTACCTTTCATTTTTGGCATTGTTTGATTTTTAGAAAATAAAATAAACATCAGAAAAATCTCAAAAATTCACCAAAAACATAAAAAAAATTATAAAACACATAAAAACATTTTTCTTTGAATTTTTGCTTGACTTTTAATGCTTTAAATAAATTGTTGAAGTTCATTATCTGTGTGCCTTCTTTATTTTTCTCATCATTTAAAAAATCTAAAAAAATGTAAAAACAAATAAAAACCACTAAAAAAGATTCCCTCGGATTTCTGACTACATCGTAGGCTATTTAGCCAATCTGTGCTCCTTGTGTTCGACCCTGGGAGCTATACCAGGTTAATCACATAGCTAGACCGCTCCATTTTGTTTTGATTGATTTTATCTCTGTGAGTGGTTGATTTTTCTTGATACACGCATTCGAGTGACTGAGGTCGCAACGACCTCATTTCATACCTTTACCTCAGTCGTTCGGCTTTTTGCGTTGTCACCCAACTCAAGATTTCACCCTCTTTTCCATAAAAAATATTTTCATTATTATATATTATTTGTGGGTTGATTGTTGACTTATTTGATTAGTTCAGGTACTGAGAGCTGAGAGAGGCACCGATACATCAATTGTTAGATCTAACTTGTTGGATACTGCATGCCCTCTAAGACCGGACATTAGGCACCCCATTTCGAACAACTAATCACTGGTCTAGTGGCATGGACGCCTAAAGAGATGACATTGTAGGTTGCAATAAAACTTCAAAAGAGGGATAGTGTACTAGCTCAAAAGGAAAATTTTCTTATGTAAATGTCGTTGCATAAAGTATTAAAAAATACATAATTAAAAACTCTAAAAATGAATAGATGGGCAAATCAATGAAAAATCCATTCCCATCGAAGTATGTATCAAATAAGCAAGGCAGTAAATGCTTCAAAGTCAATATCTCAAGGTTGCCTGCAGCTGGAGACTTGGCTACACTGGTCTTGCTCCTTAGGATACGTGACTACACTGGTCAAAATCCATTATTCTCTCAATACCCCCTCTTCTCGATATGGTTGTACTTGAATTTAGAAGGAAATACCAAGGTCTTCGAGGAAAGAGTATCTAGATTGGGAAATTATGGTTATCTTACTGAGGGAGACTATTTGTTGCTATTTTTTATGAGAAGTTCTACATTCACATATACTATACAAGTGAGACTCATAGTTATAACGGTTTGTGTATGAATAGACTCATTCTGACATGTCTATTCAGGCGACCTGAACAAAGAATTTTGGAACTAGAGGGGTATTAAGTTTTAAATCCTATTCCCGAAAATTATTCGAACACATTAACAATCCAAAGGTCTTAATTGAGCTCCAAACTTTGATTTTGTTAACATAAGTTTAAAAGTTATAACCATTCTAAGCTTTTTATATTCCTTTTCTTTATTTTCTCTTTTACATCACTTATTTTTCTAATAAGTGTTCACTAGAACCCCTCTAATGGTCTGGTGGTAGAAGCAGTGGCTCTCACTTTAAAGGACCAGGGTTCGAATCCTACTAGTGAAAAAATATAAATAAATGTTCACTGTGAACTAGAAAGGTGAGTGTAGGGAGTGATAAATAGTGACTCATCTACCTTTATTCTTCCATTTTATCCATAAATCCTTAGCAAAATAGTTGTAAATAATGCTAACTTGAACAAATTAACATTCTTTATTTATCTCTCAATATTACATAATTATCTGTATTTAAATAGAAAAAGAATAAATAAAAGACAAGAAAAGAAAAATAAATGAATTACTATAGATATTGAATGATCCTGAACCCCACAACCAAGTCAATATTGACTTAATCGACAATAAATAAGGTAGGGGGAGATAAGGGTCAAATACTATACATAAAAATCCTAATTTTAAACCCTGAAAATAAACATTTTTGCTATATTTTATTCTTTATTTCACATACCTTAAATAATAAAGTTTTCAATATGAAACTTGTACATAATAATATATAGAAAATTATAAAAAGTAATTGACAAAAAATAATGCACAATGCAACTCGTAGACACGGATAAAAAACCATAAACTGAGCTTCATATCAATATCTTCTCCATATGAACTCCAAATTCTCCAAACTCACTTCATTGTATTATAATTTAAATTATCTATTTAATGAAGAAGTCAAGATACAAAAGTCGGCTTTCTCGGGTACCATTATATTGTGTATCTGTCTAAAATATTCATATATTTGATTGTTTACATTTTTACTCTTTTTATGTTTTTATATAATTGTATATATTATTTGAAATATATTAAAAATATAAACACAAAATAAAAACATGAAAATACACCAAAATAAATAACATATTAAGATTTATAATTATAATATATCTATAATGTACATATATACAATGATTAATGTATGTAAATAAAATAATAGAAATAAAAAATGTGAATATGCATTAAATAATGTTATAAATATGTAAAATATGTAAATAAAATATTATGTATATTATATACAAAATAAGAACAAAAAATATAGAATATAGGTAAATATACCTTTATCTATAGTTGTAAAAACTAACACCTAATAAATAATGTTGTAAAATTAAATAAAAATCATGATAAAATAGTTTAGAAAATAAGAAACAATTTTCATGTTTTGAGTTTTAATCAACAATATCGTTTATTATTTAATTAATAAGGAATTTAATCCTTATTTTGTCCTGATCTGGTCGTACGTATATCTATCAAGAGCCTTGGACTGTTAACCACATGGTGAACAACCCCTCTTGCATGGCATGTCTCTGACTTTTGTCAGAACCTCACGAGATGCCATCTTCTCCAATTTTTACTCTTCTTCTTACAGCTTCTTCTTCCTCGAGCAGGCCCCCATCATCCTCTTTCACGCTCATTCCATAGCCTCTACCAACCACCACTCTCCTTCTCGTAATCTCTAACCTAATCCAGCTGATCACCATGCTTATAAATAAAACCACCCAATTTCTTCACATTTTTATCCATCTTATTTCACTGTAACCCCAAAGAGACCCCCTTGTGTTGAAACCCTTAGGTGAGGATAAGACAGACGAAGGGTGTGATCCACCATCATCGAACTTCATCCATGTGGTATTTTGCTCCTTTACCTTTCAGGTTATGTTCGAGCTGATTTACCCTCTTTCTAGTGTAGTTTTCATTCCATCTTTTAACTTTGCATGTTATTCCACTTGATTACTTTATGGTTTAGCTTTAATTGTAATATCAGCGTACATTAGAGCGCTAGAGCTCCGGTCACTGTCCATCATGATCTACACCTTGTTCCAATCACACAAACGTTACTATCTCCTTTCCCCTTAACTGCTCCATCGAACCCCTCATCTAGATCCCTTCGATTTTACATAAATCAAAGAATCCAATCTCCATCACTGTTACATCATCGTATATCGCCGCTCCACTTCCATTCTCATGCAATCAACTTCATCTTAGGGCTGAGGAAATAGCCTCGAGCCCCTTAGTCTTTTTGGTGCAAGAGATAGCTCCAAGGAGCCACTTGGAATCGGATTTGATTGAAGAACAACACATCCAGGTGCTATTAGCAAAGAGACCTCCATGCCTCAATCGGCAAGGCCTAGATCATCTGGAGTAGCCCTGCAGGTGCGTGAGGACGTTAGGACGATGTTGGGATGGTTGGCGTGGACAGAGAACACCAGAGCAAGGAGGGGTTGAAGATCAAAGCTCGACATGGAAGAACTTCTTCCCGTTCTTCCAGAAAAATGGTGTAAGTTCTAGCATTCTAGAAGAACAAGGAAGGAGTTCTTCCTCGTCAAGCTTTAATCTTCACCCCTACTTCTCCAATATTCTCCATCCATGCCAACTAACACAGCAGCGTCCAGACGTCCTCTCGCACCTACAGGGCTACTCCATAAGATCCAGACCTCGCCATTGAGGCCTGGAGGTCGTTTTGTTTAGAGCACATGGAGGTTTTGTTCTTCGAATAAATCTGGTTCCAGTTGGCTCCTTCGGAGTTATCTTATGCACCAAAAAGACTGGGGCTCGAGGCTATTTCCTCGATCCTAAAATGAAGTTGATTGCATGAAAATGGAGGTGGACGATCTCCACGAGGTGGCGGTGATGGAGATTAGATTCTTCGATTTGTCCAGAATTAAAGAGATCTGGATGAGGGGTTCGATGGAGTAGTAAAGGTGAAGGGATATGGTGATGTTTGCATGGTCGAAACAAGGTGGAGATCATGGTGGACAGTGACAGGAGCTCTGGAGCCGTGGTGTACGCTAATATTGGAATTAAAGCTAAAACATAAGATAATTACATAAAATAACATGCAGAATGAAAAGCTGAAATGAAAATTACACTAGAAAGCGAGACTTGAACTTTTATTGAGGAGTGTAGCCTAGTCCATATTATAGAGGGGTATCTATTCCATACTTATGGATGATACCTATTGGATGTGCCCCAAGCTTGGTAATGGAAGTTCATTTAAATGTTATAATGAATTGAATTTGCCATCCAAAAGGAATTAGCGGTGCAGCTTGTTGCCCGTCTCCCATCAGTCTATCTGTAAAAGTGTCTTTTTAAAATGGAAAGTTATAAAGAATTCTGTATGGGGGGCACATCGATTTACACATTTGTTTGGATTGGATGTGAAAACAGAGGAACCTATGACGAAGATTCGGTGAGACCCAGGGGTTGGGTCGTGTATTATGCTCTCTCGATTGAATGCACTGAACTGGTGACAAAGAGAACATGCAAGATGAGGTTGACGATCATGTGACTGACAACGCAAAAAGCCGAACGACTGAGGTAAAGGTATGAAATGAGGTCGTTGCGACCTCAGTCACTCGAATGCGTGTATCAAGAAAAATCAACCACTCACAGAGATAAAATCAATCAAAACAAAATGGAGCGGTCTAGCTATGTGATTAACCTGGTATAGCTCCCAGGGTCGAACACAAGGAGCACAGATTGGCTAAATAGCCTACGATGTAGTCAGAAATCCGAGGGAATCTTTTTTAGTGGTTTTTATTTGTTTTTACATTTTTTTAGATTTTTTAAATGATGAGAAAATTAAAGAAGGCACACAGATAATGAACTTCAACAATTTATTTAAAGCATTAAAAGTCAAGCAAAAATTCAAAGAAAAATGTTTTTATGTGTTTTATAATTTTTTTATGTTTTTAGTGATTTTTTGAGATTTTTCTGATGTTTATTTTATTTTCTAAAAATCAAACAATGCCAAAAATGAAAGGTACTGTCCAGCAAGGCTTAAGACCCAAAAATAAAATATTGTTGGATCTCAAAAAGCCCTGAAGGTAATTTTCCTATAATCTAGAAAGAATAAGGAAAATTTAGGCACCCTAATTATTGTTTTTGGATTTTTAATTTATTTATTATAATTTTTATGAGTTTTTAGGGGTTTTTGAATTTTTAAGGTTTTTAAGTGATGAAAAATCACCAAAAATGGCTGGAAAATCAAACAGCAAGCAAACTACAAGTCCTAATTTTTTTAGAATTTTTAAAGGTGATTTTATATTATTTTGGTGTTTTTAAAGCTAGACAGTGACTAAAAAGGGAGTTTTTGAATTTTTAAAAATATTAAATAAAAGCCAAAATGTCCTCAAAAATCACAGAAATTACTACACCATGGCAGGAGCCATGTGTCGAAATTTCATTAGATTTGGAGGTGGTTTGATATTTATTCAAAAATGAAGAAGAGGGTACTGTGCACAAGGACCAATGTGCAAATACCCGAAGACCTGGGGTCGCTGGTGCAAAATGCCCAGCAAGTCACGCGCGTCGCGCGTGGCTGGGGCACACAGGGACCAAATTGCAAGAAAAACTAAGTCCAAGGGCCTTTTGATAACTCGTATCAAAAGCCCAGGGACGAAGTTGCAAAAAGCCCACTAAATAACGCACATGCGCATAGACAATGCTCACAGGGGTATAATTGCAATTACTTAAAAATATTCATTCATTCATTAACCATCCCGATCTACAGGACAAGATGTGTAAAATGCCCAGATACACACGTGACGAAGCACGTGGTCACTCACACACAGGGGCATACATGCAATTAAAATAAAGCACAAGGTCCAGATTGCAAATAACCCTACGTGAAAAAGTTTCTAAAAATATTTACAGGACTAAAAAGGAAATGAAAAACTAAGAGGGGGGCCCTACGATATTTACCCCTTTATTCGCCGACGGCCGGATGTGCGCCACGTGTTGATCGGACGGTTGGGATGGGCGGCGCTCTTTCTCTCTTCTCTTCCTGGGCTCGATCGACGGTCGAGGTGAGACCACGTGGCTGATCTAACGTCGCTGGACTCCGGGTCTCTCTCCTCTGCTATCAATGGTCCGGATGAACTCCTCAGATGAATCGACGGTCGCTGCTCCTCGAAGAATGGACGGACACGATCAGAACTGGAGCGAGGGCTTCATCGGACGGCTCTGGAGGATGGTGCAAGAACTCGTCGCCGGCGAACTTCGCCGGCCTCCTGCGTGCGCTACACCCCTCCTCAGCTGCTGCAAATGATCGGAGAAGCTCCGCTGGACTGTCCCGCAGCTGCTGGTGGTGGCCGATGCCCCAGCCAAGCCCTGGAGGGGCTCCGGCGAGGCTTGGCGGCGTGAAGCTCCGGTCTCAAGTGAAGAGAGGCTCAGGCACCTCTCTTTGAACCTGCAAAACAGCCAGAACGCTTCGCGGGTCGAGGGCAAAATGCCTCGACCCAAGAAAGCGGGGTGAAGGTGGTCTGTGCGGTGTGGCGAACGAGCTCCGGCGAGGTGGAGACGATGGAACTCGACTCCCAGCTCCGGGGCGAGCTGGGTTGAATGAGCGGGCGTAGAAGGTGCGTGGGGATACGGCGGAGATGACAGGGTGTTCCGATGATCAAAAGGGTACTCGAGATAGTCGGAATCAGGGAAGCACGGCGATGGGTCGATTTGGGCGAAATCCTAAATTAGATGAAACTAGAAGGAGCTAAGGTTACCTGGTGGCTGCAGTAGACTATGCTGGAGCTGCTCTTGCTCCTGGTCCTTGCCTCAAGGGCCGTCTCCTCCCGAGGCTCAAGCTCCAGATGGTGGTCGGAGCACGGCGGCGAAACGCGGCCGGATCGATGGTCCTGCTCCTCTTCCTCGCTGCAACACCGGCTGGGGCAAGCTGTCACCTTGCTCGTCTCGATGGAGCTCACTGGAGAGAGAGTGGATAGCCAAAGATGAGGCGCGGAGGCGGCGGAGGTCGGGATATATATGGTGACAGGTGCGATTAGGGTTGAGTGGAGACAGTGATGGAAGGCGTTGATTTCATGGCGAAAGATCGGGCGAGGATGAGGGATGATCGGCGAAGAATCCGGGCACGGGGTTCGCGTGGGAGACAGCCTGGAGATGCGTGGAAAAATCGGCGAAGGCGGGGCGGCACGCATCTTCCAGAAAAGGAAGGAGTCCGCGGGGGAGTTGACCGGGGTCAACAATCCCCCGTGGACCAATCAGAAGCTGCCACGTGTATTTAATTTTTGTTTATTTATTTTAAGGTAGAAATAGGCCGATTTAAAGAAAACTCAAAACATGAAATGTTTTTCTTTTATTTTTTTCTATTTTTTGGTGATTTTTAATTAATTTTTGGAAATAAAAATAGGGTAGCTATGTATATAGGTATATGTACACTATATGGATTTTTATTTTTGATTTTTTATTTGTTATTTTTATGTATTTTTATGCTCATTTTGTATTTTATTTATTTACATCATAAAATATGGAATAAAATGGTATTTTTATTTTATTTTAATTATTTATACACAAGGGTGAAATAAATAATTGTATACATTTATATACATGGTATTTATACAATGTATTTTTGTATTTTTCATTTTGTAATTTTTATTTGATTTTTGTTTTGTTTCTTGTTATTTTATGTATTTACCATATGTAACATAGAATATTTACAAAAAAAAAGTTTTAGAAAATAATTTTATTTATTTATAGGGTTAAATAAATAAAGGATGATGGTCTACACATGGTGAAAGGGCATTTTTGAATTTTTGATTTTTAAATTTTTATTTTGTTTTTAATAAAATATACACACAATATGTACAAGCATATTTTTGGGTGAGGAAAATATAATTTTATGTATTTACAGAAGTATATACACATGAGCTCCTATCTCCCTCTACTTTGGCTTTTATGCGGTCAGGCCCATGCTGAGCCCTCCCTTGGGTTAGGTTGCTCAATATTTATTCTAAATATTTCCCTCTTTTTCTTTTTGCTCTTTATTCTTTTTTATTTTTGCACAAAAACATGCTAATTATAGGTTTTTACACAATGCATGCTTTTGGTAATTATTTGTATTTACACATATATACATGTATTTGCAAAGGTTTTTGTAGCTACAATAGAAGAATAAAGAGTGATGAATGGGTATTCATCACCCCCCTATGCTTAACTTTGCTAGTCCCTTAGCAAACACTTATTTGAAAAAGAAGTGAAAAAGAAAGAAAAAGAAAAAGAAAAAGAGGATGTACATGGATCAAGGTTGACTTATTAAATTTTCCTTCATTAAATTGAAATATGGAGCTCGATCAGATCTTTGGATTATTAATGTGTCGGAACCTTATTTGGACTTAAGCTTAAAACTCAACAGCCTCCAAGTTCCACCAGTCGATGGGCAAGACTCCTCAATAAACCAGATCAGAACAAGTCTACATACACAAACTCTAATGACCATGAATCTTTTCCTTGCGGTGTAGGTGATATGTGGCTCCCTACCTCAGAAGTAACAAAGAAACAACCTCCCTCAACCTGGTAACTCTAATGCCTCAGTCTAGCAACTCTTTCCTCGAGAAGCGGGGTATTCCCTTCTAAGTTCAAGTGCAGTCGGCTCAAGGAGAGGGGGTAGAAGTATAGAGTTTTGGAAGCTTAGCCAGTGTAGCTAAGTCTCCCGCTGCAAGCTTCATGAGATGTAACATGGATACCATAAGCTTTTGCTTTATACTCCGGTGGGGTTATTAAATTTTCAATCCGACCCACCACTTTTTTGGAGTTCTTTTTGTATTTTTGCATATTTTTTTTTCTTCAAGAACTTCTGTACAACATATCTACATGGTGCAGCATATAAGAAATTTCCCCTTGAGCCAGTAGACTATCCCTCTTTTGAAGCTTTATTGCAACCCACAGCTTCTGTCTTTAGCTTTCAACACCACTAGACCAAGTTGAGGTGCACTTCCTTCACTATAAGAAGAAGAGAGGTTCCGCCTAGAAGTACTACCCTCATATGCTACCCCAAGCCAAAGGAAACTGCCTCCTCACCACCTCATCCGTGGAGAGCCATGTGTAAAGTGCAGGTGCAAGTTAAGCCATTGTCTCTGAGAGTCATGCGTGTGTTGTTAAGTGCTCTACTTAGGCTCATCAAGATGACATATGCTCATAGCCTAGTGGACTCAAAGAATTAAGCCCTTATGGACCTGAAAAGCCTTAACCCTAAGTCCTACAAGGTTCCTCTTGAAGTTAAGTGGATTAAGATCTTATTCAAGCTCCATTTCTCAATTTAATTCCAGGCTTAGTTTAAATGTCAACTCTCATCCAGGAAAAACTATATACATATATGTACACAAGATGCTATTTAAAAAATTTTTACAATCATGCAAAATTTTTGAAAAATGTTTTGTAATCATGAATGATGCATGAGGTGCAAGTTTTGCAAACTGATATTCACAATCTTTTACACAAGATTTTTGCAAACTTTTGATTTTCAAAACATTTTGGAAAAATTTTGTACTATATACATAATTTTGATACAAAATATTTACACAAGCTTTACACAAAAGATTTTTGAAATCATTTTTACAAAAATACTTTATACACTAGCTATGTCTGTGCAGGAATAAAAGAGGTTTATGTACATGAAAAATTTTTAAATTTTTGTGATTTTTAGCCATTTTATTTATTAACACACTCACACAAAGTACGAGTTATGGCTAAAGTATATATGAAATATATACACACCCCCCCTATACTTAGCTCGAACGATGTCCTCAGAGTGATCAAGAGCGATGAAGAAGACATAACTCGTGCTTAGTAAAAGGGAAGTGAAAAGGAATGTCTAAGTACAGGAACGAATAAATGAATAAAATGAGAGGAACTCGGTGGTCTCCCCCTATACTTAGGATTAACTAATCCTAAGTATAGAAAGCTGTACATGAAGGGAAAGCCGAGTGAAGAATATACAGAATCTGCCCCCCCTATACTTAGGGTAAAATATCCCTAAGTATAGGCAGCAAAAACAAGAGCAGAAAGAATGAAAAGAATACTCACAGGTCCGACATCCCCCCTATACTTAGGGTAAAGTACACCCTAAGTATAGCATAATCATAAGATGAGAGACGGGATGTGGGACTAAAGAATAGAATGATATGGACAACTGGATCTATACGGGCGGAGGAACAGTGAAAATCAGGCGTGAGATGTAAAAGATGTGAGTCAAAAGACCACATCTCACGCAAAATGAATAGCGGCAATAATAACGTCCCGCGGCTCATGATCTAGAAATGGTTTGAGCCGCTGGCCGTTCACTCGGAAGGTACTCTCAGAAGATAACTCAGATATATCAATGCTACCGTTATCGTGTACCTTTCTGACCAAATAGGGTCCTTTCCATTTGCTCTGTAGCTTCCCTGGAAATAATCTAAGCCTCGCATCAAACAGCCATACTTTCTGTCCAATCTCAAAATGCTTGTGGCTGATATGAGAATCATGCCACTCTTTGACTTTCTCCTTATAATGTAGGCTGCTTGAGAAAGCTGCATCTCTAAGCTCTTCCAATGCGGCTAACTCTGCCCTCCTCTGGTCTCCTATACCATCTGGATCCATCAATATGTCTGTAACTGCCCAGAGTGACTTGTGCCTCAGCTCAACTGGTAGGTGACAGGGCTTGCCATACACGAGGCGAAAGGGAGATGTGCCCAAAGGTGTCTTGAAAGACGTCCTATATGCCCATAAGACCGAGTCCAATAGCTGTGACCAATCCTTTCGGTCAGGGCGGACGACTTTCTGCAGAATCGTCTTGATCTCCCTATTCGACACTTCGGCTAGACCATTTGTCTGTGGATGGTATGGTGTAGCAACACGATGGTCTATGCCGAACTCGGTAGCAAGTGCCTTCACCTGGTCGTTGATGAAGTGAGACCCCCCATCAGAAATAAGAACTCGTGGAACCCCGAACCGCGTGATGATGTGCTTCCTCAAAAATCTGCAAACTGTCCTCGCATCAGCGGCTCGGGTGGGGATAGCCTCCACCCAACGACTCACATAATCTACGGCCAACAGAATGTACTCGAATCCCTGACTCTTAGGGAATGGACCCATGAAATCGATGCCCCATGCGTCAAAAACCTCACAGAAGTGAATGGGCTGCATCGGCATCATATCACGTTGTCCACAAGTGCCCATCCTCTGACAGTCAGTACACCTCTTCACGAACTCATCTGAGTCCTTGAAGAGGGTAGGCCACCACAAACCGGACTGGAGCACTTTCTGTGCCGTTCTCCTCCCCGAATGATGTCCTCCTGCCTCAAGCTTGTGGCAGTAAGTGAGGACGCTATGGTGTTCCTCCTGAGGAATACACCGACGCCAGACGCTATCCCCTCCTTCGTGGTAAAGGATGGGATCCTCCCAATGGTAAGACTTGGCCTTCGCAAGGAAGGTCTCGAGCCTCTGCCTGGGCCAATCTTGTGGGACTTTCCCAACAACGAGAAAGTTCACAATATCGGCGTACCATGGGAGTGAGGCGATAGCAAGGATCGCCTCATCTGGGAAGGTATCTCTGATCGGATCAATCTGCTCTGTCTCCTCAGGCTGCTCTAATCGGGATAAATGGTCCGCCACCACATTCTTGACTCCAGGCTTATCCTTGAACTCAATGTCGAACTCCTGGAGTAGAAGGATCCATCTAGTAAGTCTGGCCTTGGCATCCTTCTTTGACATGAGGTACCTGATGGCGGTGTGGTCAGTATACAAAGTCACTCTAGATCCAATGATATATGATCTGAATTTATCTAGGGCAAACACTACTGCTAGCATCTCCTTTTCTGTGACTGTATAATTCCGCTGGGCGGAATCCAATGTGCGGCTAGCATAGTGTATCGCAAATGGTACTCCATCCCTCCTCTGTCCCAGCACTGCCCCTACGGCAAAATCGGAGGCGTCCGTCATGATCTCGAATGGGAGAGACCAATCAGGCGGCTGAAGGACAGGAGCCTCAATAACACATTGCTGGAGAGTTTCAAAGGACGAAAGACACTTGTCATCGACAAGGAACTCGGTGTCTTTCGTCAAGAGGTCAGTCAACGGTCGGGCAATCTTGCTGAAATCATGAATGAATCTCCTATAAAAACCAACGTGCCCCAGAAATGACCGTAACTGCTTCAGATTGGACGGCGGTGTGAGTTTCCTAATGACATCGACCTTGGCCGGATCAACCTCCATGCCTCTGTTGGAAATGATGTGGCCAAGCACCGTCCCTTGAGTCACCATGAAGTGACTCTTCTCCCAAGACAGAACCAAGCGGGTAGCAATACATCGCTGGAGCACTCGGTCTAGGCAGTCAAGACAGGAATCGAATCCGTCGCCGTAAACCGAGAAGTCGTCCATGAAGACCTCCAAACACTCCCCTACCATGTCCGAAAATATCGACAGCATGCATCTCTGAAAAGTCGCAGGGGCGTTACATAGCCCAAATGGCATGCGTCGAAAAGCGTATGTACCGAAGGGACAGGTAAAGGTGGTCTTCTCCTGATCCTCAGGAGCGATGGCCACCTGGTTGTAGCCCGAGTACCCATCTAGGAAGCAATAATGGCTCTTCCCTGCCAGTCTCTCTATGATCTGATCAATAAAAGGCAGGGGGAAATGGTCCTTCTTGGTGGCCTGGTTGAGTTTTCTGTAGTCAACACAGACCCGCCAAGAGGTGGGTACTCGTGTAGCAATCTCCTCTCCCGACTCACTGATCACAGTCGTGATGCCCGTCTTCTTGGGCACCACATGCAAGGGGCTAACCCACTTGGAGTCGGAAATGGGATAAATAAAATCTGCACTCCACCATTTTGATATTTCCTTCATAACAACCTCTCTTAGGTTGGGGTTCAGTCGCCGCTGGAACTCACGCGACGGCTTTGCCCCTTCCTCGAGATAGATATGGTGGGAGCACAACGAGGGACTAATCCCATGGAGATCTGCTACGCTCCATCCAATTGCCTTGCGGTTCTTTTCAAGAACCTCCATCAGACGGGATTCTTGCTCTCCAGTCAGATCGGCAGAGATGATGACAGGGTACATCTCAGACTCTCCCGCAAGGAATCTATACTTCAACGAAGTAGGGAGCGGCTTTAGCTCTGGACAGCTGGGTGCTGGCAAATCTGGCTTCTGAAGAAGATGTGTGTATGCGGACAATTCTGCCAAATCTACCTGGGAAAATGATAAAGAACTCTCACAAACTGGATCTGGAGAAGGCGGGTCCTCTGCATTGTCTCTGATCTGTTCTGCCTCTACCTCCTCCTCATCTATAGGCTCAGGTGGATCCAGATCTGGCATCTGATCATCACAATCTGCCCAATCAGATTCTGATTCCGAGGGATCTGTATCAACTGCGGTGGCATCAGTACCACCGTAGAGCAGGGTGGCTTCAGTACCACCATCACTGAAAATCGTGTCGCGATCAAGGTCCGACTCTGCTGACTCAATAGTATCCTGAACCAGGGTTGTGCTCTCCAGACTATCCTCTGCTATCATCTCTGCATCAGCTGTATCTGAGTATGAGAGGATGGTCTGTGCTGCAGGATCTGCCCAAATTGCCTCATCATCTGTGATCACAAAATCACAGTCCTGGTGGATGTCTGGCTCTGCGTCTGTCAGCTGCTCTGAATCTGTACTGCCATGTGAGCGGGATCTATCTCTGGTTCTGTGGTCCTCGACCGTCTCTATTTGTATACTCTCGCCCTGGACGCGAAAGTACACCTTCCCGCTATCATGATCAGTCACCGCCTTGGCTGTGGCCAAGAACGGACGACCAAGGATGATGGGGGTATCGGCCACTGATTCAGGGATCTCCATGTCCAACACTACGAAGTCCACGGGGAATTGCAAACCCTGAATAGTGACGATAACGTCTCGTAGCAACCCCTTCGGCCTCTTGACAGATCGATCAGCGAACTGAAGGACTGTCCTGCTCTGTCGAAGAGTGCCCAACTCGAAGTGGTCGAGAAGGGCTGCCGGAAGTAGGTTGATCGAAGATCCGCTATCTAAAAGAGTACGGTCGAACCACTGCTCTCTGATCTGGCATCTGACATACGGGGCCCCTAGATCTGGCCTCTTAGTCGGCAGATGGTTCTGGATCGCGAAGCACGTGGCTTTGGTCAGCACATGTATCTCTGCGGTCTTGTTCCTCTTCTTCCTCCTGACTGTGGTCCTATCTCTTAGGGATCGCTGAAGAAGAGGAATGTGCTGCAAAGCCTCATTGAGGGTCAGCTGGATGTGAAATCGGTCTATCATGCCCTGGCTGAACTCCTCCTGCTCTCTCTTTTTTGGATCTTTTTCTTTTTTCTTCCCCTTCCCCAATTCAAGGGCTCTAGGAAAGGGGATCACAGGGTCCTTCTCCGATGAAGGACTAGGAATAGGCCTAGACGGTTCGATGACCGGATCCTCACAAACATCATTCACCACAGTGGGATGATGACCGCCCAAATGACAGAGGTAAAGGTACAGAAAATGATATAGGTCGTTGCGACCTCAGTCACTCAGCACGTGTCAATCAAGAAAATTAAATCAACCACTCACAGAGATAAAAACAAGCAAGCACACAATAGAGCGATCTAGCTATAGGATTAACCTGGTATAACTCCCAGGGTCGAACTCAAGGAGCACAGATTGGCCTTGCGGCCTACGATGTAGTCAAATTGAAATAAAACACAGAGAACAAATTTTTGTGGTTTTTATTTGTTTTTATAAATTTTTTTTTAGATTTTTAAAACAATGAGAAAATGAAAGAATGTAAATACAAGGCAACTTCAACAATATATTACACACACCAAAAATGATGCAAAAATTAAGAAAAAATGGTTTTTAGGTTTTAAATGTTTTTTACTGTTTTTGGTGAATTTTTGGAATTTTTCTAATGGGTAAATTATTTATTAAAAATCAAACAATGCGAAAAACAAAGGGGACTGTCCAGCAAGGCTTAAGACCCAAAAATAAAATACTCTTGGATCTCAAAAAGCCCTAAAGGTAATTTTCCTATAATCTAGAAAGAATAAGGAAAATTTAGGCACCCTAATTATTGTTTTTGGATTTTTAATTTATTTATTACAATTTTTATGAGTTTTTAGGGGTTTTTTCAATTTTTAGGGTTTTTAGGTGGTGAAAAATAGCCAAAATTGGCTAGAAAATCAAACAACCAGTAAACAACAATATCTAATTTTTTTAGAATTTTTGAAAGTGATTTTATATTTTTTTGGTATTTTTAAAGTCAAACAGTGGCGAAAATAAGGGTTTTTGAATTTTTAAAAATAGTAAATGAAATCAAAAATGTCCCCAAAAATCATAGAAATTCCTACACCATGGCAGGAGCCATGTGTCAAAATTTCATTGGATTTGGAGGTCGTTTGATATTTTATTCAAAAAGAAAGGTGGGGCACTGTGCACAGGGACCTAAGTGCAAATACCCAAAAGTTCTGGGGTCCTGGTGCAAAATACCCAAGAAGTCACGTGCCAAGCACGTGCCTGGGGCACTCAAGGACCTAAATGTAATAAAAATAAGTTCCAGGGACCTATTGATAACTAGTATCAAAAGTCCAGGGGCTTATGTTGCAAATAACCCAAAATAATTCGCACATGTGCAAAATCAATGCTCACAGGGGTATAAATGCAATTTCACAAAAAGATTCATTCATTGCATAACATTCCAGAACTACAGGGCTAAAGATGCAAAATTCCCAAAATAACACGTGACGAAGCACGTGGGTCTCTATTGGCAGGGGTATAATTGCAAATAAAATTAAGCGCGAGGGTCTCTATGCAAATATCCCAGAAAATAAACAACTGAATTAAAAATTACAGGACTAAAAAGAAATGGACAAACTACGAGGGGGCCCTATGATATTTACCCCTTTATTAGCCGACGGTCGGATGTGCGCCACGTGGGTGATCTGACGGCTGGGATGCGCGGCGCTTTACTTCTTCGGCTCTTGGGCTCGATCGACGGCGGAGAGAGATCCACGTGGCTGATCTGACGGTGCTGGGCTCTGCGCCTCTCTCCTCGGTTGCGACGGTCCAGATGAGATCCTCAGATGGATCAACGGCTGCTGCTCCTCTACAGATCGACGGCTAGGATGAGAACTGGAGCGAGGTCTTCATCGGACGGCTCTGGAGGGTGGAGGAAGAACTCGACGCCGGCGAACTTCGCCGACGTCCTGCGTGAACTCCGGTCCTCCTCAGCTGCGCCTGAAGGTCGGAGAAGGTCCGGCGTGAAGTTGCGCAGCTGCTGCGGGTGGCCAAGGGCCCAACCGAGCCCTGGAGGGGCTCCGGCGAAGCCTAGTGGCTCGAAGCTCCTGGCTGAACTGTGAAGGAGGCTCAGACACCCCCTTTGGACCTGCAAAGTGGTCAAGAAGCTTCGCGGGTCGAGGGCAAAGTGCCTCGACCCGGTTAGGTGGCGTGAAGGTGATCGGTGCGGTGGGGCGGAAGAGCTCCGGCGAGGCGACGGCGGTGGAGCTCGACTCCCAGATCCTGTGCGATCTGGGTTGTGCGAATGGGTGAAGAAGGTGCGCGAGGAGATGGCGAAGGTGATGGTAGGGTCGGATGGTCGAGATGATACGCGAAGTGATCGGAATCGGAGATGTACGTCGGAGCTATGATTTGGGCGTAATCGGAAATTGGAAGAAATTAGAAGGAATTAAGGCTACCTGATGGATGCTGGAGACTGTGCTGGAGCGTGGCTATCTCCGGGTCGTAGCTTCGAAGGGCGTCAAGGCCTGAAGCTCGATGCTCAACGCCGGCGGCGGAGCAAGGACGACGAAGTTACGCCGGATCGATGGTATCGCCTCCTCGCCTCACTGCAACAAGGGCAAAGCTTGCTGTCACTCTCGCGATGCCGATGGAGGTCACTGGGAAGGAAGAGAAGGGCCAAAGATGGGGCACGGAGGCGGCGGAGGTCGGGAATATATAGAGTGACAGGGGCGTTTAGGGTTGAAGGCTGACAGCGAAGGAAAGCGTGGATTTGATGGCGAAGGATCCGGCGAGGGAGAGGGATGAACGGCGAAGAATCCGGGCGCGGGGGATGCGTGGGAGACAGCCTGGAGTCGCGTGGGAAATTCGGCGAAGGTGGCGCAGCGCGCGACTTCCAGAAAAGGAAGGAGGTCGCGGGGGAGTTGACCGGAGTCAACATTCCCCCGTGGACCATTCAGGGGTTGCCACGTGTATTGAATTTTGTTTATTTATTTTAGGGTAGAAATAGGCCGAATTAAAGAAAACTCAAAACATGAAATATTTTTCTTTTATTTTTTTCTATTTTTTGGTGATTTTTATTTAATTTTTGGAAATAAAAATAGGGTAGCTCTATATATAGGTATATGTACACTATATGGGTTTTTATTTTGATTTTTTATTTGTTATTTTTATGTATTTTTATGCTCATTTTATATTTTATTTATTTACAACATGAAATATGGAATAAAAGAATATTTTTATTTTATTTTTATCACTTATATACAAGGGTGAAATAAATGGTTGAATACATTTATATACATGGTATTGATACAATGTATTTTTGTATTTTCAATTTTGTAATTTTTATTTGATTTTTGTTTTGTTTCTTTTTATTTATTTTATTTACAAAATATGCCATAGATTATTCACAAAAAGTTTAGAAAATAAATGAAGTTATTTACAAGGTTAAATAAATACAATGGTGTGGTTTATACACAAGGTGAAAGGGTATTTTTGACTTTTTGATTTTCATCTTTTTATTTTGTTTTTAATAGAATATATACAAAATATAGACAAGGATATTTACAACATATTTTTGGGTGAGGAAAATATAAAGTTTTATTTACAGAAGTATATACACATGTGAGCCCTATCTCCCTCTACTTTGGCTTTTATGCGGTCAGGCCCATGCTGAGCCCTCCCTTGGGTTAGGTTGCTCAATATTTATTCTAAATATTTCCCTCTTTTTCTTTTTGCTCTTTATTCTTTTATTTTGTGCACAAAAACATGCTAATGATAGGTTTTTACACAATGCATGCTTTTGGTAATTATTGGTATTTACACATATCTACATGTATTTGCAAAGGTTTTTTGTAGCTAAAATAATAGAATAAAGAGTGATGAATGGGTATTCATCACCCCCTATGCTTTAACTTTGCTAGTCCCTTAGCAAACACTTATTTGAAAAAGAAGTGAAAGAGAAAGAAAAAGAAAAAGAAAAAAAGGATGTACATGGATCAAGGTTGACTTATTAAATTTTCCTTCATTAAATTGAAATATGGAGCTCGATCAGATCTTTGGATTATTAATGTGTCGGAACCTTATTTGGACTTAAGCCTAAAACTCAACAGCCTCTAAGTTCCACCAATCTATGGACAAGACTCCTCAATAAACCAGATCAGAACAAGTCTACATACACAAACTCTAATGACCATGAATCTTTCCATGCAGTGTAAGTGATATGTGGCTCCCCACCTCAGAAGTAACAAAGAAACAACCTCCCTCAACCTGGTAACTCTAATGCCTCGGTCTAGCAACTCTTTCCTCGAGAAGCGGGGTATTCCCTTCTAAGTTCAAGTGCAACCGGCTCAAGAAGAGGGGGTAGAAGTATAGAGTTTTGGAAGCTTAGCCAGTGTAGCTAAGTCTCCCGCTGCAAGCTTCATGAGATGTAACATGATACCATAAGCTTTTGCTTCTCACTCCGGTGGGGTTATTAAATTTTCAATCCGACCCACCACTTTTTTGGAGTTCTTTTTGCATTTTTGCATTTTTTTTTTAAAGACTTCTGTACAACATATCTACATGGTGCAGCATATATAAGAAATTTCCCCTTGAGCCAGTAGACTATCCCTCTTTTGAAGCTTTATTGCAACCCACAGCTTCTGTCTTTAGCTTTCAACACCACTAGACCAAGTTGAGGTGCACTTCCTTCACTATAAGAAGAAGAGAGGTTCCGCCTAGAAGTACTACCCTCATATGCTACCCCAAGCCAAAGGAAATTGCCTCCTCACCACCTCATCCATGGAGAGCCATGTGTAAAGTGCAGGTGCAAGTTAAGCCATTGTCTCTGAGAGTCATGCGTGTGTTGTTAAGTGCTCTACTTAGGCTCATCAAGATGACATAAGCTCATAGCCTAGTGGACTCAAAGAATTAAGTCCTTATGGACCTGAAAAGCCTTAACCCTAAGTCCTATAAGGTTCCTCTTGAAGTTAAGTGGATTAAGATCTTATTCAAGCTCCATTTCTCAATTTAATTTCAGGCTTAGTTTAAATGTCAACTCTCATCCAGGAAAAACTATATACAAATATGTACACAAGATGCTATTTACAAATATTTTACAATCATGCAAGAAGTTTTTTGAAAAATGTTTTGAAATCATGAATGAATGATGCATGAAGTGCAAGTTTTGCAAAAGGATATTTACAAACATTTACACAAGATTTTTGCAAACTTTTGATTTTCAAAACATTTTGAAAAATTTTGTACTATATACATAATTTTGATACAAAAATATTTACACAAACTTTACACAAAAGATTTTTGAAATCATCTTTACAAAAATACTTTATACACTAGCTATGTATGTGCAAGAATAAAAGAGGTTTATGTACATGAAAAATTTTTAATTTTTGTGATTTTTAGCCTTTAGCCATTTTATTTATTAACACACTCACACAAAGTACGAGTTATGGCTAAAGTATATATGAAATATATACACACCCCCCCTATACTTAGCTCGAACGATGTCCTCAGAGTGATCAAGAGCGATGAAGAAGACATAACTCGTGCTTAGCAAAAGGGAAGTGAAAAGGAATGGCTAAGTACAGAAACGAATAAATGAATAGAATGAGAGGAACTCGGTGGTTTCCCCCTATACTTAGGATTAACTAATCCTAAGTATAGAAAGCTGTACATGAAGGGAAAGCCGAGTGAAGAATATACGGAGTCTGCCCCCCCTATACTTAGGGTAAAATATCCCTAAGTATAGGCAGCAAAAACAGGAGCAGAAAGAATGAAAAGAATACTCGCAGGTCCGACATCCCCCCTATACTTAGGGTAAAGTACACCCTAAGTATAGCATAATCATAAGATGAGAGATGGGATGTGAGACTAAAGAATAGAATGATATGGACAACTGGATCTATACAGGCGGAGGAACAGTGACAATCAGGCGTGAGATGTAAAAGATGTGAGTCAAAAGACCACATCTCACGCAAAATGAATAGCAGCAATAATAACGTCCCGCGGCTCATGATCTAGAAATGGTTTGAGCCGCTGGCCGTTCACTCGGAAGGTACTCTCAGAAGATAACTCGGATATATCAATGCTACCGTTATCGTGTACCTTTCTGACCAAATAGGGTCCTTTCCATTTGCTCTGTAGCTTCCCTGGAAATAATCTAAGCCTTGCATCAAACAGCCATACTTTCTGTCCAATCTCAAAATGCTTGTGGCTGATATGAGAATCATGCCACTCCTTGACTTTCTCCTTATAATGTAGGCTGCTTGAGAATGCTTCATCTCTAAGCTCTTCCAAGGCGGCTAACTCTGCCCTCCTCTGGTCTCCTATACCATTTGGATCCATCAGTATGTCTGTAACTGCCCAGAGTGACTTGTGCCTCAGCTCAACTGGTAGGTGACAAGGTTTGCCATACACGAGGCGAAAGGGAGATGTACCCAATGGAGTCTTGAAAGACGTCCGATATGCCCACAAGACCGAGTCCAAAAGCTGTGACCAATTCTTTCGGTCAGGGCGGACGACTTTCTGCAAAATATTCTTGATCTCCCTATTCGACACCTCAGCTAGACCATTTGTCTGTGGATGGTATGGAGTGGCAACACGATGGTCTATGCTGAACTCTCTAGCAAGTGCCTTCACCTGGTCGTTGATGAAATGAGATCCCCCATCAGAAATCAGAACTCGTGGAACCCCAAACCGCATGATTATGTGCTTCTTCAAAAATCTGCAAACTGTCTTCGCATCTGCGGCTCGGGCGGGGATAGCCTCAACCCAACGACTAACATAATCTACGGCCAACAGAATGTACTCAAATCCCTGACTCTTAGGGAATGGACCCATGAAATCGATGCCCCATGCGTCAAAAACCTCACAGAAGTGAATGGGCTGCATCGGCATCATATCACGTTGTCCACAAGTGCCCATCCTCTGACAGTCAGTACACCTCTTCACGAACTCATCAGAGTCCTTGAAGAGTGTAGGCCACCACAAGCCGGATTGGAGCACTTTCTGTGCCGTTCTCCTCCCAGAATGATGTCCTCCTGCCTCAAGCTTGTGGCAGTAAGTGAGGACACTATGATGCTCCTCCTGAGGAATACACCGACGCCAGATGCTATCCCCTCCTTCGTGGTAAAGGATGGGATCCTCCCAGTGGTAGGACTTGGCCTTCGCAAGGAAGGTCTCAATCCTCTGCTTGGGCCAATCTTGTGGGACTTTCCCAGCAACGAGAAAGTTCACAATATCGGCATACCACGGGAGTGAGGCGATAGCAAGGATCGCCTCATCTGGGAAGGCATCACAAATGGGATCAATCTGCTCAGAATCCTCAGGCTGCTCTAGTCGGGATAAATGGTCCGCCACCACATTCTTGACTCCAGGCTTATCCTTGATCTCAATGTCGAACTCCTGGAGTAGAAGGATCCATCTAGTAAGTCTGGCCTTGGCATCCTTCTTTGCCATGAGGTACCTGATGGCGGTGTGATCTGTGTACAAAGTCACTCTAGATCCAATGATATATGATCTGAATTTATCTAGGGCAAACACTACTGCTAGCATCTCCTTCTCTGTGACTGTATAATTCCGCTGGGCGGAATCCAATGTGCGGCTAGCATAATGTATCGCAAATGGTACTCCATCCCTCCTCTGTCCTAGCACGGCCCCTACGGCAAAATCAGAGGCGTCCGTCATGATCTCGAATGGTAGAGACCAATCGGGTGGCTGAAGGACAGGAGCCTCAATAACACATTGCTGGAGAGTTTCAAAGGATGAAAGACACTTGTCATCAACAAGGAACTCGGTGTCTTTCGTTAAGAGATCAGTCAACGGTCGGGCAATCTTGCTGAAATCATGAATAAATCTCCTATAGAAACCAACGTGCCCCAGAAATGACCGTAACTGCTTCAGATTGGACGGCGGTGTGAGTTTTCTAATGACATCGACCTTGGCCGGATCAACCTCCATGCCTCTGTTGGAGATGATGTGGCCAAGCACCGTCCCTTGAGTCACCATGAAGTGACTCTTTTCCCAAGATAGAACCAACCGGGTAGCAATACATCGCTGAAGCACTCGGTCTAGGCATTCAAGACAGGAATCGAAACCGTCGCCGTAAACCGAGAAGTCGTCCATGAAGACCTCTAAACACTCCCCTACCATGTCCGAAAATATTGACAGCATGCATCTCTGAAAAGTCGCAGGGGCATTACATAGCCCGAATGGCATGCGTCGAAAGGAGTAAGTACCGAAGGGATAGGTAAAGGTGGTCTTCTCCTGATCCTCAGGAGCGATGGCCACCTGATTGTAGCCCGAGTACCCATCCAGGAAGCAGTAATGGCTCTTCCCTGCCAGTCTCTCTATGATCTGATCAATAAAAGGCAGGGGGAAATGGTCCTTCTTGGTGGCCTGGTTGAGTCTCCTGTAGTCAACGCAGACTCGCCAAGAGGTGGGTACTCGTGTAGCGATCTCCTCTCCCGACTCACTGATCACAGTCGTGATGCCCGTCTTCTTGGGCACCACATGCAAGGGGCTCACCCATTTGGAGTCGGAAATGGGATAAATAAAATCTGCACTCCACCATTTTGATATTTCCTTCATAACAACCTCTCTTAAGTTGGGGTTCAGTCGCCGCTGGAACTCACGCGACGGCTTCGCCCCTTCCTCAAGATAGATATGGTGGGAACACAACGAGGGACTAATCCCATGGAGATCTGCTACGCTCCATCCAATTGCCTTGCGGTTCTTTTCAAGAACCTCCATCAGACGGGATTCTTGTTCTCCAGTCAGATCGGCAGAGATAATGACTGGGTACATCTCAGACTCTCCCGCAAGGAATCTATACTTCAGCGAAGTAGGGAGCGGCTTCAGCTCTGGACAGCTGGGTGCTGGCAAATCGGGCTTCTGAAGAAGATGTGTGTATGCGGACAATTCTGCCAAATTTGCCTGGGAAAATGATAACGAACTCTCACAAACTGGATCTGGAGAAGGCGGGTCCTCTGCATTGTCTCTGATCTGTTCTGCCTCTACCTCCTCCTCATCTATAGGCTCAGGTGGATCCAGATCTGGCATCTGATCATCACAATCTGCCCAATCAGATTCTGAATCCGAGGGATCTGTATCAGACTCGGTGGCATCAGTACCACCGGAGAACAAGGTGGCATCAGCACCACCATATAGCAGGGTGGCCTCAGTACCACCATCACTGGAAATCGTGTCACGATCAAGGTCCGACTCTGCTGACTCAATAGTATCCTGAACCAGGGCTGTGCTCTCCAGACTATCCTCTGCTATCATCTCTGCATCAGCTGTATCTGAATATGAGAGGATGGTCTGTGCTGCAGGATCTGCCCAAGCTGCCTCATCATCTGTGATCACAAAATCACAGTCCTGGTGGATGTCCGGCTCTACGTCTGTCAGCTGCTCTGAATCTGTACTGCCATGTGAGCGGGATCTAGCTCTGGCTCTGTGGTCCTTAACCGTCTCTATTTGTATACTCTCGCCCTGGACGCGAAAGAATACCCTCCCACTGTCATGGTCAGTCACCGCTTTGGCTGTGGCCAAGAATGGGCGACCGAGAATGATGGGGGAATCGGTCAACGAATCAGGGGTCTCCATGTCCAGTACTACGAAGTCCACGGGGAATTGCAAACCCTGAATCGTGACGACAACGTCTCGCAACAACCCCTTTGGCCTCTTGACAGACCGATCAGCAAACTGAAGGTATGTCCTGCTCTGTACAAGAGTGCCCAACTCTAAGTGGTCGAGAAGGGCTGCCGGTAGAAGGTTGATCGACGATCCGCTATCTAAGAGAGTACGGTCGAACCTCTGCTCATTAATCTGACATCTGACATACGGGGCCCCTAGATCTGGCCTCTTAGTCGGCAGATGGTTCTGGATCGCGTAACACGTGGCTTTGGTCAACACATGAATTTCTGCGGTCTTGTTCCTCTTCGTCCTTCTGACTGTGGTCTTATCTCTCAAGGATCGCTGAAGAAGAGGGATGTGTTGCAAAGCCTCATTGAGGGTCAGCTGGATGTGAAATCGATCTATCATGCTCTGGCTGAACTCCTCCTGCTCTCTCTTTTTTGGATCTTTTTCTTTTTTCTTCCCCTTCCCCAACTCAAGGGCTCTAGGAAAGGGGATCACAGGGTCCTTCTCAGATGAAGGACTAGGAATAGGTCTAGACGGTTCGATGACCGGATCCTCACAAACATCATTCACCAAAGTGGGATCAGAAGAAACTAAACCTTTTCCTTTATTCAAATCAAAGTTCTGAGATACATTCATGCGAGGAAAGACAACATTTCTATCAGAAAAAATGTTGGTGGCCTCAGTACCACCTCTAGCTGGCTCTACAACTAGACGTCTTGCGGCCTCAGTACCGCTGGCTGGCTCGGCTCTGCTGGTGGCGTCAGTACCACCTCCTCGATGTGGTGAAATGGCGGCCTCAGTACCGCCGGTGGAATCAGCATCTCGGGTGGCATCAGTACCACCGTCATCATCATGTGCGGCTTCAGTACCGCTCTCCTCCTCCTCATCTGGCGCTCTGGATAAATCCTCGCGTGGTCGCTCAGATGAGGCGCCGCCTGCTGGTCTTCTACCGCTCCTAAGTGTGACAAAATCAGCATCAAATAAATCCGAAGATGTATCATCAAATGGGTCACTAGGAGTGGCAAATTCAGTGTAAACTACCTGCTCAGATTTCCTCTTCAAGCTATTCGGATTCGGCTCGATCTGTGCAGGAATGGCGGCCTTCCCTCTCATCAGGTCCCGCATCTCCTGGCGGAACTCGTCCATCTCCCGTCTAAATGTAGCCTGCTGCTCTGTGAAGAGGCGGGCTAGATCATCCATGGCGGGGCTCTCATGGGAGCCCGACGGGTTGCCTCTCTGGTAATGAGGCTGCTGGACCTGGTGCTGCTGTGGCTGAGAGGGGTAAGAGGAATGATGCTGCTGCTGGTGAGCCTGCTGCTCACGTCTCCAATTCTGTCCCTGCTGCTGATAGGGACGAGGTACGAAGGATGATGGCTGATGTGCTGGGGGCTGCTGGTGATCTCTCTGCTGGGGGTACTGCCCTCCCTGACCGGCTGGCTGCTGCTGGGGTTGGTTGCCCCCATTCCCCCACCTGAATCCGGGATGGTCTCGTCGGATTCCAGGTTGAGGACGGTCATACCAAATCCCGTTGACATCCATCAACGGCTCTGCATCGTATGGGGCTGGTGGGAGTACATCCAGAGGCTGATCCGGCTGATATACCACCATCTGTAAGTCTGGAGATGGTGGTGACTGGTAAGAGGGCTGCTGCTGCTGGTACGGCTCCGCCTGTACAAGGTGAACTTGTCTAGGCTGCTGTAAGGAGCTGGAGCGCTGGGACGAGCTGCGGCTGCCGCCGGAATCGCCTCGCGACAGAAGACGGGGCTGAGGAGCCGTCTGTGCCTCCTGAAGACACAAGAGCTGGGTCTTCATGTCGCTCAGAGTTTGTGCCATTTGCTCCATCTGAGTTATGCCCTGGCACTGCTTCTTCTCTATTATTTCCATGCGGTCCAACTTCTCGCTGATAATCCCCATGTCCGCAGTGGCCGACTCTGCCTGTGCGGCCGCAACTGTGGACGAACTGGATGGACCTGCATCAACCCGTGCTATCCGCTGATACTGCACGGGTCCTGGCGGCTGCTGAGATCTCTGAGTGTACAACCGAGTCTGGGACATCACCATGTAATTTTCTTCCATCTCTTCGTAGATGGCCCAGACTTGGTTGTGGTCCTTGGCAAAGTAGGACCCGCCGCAAGAAGCATTCACCAGACCCTGAAGCTCTGGTGTCATCCCACTAAAGAAGCTCTGAACTAGGTTCAGCTTCGAGATGTCGTGATGTGGGCATCTATCCAGAAGCTCTCTGAACCTCTCCCATGCTTCGTGAAATTGCTCATTAGGGAGCATGGAGAAGTTGTTGATCAGGGCCCTCGCTGCATTCGTCCGCCCGAGTGGATAGTACTTGTTCAAGTACTCGGTGCGGAGCTGATCCCAGGTGTAAACAAACTTCCCTAGATGTTTCAGCCAGGCGGCTGCTCTATCTGCCAGTGAAAAAGGGAAGGCCATCATTCGAATCGTATCTTGGTCCACATGACGGTCGTGGACAGTGCTGCAGATCATCAAGAACTCCTGGAGATGGAGATGGGGTTCCTCAGTGGCAAGTCCATGAAAGTGAGGGAGCATCTGCAGGGTGTTCGGAGGGAACTTGAAATCCCCCACGATAGCAGGTACCACCACCCAATGATGCATCAGTGTAGATCCAGGGTTGTGTAGCTCCCGCATCGTTCTCGGTGGTCCTCCTCCGGCGGCGGCTGCCGCTGCGGCAGCTGCTGCTGCGGCTGCTGCCTCTGCATCAGCGTCAGGAATGTCTTCAGGCTCGCTCGGCTCGTCTCGCTCTCTTCGGAGACGCTCCATCTCCCTTCTCATCTCAATCATAAAAGCCCCTGATCGCGTAACTGTTGCTGAACGGTCTCTAATGATGCGATCAGGGTGGAGTTGATCGCTCCCTGGTCTAAGACAAAATGTTCGGGCTGGCGATCGTCTGAACTGCCGGCTCCGGCCATAGTGATGTCTGCAAAATCAGATGAGCCTAACTCAGGTTCTGTCAAATCAATTCGTCTTTCCTCGGGCTCATGTCTCTCAGTAGGAAAAGAAAGGGGGTCGAGGGGGAACAGGGTGGAATCGAACTCGGGCCCGGAGAGCTGGTCTCGACTCTCACGGGCCAACCTAGATGATGGAGTCGACGCGCCTGAAAGCGGTGCAGCCAGAGGCTGCCTAAGAGATCGTCTACCCATCATCTTGATCTTGGCGAGTTGGGCGGATGGGATCTGGAGAAAATATGATCGCAAAGCAAACCCCTTGTTCACCAACTCAACACAATCTGAAGACCATGAAAGCTCGGTCAATTTATCTTGTCAATTTTATTTGGTGAACACACAAGATATCAGAGCGATTACGTGACCTGCTGGGATACCCGATACTCTCTCAACCGACTGTCCCGCACAGAAGAGTCGGTAATCAGTCGAGATGAGCACCGGAGGGCTTTACCTAGTGTTCGGGTCACTCTCTCGCACAATCAAACCAAACAATGAGGGGGTTGCTCTCCCCAAGACAAATTTTTAATGTGAGTGTCTTTTAGGGTCAATAGTGTTATCCAGTCCCAAATTTTTTTTTTTGTTTTTCTTTTTAATTTTTTTTTTTCAAAATAAATACAAGCGGCCTAACGGTTTTTCCGATTCTCCTGATGATTAAGCCAAAAACAGAGGGAGAGAACGAAAAAGCCGATGCGCGAGAAAATCAATGATGCATGCAGAGAAAGAAATGCGCACCTTGTCTCCAGCACTCTACATGCAAGTGATCCGCGCAGAATTTAAATACAGAAAACTACCTAAATGATGCAACGAGGAAACACCGAGTCCTAGATGAGCAACTTCTATTGATCGTGAAGAACAATAGTTAGCCAACCGAATCGAGTCCGGAGTCCGATCTTGGGAGTCACTCGGTGCCCGCCACAACGGGTCCTGCCAGCGCTGTATGTGACTCCTCACGGCACGTGGTCTCAAATCCAATTAAACTAACTTTTTCAGTGAATTTTATCAAGGTCCAATTACGTTCTATAGGAACAGATATTCTATTAAGTGTTGGGCCTTAGATATTTACGTCACAATCAACAGAAATTCCTAAATCTAGGGGCTCGAGAAAACCGCGTAAACACCGGAAAAGGCAGCTAGCTATCAAAACCACGATAAAAGCCGCGAAAATCCAATGGGTCCCCCGAGCACACCGGTGCTCAGCGAAACAGACCCGTAAAGTTTACAAGTGTCCACAAGTCCAAAGTTCAAATCCTAAATTATTACAACAAGTTTTGTTCTCTCTCTCTCTCTAAATAGAAAATTTCTTCTTCTCTCTCTCTTCCTCCTGCGCGGGTCCTCTAAATAGTAAGCTCCAAGTCGTCCAAGTAGTACCTCGCACAAAAATCAAAGAGAGATGGTCAGAAAACAATAATAATATAGAGAGACAAAAATAGAAGAATGAAAACTGACTACAAAGCCGTGCTCCCCCGGCAACGGCGCCATTCTGATGACCGCCCAAATGACAGAGGTAAAGGTACAGAAAATGATATAGGTCGTTGCGACCTCAGTCACTCAGCACGTGTCAATCAAGAAATTAAATCAACCACTCACAGAGATAAAAACAAGCAAGCACACAATAGAGCGATCTAGCTATAGGATTAACCTGGTATAGCTCCCAGGGTCGAACTCAAGGAGCACAGATTGGCCTTGCGGCCTACGATGTAGTCAAATTGAAATAAAACACAGAGAACAAATTTTTGTGGTTTTTATTTGTTTTTATAAATTTTTTTTAGATTTTTAAAACAATGAGAAAATGAAAGAATGTAAATACAAGGCAACTTCAACAATATATTACACACACCAAAAATGATGCAAAAATTAAGGAAAAATGGTTTTTAGGTTTAAATGTTTTTTACTGTTTTTGGTGAATTTTTGGAATTTTTCTAATGGGTAAATTATTTATTAAAAATCAAACAATGCGGAAAAACAAAGGGGACTGTCCAGCAAGGCTTAAGACCCAAAAATAAATACTCTTGGATCTCAAAAAGCCCTAAAGGTAATTTTCCTATAATCTAGAAAGAATAAGGAAAATTTAGGCACCCTAATTATTGTTTTTGGATTTTTAATTTATATATTACAATTTTTATGAGTTTTTTAGGGTTTTTTCAATTTTTAGGGTTTTAGGTGGTGAAAAATAGCCAAAATTGGCTAGAAAATCAAACAACCAGTAAACAACAATATCTATTTTTTTAGAATTTTGAAAGCGATTTTATATTTTTTTGGTATTTTTTAAGTCAAACAGTGGCGAAAATAAGGGTTTTTGAATTTTTAAAAATAGTAAATGAAATCAAAAATGTCCCCAAAAATCATAGAAATTCCTACACCATGGCAGGAGCCATGTGTCAAAATTTCATTGGATTGGAGGTCGTTTGATATTTTATTCAAAAGAAAGGTGGGGCACTGTGCACAGGGACCTAAGTGCAAATACCCAAAAGTTCTGGGGTCCTGGTGCAAAATACCCAAGAAGTCACGTGCCAAGCACGTGCCTGGGGCACTCAAGGGACCTAAATGTAATAAAAATAAGTTCCAGGGACCTATTGATAACTAGTATCAAAAGTCCAGGGGCTTATGTTGCAAATAACCCAAAATAATTCGCACATGTGCAAAATCAATGCTCACAGGGGTATAAATGGCAATTTCACCAAAAAGATTCATTCATTGCATAACATTCCAGAACTACAGGGCTAAAGATGCAAATTCCAAAATAACACGTGACGAAGCACGTGGGTCTCTACTGGCAGGGTATAATTGCAAATAAAATTAAGCGCGAGGGTCTCTATGCAAATATCCAGAAAATAAACAACTGAATTAAAATTACAGGACTAAAAGAAATGGACAACTACGAGGGGGCCCTATGATATTTACCCCTTTATTAGCCGACGGTCGGATGTGCGCCACGTGGGTGATCTGACGGCTGGGATGCGCGGCGCTTTACTTCTTCGGCTCTTGGCTCGATCGACGGCGGAGAGAGATCCACGTGGCTGATCTGACGGTGCTGGGCTCTGCGCCTCTCTCCTCGGTTGCGACGGTCCAGATGAGATCCTCAGATGGATCAACGGCTGCTGCTCCTCTACAGATCGACGGCTAGGATGAGAACTGGAGCGAGGTCTTCATCGGACGGCTCTGGAAGGGTGGAGGAAGAACTCGACGCCGGCGAACTTCGCCGACGTCCTGCGTGAACTCCGGTCCTCCTCAGCTGCGCCCTGAAGGTCGGAGAAGGTCCGGCGTGAAGTTGCGCAGCTGCTGCGGGTGGCCAAGGGCCCAACCGAGCCCTGGAGGGGCTCCGGCGAAGCCTAGTGGCTCGAAGCTCCTGGCTGAACTGTGAAGGAGGCTCAGACACCCCCTTTGGACCTGCAAAGTGGTCAAGAAGCTTCGCGGGTCGAGGGCAAAAGTGCCTCGACCCGGTTAGGTGGCGTGAAGGTGATCGGTGCGGTGGGGGGAAGAGCTCCGGCGAGGCGACGGCGGTGGAGCTCGACTCCCAGATCCTGTGCGATCTGGGTTGTGCGAATGGGTGAAGAAGGTGCGCGAGGAGATGGCGAAGGTGATGGTAGGGTCGGATGGTCGAGATGATACGCGAAGTGATCGGAATCGGAGATGTACGTCGGAGCTATGATTTGGGCGTAATCGGAAATTGGAAGAAATTAGAAGGAATTAAGGCTACCTGATGGATGCTGGAGACTGTGCTGGAGCGTGGCTATCTCCGGGTCGTAGCTTCGAAGGGCGTCAAGGCCTGAAGCTCGATGCTCAACGCCGGCGGCGGAGCAAGGACGGCGAAGTTACGCCGGATCGATGGTATCGCCTCCTCGCCTCACTGCAACAAGGGCAAAGCTTGCTGTCACTCTCGCGATGCCGATGGAGGTCACTGGGAAGGAAGAGAAGGGCCAAAGATGGGGCACGGAGGCGGCGGAGGTCGGGAATATATAGAGTGACAGGGGCGTTTAGGGTTGAAGGCTGACAGCGAAGGAAAGCGTGGATTTGATGGCGAAGGATCCGGCGAGGGAGAGGGATGAACGGCGAAGAATCCGGGCGCGGGGGATGCGTGGGAGACAGCCTGGAGTCGCGTGGGAAATTCGGCGAAGGTGGCGCAGCGCGCGACTTCCAGAAAAGGAAGGAGGTCGCGGGGGAGTTGACCGGGGTCAACATTCCCCGTGGACCATTCAGGGGTTGCCATGTGTATTGAATTTTGTTTATTTATTTTAGGGTAGAAATAGGCCGAATTAAAGAAAACTCAAAACATGAAATATTTTTCTTTTATTTTTTTCTATTTTTTGGTGATTTTTATTTAATTTTTGGAAAATAAAAATAGGGTAGCTCTATATATAGGTATATGTACACTATATGGGTTTTTATTTTGATTTTTTATTTGTTATTTTTATGTATTTTTATGCTCATTTTATATTTTATTTATTTACAACATGAAATATGGAATAAAAGAATATTTTTATTTTATTTTTATCACTTATATACAAGGGTGAAATAAATGGTTGAATACATTTATATACATGGTATTGATACAATGTATTTTTGTATTTTCAATTTTGTAATTTTTATTTGATTTTTGTTTTGTTTCTTTTTATTTATTTTATTTACAAAATATGCCATAGATTATTCACAAAAAGTTTAGAAAATAAATGAAGTTATTTACAAGGTTAAATAAATACAATGGTGTGGTTTATACACAAGGTGAAAGGGTATTTTTGACTTTTTGATTTTCATCTTTTTATTTTGTTTTTAATAGAATATATACAAAATATAGACAAGGATATTTACAACATATTTTTGGGTGAGGAAAATATAAAGTTTTATTTACAGAAGTATATACACATGTGAGCCCTATCTCCCTCTACTTTGGCTTTTATGCGGTCAGGCCCATGCTGAGCCCTCCCTTGGGTTAGGTTGCTCAATATTTATTCTAAATATTTCCCTCTTTTTCTTTTTGCTCTTTATTCTTTTATTTTGTGCACAAAAACATGCTAATGATAGGTTTTTACACAATGCATGCTTTTGGTAATTATTGGTATTTACACATATCTACATGTATTTGCAAAGGTTTTTTGTAGCTAAAATAATAGAATAAAGAGTGATGAATGGGTATTCATCATGGGATCAGAAGAAACTAAACCTTTTCCTTTATTCAAAATTAGAGTTCTGAGATACATTCATGCGAGGAAAGACAACATTTCTATCAGAATAAATGTTGGTGGCGTCAGTACCACCTCTAGCTGGCTCTACAACTAGACGTCTTGCGGCCTCAGTACCGCAGGCTGGCTCGGCTCTGCTGGTGGCGTCAGTACCACCTCCTCGATGTGGTGAAATGGCGGCCTCAGTACCGCCGGTGGAATCAGCATCTCGGGTGGCCTCAGTACCACCGTCACCATGATGTGCGGCTTCAGTACCGCTCTCTCTTCCTCATCTGGCGCTCTAGATGATTCCTCGTGTTGCGCTCAGATGAGGCGCCGCCTGCTGGTCTTCTACCGCTCCTAAGTGTAACAAAATCAGCATCAAATATATTCGATGACATACCATCAAATGAGTTATTAGGAGTGGTAGGCTCAGTGTGAACTACCTGCTCAGATTTCCTCTTCAAGCTATTCGGATTAGGCTCGATCTGTGCAGGGATGGCAGCCTTCCCTCTCATCAGGTCCCAGCATCTCCTGGCGGAACTCGTCCATCTCCGTCTAAATGTAGCCTGCTGCTCTGTGAAGAGGCGGGCTAGATCATCCATGGCGGGGCTCTCATGGGAGCCCGACGGGTTGCTTCTCTGATAATGAGGCTGCTGGTCCTGGTGCTGCTGCGGCTGAGAGGGGTAAGAGGAATGATGCTGCTGCTGGTGAGCCTGCTGCTCACGTCTCCAATTCTGTCCCTGCTGCTGGTAGGGACGAGGTACGAAGGATGATGGCTGGTGTGGTTGGTATGCTGGGGGCTGCTGGTGATCTCTCTGCTGGGAGTATTGCCCTCCCTGACCGGCTGGCTGTTGTTGGGACTGGTTACCCCCATTCCCCCACCTGAATCCGGGATGGTCTCGTCGGATTCCAGGTTGAGGACGGTCATACCAAATCCCGTTGACATCCATCAACGGCTCAGCATCGAAGGAGTCTGGCGGTAGTGCTGCCAGAGGTTGATCCGGCTGAAATACCACCATCTGTAAGTCTGGAGATGGTGGTGACTGGTAAGAGGGCTGCTGCTGCTGGTACGGCTCCGCCTGTACAAGGTGAACTTGTCTAGGCTGCTGCAAGGAGCTGGAGCGCTGGGAGGAGCTGCGGCTGCCGCCGGAATCGCCTCGCGACAGAAGACGGGGCTGAGGAGCCGTCTGTGCCTCCTGAAGACACAAGAGCTGGGTCTTCATGTCGCTCAGAGTTTGTGCCATTTGCTCCATCTGAGTTATGCCCTGGCACTGCTTCTTCTCTATTATTTCCATGCGTCCAACTTCTCGCTGATAATCCCCATGTCCGCAGCGGCCGACTCTGCCTGTGCGGCAGCAACTGTGGACGAACTGGATGGACCTGCATCAACCCGTGCTATCCGCTGATACTGCACGGGTCCTGGCAGCTGCTGAGATCTCTGTGTGTACAACCGAGTCTGGGACATCACCATGTAATTTCTGCCATCTCTTCGTAGATGGCCCAGACTTGGTTGTGGTCCTTGGCAAAGTAGGACCCGCCGCAAGAAGCATTCACCAGACCCTGAAGCTCTGGCGTCATCCCACTAAAGAAGCTTTGAACTAGGTTCGGCTTCGAAATGTCGTGGTGTGGGCATCTATCCAGAAGCTCTCTGAACCTCTCCCATGCTTCGTGAAACTGCTCGTTAGGGAGCATGGAGAAGTTGTTGATCAGGGCCCTCGCTGCATTCGTCCGCCCGAGTGGATAGTACTTGTTTAAGTACTCGGTGCGGAGCTGCTCCCAGGTGTAACAAACTTCCCTAGATGTTTCAGCCAGGCGGCTGCTCTATCTGCCAGTGAAAAAGGGAAGGCCATCATCCGAATCGTATCTTGGTCCACATGACGGTCGTGGACAGTGTTGCAGATCATCAAAAACTCCTGGAGATGGAG
The DNA here is from genome assembly GCA_037367405.1 of Ottelia alismoides. Classification (NCBI taxonomy): domain Eukaryota; kingdom Viridiplantae; phylum Streptophyta; class Magnoliopsida; order Alismatales; family Hydrocharitaceae; genus Ottelia; species Ottelia alismoides. Next base: position 1,099,144 of record JAZKJV010007582.1, on the reverse strand, counting down.
ATGGGGCTCCTCAGTGGCAAGTCCGTGAAAATGAGGAAGCATCTGCAGGGTGTTCGGAGGGAACTTGAAATCCCCCACGATGGCCGGTACCACCACCCAATGGTGCATCAGTGTAGATCCGGGGTTGTGTAACTCCCGCATCGGTCTCGGTGGTCCTGCTCCGGCTGCGGCTGCCGCTGCGGCAGCTGCTGCTGCAGCTGCTGCTGCCTCTGCATCAGCGTCAGGAATGTCCTCAGGCTCGCTCGGCTCGTCTCGCTCTCTGAGTCGCTCCAACTCCCTTCTCATCTCGATCATGAATGCCCCTTGATCGCGTAACTGCTGCTGAACTGTCTCTAATGATGCGATCAGGGTGGAGTTGATCGCCCCTTGGTCAAATACAACATGCTGCTCTCCCTGCTGACCTCCGGGGTAATCGTCTGCTCTGGCGGCCATACCGACGTCTGCAAAATCAGATGAGCCCAACTCAGGTTCTGTCAAATCAATTCGTCTTTCCTCGGGCTCATGTCTCTCAGTAGCAAAGAAAGGGGGTCGAGGGGGAACAGGGTGGAATCGTACTCGGGCCCGGAGGGCTGGTCTTGACTCTCACGGCCAACCTAGATGATGGAGTAGACGCGCCTGAAAGCGGTGCAGCCAGAGGCTGCCTAAGAGATCGTCTACCCATCATCGTGATCTTGGCGAGTTGGGCGGATGGGATCTGGAGAAAATATGATCGCAAAGCAAACCCCCGGTTCACCAACGCAACACAATCTGAAGACCGTGAAAGCTCGGTCAATTTATCTTGTCAATTTTATTTGGTGAACACACAAAATATCAGAGCGCTTACGTGACCTGTTAGGATACCCGATGCTACTTCAACCGACTGGCCCGCACGGAAGAGTCGGTAGTCAGCTAGAAATAACACCGGAGGGTTCTACCTAGGGTGCGGGTCACTCTCTCGCGCATCCAAACCATACAAGGAGGGGGTTGCTCTCCCCAAGACAAATTTTTAATGTGAGTGTCTTTTAGGGTCAATAATGTTATCCAGTCCCAATTTTTTGTTTTTCTTTTTAATTTTTTTCAAAATAAATACAAGCGGCCTAACGGTTTTTCCGATTCTCCTGATGATTAAGCCAAAAACAGAGGGAGAAGACGAAAAAGCCGATGCGCGAAGAAATCAATGATGCATGCAGAGAAAGAAATGCGTACCTTGTCTCCAGCACTCTACATGCAAGTGATCCGCGCAGAATTTAAAGACAGAATAAAACTACCTAAATGGTGCAACGGGAAAAACCGGCCTTAGACAAGCAACTTCTATTGATCGTGAAGAACAATAGTTAGCTAACCGAATTGAGTCCGGAGTCCGATCTTGGGAGTCACTCGGTGCCCGCCACAACGGGTCCTGCCAGCGCTGTATGTGACTCCTCACGGCTCGTGGTCTCAAATCCAATTAAACTAACTTTTTCAGTGAATTTTATTAAGGTCCAATTACGTTCTATAGGAACAGATATTCTATTAGGTGTTGGGCCTTAGAAATTTACGTCACAAGCAAGAGAAATTCCTAAATCTAGGGGCTCGAGAAAAACCGCGTAAACACCGGAAAAGGCAGCTAGCTATAAAAACCGTAGAAAAAGCCGCGAAAATCCAAATGGGTCCCCCGAGCACACCGGTGCTCGGCGAAACAGACCCGCTAAGTTACAAATGTCCACAGTTCAAAGTCTAAGTTATTACAACAAATATTTGTTCTCTCTCTCTCTAAATAGAAAATTTCTTCTCCTCTCTCTCTTCCTCCTGCGCGGGTCCTCTAAATAGTAAGCTCCAAGTCGTCCAAGCAGTACCTCGCACAAAAATCAAAGAGAGAAGGTCAGAAAACAATAATAATATAGAGAGAGACAATATGGAAAAATGACTACAAAGCCGTGCTCCCCGGCAACGGCGCCATTCTGACAACGCAAAAAGCCGAACGACTGAGGTAAAGGTATGAAATGAGGTCGTTGCGACCTCAGTCACTCGAATGCGTGTATCAAGAAAAATCAACCACTCACAGAGATAAAATCAATCAAAACAAAATGGAGCGGTCTAGCTATGTGATTAACCTGGTATAGCTCCCAGGGTCGAACACAAGGAGCACAGATTGGCTAAATAGCCTACGATGTAGTCAGAAATCCGAGGGAATCTTTTTTAGTGGTTTTTATTTGTTTTTACATTTTTTTAGATTTTTTAAATGATGAGAAAATTAAAGAAGGCACACAGATAATGAACTTCAACAATTTATTTAAAGCATTAAAAGTCAAGCAAAAATTCAAAGAAAAATGTTTTTATGTGTTTTATAATTTTTTTTATGTTTTTGGTGAATTTTTGAGATTTTTCTGATGTTTATTTTATTTTCTAAAAATCAAACAATGCTAAAATGAAAAGGTACTGTCCAGCAAGGCTTAAGACCCAAAAATAAAATATTGTTGGATCTCAAAAAGCCCTGAAGGTAATTTTCCTATAATCTAGAAAGAATAAGGAAAATTTAGGCACCCTAATTATTGTTTTTGGATTTTTAATTTATTTATTATAATTTTTATGAGTTTTTAGGGGTTTTTGAATTTTTAAGGTTTTTAAGTGATGAAAAATCACCAAAAATGGCTGGAAAATCAAACAGCAAGCAAACATACAAGTCCTAATTTTTTTAGAATTTTTAAAGGTGATTTTATATTATTTTGGTGTTTTTAAAGCTAGACAGTGACTAAAAAGGGAGTTTTTGAATTTTTAAAAATATTAAATAAAAGCCAAAAATGTCCTCAAAAATCACAGAAATTACTACACCATGGCAGGAGCCATGTGTCGAAATTTCATTAGATTTGGAGGTGGTTTGATATTTATTCAAAAATGAAGAAGAGGGTACTGTGCACAAGGACCAATGTGCAAATACCCGAAGACCTGGGGTCGCTGGTGCAAAATGCCCAGCAAGTCACGCGCGTCGCGCGTGGCTGGGGCACACAGGGACCAAATTGCAAGAAAAACTAAGTCCAAGGGCCTTTTGATAACTCGTATCAAAAGCCCAGGGACGAAGTTGCAAAAAGCCCACTAAATAACGCACATGCGCATAGACAATGCTCACAGGGGTATAATTGCAATTACTTAAAAATATTCATTCATTCATTAACCATCCCGATCTACAGGACAAGATGTGTAAAATGCCCAGATACACACGTGACGAAGCACGTGGTCACTCACACACAGGGGCATACATGCAATTAAAATAAAGCACAAGGTCCAGATTGCAAATAACCCTACGTGAAAAAGTTTCTAAAAATATTTACAGGACTAAAAAGGAAATGAAAAACTAAGAGGGGGGCCCTACGATATTTACCCCTTTATTCGCCGACGGCCGGATGTGCGCCACGTGTTGATCGGACGGTTGGGATGGGCGGCGCTCTTTCTCTCTTCTCTTCCTGGGCTCGATCGACGGTCGAGGTGAGACCACGTGGCTGATCTAACGTCGCTGGACTCCCGGGTCTCTCTCCTCTGCTATCAATGGTCCGGATGAACTCCTCAGATGAATCGACGGTCGCTGCTCCTCGAAGAATGGACGGACACGATCAGAACTGGAGCGAGGGATTCATCGGACGGCTCTGGAGGATGGTGCAAGAACTCGTCGCCGGCGAACTTCGCCGGCCTCCTGCGTGCGCTACACCCCTCCTCAGCTGCTGCAAATGATCGGAGAAGCTCCGCTGGACTGTCCCGCAGCTGCTGGTGGTGGCCGATGCCCCAGCCAAGCCCTGGAGGGGCTCCGGCGAGGCTTGGCGGCGCGAAGCTCCGGTCTCAAGTGAAGAGAGGCTCAGGCACCTCTCTTTGAACCTGCAAAACAGCCAGAACGCTTCGCGGGTCGAGGGCAAAATGCCTCGACCCAAGAAAGCGGGGTGAAGGTGGTCTGTGCGGTGTGGCGAACGAGCTCCGGCGAGGTGGAGACGATGGAACTCGACTCCCAGCTCCGGGGCGAGCTGGGTTGAATGAGCGGGCGTAGAAGGTGCGTGGGGATACGGCGGAGATGACAGGGTGTTCCGATGATCAAAAGGGTACTCGAGATAGTCGGAATCAGGGAAGCACGGCGATGGGTCGATTTGGGCGAAATCCTAAATTAGATGAAACTAGAAGGAGCTAAGGTTACCTGGTGGCTGCAGTAGACTATGCTGGAGCTGCTCTTGCTCCTGGTCCTTGCCTCAAGGGCCGTCTCCTCCCGAGGCTCAAGCTCCAGATGGTGGTCGGAGCACGGCGGCGAAACGCGGCCGGATCGATGGTCCTGCTCCTCTTCCTCGCTGCAACACCGGCTGGGGCAAGCTGTCACCTTGCTCGTCTCGATGGAGCTCACTGGAGAGAGAGTGGATAGCCAAAGATGAGGTGCGGAGGCGGCGGAGGTCGGGATATATATGGTGACAGGTGCGATTAGGGTTGAGTGGAGACAGCGATGGAAGGCGTTGATTTCATGGCGAAAGATCGGGCGAGGATGAGGGATGATTGGCGAAGAATCCGGGCACGGGGTTCGCGTGGGAGACAGCCTGGAGATGCGTGGAAAAATCGGTGAAGGCGGGGCGGCACGCATCTTCCAGAAAAGGAAGGAGTCCGCGGGGGAGTTGACCGGGGTCAACAATCCCCCGTGGACCAATCAGAAGCTGCCACGTGTATTTAATTTTTGTTTATTTATTTTAAGGTAGAAATAGGCCGATTTAAAGAAAACTCAAAACATGAAATGTTTTTCTTTTATTTTTTTCTATTTTTTGGTGATTTTTAATTAATTTTTGGAAATAAAAATAGGGTAGCTATGTATATAGGTATATGTACACTATATGGATTTTTATTTTTGATTTTTTATTTGTTATTTTTATGTATTTTTATGCTCATTTTGTATTTTATTTATTTACATCATAAAATATGGAATAAAATGGTATTTTTATTTTATTTTAATTATTTATACACAAGGGTGAAATAAATAATTGTATACATTTATATACATGGTATTTATACAATGTATTTTTGTATTTTTCATTTTGTAATTTTTATTTGATTTTTGTTTTGTTTCTTGTTATTTTATGTATTTACCATATGTAACATAGAATATTTACAAAAAAAAAGTTTTAGAAAATAATTTTATTTATTTATAGGGTTAAATAAATAAAGGATGATGGTCTACACATGGTGAAAGGGCATTTTTGAATTTTTGATTTTTAAATTTTTATTTTGTTTTTAATAAAATATACACACAATATGTACAAGCATATTTTTGGGTGAGGAAAATATAATTTTATGTATTTACAGAAGTATATACACATGAGCTCCTATCTCCCTCTACTTTGGCTTTTATGCGGTCAGGCCCATGCTGAGCCCTCCCTTGGGTTAGGTTGCTCAATATTTATTCTAAATATTTCCCTCTTTTTCTTTTTGCTCTTTATTCTTTTTTATTTTTGCACAAAAACATGCTAATTATAGGTTTTTACACAATGCATGCTTTTGGTAATTATTTGTATTTACACATATCTACATGTATTTGCAAAGGTTTTTGTAGCTACAATAGAAGAATAAAGAGTGATGAATGGGTATTCATCAGTGACTTCAGGGGTAGTTTTTGGTGAATAATCACTGCAAAAAAAAAGAGTTATGGCCACAAAATGTGTCTACGAAAACTTGTGGCCACGATAATTCCGTGGCCACTAGTTTCTCGTAGCTACAATCCAGGCCAAAATTTTCGTACAAGAGTTGTGACCAAGATAAGTTCTGTGGTCACTTGTAGTGGCCATGACATAATCGTGGCTAGAGAACTCTCGCGACGAGACTTGTAGCTATGGCTACTGGTCACGACATGTCGTGGCCAGAGCCCAATTCTATGACCACAAACCCCATATCCGTGGGCATAGTTCTGTCGCCGCAACTTGTTTTCCTTGTAGTGAATGCATATGTAGCATCCTTTGTGGTAACCGGTAAGGCCACAACTCAATGATTTCTGGTTAGATTTTAGATTGATTAGGGGCATTTGTGCTCCTCTCGGGAGTTAATCCTCTATTATAGTTTCAATTACGGCATGGCATGCTGTATCTCATCTTTTTTGCAATATATTTTCAAAATCCAATCGTAGGAATCTGAATGTATAATGTATGCTTATTTTTCTATATATCCACCAAGTTTAATCGAATGTTCATAGTTATTTTATTTCAAAGGTCAAAGAAAAAGTCACGTGAAAAGATTTTTTTAAAAATAAGAGGATACAGTTGTAGCTAATACTATAGCCGAGGATCTGCCCCTGCTCCTATCAATGTGAGGATGTGGCTGTTGTAGAGGTCTACGGTGATGACAAACATTCATAGGATTCACCTGCTTCATAGTTCATACAACATAAGTTTACCTACGTCTGCTGAAAGGAAGCTCTAAAAGATGCGAGCCATCTTTTCTTCTTCTGTAGTTTTCGACCCTACTAGTACAGGGGGATATCTTGAGATTGCTTGTGGGCAGTTTTTCTAGGTCCAATTATATTGATGGTTGAGTACCCTTCACAATATAAACTAAATAGATGCCATGATAGAGAAGTCCTCCTACAGTTTTTTTATTTTCGGAGTACGCAAATGCGACATGTACATACCTACGAACTCGAATGCGTTTCATAGAGCGTCGTGATCACCGTCGGCCACTCAGAAAGAGGTGGTATGCTCTGCTCACTCCAGAAGAAATTTTCCCCATCTACAATACTCTTCACCTTCGCCAACCTCTCTAGGTTACCCTTGAAATACTTCCTGCCCCACATCTCCCCCTTCTCGCAACTCCCCTCCACGTTCCTCCCCAAGTCGATGTCCTTGTAGTTGAGATACGCACCTCTGGGGTTCTTGGAGACATAGGGAGCCATGAACGCATAGAGCTCCCTCATCCATTCCAAATGTCTGTTTGCCACAGCAGCGTCCGTCCCTTTCCAGGTCATGAAGTACTGCACGTTATACAAGTTCCCCTTCCTGTGAGGGAATGGAGTCGCACTCTCGGGTACCCTATCCATCACTCCACCCAAGGGTTCCATTATGACTGTCACGGGCTCGTCTTCAGACCCTAACAGGAACTCCCATATCCTTTCCAACCCCTTCTCCCCGATGGGCTCCTGCACGAAGTCCGACTTGGACTTGAAGAACCCATTGAAATACGACGTCCTATCGAGCAGGGCCTCTGTCGGTCTCCCCAAAAGATCTGCGAAGAACTTGACAGCATCTATCCAGCTGACCTCCATCAGATCCGAGGCATTCACTCCAAGCTCTGGAAATACCTCACCCATGTACGCAAGCAGCTCATCCTTCCCGCCGAGGAACAAGCATTGGAATAAAACATTAACAGTTCTTCCACTGGTGGGTATGTCGTTCTTCGCCATCACCATAGTCCTTATGAACAAGTCTTCGGCGAGGCTGCTGCCAATCTTTTCCCACTTGCTCAGGATCCTCGTCACGTTCTGTTTAAGGTTTCTCCATACGCCAAACACCGTCACCAGAGGAGGAACGGGGACCAACTTGACCTTGTATGATAGAACGACGCCGAAGCTCGCGGCACCACCGCCTCTAATTGCCCAGAAGTGGTCCTCGCCCATTGCAGCCCTGTCCAGTACGTTCCCCTCCACGTCCACAAGCACCGCATCCACAATGTTATCGGCCGCGATGCGTACTTCCGCATCAATGTACCGATCCCACCTCCGCTAAGGTGCCCCCGAGGCCGAGCGTCGAACAAGTCCCCGCCGGGAACCCAAGGTTTGCACCCGCCTTGCGACGTGATAGTACAGCTCCCCGAGAATTGCACCCGCATCGGCCCATGCGGTGCCGCCGTCTACGTCCACGGTTATTCTTCGGAGGTTACGGAGATCAACTACGACGAAAGGAGCAGTGGAGCTTGAGATGAAGGAGAGTCCTTCGTAGTCGTGCCCGCCACTGCGTGTACGTACCCGAAGGCCCTGCCACTGGCTGCATAGAACTGCGGCCTGGACGTGGATGTGGGTTGTGGGTGTTACAATGAGGAGGGGCTTGTGGGTGGCTGAGGAGTAGATGGTTCTTTTGTTGCGTGCATTGGAGAGGAGTATGGAATTGTAGGAAGTGGTGTTTGGCATGTGGAGGATTGGGTCAGTTGTATTGTCGGAGGGGAAGGTCTTGAAGCAGTGGAGGAAGCTTTCAATGGTTGAACTGATGACTGGCGATGACGAAAGGAGCACAGCTGTGAGGAGGAAGAGAGGTGTAGTCCCTGCAGGGATCGCTTGCAGAGCCATTATTGGGTCTCGCATGTGCAGAAGAAGGTATATATGAAGTGAGGGAAACCTTCTTGAACGCCTTGAGCGTTACTGGAAGTAAAGGTTGGGAAGTATGGGAAGTATCCATTAGTGCCCAAGTTTCGGCAATCTGTCACCAGATTAGAAGTTGTTTGAAACTGCGGTCTCATGATCTGCATGAGGACACATATGCTGTTATTGAATCTTGTCTTCTCTGACGATATGCAGTGGATGGGATTTTCCTAACTTCTTGCCAACAATTATACATAGCGAGCGGATCTGCACTACCACAGAGGTCTACTCTAAAGGCTCACCAAACCTGAGTCGTTGGATCAAGATCGAGTGATTCACATGTTAAGGTTCAGAAAAACCCGAATTTCATGTGAATTGTTCGATCTTGATTGAGTGGCTCCGACTTGGTGAGCCTTTACAGCAGACCTCTATGGTATTGCAGAGGATCCGTTCTCTTATAGATATGCCACTATACTATTAACTCCCACGAACTTCAAAATACAAGTGAGCTGATGAGCCGGAAAATCCCCAGCAATTAAGGGTAAATAATATCAATGGTCGCTGCGATCTTAACCACTCAGATCGGACTCAACAAGAAAAAAAAGAAGACCACCAAAGTAAAATCAATCAATCAAGCAAATGTAGCGGCCTCGTTATTTTATTTTACCTGGTATAGCTACCAGAGTTGAACACAAGGAGTACGGAATGCAAAGGCTACGTAGTAGTCAAGAATCCAGAAAATAAAGAATTTGGTGGATTTTAGATTTTTCAAATTTTTTTGAAATTTTTAATATTAAGAAAAGGCTAAAAAGGGTTCAGAAAGTCACAAACACACAATTATTTAAAGCATCGAAATTTACCCAGAAAATTAAAATATTTTTTTTTGAGTTTTTAAAATATTCATATATTTTTGTTAGTTTTCTTGAAATTATCTCATTTTTAGTTAATTTTTTGAAAATGAAAGAAGGCTAAAAATGCTAAACAGTGTACAACCTGAATCTAAAGGAAAGTTAAAAATACTTAAAATACCTATAAAATTCGAGCGGCAATTTTAGGTGAAACTACAAGTAAAAATCTAACTACATAAAAAGAAAACACATTTTCTGATTTTGTTATGAATTTTTAATGATTTTTCTAAGATTTTTAGTCTTTTTCAAATTTTTTGGATTTTATAAATGAGAATAGGATGAAACTCGGAATGAAATGAAAACATGACAAAACAAAAAAAGGTTTTTTTTTTGGAATTTTTCAAGGGTTTTAAATATTCTTAATGGATTTTTAAAAGCCAACAGTAGTTGTTTTTGTGGTTTTTGAATTTGTCAAAATAATAAACGACAACAAAATAAAAGCAAAAATTCATAGAAATTCCTACACCATGGCAGGAGCCATGTATCAAAATTTCGTGATTTTTAGAAAATATTTGTTATTTATTCAGTCAAAAATCAAAGGCACATCATATAAGAACCTAAATGTAATGAAAACATATTCTAGGGACTAAATAATAACACGCGTGAAAAGTGTAGGGTCCTATCTACAATTTTTCCACGAATTCTAACACATGTCCCAAATTAGTACACACAGGGGTATAACTGCAAATATGAAAACTGTAACTTTAAAGCATAATATAGAATAAATTCAGGACAATACATGCAACTAACCCACAAATACACGTAACGATGCACGTGCAACCATACAGGAAGGACTAAAATGCAAATAAAGAAAACTGCAGGGACATAGATGCAAAAAGGTCCTATGCATACTATTTATTTTACAGACTAAATCGGAGCAAATTCCCAAGCAGCTCGTGCGTTGCGCGTGGGGGTGGACAGGTGGCAAGCTCTAAGTGGGCGAAGGTGAAAGGCTCTGGTATTGGCAGCTGGCAGATCCAACGATGGGCGAAGAGGTACGAACGTGGGCGTACATGGGACGCTAGATGTCAGATCTAACAACCTGACATCTGTTGTAATCGGACGACTGTTATAGCATCTGGAACAGGAGCGAGATCCAACGGCAGAGAGAGGTGCTGGAGAACTCCGCCTAGGCGAAGTTCACCGGAGCAACGAGGGAGATCGGCGGTTCCGATGAACGATCAGACGGTGGAAGAAGACTCGTGTGGCTCTTCCGCGTCGGGTGGACGAGACAGATGGGCTTGCCGACGATCGGATCCCCGGGAAGGAGGATGGGACATTGGCGAGCTTCAGCGAAGCGGGTCGAAGGCGATTCAGGGTATCTCCACACGCACGAATACCTGCAGAGGATAGCTCAGACTCGGAGCAGAGCTCCGATCAGGGGTTATTGAACCTAAAACAACGGGAAGCGATGACGAATGGAATGGGGGGTTCCGGTGAAGCGACGGAGGGAACCCACAGCCTAATCTTGGCTCAGATAGCCAAGGTTCGGATGATCAGGTTGCACAAGAAGGGTGATGGTGAGATGGGGTGTCGATCTGAGCGGGTAAAGGTGGCTGATGAGGCTCCGACCGACGAATCAGAGCTGGCGGAGGTGCAACGGAGTAATAATGGAAGATCGAATTAGATAACATAACTAGGATCTAAATAGAGGCTACCTAAGGGTTCTACCTGAATCCTAAGCTTCAGAGGGTGTTGTCGAAAGGGTCATGGCCTCGACCGAGCTGCGGCGGGCAAGGGAGGCTTCTCGCGGCGGTTCTCTGGCCACGAAGGAGGACCGTCGGTTACACGACACCAAATCGACGACCGAAGGCGGCTTCCGATTGCTGTCACCAAGGGGAAACTTTCTAGGTATCAACAGGATGCGCGACGCGATCTCTTAACCCAGGGAATCGAATAAAGAATATATAGGCAGTCCCTGGTGGCTGAGAGAATCGGGCGAGGGCGTGTAATCCGAGGTCGATCCGCGAATACCTAGGGATCCACGAGGATCGTTGATCCACTGGGGAGACGCCTACGCCGGAATCGGGTCAAGAGGAAGCAGGGTTTTATCGATAAAAATGGGAGAAATGGATGCACGAACCAGATCTGCGAAGGAGAAGGTCCGAGAGGGGTAGTTGACCGTGGTCAACAACCCTCCTGGACCAAACAGAAAAGGCTGGTCAAAAAGATTTGAAAAAAAATTAAAAATAGAAGATGATTTTATATTAAAAATGTTCAAAAAGAAAAATATTTATTATTTTTCAAACTATTTTTTGTGATATTTAATTATTTTTATGAAAAATAAATTATGGTATATACAGTTTGTTACACTATATACATGTATAAAATACTCGTGTATTTTTTATTTTTATTTTTTTATTTATGTATAAATACCTCAATTTTATATTTTATGTATTTACAACATATTATTTGGATTATAAAATAATTTTTATTTTATTTTTATTAGTTTTTTTGAGAAGCTTATTTTTATTAGTTATTTACAAGTGTAAAATAAATAGGTATATGATATTTATCTACATGTATTATGTACAAGGTGATAGAGAGAAATTTATTTTTAGTTTTATTTTTCTAATTTTTATATTATTTTTAGGAATATATACAAGGGGATAAGAATACCTTTTTATTTCTATTTTTGTAAAAAATAACATAATGATAAAATATATATACATGGGAGGGAGTATGTACAAGGTAGAGTGGCCCTATTTCTCTCTACTTATTTTATTTGGCGGTCAGGTCCATTTTGGACCCTCTCTTGGGTTCAGGTTACTCAATATTTATTCTAAATATTTCCCTCTTTTTCTTTTATTATTTATTCTTTTATTTTTGCACAAATACATGCTAATTATTGAATCTTAACATATGCATGCTTATTGGTAACTTATTGTATATATAACTATATACATGATACTTTGCCAAGATATTTAGCTAAAATAAAAGAATAAAGAGTAATGAATGGGGATTCATCACCCCCATACTTTACTTTTGCTAGTCCCTTAGCAAACACTTTTTTGAAAAAGAAGTGAAAAGAGAAAGAAAAAGAAGGGAAATCAAGGTTGATTATTAAACTTGCCTTCATTAAATTGAAGTATGGAGCTCAGTCAGGCCTTTGGATTATTAATTTGTTGGAACCTTATTTAGACTTAAGTTTGAAACTCAACAGCCTCTAAGTTCCACCAATTTATGGTCAAGACTCCTCAACAATCCAGATCAGAACTAGTCTACGTACACAAACTCTAATGACCATGAATCTTTCCTTGTATTGTGTAAGTGATATGTAGCTCCCCACCTCAGAAATGACAAAGTTACAACTCCCCTCAACAAGGTAACTCTAATGACCTAGTCTGACAACTCTTTCCTCGAGGAGCGGGGTATTCCCTTCTAAGTTCAAGTTCAACTGGCTCAAGAAGAGGAGGAAGAAGAGAATGGACCATGACTATGGTAGCCATGTATCCTTGGGAGCCCAACCAGTGTAGATGTCTCCCACTGCAAGCTTCATGAGATGAGAGTGTGTAACATAAGCTTTGCTTTATTTGACTATATACACTCCGGTGGGTGTTTTATTTTCAATCAGACCCACCACGTTTTTTGGAGTTTTTCTTTCTTTGCATATTTTTTTTCAATGTGCATATGTACAACATATCTACATGGTGCAGCATATATACATAAGGAGTTTTTCCTCTTGAGCCAATAGACTATCCCTCTTTTGAAGCTTTATTGCAACCCACAACTCCTGTCTTTAGACCTTAACACCACCATATCAAGTTGAGATGCACTTCCTTCACTAAAAGAAGAATAAAGGTTCCTCCTAGAAGTACTACCCTCATATGCTACCCCAAGCCAAAGGAAACTGCCTCCTCACTACCTCATCCGTGGAGAGCTATGTGTAAGATGTTGGTGCAAGTAAAGACATTGTTTATGAGAGTCATGTGTGCGTTGTTAAGTGTTCTACTTAGGCTCATCAAGATGACATAAGATCATAGCCTAGTGGACTCAAAGGAGTAAGTCCCAAATGGACCTGAAAAGTCTTAACCCTAAGCCCTATAAGGTTCCTCTTAGAATTAAGTTGATTAAGGTCTTAACCAAGCTCCATTTTTCAATTTAATTCCAAGCCAGTTTAAATGTCAACTATGATTCAGAAAAACTATACAAATATATACAAAAATCTTTTTATGCATGTTTGTCGAAGATGTGCAAAATTTTTGAAAAATGTTTGAATGAATGAATGCATGAAGTTTTGCAAAATATTTACACACATTTACACAAGGATTTTTGCAAATTTTTTATTTTTCAAACATTTTACAAAAATTTTGTACTATATACATAATTTTGATATCAAAATATTTACAAACTCTTTACACAAAACATTTTTACAAAAATTTGTACAAAAATATTTTTTATAAATAACCATGTATGTGCAGTAATTAATTTTTATGTACAAGGAAAATTTTAAATTTTTTATGGTTTTTAGATAAAAGAATTGTAGCCATTTTATTTATTAACACACTCATACAAAGTAGGATTTATGGCTAAAATATATATGAAATATATATAACACCCCCTATACTTAGCTCGAACGATGTCCTCAGAGTGGATCAAGAGCGAAGAAGAAGACATAGCTCGTGCGTAGTATAGGGAAGTGAAAAGGAATGGTATACTACAACGATGAATCAAAGAATATGATGAAGAGAGCTCGGTGTTTCCCCCTATACTTAGGATAAAGTAATCCTAAGTATAGTAAGATTTATATGAAGGGAAATATGAGTGATAGGATGTACAGGGTTTACCTTCCCTATACTTAGGGTAAAAGGTCCCTAAGTATAGGTGATGAATACCCATTCATCACTCTTTATTCTTATATTTTAGCTACAAAAACCTTTGCAAATGCATGTAGATATATGTAAATATAAATAATTACCAAAAGCATGCATTGTGTAAAAACCTATAATTAGCATGTTTTGTGCAAAAATAAAAGAACAAAGATCAAAAAGAAAAATAGGGAAATATTTAGAATAAATATTGAGCAACCTAACCCAAGGGAGGGCTCAGCATGGGCCTGACCGCATAAAAGCCAAAGTAGAGGGAGATAGGAGCTCATGTGTAAATATTTGTGTAAATACATAAAACTATATTTTCCTCACCCAAAAATATGCTTGTAAATATTTTTACATATTTATAAAAGATAAAAACAAAATAAAAAGTTAAAAATCAAAACAAAACAAAAATAGAAAAATTAAAAATACAAAAATACCTTGTACATATGCCATGTATATAGATATACATATCTATTTATTTTACCTATGTACATAAATAATAAAAATAAAATAAAAATACCTTTTTCTTCCTTATTTTATTCTATAAATAAATAAAATATAAAATAAGGATAAAATTGTATAAAAATAATAATTAAAAATCAAAAATCAAAAACCCTAATTATGTACAAATACCCATATGGTACATATTATGTAAATACCCTATTTTTATTTCCAAAAATTAATTAAAAATCACCAAAAAATAGAAAAAAATAAAATAAAAATATTTCATGTTTTAAGTTTTTGAAAATTCGGTCATTTTCTGACCCAAAATAATTAAATAAAAATCCAGTGAATGGCGGCCTCTGATTGGTCCACGGGGGATTGTTGACCCCGGTCAACTTTCCCCCGCGGACCCCTTTTCCCTCGGATCTGGTGGATGACCCGACTTCCCCATTCATTTCCCGTCAGACCCGACCGCCATTCACCTAAACCCCGGGTCAAATCCATTCACGTCACACCCCGAGAACCTCGCCGGAGCCTTCGCCTCGGGATCCGCGCTCCAAACTGCCCTACCCGCGCACTTCTTTCCGAGTAATCCTCACGTATAAAGCCGAGCTCCGCCGCATTCATTGAGCATCTTTGGCTAATCCGCTCCACCCCCAGTGACCTCCAGTGCTCGAGCGTGAGTGACAGCTCGCTCCAGGTGCTGTCGCAGCGAGGAGAGGGGCCGGATACCACTGATCCGGCGAGTCTTCACCGCCGTGCTCCGCCCCGAGTTGGAGCTCGAGCCTCGGACGTCGGCGACCCTTGAGGCAAAGACCCAGAGCTGCGCAAGCTCAACCACAGCCCACTCGACCACCCAGGTAGTCTCTTAGCTCTACTATTTCGTCTAATTTCCGAGTATCCCCAATTCGCGCCGCCGTCGATTTTCACCGATTCCGACCGCCTCGCCTTTCCGTTCGACCATCGGAATCCACCCTCACCTCCACCTTCCTTCCACGCACCTTCTCCGCCCCTCCGTTCAACCCAGCTCGCACAGGAGCTGGGGTTCGAATCCCTTCGCCGTCGCACCGCCGGGGTTCGCCCACACCGACGCACCTTTCACCTTCACGCCGCCTAACCGGGTCGAGGAACTTTGCCCTCGACCCGCGAAGCTTCTGAGCTGTTTTGCAGGACCAGCAGAGGCCATCTGAGGCCTCTCGACACTCGGGCCAGGAGCTTCACCTCCGCCGACCTCGTCGGAGCCCTCCAGGGCTCGGTTGGGTCATCGGAACCCACCATCAGCTGCGGAGCATCATCGCGGAGCTTCTCCGATCTTCAGGTGCAGCAGAGGAGGCCGGAGCTACCGTCACGAGGCCGGCGAAGTTCACCGGCCATTAGTTCTTCCAGCATCCTCCGGAGCCGTTGGATCAGCCTCTCGCTCCAGGTGTCATCTAAACCGTTGGCGGCTAGAGCGTTCGTGGATGTCAGATCTGAGGCGCTAGATCCAGGCCGTTAGATCCACACGTGTCCTGGCCTGGACTGTTGGATCGAGCAGAGAGCAGCAGCGACCAAAGCCGCCCCCACCTCGACCGTCCGATCGCCACGTGGCGGCCATCCATCAGCTCGACTTAATAAAGGGTAATTTACCCTTAGGCCCTTATCTTTGCGTTATTTCATTTGAGTCATGTAAATATTTAGAGACGTTGTTTAGTTTTAGGTTTATTTGCACAATGGACCCTACACTTTAGTTTATTTGCTTATATACCCCTGTCTGTGTGAGCCGCGTGCTTCGTCACGTGGATTTTTGGGTTATTTGCATCCGATGCCCTTGTAGTTCTGATTGTTAAGGAATGAATGAAACTTTTTGAGTAATTGCATTTATACCCCTGTGCGTTGTGGTTTTACGCATGTGCGTTTATTTTTGGGTTATTTGCAGCTGAGGTCCTCGGACTTTTGGTACGTGTTACCAATTAGTCCCCGAACCTTAGTTTTATTACATATAGGTCCCTGAGTGCCCCAGGCACGCGCTTGGTGCGTGACTTCTTGGGTTAATTGCACCGGGACCCCCAGAACTTTGGGTATTTGCACTTTGGTCCCTCCGCACAGTGCCCTCTTGTTATTTTTGAATAAAATATCAAATGACCTCCAAATCCAACGAAAATTTGTCACATGGCTCCTGCCATGGTGTAGGATTTTTGTAGATTTTTGAGGACATTTCTGATCTTGTTTGCTATTTTAAAAAATTCAAAAACCTCTATTTTTGGCACTGTTTAACTTGAAAAATCATAAAAAAATATAAAAACCCCCCTAAAAATTCTATAAAAATTAGGTACTGTTTATTTTGTGTTCCTTGATTTTCTAGCCAATTTTGGTTATTTTTCATCACTGAAAACCCATAAAAACTTAAAAACACCTAAAAACCCCTAAAAATTCTATTAAATAACCTAAAAACCCAAAAACAATAATTTTGGTACTTAAATTTTCCTTGTTTTAGGTAGTTTACAGGAAAAATACCTCCAGGTCCTTTTAAGGTCCTTAGATATTTTATCTAGGGATTTTGGGCCTGGCTGGACAGTACCTTGCATTTTTGCTAATGTTTGATTTTTAGAAAATAAAATACACATCCTAAAAATTCCAAAAATTCACCAAAAACATTAAAAAACACAAAAAACATAAAAATATTTTTATCTGAATTTTTGCTTGATTTTTGATGCATTAAATAATTTGTCAAAGTTGCTTGCTTTTGCTTTTCTTATTTTCTTCACATATTAAAAATTCCAAAAAAAATATAAAAATCATTAAAACCACTAAAAAAATATTTTGTCTTTTATTTTATTCATTTTTGACTACTTCGTAGGCCTTCGGCCAATCCGTGCTCCTTGAGTTCGACCCTGGGTGCTATACCAGGTAAATCTCATAGCAGGACCGCTTCTTTGCGATTTTATTGATTTGACATATTTTCGAGTGGTTCATTTTTCTTGATTGACACTTCTGAGTGACTGAGGTCGCAACGACCTAATTTTCTGTACCTTTACCTCTGTCGCTCGGGATTTTGTGTCATCAGAATGGCGCCGTTGCCGGGTTGTGTCATCAGAACGAAAACTACATGGTGATGTCCCAGACCAGGTTGTATACTCAGAGACCCCAACCACAGCAGCCGGGACCCGTGCAGTACCAGCGGATAGCACGGGTAGATGCAGGTCCATCCAGTTCGTCTGCAGTCGCAGCAGCACATGCAGAGTCATCCGTTGTGGACATGGGCATTATTAGCGAGAAGTTGGACCGCATGGAGCTGATTGAGAAGAAGCAGTGCCAGAGCATCACTCAGATGGAACAGATGGCACAAATTCTGAGCGACGTGAAGACCCAGCTCATGTGTCTCCAGGAGGCACAGACGGCTTCACAGCCCCGTCTTCTGTCGCGAGCCGATACCGGCGGCAGCAGCAGCTCGTCCCAGCGCTCCAGCTCCTCCCAGCAGCCTAGACAGGTTCATCTTGTACAGGCGAAGCCGTACCAGCAGCCGCAGCCTACCTACCAGTCCCCACCATCTCCAGACATGCAGATGGTGGTCTACCAGCCGGATCAGCCTCTGGTCGTACTGCCGCCAGACCCCTTCGATGTAGAGCCGTTGATGGATGTCAACGGGATTTGGTATGACCGCCCTCAGCCTGGGATCCGACGAGACCATCCCGGATTCAGGTGGGGGAGTGGTGGTGCCCAGCCCCAGCAGCAGCCGTCGGGACAGGGAGGGCAGTACTCCCAGCAGAGAGATCACCAACAGTCGCAGCAGCAGCACCCAGCACACCAGCAGCACCAGCTATCATCCTTCGGTCCTCGTCCCTATCAGCAGCAGGGACAGTCGTGGAGGCGTGAGCAGCAGGCTCACCCAGTTC
Source organism: Ottelia alismoides (assembly GCA_037367405.1). Classification (NCBI taxonomy): domain Eukaryota; kingdom Viridiplantae; phylum Streptophyta; class Magnoliopsida; order Alismatales; family Hydrocharitaceae; genus Ottelia; species Ottelia alismoides. Next base: position 1,080,852 of record JAZKJV010007582.1, on the reverse strand, counting down.
AGCAGCAGCACCCTTCCTCATATCCCTCTCACCACTAGCAGCAGCTCCAGCAGCCTCAGCACCAGAGAGGCTACCCGTCGGGCTCCCATGAGAGCCCCGCTTTGGATGACATCGCCCGCCTCCTCACGGACCAGCAGGCCACATTCAGTCGGGAGATGGACGAGTTCCGCCAGGAGATGCGGGACTTGGTGAGAGGGAAGGCCGCCATTCCAGCCCAGATTGAGCCAAATCCGAACAACCTCAAGAGGAAATCTGAGCAGGTAGTACACACTGAGTCTGCCACTCCTAGTGATCCATTTGTTGATACATCTTCGGATCTATTTGATGCTGATTTTGTCACTCTTAGGAGCGGTAGGACCCCAGCAGGCGGCGGCGCCTCATCTGAGCTTCACCACGAGGAGACATCGGAGGCGCCACATGAGGAGGAGGAGAGCGGTACTGAGGCCGCTCCAGATGATGATGGTGGCACTGATGCCACCAAGGATGCTGATCCCACCGGCGGTACTGAGGCCGCCGCTTCACCAGTTCGAGGAGGTGGTACTGACGCCACCAGTAGAGCCGAGCCAGCACGCGGTACTGATGCCGCGAGACGTCTACCAGCAGCAGCAGCAGCAGCAGAGCCAGCCAGAGGTGGTACTGAGGCCACCGGTGTTTGTTGTGATAGAGATTTTGTCTTTCCTTCAGTTCATGTACCTCAGAACACTGTTGTGAATAAAGGAAAAGGTTCAGTTTCTTCTGGTCCCACTGTGGTGCATGACGTATGTGTGGATCCGATCATCGAACCGTCTAGCCCCTTTTCCTAGTCCTTCATCTGAGAAGGACCCTGTGATCCCCTTCCTAGAGCCCTTCAGATGGGGAAGGGGAAGAAAAAAGAAAATCCGAAAAAAAGAGAGCTTGAGGAGTTCAGCCAGAGCATGATTGATCGGTTTCACATCCAGCTGACCCTCCAGGAGGCTTTGCAGCACATCCCGCTTCTCCAGCATCCTTTGAGAGATAGGACTACAGTCAGGAGGAGGAGGAGGAACCACACTTCAGAGATCCATGTGCTGACGAAAGCCACGTGTTTTGCGATCCAGAACCGCCTGCCAGCCAAGAGGCCAGATTCAGGGGCCCCGTATGTCAGATGCCAGATTTAGTGAGCAGAGGTTCGACCGTACTCTTCTAGATAGCGGATCGTCGATTAACCTTCTTCCGGCAGCCCTTCTCGACCGCTTCGAGTTGGGCACTCTTCGACAGAGCAGGACAGTCCTTCAGTTCGCTGATCGATCTGTCAAGAGGCCGAAGGGGTTATTACGAGATGTTATTGTCACGATTCAGGGCCTGAAATTCCCCGTGGACTTCGTAGTGTTGGACATGGAGATCCTGAGTCAGTGGCCGATACCCCCATCATCCTTGGTCGTCCGTTTTTGGCCACAGCCAAGGCGGTGACTGATCATGATAGCGGGAAGGTGTACTTTCGCGTCGAGGGCGAAAAGTATACAAATAGAGACGGTCGAGGACTACAGAGCTAGAGAGAGAACCCGCTCAGATGCGAGTACAGATTCAGGGCAGCTGGCAGACACAGAGCCAGACATCCACCAGGACTGTGATTTTGTGATCACAGACTATGAGGCAGCTTGGGTAGATCCTGCAGCACAGACCATCCTCTCATATTCAGATACAGCTGATGCCGAGATGATAGCAGAGGAGAGTCTGAAGAGCACAGCCCTGGTTCATGATACCATAGAGGCAACAGAGCCAGTCCTTGATCGCGACACGATGTTTAGTGATGGTGGTGCTGAGGCCACCTTGTTTTCCGGTGGTACTGAAGCCACCGCGATTGATACAGATCACACCGCCATCAGGTACCTCATGGCAAAGAAGGATGCCAAGGCCAGACTGACTAGATGGATCCTTCTACTCCAGGAGTTCGATATTGAGATCAAGGACAAGACTGGAGTCAAGAATGTGGTGGCGGATCATCTCTTCCGATTAGAGCAACCTGAGGATTCTGAGCAGATTGATCCCATTCGAGATACCTTCCCAGATGAGGCGATCCTTGCTATCGCCTCACTCCCGTGGTATGCTGATATTGTGAACTTTCTCGTTGCAGGGAAAGTCCCACAAGATTGGCCCAGGCATAGGCTTGAGACCTTCCTTGCGAGGGCCAAGTCCTACCACTGGGAGGATCCCATCCTTTACCACGAAGGAGGGGATAGCGTCTGGCGTCGGTGTATTCCTCAGGAGGAACACCATAGCGTCCTCACTTACTGCCACAAGCTTGAGGCAGGAGGACATCATTCTGGGAGGAGAACGGCACAGAAAGTGCTCCAATCCGGCTTGTGGTGGCCTACCCTCTTCAAGGACTCTGATGAGTTCGTGAAGAGGTGTACTGACTGTCAGAGGATGGGCACTTGTGGACAGCGTGATATGATGCCGATGCAGCCCATTCATTTCTGTGAGGTTTTTGACGCATGGGGCAGCGATTTCATGGGTCCATTCCCTAAGAGTCAGGGATTTGAGTACATTCTGTTGGCCGTTGATTATGTTAGTCATTGGGTTGAGGCTATCCCCGCCCGAGCCGCTGATGCGAGGACTATTTGCAGATTTTTGAGGAAGCACATCATCACGCGGTTCGGGGTTCCACGAGTTCTGATTTCTGACGGGGGGTCTCATTTCATCAACGACCAGGTAAAGGCCCTTGCTAGCGAGTTCGGCATAGATCATCGTGTTGCCACACCTTACCATCCACAGACGAATGGTCTAGCTGAGGTGTCGAATAGGGAGATCAAGAATATTTTGCAGAAAGTCGTCCGCCCTGACCGAAAGAATTGGTCACAGCTTTTGGACTCGGTCTTGTGGGCATATAGGACGTCTTTCAAGACTCCATTGGGCACATCTCCCTTTCGCCTCGTATATGGCAAGCCGTGCCATTTACCTGTTGAGCTGAGGCACAAGTCACTTTGGGCAGTTACAGATATTTTGATGGATCCAGATGGTATGGGAGACCAGAGGAGGGCAGAGTTAGCTGCCCTGGAGGAGCTTAGAGATGCAGCTTTCTCAAGCAGCCTACATTATAAGGAGAAAGTCAAGTTGTGGCATGATTCTCATATCAGCCACAAGCATTTTGAGATTGGACAGAGAGTATGGCTGTTTGATGCGAGGCTAGATTATTTCCAGGGAAGCTGCAGAGCAAATGGAAGGGACCTTATCTCGTCAGAAAGGTACACGACAATGGCAGCATTGATATATCCGAGTTGTCTTCTGAGAGTACCTTTCGAGTGAACGGCCAGCGGCTCAAGCCATTTCTAGATCATGAGCCGCGGGACGTTATTGTTGCCCCTATTCATTTTGCGTGAGATGTGGTCTCTTGACTCACATCTTTTGCATCTCACGCCTGATTTTCACTGCTCCCTCCGCTTGTATAGATCCAGTTGTCCATATCATTCTATTCTTTAGCCTCACATCCCTTTTCTCATCTTATGATTATGCTATACTTAGGGTGTACTTTACCATAAGTATAGGGGGGATGTAGGACCTTCGGGTATTCTTTTTCATTCTTTCTGCTCCTGTTTTGCTGCCTATACTTAGGGATATTTTACCCTAAGTATAGGGGGGCAGATTCTGTATCTTCTTCACTCGGATTTCCCTTCATGTACAGCTTGCTATACTTAGGGATTAGTTAATCCTAAGTATAGGGGGAAACCACCGAGTTCTCTCATTCTATTCATTTATTAGTCTCTGTACTTAGCCATACCTTTTCACTTCCCTTTTACTAAGCACGAGTTATGTCCTCTTCATCGCTCTTGATCACTCTGAGGACATCGTTCAAGCTAAGTATAGGGGGGGTGGTGTATATATTTCATATATACTTTAGGCCATAACTCGTACTTTGTGTGAGTGTGTAATAAATAAAATGGCTAAAAATCAGAAAAATTAAAAATTTTCATGTACATAAACTTCTTTTATCTTGCACATACATAGCTAGTGTACAAAGTATTTTTGTAAAAATGATTTCAAAAATCTTTTGTGTAAATCTGTGTAAATACTTTGTATCAAAATTATGTATATAGTACAAAATTTTTCAAAAATGTTTTGAAAATCAAAGTTTGCAAAAATCTTGTGTAAATGTGTGTAAATATCTTTTTTGCAAAACTTGCACCTCATGCAGCATTCATCCATGATTTCAAAACATTTTTCAAAAATTTTGCATGATTGTAAAATATTTGTAAATAGCATCTTGTGTACATATATGTATATAGTTTTCCTGGATGAGAGTTGACATTTAAACCAAGCCTGGAATTAAATTGAGAAATGGAGCTTGAAAAAGATCTTAATCCACTTAACTTTAAGAGGAACCTTATAGGATTTAGGGTTAAGGCTTTTCAGGTCCATAAGGACTTAATTCTTTGAGTCCACAAGGCTATGAGCATATGTCATCTTGATGAGCCTAAGTAGAGCACTTAACAACACACGCATGACTCTTAGAGACAATGGCTTGACTTGCACCTGCACTTTACACATGGCTCTCCACGGATGAGGTGGTGAGGAGGCAGTTTCCTTTAGCTTGGGGTAGCATATGAGGGTAGTACTTCTAGGCGGAACCTCTCTTCTTCTTCTAGTGAAGGAAGTGCGTCTCAACTTGGTCTAGTAGTGATGAAGGCTAAAGACAGAAGCTGTGGGTTGCAATAAAGCTTCAAAAGAGGGATAGTCTACTGGCTCAAGAGGAAAATTTCTTGTATATATGCTGCACCATGTAGATATGCTGTATAGAAGTCCTTGAAAAAAAATGCAAAATGCAAAAATGCAAAAAGAACTCCAAAAAAGTGGTGGGTCGGATTGAAAATTTAATAACCCCACCGGAGTGTATATAGTCAAATAAAGCAAAAGCTTATGGTATCCATGTTACATCTCATGAAGCTTGCAGCGGGAGACTTAGCTACACTGGCTAAGCTTCCAAAAGTCTATACTTCTTCCCCCTCTTCTTGAGCCGGTTGCACTTGAACTTATAAGGGAATACCCCGCTTCTCGAGGAAAGAGTTGCTAGACCGAGGCATTAGAGTTACCAGGTTGAGGGAGGTTGTTTCTTTGTTACTTCTGAGGTGGGGAGCCACATATCACTTACACCGCATGGAAAGATTCATGGTCATTAGAGTTTGTGTATGTAGACTTGTTCTGATCTGGTTTATTGAGGAGTCTTGCCCATAGATTGGTGGAACTTAAAGGCTGTTGAGAGCTTAGGTCCAAATAAGGTTCCGACACATTAATAATCCAAAGATCTGATCGAGCTCCATATCCCAATTTAATGAAGGCTAGTTTAATAATCAACCTTGATCCATGTACATCCTCTTTTTCTTTTTCTTTTTCTTTCTTTTTCACTTCTTTTTCAAATAAGTGTTTGTTAAGGGACTAGCAAAGTTAAGTATAGGGGGGTGATGAATACCCATTCATCACTCTTTATTCTTATATTTTAGCTACAAAAACCTTTGCAAATGCATGTAGATATATGTAAATATAAATAATTACCAAAAGCATGCATTGTGTAAAAACCTATAATTAGCATGTTTTTGTGCAAAAATAAAAGAATAAAGATCAAAAAGAAAAAGAGGGAAATATTTAGAATAAATATTGAGCAACCTAACCCAAGGGAGGGCTCAGCATGGGCCTGGCCGCATAAAAGCCAAAGTAGAGGGAGATAGGAGCTCATGTGTAAATATTTGTGTAAATACATAAAACTATATTTTCCTCACCCAAAAATATGCTTGTAAATATTTTTACATATTTATAAAAGATAAAAACAAAATAAAAAGTTAAAAATCAAATTAAAACAAAAATAGAAAAATTAAAAATACAAAAATACCTTGTACATATGCCATGTATATAGATGTACATATCTATTTATTTTACCTATGTACATAAATAATAAAAATAAAATAAAAATACCTTTTTCTTCCTTATTTTATTCTATAAATAAATAAAATATAAAATAAGGATAAAATTGTATAAAAATAATAATTAAAAATCAAAAATCAAAAACCCTAATTATGTACATATACCCATATGGTACATATTATGTAAATACCCTATTTTTATTTCCAAAAATTAATTAAAAATCACCAAAAAAATAGAAAAAAAAATAAAATAAAAATATTTCATGTTTTAAGTTTTTGAAAATTTGATCATTTTCTGACCCAAAATAATTAAATAAAAATCCAATGAATGGCGGCCTCTGATTGGTCCACGAGGGATTGTTGACCCCGGTCAACTTTCCCCCGCGGACCCCTTTTCCCTCGGATCTGGTGGATGACCCGACTTCCCCATTCATTTCCCGTCAGACCCGACTGCCATTCACCTAAACCCCGGGTCAAATCCATTCACGTCACACCCGAGAACCTCGCCGGAGCCTTCGCCTCGGGGATCCGCGCTCCAAACCGCCCTACCCGCGCACTTCTTTCCGGATCATCCTCACGTATAAAGCCGAGCTCCGCCGCATTCATTGAGCATCTTTGGCTAATCCGCTCCACCCCCAGTGACCTCCAGTGCTCGAGCGTGAGTGACAGCTCGCTCCAGGTGCTGTCGCAGCGAGGAGAGGGGCCGAATACCACTGATCCGGCGAGTCTTCACCGCCGTGCTCCGCCCCGAGTTGGAGCTCGAGCCTCGGACGTCGGAGACCCTTGAGGCAAAGACCCAGAGCTGCGCAAGCTCAACCACAGCCCACTCGACCACCCAGGTAGTCTCTTAGCTCTACTATTTCGTCTAATTTCCGAGTATCCCCAATTCGCGCCGCCGTCGATTTTCACCGATTCCGACCGCCTCGCCTTTCCGTTCGACCATCGGAATCCACCCTCACCTCCGCCTTCCTTCCACGCACCTTCTCCGCCCCTCCGTTCAACCCAGCTCGCACAGGAGCTGGGGTTCGAATCCCTTCGCCGTCGCACCGCCGGGGTTCGCCCACACCGACGCACCCTTTCACCTTCACGCCGCCTAACCGGGTCGAGGCACTTTGCCCTCGACCCGCGAAGCTTCTGAGCTGTTTGCAGGACCAGCAGAGGCCATCTGAGGCCTCTCGACACTCGGGCCAGGAGCTTCACCTCCGCCGACCTCGCCGGAGCCCTCCAGGGCTCGGTTGGGTCATCGGAACCCACCATCAGCTGCGGAGCATCGTCGCGGAGCTTCTCCAATCTTCAGGTGCAGCAGAGGAGGCCGGAGCTGCCGTCACGAGGCCGGCGAAGTTCGCCGGCCATTAGTTCTTCCAGCATCCTCCGGAGCCGTTGGATCAGCCTCTCGCTCCAGGTGTCATCTAGACCGTTGGCGGCTGGAGCGTTCGTAGACGTCAGATCTGAGGCGCTAGATCCAGGACGTTAGATCCACACGTGTCCTGGCCTGGACCGTTAGATCGAGCAGAGAGCAGCAGCGACCAAAGCCGCCCCCACCTCGACCGTTCGATCGCCACGTGGCGGCCATCCATCAGCTCGACTTAATAAAGGGTAATTTACTCTTAGGCCCTTATCTTTGCGTTATTTATTTGAGTCCTGTAAATATTTAGAGACGTTGTATAGTTTTAGGTTTATTTGCACAATGGACCCTGCACTTTAGTTTATTTGCTTATATACCCCCGTCTGTGTGAGCCACGTGCTTCGTCACGTGGATTTTTGGGTTATTTGCATCCGATGCCCTTGTAGTTCTGATTGTTAAGGAATGAATGAAACTTTTTGAGTAATTGCATTTATACCCCTGTGCGTTGTGGTTTACGCACGTGCGTTTATTTTTGGGTTATTTGCAGCTGAGGTCCTCGGACTTTTGGTACGTGTTACCAATTAGTCCCCGAACCTTAGTTTTATTACATATAGGTCCTTGAGTGCCCCAGGCACGCGCTTGGCGCGTGACTTCTTGGGTTAATTGCACCGAGACCCCCCAGAACTTTGGGTATTTGCCCTTTGGTCCCTGTCCCAGTGCCCTCTTGTTATTTTTGAATAAAATATCAAATCACCTTCAAATCCAACGAAAATTTGACACATGGCTCTGCCGTGGTGTAGGATTTTTGGAGATTTTTGAGGACATTTCTGATCTTGTTTGCTATTTTAAAAAATTCAAAAAACCTCTATTTTTGGCACTGTTTAACTTGAAAAATCACAAAAAAATATAAAAACCCCCCTAAAAATTCTATAAAAATTAGGTACTGTTTATTTTGTGTTCCTTGATTTTCTAGCCAATTTTGGCTATTTTTCATCACTGAAAACCCATAAAAACTTAAAAATACCTAAAAACCCCTAAAAATTCTATTAAATAACCTAAAAACCCAAAAACAATAATTTTGGTACTTAAATTTTCCTTGTTTTACGTAGTTTACAGGAAAAATACCTCTAGGTCCTTTTAAGGTCCTTAGATATTTTATCTAGGGATTTTGGGCCTGGCTGGACAGTACCTTGCATTTTCGCTATTGTTTGATTTTTAGAAAATAAAATACACATCCTAAAAATTCCAAAAATTCACCAAAAACATTAAAAAACACAAAAAACATAAAAATATTTTTATCTGAATTTTTGCTTGATTTTTGATGCATTAAATAATTTGTCAAAGTTGCTTGCTTTTGCTTTTCTTATTTTCTTCACATATTAAAAATTCCAAAAAAAATATAAAAATCATTAAAACCACTAAAAAAATATTTTGTCTTTTATTTTATTCATTTTTGACTACTTCGTAGGCCTTCGGCCAATCCGTGCTCCTTGAGTTCGACCCTGGGTGCTATACCAGGTAAATCTCATAGCAGGACCGCTTCTTTGCAATTTTATTGATTTGACATATTTTCGAGTGGTTCATTTTTCTTGATTGACACTTCTGAGTGACTGAGGTCGCAACGACCTAATTTTCTGTACCTTTACCTCTGTCGCTCGGGATTTTGTGTCATCAATAGGCAACAAAAAAGAGGTAAAAAGAATCAAACACAATACTCAAGAGTCCAACACCCCCATACTTAGGGTAAAGTACACCCTAAGTATAACATAATCATAGGATGAAGATGGGGTGTGGGACTAAAGAATGGAATGATATGGACATCTGAATCTATACAAGGCGGAAGACGGTGATAATCAGGCGTGAGATGTAATAGATGTGAGTCAAAGACAACATCTTACGCAAAATGAATAGGGGCGACGTCAACGACCAGCGGCTCATGATCTAGATATAATTTGAGCCTCTTCATGTTAACACAAAAGGTAGAATCATATGACATCTCAGATATGTCAATACTCCCATTGTCATGTACCTTTCGGACCAGGTATGGTCCCTTCCACTTGCTCTGCAACTTCCCTGGAAATAATCTAAGCCTGGCATCAAACAACCATACTCTCTAATCTGGCTCAAACTGCTTGTTGCTAATATGAGAATCATGCCACTCCTTCACTCGCTTCTTGTAATGTAGGCTGCTCGAAAATGCTTCATCTCTAAGCTCCTCTAGGGCTGTCAATTATGCCATCCTCTGATCTCCTATACTCACTGGATCCAAAAGTATATCGGTGACAACCCAAAGTGACTTATTCCTAATCTCTACAGGTAAATGGCATGGCTTGCCATAAACGAGGTGGAAGGGAGATGTAACCAAATGAGTCTTGAAGGACATCCGATATGCCCACAAGATCGAGTCCAAAAGCTGTGACCAATCCTTTTGGTCAAGGCGGATGACCTTCTACAGTATAGTCTTGATCTCACAATTCGACACTTCAGCAGGACCATTGGTCTGAGGGTGGTATGGAGTGACTACTCGATGGTCAATGCTGAACTCGCTAGCAAGGGCCTTTACCTTGTAGTTGATGAAATGAGACCCCCTGTTAGATATCAAAACTTGAGGTACCCCGAACCGTGAAATGATGTTCTTCCTCAAAAATCTGCATACAGTCCTAGCATCTGCGGTTCGAGCGGGGATGACCTCAACCTAACGACTCACATAATCACGGCTAACAGAATGTACTCGAATCCCTGGCTCTTAGGGAATGGACCCATGAAATCAATGTCCCATGCATCAAAAACCTCATAGAAGTGAATGTACAGCATCAGCATCATGTCTTGTTGTCCATAAGTACCCATCCTCTGACAGTCAGTACATCTCTTCACGAATTCATCAGAATCCTTGAAGAAAGTAGGCCACCATAGGCCAGATTGGAGCACTTTCTATGTCGTTCTCCTCCCAGAGTGATATCCTCCTGCCTCCAGCTTGTGGCAGTAGGTGAGGACGCTATGGTGCTCCTACTAAGGAATGCACCATCGCCAGACACTATCCCCTCCTTCATGGTAAAGGATGGGATCCTCCCCATGGTAAGACTTGGCCTTCGCTAGGAAGGTCTCAAGTCTCTGCAAGGGCAAACCTTGTGGAACTTTCTTGGCAACAAGATAGTTTACAATGTCGGCGTACCACAAGAACGAGGCGATAGAAAGGATCCCCTCATCGAGGAAGGTATCTGTAATAGGATCAATCTGCTCAGAATCCTCAAGATGCTCTAATCGGGAGAGATGATCCGCCACCTCATTCTTGACTCCAGGCTTGTCCTTAATCTCAATATCAAACTCCTGAAGTAGAAGGATCCATCTAGGTAATCTCTCTTTGGCATCCTTCATTGCCATGAGGTACCTAATGGCAGTATGATCGGTAAAGATAGTCACTCTACATCCAATGATATATAATCTGAACTTATCTAGGGCAAGGACTACGGCTAGCATCTCCTTCTCAGTGACGGTGTAATTCCACTGGACGACATCCAATGTATGGCTAGCATAGTAAATGACAAATGGTACTCCATCCCTCCTTTGTCCCAGCGCAACCCCTACAACAAAATCCGAGGCATCCATCATGATCTCGAATGGGAGAGACCAATCAGGTGATGGAGGACAGGAGCCTCAACAACTAGACTCTTGAGAGTCTCAAATGACGCAAGACACTTATCATCTATTATGAGCTCGGTGTCTTTGGTCAGCAAATCAGTCAACGATCTGGCAATCCTGCTAAAATCATGAATGAAGCATCGATAGAAACCGACGTGCCTCAGAAAAGATCGTAGCTTTCGCAGATTGGACAGTGGATTGAGTTTTCTAATGATATCCACCTTGGACAGATCAACCTCCATGCCCCTGTTGGAGATGATAAGACCAAGCACCGTCCCTTGAGTCACCATGAAGTGACTCTTTTCCTAAGATAACACAAGATCGACCTCGACGCATTGCTGAAGGACGCGGTCTAGGCACTCAAGACAAGCATCAACCCCATCGCCATAGATCGAAAAGTCGTCCATGAAGACCTTTAAGCAATCACCCACCATGTCCGAAAAGATGGACAACATGCACCTTTGGAATGTCGTCGGGGCGTTACATAGACCAAAGGGCACACGTCTGAAAGCATAGGTCCCAAAGGGACAGGTGAATGTGGTCTTGTCCTTGTCTTTTGGCGCAATGGCCACCCGATTCATTCCGGAGTAACCATCAAGAAAGAAGTAATGACTCTTCCCAGCTAACCTCTCTATAATATGATCAATAGAAGGCAGTGGGAAATGATCCTTCTTGGTGGGTTGGTTCAATCGTCTGTAGTTCACACAAAACCTCCAAGAAGTGGGTACCCAGTAGAGATATCCTCTCTGGACTCACTCACAACTGTAGTGATGCTCGTCTTCTTGGGCAACACATGTAATGGACTAACCCACTTGGAGTCGGAGATGGGATAGATAAAATCAGTGCTCCACCATTTGGAGTTCTCCTTCATGACAACCTCTCGAAGGTTCGGGTTCAGCCGTCGCTGGAACTCACGCGACGGCTTCGCGTCCTCTTCGAGATAGATATGGTGGGAGCACAGGGCTGGACTTATCCCCTGGAGATCGCCTACGCTCCATCCTATCGTCTTGTGGTTCTTTTCAAGAACCTCCATCAAATGAGATTCTTGCTCTCCAGTCAAATCCGCTAAGATAATGATTGGGTGCATCTCATGCTCGCCCGCAAGGAACCTATACTTCAACGACTTCGGTAAGGGCTTCCGCTCTGGACAACTAGGAGTTGGCGGATACGGTCTTTGAAAGGTCTGAGTGAACGCAACCAAATCCGCATGAGAGAACTCTCGCTGAACCTGAAAATCTGGTGAAGACTGCTCTGCTGGTGTGTCTATGCTCTGAATGGGATCAACCTCCACCCTAGCTGCTGGCTCTGTGGAATCAGACATGGAATCATATCATCGAACTCTGCCCAATCAATATCTGACTCCGAGGGTTCTGAATCTGAAAAATCAACTGCCTCGCTATCAGGAACGCGATCTGCTGCCTCGAATGAGTCCTTTGCCAGGAATGCGCTCTCCAAGCTCTCCTCTACTGAAATCTGCGCATTAGAGAGATCTGAAGGTGAGAGGATGGCTCCTGCAACGGGGTCTGACCAAATTGCCTCATCGTTTGTAATCACAAAATCACACTCCTGGTGGACGTCTCGCTCTGCCTCTATCATCTGCTCTGAATCTGTAAGCAGCTCTGAGCAAGCTGAATCTCGCGCTCTCGTCTCATCGATCGTCTCTATTTGTATACTCTCGCCCTCTACGCAAAAGTATGCCTTCCCTCTATCATGATCGGACACTGCCTTGGCTGTGGCCAAGAACGGACATCCTAAAATGATGAGGGTATCGGTCACAAACTCAGGTATTTCCATGTCCAACATAACGAAGTCCATGAGGAATTTCAGGCCATGAATTGTGACGACCACATCCTTCAGCAACCCCTTCGGCCTCTTGACAGATCGATCAGCAAATTGAAGGACCGTCCTGCTCGCCAAACTCGAAGCGATCGAGTAAGGCTGTAGAAAATAGATTGATAGAAGAACTGCTTTCGAATAGAGTCCGATCGAACCTCTGCTCATGTATGTGGCATCTGACATAAGGAGATCATGCATTTGGCCTCTTGGCTGGCAGACGGTTCTGGATGGCGAAGCAGGTGACCCAAGTCAGCACATATATCTCTAAGTGATGGTTCCTCCTCTTCCTGCGAATGGTGGTCCTCTCTCTAAGGTTCCTCTGGAAGAGGGGGATGTGCTCCAAGGCCTCCTGTAGAGTCAGTTGTATCTGGAATCTGTCTATCATCTGCTTGCTGAACTCTAGCTGTTGTGATTTTTTTGGGTTTTCTTTTGTGGTCCCTTTAGCCAAGCAGAGTGCTTGGGGAAAGGGGATGGTTGGGACCTTCTCAGATGGAGGGTTAGGATCGGGTTGCTACGGCTGTGACAAAGTAGGATCCATACAAACATATCCAATCAACACAGATGGACTCACAAACTGATGAACCCTTTCCTTTATTTCCAGAATAGTCATGAGATACATCAACAGAAGGAAATGCAACAGGAATAGAAATGGTGGCCTCAGCACCACCCTCGGTATATGGACTTGCGACATCAGTACCGCACTCTGGCTCAGCATCAAATCTAGTGGCATCAGCACCACCTCCTGCATCTGGTGAAGTGAGAGCCTCAGTATCGTCAGCTGGATCAACATCCTTGGTGGCATCAGTACCACCGTCATCATCGTCATCACGAGCGGCATCAGCACTGCTCTCCTCCTCATCTGGCGCTCCTGAATCCTCACGTGGTCGTCTCTCAGATGAGGCATCGCCGGCTGGCATCCTACCTCTCCTAAGTGTAACAAAGTCAGCATCAAAATGGTATGCAGAAATATCACCAAGTGAATCACTAGGAGAGGTAACCTATGTATACTCTACCTGCTCAGATTTCCTCTTCAGACTATTCAGGTTCGGCTCGATCTGTACAGGTATAACGGCCTTCCCTCTCACTACATCCCTCATCTCCTGTATTAACTCATCATCTCCCGTCTGAAGGTGGCCTACTGATCGGAGATAAGGCGAGCTAGATCCTCAAGAGCTAGGTTTTCATAGTCTGGCCCATGAGAACCAGACGGATGGCCTCTCTGGAAGTGAGGCTACTGCTGGGTAGAGGGATACTGGGGATGATATTGCTGAGGCTGCTGGTGCCGCCTCCATGACTGTCCCTGCTGATAGGGACGAGGACCGAGCTGCTGGTAGTGTGACTGCGGATGTGGCTGCTGCTGTGGGAACTGGGCTGCTGGTGTGATTGCTAGTCGTACTGGCCAACCAAATCTAGAGGATGCTGCTGGGATTTGGTACCTTCGGTCGACCAATGGAATCTGAGATGGTATCGTCGGATCTCAGGCTGAGGTCGGTCGTCCCGTTGACATCCATCAACGACTCCTGCTCGTAAGTGGGTGGGGGAAGAACTGCCAAGGGTTGATTCGGCTGGTAGACCACCATCTGAGTGTCCTGGGACGGTGGTGGCTAGTAGTACTATTGTGGCCGCTGGAACGACTCCGCCTGAATATGGTGAACCTGTCTGGGTTGGATGGAGTGCTGGGTCGAGCTGCTGCTGTCTAGATCTGCCCGTTACCTGAGACGGGGCAGAGAAGCCGTTTATGTCTCCTGGAGACACATGATCTGTATCTTCATATCACTCAGCAAATGTGCCATCTGATCTATCTGAGACGTGCCCTGGCACTGCTTCTTCTCAATCAAATCAATCCGGTCCAACTTCTCGCTGATAATCCCCATATCAGCGGCTGTCGACTCTGCCTGTGTTGCAGTTGCTGATGACATAGATGGACCGGCGTCAACCCGTGCTATCCTCTAATAGGACACGACCTGTGCCTAGGGCTTCCCCTGAGTGTACAATCGGGTTTGAGACATCACCATGTAGTTATCTTCCATCTCCTCGTAGATGGTCCATACCTGATCCTCATCCTTGGCGAAGTAGGAACCCCCACAGGATGCATTGACTAGCCCCTGCAACTCTAGTGTAAGCTCGCAAAAGAAACTCTGGACGAGATTGGGATTGGATATATCATGGTGGGGACACCGGTCTGTGAGCTCCCTGAATCTGTCCCATGCCTCATGAAACTGCTCGTTGGGGAGCATGGAAAAATGGCTGATCAGGGCCCTTGCTGCATTGGTCCGGCCGAGTGGATAGTACTTGTTCAAGTACTCGTTCCAGAGCTGTTCCCATGTAGTGACAAATCTCCCTATGTTCTTTATCCATTTGGTTGCTCTGTCTACGAGGGATAAATGGAAGGCCATCATCCAGATGGTATCCTCATCCACGAGGTGATCATGGATAGTACTGCAGATCATCTCAAAATCCTGGAGATGGAGATGAGTCTCCTCTGTGGTGAGTCCGTGGAAGCGGGGAAGAAGCTGAATGGTCTGAGATGGGAACTTGAAATATCCCGCAATGGTCGGCAACACTATCCATCTGTAGGTCAGAGTTGCACCAGGGTTGTGCAACTCCCTCATCGGTCATGCAGGTGCTGCTGGTTGTGCGGGCTCCTTGTGTTGTCCTCCCGCTGGAATCTCTGGTCTTCTACCTCCACCGGCTCTGGGCTGATCTCTCTTGTCTCTCAGCTGCTCCATCTCTCTGGGCATATCCACCATGAAAGCCCTTGGTCTCTGATATGACACTGAATGGTCTCCAGAGAGGCTAACAGGCTTTTATGATGGCACCCTGATCCAATACGTATGTTTGTGTCCCACTGGGTCCATCGGTGCGCTCCTCGCTGCTGGCCATGGTCTCTGTAAAGGTAAAAGACCCAAACTCTGGTGCCGATAAAATCATCAACTGTTTGTTGCGGTCTCTGCTCGGGTACCTCAGGACTAGTAGAAGGGTGGTCAAGGGGGAACAAGGCAGAGTCAAACTCAGGTTCGGAGAGCGGGTCTCAACTCTAACGAACAACCTAGATGAGCGGGCTGGAGTGCTCGAAAGCGGTGTAAACAGAGGCTGCCTAAGGGATCTTCTGCCCACCATCTTAATGTAGCGAGTAAGGCAGATGAGATCTAGAAACACACAAGATCAGAAAGCAAACCCCCAATTCACCTACTCATGCAGAGCTGATGACCGTAAAGGCTAGTCTTTTATCTTGTCAATTTTATTAGATGATAAAACAATCTTTCAGAGCGATTAAGCGAGCTAGTAGGAACCCAATGCTCCTAACAGACTGTCCCGTATAAAAGGCTGGTAGTCTGCCAAGAGTTCGGGTATGGCTCTATCCTAGTGTGCGGGTCACTCTCTCGCTCATCCAAACCATACAATGAGGGTATTACTCTCCCAAGACAAATTTTTAAGCGAAGTGTCTTTTAAGATCAAGTGAGTTTAGCAATCCCAATTTTATAGTTTTTCTTTTTCAGATGTTTTTCAAGCAAACAACGCCTAACAATTTTTTTGGTTCTCCTGATTATTTTAAGTCCAAAAATTGGGGGAGAAGGTGAAAAAGCTGACGCGCGATCAAACACGATGATGCTTGCAGAGTAAGAAATGCATACCTGACTCCAGCTCTCCACTTGCAGAGTGAGCCACGCATAAAATAAAGACTAAAATTAAACTACCTATATGATGCAAGAAGAAATCGGCCTTAGACGAAGCAATTTCTACATAATAAGCACAGTAGCTAGCTAATCAGACTAAGTCCAGAGTTCGATCTTGGGAACCACTCGGTGCCCACCACAACGGGTCCTGCACGCGCTATATGTGATTCTTCACGACACGTGGACTCGAGCCTAATTAAACTAACTTTTTCTTTGTGAGTTAGTTAATCAAGTCCAATTATCGATCTATAGGAGGAGGCAGATAATTAGGATTGGGCCTTAATTAATTACGTCACAATCAGAGAAAATCCTAAGTCTAGGGGCCAAAACCTTCGAAAATCAGATAGGCAGTAAATAAATCGGTGGAAAACCAAAACCAACGAAAATCAGCAGTGAGGTCCCCCAAGAACACTAGTGCTCGACGAAACAGATCCCGAAGCAATCACCAATTCTGAGAGTGTCTGTCCTGTATTATTACAATAATAGTGCAGAAATAAAATCTAAGCTAAGATACACTAAAGCTCCTGAACTTCTGCTCCACCTCTCCTATGCACTCCTGCGGCTCGATGCAGAAATGAGCTGCCTCCAAGAAACGCGGGTGCCTCAGCTCTCTGAAGATCGCTGCCCTCATTCGTCGGACTCTCACAAAAAAGAGAAAACAGAAGTTGTGTCAGTCCACAGTTATTCAAAAATATATCAGATAATTAAGCAAAGAAATCACACAAAAAGGTAACTGACTACTAAGCTGTGCTCCCCAGTAATGGTGCCATTCTGATGAGCCGAAAAATCCCGAGCGACTAAGGGTAAATATTATCAATGGTCGTTGCGACCTCAACCACTCAGATCGGACTCAACAAGAAAGAGAAGACCACAAAGTAAAATCAATCAATCAAGCAAATGTAGTGGCCTCGGTATGTTATTTTACCTGGTATAACTACTAGGGTCAAACACAAGGAGCACGGAATGCGAAAGCTATGAAGTAGTCAAGAATCTAGAAAATAAAAAACTTGGTGGATTTTATATTTTTCGATTTTTTTGCAATTTTTAATATTAAGAAAAAGGTTAAAAGGGTTTAGAAAGTCACAAACACACAATTATTTAAAGCATAAGAAAATACCCAGAAAATTTAAATAAAAATATTTTTAAGTTTTTAAAATATTCAGATATTTTTATTAATTTTCTTAAATTTTCCGATTTTTAGGTAATTTTCTAAAAATGAGAGAAGGCTAAAAATGCTAAACATTGTACAACCTGAATCTAAAGGCAAGTTAAAAATACATAAAATACTATAACATTCGAGCAGCAATTTTAGGTGAAACTCCAAGTAAAAAAATCAACTACAGAAGAAGATAACACATTTTTTGATTTTTTATGAATTTTTAATGATTTTTCCAAGATTTTTAGACTTTTTCAAGTTCTCTGGGTTTTACAAATGGGAATAAGGTGAAAGTTGGATTGAAATGAAAACATGACAAAACAAGCACATAGGAAATTTTTGGAATTTTTGAAGAGTTTTTAATATTTTTAATGGATTTTAAAAGCAAAAAGTACTTATTTTGTGGTTTTTGAATTTTTAAAAACAATAAACGATAACAAAATAAAACAGAAAATTCACGAAAATTCCTACCCCATTGGAGGAGCCATGTATCAAAATTTCGTGATTTTTTTGACTATATTTGCTATTTATTGAATAAAAAATCAAAGGCACAACATATAGGGACCTAAATGTAATGAAAACATATTATAGGGACTAAATAGTAACAGGCATGAAAAGTGTAGGGTCGTATCTGCAATTTTTCCACGAATTCTAGCACATGTCCCGAATCAGTATGCACAGGGGTATAACTGCAAATACTAAAACTATAACTTCAAAGCATAACATAGAATAAATCCAGGACAATACATACACTTAACCCACAAATACATGTGAGATGCACGTGCAACCATACAGGAAGGACTAAAATGCAAATAAAGAAAATTGCAAGGGCACAGATGTAATAAGGTCCTCTGTATACTATTTATTTACAGACTAAACGACAAATGGAAGTAAATGCAGGGGTATCAGAGCAAATTACCCAAGCATCTCGTGTGTCGCGCGTTTGGGTGGACATGTGGCAGGCTCTAACTAGGCGAAGGTGAACAGCTCAGGTACTGGCAACTGGCAGATCCAACGGTGGCCGAAGAGGTGCGAACGTGGGCGTACGAGGGCCATTAGATGTCAGATCTAATGTCCTGACATCTGCTGCGATCGGACGGCTGCTATAGCATATGGCACATGAGCGAGATCCAACGGTAGAGAGAGGTGCTGGAAGAACTCCGCCTAGGCGAAGTTCACCGGAGTACCGAGGGAGATCGGTGACTCCGGTGAATGATCAGACGGTGGCAGAAGACTCGTGTGGCTCCTCCGCGTCGGGTGGACGGGACATATGGGCTCGCTGACGATCAGATCCCCCAGAAGGAGGATGGGACTTGGGTGAGCTCCGGCAAAGCGGGTCGAAGGCGATTCAGGGTGTCTCCACACACGTGAATACCTGCAGAGGATAGCTCAGACTCGGAGCAGGGCTCCGGTCAGGGGTTATTGAACCTAAAACAACGGGAAGCAGCGATGAATGGAATGGGGTTCAGGCGAAGCGACAGAGGGACCCCACAACCTAATTTTGGCTTGGATAACAAAGGTTTGGATGATCAGGTTGCGCAAGAAGGGTGTCGGTGAGATGGGGTGCCGATCTGAGCAGGTAAAGGTGGTTGATGAGGCTCTGACTAGTGGATCAGAGCTGGCAGAGGTGCGACGGAGTGATAATGGAAGATCAAATTAGATAACGGAACTAGGATTGAAATAGAGGCTACCTGAGGGTCCTAACTGAATCCTAAGCTCCAGGGGGTGCTGTCGAAGGGGTTATGGCCTTGACCGAGCTGCGACGGCTAAGGGAGGCTTCTCGCGGTGGTTCTCCGGCCACGAAGGAGGAGTAGGCTACACAGCACCAAATCGACGACCGAAGGCGGCTTCTGATTGCTACCACCAAGGGGAAACTTTCTAGGGTATCAACATGGTGTGTGGCACGAGCTGTTCACCTAGGGAATCGAATGAAGAATATATAGGCAATCCCAAGTGGCTGAGAGAACTGGGCGGGGGAGCGCAATCCGAGGTCGATCCGCGAATACCTAGGGATCTACGAGGATCGCTGATCCACTGGGGAGACGCGGACGTCGGAATCGGGTCAGGAGAAAGTAGGGTCCAATCAAGAAAAATGGGAGAAATGGATGCACGAACCGGATTCACGAAGGAGAAGGTTCGGGAGGGGCAGTTGACCGGGGTCAACATCCCTCCTAGACCAGAAAAAGGCTGGTCAAAAAGATTTGAAAAACAATTAAAAAATAGAAGATGATTTTATATTAAAAATGTTCAAAATGAAAAATATTTATTATTTTTCAAACTATTTTTTTTATTTTTAATTATTTTTATGAAAAATAAATTATGGTATATACAATATGTTACACTGTATACATGTATAAAATACTTATGCATTTCATTTTTTTATTTTTATTTCTTATTTATGTACAAATACCCCAATTTTATATTTTATTTATTTACAACATATTATTTGGAGTATAAAATAATTTTTATTTTATTTTTATTAGTTATTTACAAGTGTAAAATAAATAGGTATATGATATTTATATACATGTATTATGTACAAGGTGATAGAGAGAGAAATTTATTTTTAGTTTTATTTTTCTAATTTTTATTTTATTTTTAGGAATATATACAAGGGTATAAGAATCCTTTTTTATTTTTATTTTGGTAAAAAATAAAATAATGATAATATATATATACACACACACATGGGAGGGAGTATGTATAAGGTAGAGTGGCCCTATCTCTCTCTACTTATTTTATTTGGCGGTCATGTCCATTTTGGACCCTCTCTTGGGTTCAGGTCACTCAGTATTCATTCTAAACATTTCCCTCTTTTTTTATTCTTTATTCTTTTCACAAGTACATTTAATTATTGAATCTTAACACATGCATGCTTATTGGTACCTTATTGTATTTACAACTATATACATGATGTTTTGCCAAGATATTTAGCTAAAATAAAAGAATAAAGAGTGATGAATGGGATTCATCATGAGCCTTTTCGATGTGAATTTCTACTCGTATCTTGAATTCATTAAACTAGATGTTAACTTGAGATGTGTGCTAATTAATGTTTACAACCCTCCAAATGATACTGACGAGCCACTTTTCCTTGATTCACTTCATAGTTTAACCCTCTATGACATTCCAACTATGATGGTAGGCGATTTTAATCTTATAAGACTTCAAAGTGACAAGGTTTCACACAAACCTTTGAAATCCCATGATGATGAATCCATGATTTGTCTCCTTTATTCTTTCATTTTGTCTAAAATCCTTGGTAAAATACGAGTAAATATAAACTATTTCTCACTAATTAACATACTAACTCCAACTATTAATATTGCATATTTAAAACTTGTTTCATCCAAAATAAAAAGTAAATAGAAAAAGAAACTTAAAATAAAAAATATGTAAATATGTACATATTGATCCTAACCCCAACACCATGTCAATATTGACATGGTGATGAATCTCCATTCACCTTTATTCTATAATATTGGCCTTTAAACCCTAGCTAATGCATGTAAATCACACTATTTGTACAAATTAACATTATTTCATTGTTGTATAAATATTGTACAAAATACTATTTTTAATGTCAAAATTATGGAATAAAGAAAATAAAAGAAAAAGAATAAAATGCTAAGGGTGTGTTTGGTTGGCGGGTTAAATTGGTAGAGGGTAACCCGTTTTTGGATTTTAGTGTTTGGATAGAGGGTTAAGCTGGAGGTGGGTTAGAAGTGGGTTTGAGGTGATATGATTGTATTGAAGTTTGAAAAAGTGAGTAGTTATTATGATGTGATCGTATTGAAGTTTGGAAAAGTGAGTAGAAGTGGAGTAGTTTATAATTTTTATATGATATGATGGTATAATATATTATTTTTTGATAGGATTGATGATGTAAATATGATTCATTTAATTTTTTAAAAAATAAATAAAGTGGGGCCCACGGGAGAGAGAGGGGAGTGTGGGTTAAGGTGGGTAAACTCCCCCAAGGGGAGGGTAACCTGGTAGCCAAACGCTACCTAAAGGTATTTTATGACTCAAAACTCTAAGACCAAGTCAAGAATTGATTTGATCGACAAGGAATAAAGTAGGGAGAGATAAGGGCCAAAAAGCACCAATAAATCCTATTTATTTATTCATCAATTATTCATTTTTTGGGATGTATTTTATTTTTCACTTTTTATACCTCAAATAAAGAAAGTTTGTACATGAAGTTTGTAGAAAATAACATATAAAAAATACAAAATTAATTTCATATAAAAATAGTATACAATGTACTTTTTACAAACAAAATAAGATTCCAAATTCCCAACTTCACAGAGCCATATCTCTCAAATAAAAATTCAAAATATATCAACATCACTTTAATTGTATTGACTTTGAATAAGCTATTTAATGAATGTAGTTTCATATTTTTCGGAGTTAAGGCGTGAAAATTATATTTTGGACCCCTATTGTATAGTGTACCTGAATAAAATATTCATTATTTATTTATTTTTCTTATTTTTATATTTTTATGTTTTTAAATTTTTATAAAATATTATTTATAATATATGTACATATAAAAACTAGAATAAAACCATTAATAAAGCATTAAAATAAAATATGTATATAAAATACGCAGATGAAATACCTATTCTTATACCTATATATTATATATACCAATTTATTTAAATGTAAATATCACATCACAAAAATAAAATAATATATATATTTAAGTATATAAAATATAAGTTGTAAATATATAAAATAAGATAGTAAAATAATAAAATAAAAATACAAAATAAAAATAAAATACATAAAACATAAGTTAATAAACCTACAAAGGAAACCCTAAAAATTAACTTGTAATTAATAAGTTCAAAAAAATAAAAATCATAATAAAATACTATAGAAAATAATCAACATTTTTTTACAAATTTAATTTAATAAAATTATTTATTAATTAGGAACAATTTTTGAATAGTTTCTAACCTGCCTTTTTCTTGTTGGTCCACGTGGACCAACCAAGGGGGGTCAAGAGTTGACCCCGGTCAACTCTTCTCCCCAGGCTACCATTCTGTCAGAAACCAGCATCGACCCTACTTCTCGATCTTTTACGCTCTGATGCATTGCTTGAGGAGGATGGGCCCTTTCATTGGATTTGTGCCTTGTACATCCAGGAATCACGTCGATTCTTTGATTCAAACTGATCTCCTTCATTTCGCCCGTGACTCTCCTTGAACGCCTCGCTTACACCACCTATATATAAGTAGTTCCACACCTTCTTCCTTTTTTTTATCGCTCTTCCTCCTATTTCTCTGTGTCTTCCACTCATGTCGAGCACTATGGTGACACCACGAGTCTCCCCGATGGTTTCGAGTGGGGTATTGGAGTCGAATCGAGTTGCTTCACCTCTGGCAAGCTTCTTCACCATCGGGGCCAGATTTCGTGGTCCTTGTCCACTTGAGGTTCATTTCCATTGTTTTCTTAGGTAGCTTTAGTCGCAGATATTGTTTTTATGCTTTTATTTCACGTTTGGATTATTTGTTTCGCCTAGATTTAAGCTTTCATATGTCGCCGAAGCTCTTGAGTTCTGAACGCCTTTCGTTTCGCCTAACTACTTTTTCTCCGACCACCATTTATGCCAATAATAGCCCAGTCGCCTCCCCGGATCTTGGTTGTCAATATTTTGCAAGTCTAGCACTGGAAGTGGGTATCTGAACCACATCTGAAGCAAAGAACCGCCCCAGGTACCCTTGCACCTTGTCGAGCTCCATATTCATAATTCTTGGGACCTGGGGGATTTTGTAGGACTTGCGAGTTTCTGAGCATTGAGAGGAATGAGACTCCACCTTTTTTTGTGCTCTAGGTTCTTGGAGAAGCGAGCGTCATCGATTTAAAGCTCGTCAAAAGTGAGTTCTTTAGGCATTCCTCCAGAGGTCCTCTGAGCCGTCGATTTTTATCATGTTCTTGATGAAGTGCATCCATTGTTGGATCAAGAGAGCCAATGCTGTCAGATCATATTGGATGATCTAATCCTGACCATCAGAGGATGAAAGGGTATCGTGCATCCTCCTGTTGAAGCGTGACAAGTGAAGCGAGGTCAGTCGTTCGCTCTCGCGAATTTGAAGGGGTATTTTGCACTATTAACCCCTTAATTTTTGTAATTTGATTTCAATTTTCAAACATTTTATCTGTCATGTTAAATAGTTGCAATACATATTTCATTGTAATTAATATTTGGTCCTTTGTCAGCTCATCTCTCATGGCCATCCACGTGAGAAACGTGCTTTTTGCAGCAAGGCTCTCATGGCTTTTCGAATTTAGTTTTAGTCCTTTAAATTTAAATAGAAGTTATATTAGTTCATAAAAAATGTAAAAAGGACCTGGATGTTTATTATAATTACATATATGCCCCTGTTAGTTCAATATTTTTATGCATTTGTTACTTTTATTAAATATAGTTATTGTACTCCAAAAATCATCAAAAATAGATATAGCTTCCTTATTGCACATACTTTCACGTCATAATTTTATTTTTGTATTTTAGGACTTTTTAATATTTATTAAAAATGAAAATAATGCATAATTATTCCATGTTTAGCTTTAAAGTACAAAAAATATAAATAAGATTTTGAAAATTACAAAAATATTTGTTGTGTTCATTTATTTATTTTCTAACTCAAGAAGAAGAAAATTAAAAATAGAAAAAAGGAAATTTATAAAAATAAAAAAGCTCTAAAATAAAGTATAAAAAGATTAAAAATTCCTAAAAACCATAAAAATATATTTTTTGTTATGTAATTTTATTTATATTATTATCTACCTATTAAAATTGTTTTGAAGAATTTTGGGCTTATTTTGCTATTTTTAACCTTCATTTCAATTTTGAGTATTTATTGAAGCCTTGATTTTGGATATTTTTGACCTTAAAAATACATAAAAGTTAGAAAAATTAACTAAAAAAATACAAAAATAGTAAAAAACTATTTAAAATCCAAAAATATTTAATTATGTAGATTTTCCTTTTTAGTTGTCTTTATATCAATATATCCTATAGTGTATATATAATCTTATATATTCTTATATTAGGTAATTAAAGAAAAGGAAATACAAAATCTAAACATATAAAAAGAAAATATAAAACTATAAAATTAAAAACAAAGTGTAAAAGTATAAAAAACTAAAATACAAAAAAATACAAAATTAAAACCCACATAAAAAAGAGACAAGGAACCTAAAACATCGCATTCTTTGCATTTGATTGCACAATCTATGGGAGGGTAGGTGGGCTAGAATAGATTGAAAGAAAGATGAGGTGACTGCTAATGATAGAAGATAAACGTAACCAACTCACACCAAAGACATTCAAAAACAAAGCAAACCACCAATTCACCAACTCTACGCAATGTTAAGACCGTGAGATCTGGTCTTTTATCTTTTCAATTTTAGAGTTATGTGATCAAACAAAAGTTGTACAAACACTTAGGAGGCTTGAATAGGATTTGGGCACTATTCCTTAGTGTGTACGCGATCAATTAAAAGCGCAAACAATGAGGGGATTGCTCTCCCAATACAATAAGGAATCAATTACGTTTATTTTAAAAGGTTCAGTTCAATTAGCAGTCCCAATTTTTAAATTTTTGATTTTCTATTTTCGGATTTTATTCAAAGAATAATGCCTAACGAGCTTTCGGATTTCCTCTTTGATTAATTTGAGTCTAAAATAGAGGGAAGAAGTTAAAAAAGTTGATGTGCGGTCAAACACAATGATGCATGCAAGGATAGAAATGTCTACCTTGCTCCAGCACTCTACATGCAATATGATCCGTGCATAAATTAAATACAGAAAGTAAACTAACTATATGATGCATGAGGAAATCGGCCTTAGACGAGGAGCTTCTATTGATCGTAAAGAACAATAGTTAGCTAATTGAATCGAGTCTGGAGTCTGATCTTTGTAGTCACTCGGTGCTCGTCACAACGGGTCCTACCAGCGCTATATGGGACTCCTCACGGTACATGATCTCAAATTCAATTAACTAACTTTTTCAATTATTTTTTAGCAAGGTCCAATTACGTTCTATAGGAATAGATAAGCAATTAGGTGTTGGGACTTAGAATATTACGTCAAAATCAATAAAAAATACTATGTCTAGGGGCCAAAACCGTGAAAATCATATAGACAGTTATAGCAATGAAATCAAAAATTCAGAAAAACAACGGTGAGGTCCTCCAAGTGCACCGGCACTTGGCGTAACAGACCCCGAATAAAGTTCAAGTCCACAAGTCCAAAGTCCTAAATTATTACAACAATGTCTAAAATGTTCTCTCAAATAAAGTAATTTCTTTCTTCTCGTTCCTACTCTTCCTCCTGTACGGGTCCTCCAAAAAGAATCCAAGGATGTTCCAAGAGGTTCCTCGCACAAAAATCAAAACAGAGAAGGTCAGAAAACAATTATAATATAAAGAGACAAATAGCACAAAATTGAAAAATGACTACAAAGCTGTGCTTCCCGGCAACAACGCCATTCTTATGAGCTAAAATCCGATGCGGTTAAAGGGGAAAATATCACAATTGTTGTTGTTCTCAACCACTCAAATCAGGCAATGGAAAATTTGTTTTTAACCACTTAAAAGAAATATCAAACAATCAAATGCAAATGTAAGCGGTTTCACTATTCCATTTACCTGGTATAGCGAATAGGGTCGAACACAAGAAGCACGATTTAAAAACTATGTAGCCAATTTCTGAAAGTAATTTTTAGTGGTTTTTGAATTTTTTTTTTAAATTTTCAAATAAAGCACATGGAATAAAATACACAACACCATACTATTTTTGTATTTTTCAGAATAGTAAAAAATGTACAGAAAATTATAGAGAAAATGTTTTTGTTCTTTATATGTTTTAAAATATTTTTGATAATTTTTGATAATTTTTTCAAATTTTTCTAATGTTTTTATGATTTTATAAAAAGCGAACAGTGGAAAATAAGGGAAACAGTGCACAGTCGAGAGTATTTTGCAACTTAAAATTAATTATTCGTTGCCCAATACTCTTGGAAAGTATTTTTAAGATAAACTACAATTAAATATCTACAAATAGAGATTGGAATCACAATTTTTAGATTTTTCTAAAATTTTCAAAAAAAATAATACTTTTCATTTTTCGTACTTTTTTGGAGTTTTAAAAATGATCTATGGACGAAACTCGTACAGAGATTAAAAGACAATAAAACATACCTACAATAAGTTTTTAGAATTTTTAACAAAATATTTTAATTTTTATGAATTTTCCAATTCAGGGCAGGTAAAAAGTCATTGTTTTAGAATTTTTAAAAATATCAAATGGTTATAAAAGTCTATGAATAATTTATACAATGTGAAAAGACATAGCAGGAATATTCATAATTTTTTGAGATTTTTTTGAATAATAAAAACATTTATTTCATCAAGAAAATCATGCAAAGTTTATGTCTGGAAGATAAAGACTGAAATGTAAATTTTATTATTTTTGCTATATAAGATAACAAGAAATAAAATGCAGGGAAAGTTTTACAATTTACCCAATTTTTTATTTCGAAAATCCTCTCCCCTTCGTGCTTTGTTCCGTTTCTTCACAAAAAGGGGAAAGGGGGTGCGCCGCCTGCCCTTCTCCTTCTCCCACGCTCCGGCAACTATAGTTGAGGTGGAGGGCGATGCAGATGGAGGCAGGTTGTGGGCCACCGTGCTGGCGAGGGAAGGCACAGAAGGGCGGCACAGGGGCCTGGCGACGCGGAGGCACACCGACGCGCTGCTCGCACGTCTGGCGGGGAGGCAAAGGCGGTTCCAACACGGCCGTCGCGAGGTCAGGCAAAGGGCACGGGCGCCGCGCCTCGCACAACAGAGTGGCATGAGGGGAGGCGAAGGCGACGAGCTGTCGGAGGCGACGCTGCGCGGTGGGTCGACGGTAGAGCTCCGCTTCACGCAGTGGAGATGGAGGGTGAGTCTAGGAGGCAGGAGAGGGCCACTGTGTGGTCGAGCGGGCGGTTGGGCAGCGGGGATGGCGGCCTGCCGTCTGCTACATTTTTTCTTTTTATAAAAACTGTAAGCACAAAGACTATAAAAAAAATTTTTAATTTTTTTTGAAATAGGGAAAGTAAACAGAAGCAAAAAAAATTTATTTTTTTTCAGATGAAACTACAAAACCAATGTTAGAAATGAAAATAAATATATGGATTTCTTATTTATCTTATTTATTTATCAATAAAATAGGAGGTGTGAATGGAGATCCAACAGAAAGCGACGACAGGATTCGAATCTCCGACCACAGTACTTGGTCAGAGGTGTGTGGTTGCGTAAGATAGAACGTGAAAGGGAGAGGTCGCGAGGTGAGGTGAAAAATCGGACTCAAGGTGGAAATGTGATATGGAATTTTTTGGAGATTTCTAATGATCTACGAGCTTGATGAAAAATAAAAACTATGCAATGAATAAACACAAAATAAGCAACAAAAAAATTGGAGCTCACCTTGAGGTCGGATATGCCGTGATGGCCTCGACGAGGGCCGACACATTGTCATCGGATGGCTCGTAGGTTGGGCACCCTTCTTCGACAAAATTGCACTCGAAGAGCGGGAACCACTCCATCAAAGATTGATCAAAGAATGAAAGAAGGAGGAGGAGCCCATTAAAAAGAAAAGAAAAATAAAAAAGAAAGGAATGTACAAAAGTAGAAGGTTTTTATTGGTTAATTAATAAAATAATTAAATAAATAAAATGAATAATTAATTAAAAACAAATTTTGGAATTAGTAAAAATAAATAAATTAAATAATGTCCAAAAATTAATTAGTCACTTTAATGGTGGCTATTAAAGGTATGAAATCAAATCTTATATACATGGTAGGTCCTTCAAATCAAATAAATCAATAAATCAAATCTTATATACATGGTAGGTCCTTCAAATCAAATAAATCAATAATTGAATATAAATTTCGTAATTTAATTAATTAATTAATTAATGTTAGATATTTTACTTTTTGGTGGTTTTTATATAAAGAAATTAGTTGTATACAAATGTTTTGTACATATAATACAATATACACATGTACAATAAAGAAATAATTTTTATATCTTCTTTTTTAAAATTTTTAACTTTATATTTTTTATTTTATATTTAATGAAAATACTATATACATTATATATTAAAAATAAATATGGATAAAGATGTACAATAAATAATGGTGAAATTGCACAAAACACCCCAAAAAACTGACTTTTTAACCGTAACTCCAAAAATTCTGAAACCACAACCATTTGAAAGATAATTTAATTTAGAGAATTCGTTTTTCAATTATCATTTACGTCTTTTTCTGAGTGTGATTATTTGTAATATGCACATTATTTTGTTTTCCAATTATTTTTATTATTTACAACACATTTTTATTAACAATTTAGTTTACAAAAATATTTAATTTGAGATCAAATTATGTGCAAATAAAATAGTACAAGTTCTATACAAATATATGAGGAATTATGTACAATTTATTTTGGATTTTTGGATTAAAGACCCTATCTCCCCCTACTTTATTCCTGGTCGATCAGGTCAAGTCTTGACCTTCTCTCGGGGTTCGGGTCAGTCTGCATTTATTGCATAAATACATCCTTTATTTTTCTTTTCTTCTTCTTTTATTTAAGTACAGAAAGTGTTAAAATGCATAATTAACAAATGCATACAAAATGATAATTTTATACAATTAGTGAGTATTTACAGGTATTTGACTAAAGAAGTAAAGCTAAAATAAAAGAATAGAGGTGATGAATCGTGGATTCATCACGCTTCCCCTCAGCGTGGAGCCTGGTCTGGGACATCACTGTATAGTTTTCAGTCATCTCTTCATAGATAGCCCAGACCCGATCTTCATCTTTGGTGAAATAGGATCCCCAACAAGAAGCATTGACAAGCCTAGTCAGTTCCGGTGTCAGCCCACAAAAGAAGCTCTAGAAAAGATTGGGCTTGGATATATCATGATGTGGACAAAGGTCAATGAGCTCACGGAATCGATCCCACGCCTCATGGAACTGATCATTAGGGATCATGGAGAAGTTGTTAATCAAAACTCGTGCTGCATTAATTCGACCAAGTGGATAGTACTTATTCAAGTACTCGGTCCAGAGCTGCTCCCATGAAGTGACGTATCTCCCTAAATGTTTCAGCCATTAGGTTGCTCTATCAACCAGGGAGAAAAGAAATGCCATCATCATGATGGTGTCCTCGTCCACGAATCGATCATGGATAGTACTGCATATCATCTCAAACTCTTGCAGGTGAAGATGTGGCTCCTCGGTGGCTAGCCCATGGAACTTGGGCAAAAGTTGAATGGACAGGGCAGAAGCTTGAAGTCGCCCAGAATAGCTGGCAGTTGGATCCAACGGTATGTGAGGGTTACACCAGGGTTTTGCAACTCCCTCATTATCCTGCCTGGTCTCGATGGATCCTGCAGTTCTTCTCGATGTCTTCCTCGTCCTCCTCCAACAATGGGTATCTCTCCACCAGCTTGTCTCAGTTGAGGCTCTCCTCTATAGGCTTGCATATGTGCTAATTCTTGATGGATCTCTGATGCTCCCTGGTCCCAAATATGTCGATGCATAGTCTCTAGGGAGGCTAGCAAGATGTTGCTGATGGCGCCTTGATCTAGAACATAAGTAGAACTCTGAGGTTATCCATCAGTCGTCCGTCACTGTTGGCCATGTCTCTAGTCTCTACAAAGGTAAAAGACCCCAACTCAGGTACCGTCAAATGAATGAATAGCTGTGTAGGTCTCTGCTCAGGCACCTCAGGACTGAAATAAGGGTGCTCAAGGGAGAACAGGGTGAAATCGAACTCTGGTTCGGAGAGCGGGTCTGGGATCCCTAAAATCTCCTTAGATGAATGAGCTAGAGTCCTTGAGAGCGGTGCTACCAAAGGCAGCCTAAGGGACCTTTGGCCCATCATCGTGATGTGGGGATGAGTGTGAATGAGATCTGGAAAGCAAACAAGATGAGAAGTCAAACCTCCAATTTACCTACTTAACACGAGCTGATGACCGTAAATTATCAGTCGTTTATCTTGTCAATTTTAGTTAGGTGATAAACTAATCTTACAGAGAGATTAAGTGAGCTATTATGAACCTGATGCTCCCAGGAGACTGGCCAAATCCCAAAGCTAGATCTTTCCCAGCAAGAACAAGTTGCAGACCATTTATCGGCTACCCATTCAACTTGCTCTGTTAAGGACGTCGCGGTCCGCTTTACCGGTTACCGGAGAGGTCATCACTAGAGAAAGACTAACCCCAAGACCAGTAGTATAACGGAAGATCAGGTATAGCTCTATCCTAGTGTGCGGGTCACTCTCTCGCTCAAGCAAACCAAACAATGAGGGGGTGACTCTCCCCAAAAATAACATTTTTAGATGAGGTGGGTTTTAGGGTCAAGTTTGGTTTAGTAGTCCCAGACTTTATTGCTTTCACTTTTTAGCTTTTTTTCAGAAAGAAACAACGCCTAACGAATTTTCTGATTTCCTCTTTGATTAATTTGAGTCGAAAACAGGGGGAGGAAGTCGAAAAAGCTGATGCACAGTCAAACACATTGATGCATGCAATGATAGAAATGTGTACCTTTCTCCAGCACTCTACATGCAATATGATCCGTGTATAAATTAAATACAGAAAGTAAACTAACTATATGATGCACGAGGAAATCGATCTTAGACGAGCAGCTTCTATTGATCGTGAAGAACACTAGTTAGCTAATCGAATCGAGTACGGAGTCCGATCTTGGGAGTCACTCGGTGCCCGCCACAAGAGGTCTTGTCAGTGTTGTATGTGACTCCTCACGGCGTGTGGTCTCAAATTCAATTAAACTAGTTTTTTCAATTAATTTTTAGCCAAGTCTAATTACGTTCTATAGGAACATATAATCTATTAGGTGTTGGGCCTTAGCTATTTACATCACAATCAACAAAAATTCCTACGTCTAGGGGCCAAAACCGTGAGAATCAAAAATAGAGTTGTAACAATGAAATCAAAAGCTCGAAAAACAACGGTGAGGTCCCCCAAGTGCACCGGCACTTGGCGAAACAGACCCCAAAAGATGTTCAAGTCTAACTATAGTTCAAATATCTAAATTATTGAAATTTTTCACAAAAAATTCTCTAAATAAAATAACAGTCTTCTGCTCCTCTGCTCCTCTTCCTGTACTGGTCCCTCCAAAGAATCCGAGTCGTATCTACGGCAAATCTTCACAAAAAAAAGAGAAACAAGAGATGGTGAGATGGCAGTT
The DNA here is from genome assembly GCA_037367405.1 of Ottelia alismoides. Taxonomy (NCBI): domain Eukaryota; kingdom Viridiplantae; phylum Streptophyta; class Magnoliopsida; order Alismatales; family Hydrocharitaceae; genus Ottelia; species Ottelia alismoides. Next base: position 1,049,057 of record JAZKJV010007582.1, on the reverse strand, counting down.
ATAATAAATAGAGATAGAAAAATGATACTGAAAAATGACTACAAAGTCGTGCTCCCCAGCAATGGCGCCATTCTGATGACAGGAAATTCGATGCGGTTAAAATGGAATAAATATCCAATGTTAATATTCTCAACCACTGGAATCGATCGACAAGAAAATTTTATTTTTATCCACTTAATAAAAGATAAATCAATGACAAGCAAATGTGAGTGGTTTCACTAGTATATTTACCTGGTATAGAGACCATGGTCGAACACAAGGAGCACGATTCAAAATAATTTTTTAGTGGTTTTTATTTTTTTTAATTTTTTTATTTTCAAACCAATCATAAAGGAATAAAAATAAAGACACACACTTTTTTGTATTTTTTAAAATAGTAAAAAATGTTTAGAAAATTGCAAAGAAAATATTTTTGTGTTTTATATATTTTAAAATATTTTTGATAATTTTTTCAAATTTTTATGATGTTTTTGTGATTTTATAGAAATCAAACAGTGGAAAATAAGGGAAACAATGCACAGCCAAGAGTATTTTGCAACTTAAAAATACTTTAACAATACTCCTGGAAATTATTTTTTAGCTGAATTACAAAGAATTATCTGCAAACAGAGACTAGAATCGTAATTTTTGGATTTTTCTAAAATTTTCTACATTTTTTAAGTTTTTTCATTTTTTGCTCTTTTTTGGAGTTTTATAAATGATCTATGGACGAAACTTGTACAAAAATTAAAGACAATGAAATGTACATAAATTAATTTTTCTGGAATTTTTATGAATTTTATAATTTCAGGCAGGCAAAAGTCACTGTTTTTGAATTTTTAAAAATATCAAATGGTAATAAAATTTGATGAAAGATTTTTACAATGATAAACACTACAGTAGGAATATACGCAAATTTTTTGAGAATTTTTCGAATAATAAAAATATTTATTCTATCAAGAAAATCATGAAAAGTTTATGTCTGAAATGATAGGGATGGAACTATAAATAATCAAAATTTTTGCATCATGATATAATAATAAATAAACAAAAGGGAGAAGTGGAAACTACCCAATTTTTATTTTAAAAACACCTAGGGTTCTTCTTGTTCTTCGTTCCCAAATGAGGAGGGTTTGGGGCCATCGCCTATGGTGGTCGGTGGCTTTGGGGGGGGGGACGACGAGAGTCCACTGGGGCACGCTGCCGCAGCCTGAAGGTGGTGGAGAGGGCTGGCAAACAGGTGGGTATCGGGGGTTGCACGGTGAGCCAGGTCGTGACCTCCGTGCGCTGGTGGTTGTCAGCCAAGGTGGCCGCGCACTAGACGATGGCATAGCAGGGGGCGCGGTCTTCTAAAGGCAGGCGGTGGAGGCGACCGTCGTTGTTGATATGATTTTTTTTTTATTTTTTTATTTTATAAAAAAACTATAAACAAAGAAGCTGTAAATGAATTTTTATTATTTTTTTAAAAAACAAAAAAAATAGGAGAATATATTTTTTATATTTTTATTTTATATTATATATATATTCTTGCAAAACAAATGTTAGATACAAAAACAATTATGTATTTTTTATCTATTTTATTTATAGACAAAAGAGGACATGTGAAAGGGCAGATGTTGCAATATGGAAGATAAATCCAAAAATCTGACCACCATGCGTGGTCGGATGTGATAGGTTGTGTGAGGTAGAATGTGGAATTGGAGGGACACAAAAATTAGAAGGAAATTTCGGTTTCAGACATTGATCAAAGAGTGATGGATATTTTTGTGATTTTGGATATCTAAAGAGTAATAAAATTGGAGCAAAAATTAATCCTACAATTTATCTAAGAAAAATGATGAGAACTAAAATGGATCTCACCTCAGGGTCGGATATGCCATGATGGCCTCGACGAGGCCGACGTGCTATCACTGGAAGACTCAGAGGCTGGTCACCCTTCTTCAACAAGATGGCTCTCGGAGATCGGGCTCCTCTCCACCAAAGATTGATGAAAAATGAATGAGGGAGGAGGAGCCCATTAAAAAGAGAAGGAAATTATAAAAGCAAAGGATGTACAAAAGAAGAAGGGTTTTTTGGTTAATTAATTAATTCATTAAAAAATAATTTCGGAATTAATTAAATAAATTAATTAAATATTTTCCAGAAATTAATTAGCCACCTTAATGGTGGCCATTAAAGGTATGAAATCAAATCTTATATACATTGTAGGTCCTTTAAATTAAATAAATCAAATAAATGGATATAAATTTCGTAAATAATTAAATTAATTAATGTTAGATTATTTTGGTGATTTTTATATAAGATAATTAGTTGTATACAAATATTATGTACGTATAATACAATATACACATGTACAAATAAGAAAAAAATTATATCTTTTTAAATTTTATTATTTATAATTTTTATTTTATTTTTATTGAAAATAATATGTACAATTATGTACATTATATATATAAATAAATATGAGTAAATATGTATAATAAATTTTGGTGAAAGTGTACAAAACACCCCAGAAAACCGACTTTTAAATCGTAAGTCCAAAAATTATGAAACCACAGACATTTAAAAGATAATTTAATTTAGAGTATAATGGAAGTGAGTTTGGTTCATTTGAGTTCGTATGGAGCCTGAATTGGTATTTCAGTTATCACTTTGCACCTTTTTTTGAGTGTGATAATTTGTAATTACATTATTTTACATTGCAATTATTTTTATTATTTACGACACATTTTTGTTTATAACTTTTGTTTACAAAAATATTAAATTTTAGGTCAATTTGTGTACTAGTAAAATAATGTAAGTTTTATACAAATATACAAGGAATTTATGTACAAAATATTTTTGGATTTTTTTTGAATTGAAGACCATATCTCCCTCTACTTTATTCCCAGTCGATCAGGTCAAGTCTTGACCTTCTCTCAGAGTTCAAGTCAGTCTATATTTATTGCATAAATACATCCTTTATTTTCTTTTTTTCTCTTCTTCTTTATTCTTTTATTTAAGTACAAAAAATGTTAAAATGCATATTTAACAAATTCATATAAAATGGCAAAATTAAAGAATTAGTGGATATTTGAATGTGTTTGATTAAGAAAATGAAGCTAAAATAAAAGAATAAAGGCAATGAATCGTGGATTCATCAGTGTGTGAGACAGAAAGAATGTATGTAATGGACAGATGGATCTATACAGTTATGAACAATGTTGAGGTGCCTCTCAACAAGAGCTAGAGTTTACCCCCTAGCTGGGAGCAAAGGCTAGGATAACGCTGTATCAAGGTTCAAGATAGCATCTGTGAGGCGAGTACTGTACTATCATTGTAGTCCAGTGAGAGAACAACAACGAACTCAATAGGGTGGATGATGATACCCAGGTATATAATCAGGAGGGTGTCTGCTACCTGGTAAAGATATTTGAAGATGAAATCAGGCTCCGGTAGTGATCACGCAAAATTCCCGAACAACTAAGGTAGAAAATAAGTCACAATGTCGTTGTCCTCAGTCACTCGAATGCGTAAATCAAGAAAATAAACCACTCAAAGAAATCAAACAATCAAAACACAGAATAGAGCGGTCCTGCTATAAGATTAACCTGGTATAGCTCCCAGGGTCGAACTCAAGGAGCACAGATTGGCTTAAAAAGCCTACGATGTAGTCAAGAATCCAAAAGAGTCTTTTTTTTTTATGGTTTTTTTTTTATTTGTTTTTGAATTTTTTTTTTTAGAATTTGAAAAGATGAGAAAATGAATGAAAGCACACAAACACTGGACTTCAGCAATTTATACAACACACAAAAATGATGCAAAAATTATGGAAAATTGGTTTTTAGGTTTTTTATGTTTTTTACTATTTTTGGTGAATTTTTGGAATTTTTATAATGGGTAAAATAATTATTAAAAATCAAACAATGCAAAGAATGTAGGGTACTGTCCTGCAAGGCTTAAGACCACAAAATAGAATAATTTTGGATCTCAAAAAGCCCTAAAGGTAATTTTCCTATATTCTATAAAGAATAAGGAAAATTTAGGCACCCTAATTATTATTTTTGGATTTTTAATTTTTTTATTACAATTTTTATGGGTTTTTAGGGGTTTTTCAATTTTTATGGTTTTTATGTGATGGACAGTAGCCAAAATTGGCTGAAAAATCAATCAACAAGCAATAAACATTATCTAATTTTTTTGGAATTTTTGGAGATGTTTTTATATTTTTTTTGGTAATTTTAAAGTCAGGCAGTAGCAAAAATATGGGTTTTTGATTTTTTAAAAATAATAAATCAAATCAGAAATGTCCCCAAAAATCATAGAAATTCCTACACCATGGCAGGAGCCATGTGTCAAAATTTCATTGGATTTGGAGGTCGTTTGATATTTTATTCAAAAATAAAGGTGGGGCACTGTGCACAGGGACCTAAGTGCAAATACCCAAAAGTTCTGGGGTCCTGGTGCAATTTACCCAAGAAATCACGTGCCAAGCACGTGTCTGGGGCACACAGGGACCTAAATGTAAGAAAAAATAAGTCCGAGGACCTATTGATAACAAGTATCAAAAGTCCAGGGGGCTTATATGCAATTTACCCAAAATAATTCGCACATGCGCATATAAAGTGTTCACAGGGGTATAAATGCAATTTCACAAAATATTTCATTCATTGCATAACATTCCAGAACTACAGGGCCAAAGATGCAAATAACCCAACAAAACACGTGCCAAAGCACGTGGGTCTCTACTGGCAGGGGTATAATTGCAATTAAAATAAAGCGCGAGGTCCAGAATGCAAATAACCCAGAAAATAAACAACGTGAATTAAAAATTACAGGACTGAACTGAAATAAGAAAAACAGAGGGGGGCCTATGATATTTACCCCTTTATTAATAGCGACGGCCCGATGGTGACGCGTGGCAGATCCAACGGTGGAGAACGAACGCGCCTTTACTCCTTCGGCTCTTGGGCTCGATCGACGGCGGAGAGAGGGCCACGTGGCTGATCTGACGGTGCTGGGCTCGGGTCTCTCTCCTCTGCTACTGACGGCTCTGATGCGCTCCTCAGATGGATCAACGGTCGCTGCTCCTCAACGAATGGACGGTCACGATCAGATCTGGAGCAGAGGGTGCATCGAACGGCTCTGGAGGGTCCTCGAAGAACTGATGGCCGGCGAACTTCGCCGGCCTCGTGCGTGGACTCCGGTCCTCCTCATCGGCTGCTACTGATCGGAGAACGTTCCTGTTGACTTTCCGCAGCTGCCGGTGGTGGCCAATGGCCCAGCCGAGCCCTGGAGGGGCTCCGGCGAGGCTGGTGGCGCGAAGCTCCTGGCCTGAAGTTTGGAGGCCTCAGACGCCTCCTTTTGGACCTGCAAAGTATTCAAGGAGCTTCGCGGGTCGAGGGCAAAGTGCCTCGACCCGGTTAGGTGACGTGAAGGTGGATGGTGCGGCGTGGCGAAGGAGCTCCGGCGAGGCGACGGCGGTGGAGCTCGACTCCCAGATCCTGTGCGATCTGGGTTGTGTGGAGGGGTGAAGAAGGTGCGTGAGGAGGTCGTGAAGGTGCTGATCGAGTCGGATTGGAAAATGGGTGATCGGAGTGGCCGGAATCGGAGGTATGCGTCGGAGGTCGGAATTGGGCGTAATCTAAAATTAAGCTAAACTAGAGGGATCTAAGGTTACCTGATGGCTGAAGTAGACTATGCTGGAGATGGGCTATCTCCTGGTCGTAGCTTCGAAGGTCGTCAACGCCTGAAGCTCGGTGCTCGACGCGGCGGCGGAGCAAGGACGGCGAGGTTACGCCGGATCGATGGTTTCGCTCCCTCGCCTCACTGCAACACGGGCAAAAGCTCGCTGTCACTCAGGCCTTGCCGATGGAGGTCACGGGGAAGGAAGAGAAGGGCCAAAGATGCGGCGCGAGGGCGGCGGAGGTGATGGTTATATAGCGTGACCGGGCGACTAGGGTTGAGTGGCGACAGCAAAGGAAGGTGTGGATTCGATGGCGGAGGATCCGGCGAGGGAGAGGGATGTGCGGCGAAGAAGATGGGCGCGGGGGTTGAGTGGATGACAGGCTGGAGCGCGTGGGAAAAATCGGGGAAGGAGGCGTGGCGCGCGACGGTCAGAAAAGGAAGGAGGCGCGGGGGAGTTGACCGGGGTCAACATTCCCCCGTGGCCCAATCAACGGCTGCCACGTGTAGCGGATTTTTGACCATTTATTTTAAGGCAGAAATAGGTCGAATTAGAGAAAACTTAAAACATGAAATATTTTTCTTTTATTTTTTTCTATTTTTTGGTGATTTTTAATTAATTTTTGGGAATAAAAATAGGTTAGCTCTATATATAGGTATATGTACACTATATTGGATTTTTATTTTTGATTTTTTTTATTTGTTATTTTTATGTGTTTTAATGTTAATTTTGTATTTTATTTATTTACAAGATAAAATGAGGAATAAAAGAATATTTTTATTTTATTTTTATCACATATATACAAGGGTGAAATAAATAAATGAATACCTTTATATACATGGTATAAATACAATGTATTTTTTGTATTTTCAATTTTGTGATTTTTATTTGATTTTTGTTTTGTTTCTTTTTATTTAATATATTTACAAAATAATCCATAGAATATTTACAAAAATTTTGGAAAATAAATGAATTTATTTATAGGGTTAAATAATTACAAAGGTGTGGTTTATACACATGATGAAAAGGGAATTTTTGAATTTTTGATTTTTATCTTTTTATTTTGTTTTTAATAGAATATATACACAATATGTACAAGTATATTTTTGGGTGAGGAAAATATATAGTTTTATGTATTTACAAATATGTACAAATGTGAGCCCCTATCTCCCTCTACTTTGGCTTTTATGCGGTCAGGCCCATGCTGAGCCCTCCCTTGGGTTAGGTTGCTCGATATTTATTCTAAATATTTCCCTCTTTTTCTTTTTGCTCTTTATTCTTTTATTTTGTGCACAAAAACATGCTAATTATAGGTTTTTACACAATGCATGCTTTTGGTAATTAATTGTATTTACACATATCTACATGTATTTGAAAAGGGTTTTTGTAGCTAAAATAGAAGAATAAAGAGTGATGAATGGGTATTCATCACCCCCCTATGCTTAACTTTGCTAGTCCCTTAGCAAACACTTATTTGAAAAAGAAGTGAAAAATAAAGAAAAAGAAAAAGAAAAAGAGGATGTACATGGATCAAGGTTGACATATTAAATTTTTGCCTTCATTAACTTGAAATATGGAACTCGATCAGATCTTTGGATTATTAATGTGTCGGAACCTTATTTGGACTTAAGCCTAAAACTCAACAGCCTCCAAGTTCCACCAATCTATGGGCAAGACTCCTCAATAAACCAGATCAGAACAAGTCTACATACACAAACTCTAATGACCATGAATCTTTTCTTGCGGTGTAAGTGATATGTGGCTCCCCACCTCAGAAGTGACAAAGAAACAACCTCCCTCAACCTGGTAACTCTAATGCCTCGGTCTAGCAACTCTTTCCTCGAGAAGCGGGGTATTCCCTTCTAAGTTCAAGTGCAACCGGCTCAAGGAGAGGGGGTAGAAGTATAGAGTTTTGGAAGCTTAGCCAGTGTAGCTAAGTCTCCCGCTGCAAGCTTCATGAGATGTACATGATACCATAAGCTTTTGCTTTTCACTCCGGTGGGGTTATTAAATTTTCAATCCGACCCACCACTTTTTTGGAGTTCTTTTTGCATTTTTGCATTTTTTTTTTTTTTTCAACAACTTCTGTACAACATATCTACATGGTGCAGCATATATAAGAAATTTCCCCTTGAGCCAGTAGACTATCCCTCTTTTGAAGCTTTATTGCAACCCACAGCTTCTGTCTTTAGCTTTCAACACCACTAGACCAAGTTGAGGTGCACTTCCTTCACTATAAGAAGAAGAGAGGTTCCGCCTAGAAGTACTACCCTCATATGCTACCCCAAGCCAAAGGAAACTGCCTCCTCACCACCTCATCCATGGAGAGCCATGTGTAAAGTGCAGGTGCAAGTTAAGCCATTGTCTCTGAGAGTCATGCGTGTGTTGTTAAGTGCTCTACTTGGGCTCATCAAGATGACATATGCTCATAGCCTAGTGGACTCAAAGAATTAAGTCCTTATGGACCTGAAAAGCCTTAACCCTAAGTCCTACAAGGTTCCTCTTAAAGTTAAGTGAATTAAGATCTTTTTCAAGCTCCATTTCTCAATTTAATTCCAGGCTTGGTTTAAATGTCAACTCTCATCCAGGAAAAACTATATACAGATATGTACACAAGATGCTATTTACAAATATTTTACAATCATGCAAAAATTTTTGAAAAATGTTTTGAAATCATGAATGAATGATGCATGAAGTGCAAGTTTTGCAAAATGATATTTACAAACATTTACACAAGATTTTTGCAAACTTTTGATTTTCAAAACATTTTGAAAAAAAATTTTGTATTATATACATAATTTTGATACAAAATATTTACACAATCTTTACACCAAAGAATTTTGAAATCATTTTTACAAAAATACTTTGTACACTAGCTATGTCTGTGCAAGAATAAAAGAGGTTTATGTACATGAAATTTTTTTTAATTTTTGTGATTTTTAGCCATTTTATTTATTAACACACTCACACAAAGTACGAGTTATGGCTAAAGTATATATGAAATATATACACACCCCCCCTATACTTAGCTCGAACGATGTCCTCAGAGTGATCAAGAGCGATGAAGAAGACATAACTCGTGCTTAGTAAAAGGGAAGTGAAAAGGAATGAATAAATGAATAGAATGAGAGAAACTCGGTGGTCTCCCCCTATACTTAGGATTAACTAATCCTAAGTATAGAAAGCTGTACATGAAGGGAAAGCCGAGTGAAGAAGATACAGAATCTGCCCCCCCTATACTTAGGGTAAAGTATCCCTAAGTATAGGCAGCAAAAACAAGAGCAGAAAGAATGAAAAGAATACTCACAGGTCCAACATCCCCCTTATACTTAGGGTAAAGTACACCCTAAGTATAGCATAATCACAAGATGAGAGATGGGATGTGGGACTAAAGAATAGAATGATATGGACAACTGGATCTATACAGGCGGAGGAACAGTGAAAATCAGGCGTGAGATGTACAAGATGTGAGTCAAAAGACCACATCTCACGCAAAATGAATAGCAGCAATAATAACGTCCCGCGGCTCATGATCTAGAAATGGTTTGAGCCGCTGGCCGTTCACTCTGAAGGTACTCTCAGAAGATAACTCAGATATATCAATGCTACCGTTATCGTGTACCTTTCTGACCAAGTAAGGTCCTTTCCATTTGCTCTGTAGCTTCCCTGGAAATAATCTAAGCCTTGCATCAAACAGCCATACTTTCTGTCCAATCTCAAAATGCTTGTGGCTGATATGAGAATCATTCCACTCCTTGACTTTCTCCTTATAATGTAGGCTGTTTGAGAAAGCTGTATCTCGAAGCTCTTCCAAGGCGGCTAACTCTGCCCTCCTCTGGTCTCCTATACCATTTGGATCCATAAGAATATCTGTGACTGCCCAAAGTGACTTGTGCCTCAGCTCCACTGGTAGGTGGCAAGGCTTGCCATACACGAGGCGAAAGGGAGACGTTCCCAATGGAGTCTTGAAAGACGTCCGATATGCCCACAAGACCGAGTCCAAAAGTTGTGACCAATTCTTTCGGTCAGGGCGGACGACTTTCTGTAAAATATTCTTGATCTCCCTATTCGACACTTCAGCTAGACCATTCGTCTGTGGATGGTATGGTGTAGCAACACGATGGTCTATGCCGAACTCTCTAGCAAGTGCCTTCACCTGGTCGTTGATGAAATGAGATCCCCCATCAGAAATCAGAACTCGTGGAACCCCGAACCGCATAATGATGTGTCTCCTCAAAAATTTGCAAACTGTCTTTGCATCTGCGGCTCGGGCGGGGATAGCCTCAACCCAACGACTAACATAATCTACGGCCAACAGAATGTACTCGAATCCCTGACTCTTAGGGAATGGACCCATGAAATCGATGCCCCATGCGTCAAAAACCTCACAGAAATGAATGGGCTGCATCGGCATCATATCACGCTGTCCACAAGTGCCCATCCTCTGACAGTCAGTACACCTCTTTACGAACTCATCTGAGTCCTTGAAGAGGGTAGGCCACCACAAACCGGACTGGAGCACTTTCTGTGCCGTTCTCCTCCCAGAATGATGTCCTCCTGCCTCAAGCTTGTGGCAGTAAGTGAGGACACTATGATGCTCCTCCTGAGGAATACACCGACGCCAGATGCTATCCCCTCCTTCGTGGTAAAGGATGGGATCCTCCCAATGGTAATACTTGGCCTTCGCAAGGAAGGTCTCGATCTTCTGCTTGGGCCAATCTTGTGGGACTTTCCCAGCAACGAGAAAGTTCACAATATCGGCATACCACGGGAGTGAGGCGATAGCAAGGATCGCCTCATCTGGGAAGGTATCTCTGATCGGATCAATCTGCTCTGAATCCTCAGGCTGCTCTAGTCGGGATAAATGGTCCGCCACCACATTCTTGACTCCAGGCTTATCCTTGATCTCAATGTCGAACTCCTGGAGTAGAAGGATCCATCTAGTAAGTCTGGCCTTGGCATCCTTCTTTGCCATGAGGTACCTGATGGCGGTGTGATCTGTGTACAAGGTCACTCGGGATCCAATGATATATGATCTGAATTTATCTAGGGCAAACACTACTGCTAGCATCTCCTTCTCTGTGACTGTATAATTCCGCTGGGCGGAATCCAATGTGCGGCTAGCATAGTGTATCGCAAATGGTACTCCATCCCTCCTCTGTCCTAGCACTGCCCCTACGGCAAAATCGGAGGCGTCCGTCATGATCTCGAATGGGAGAGACCAATCGGGTGGCTGAAGGACAGGAGCCTCAATTACACACTGCTGGAGAGTTTCAAAGGACGAAAGACACTTGTCATCGACAAGGAACTCGGTGTCTTTCGTCAAGAGGTCAGTCAACGGTCGGGCAATCTTGCTGAAATCATGAATGAATCTTCTATAAAAACCAACGTGCCCCAGAAATGACCGTAACTGCTTTAGATTGGACGGCGGTGTGAGTTTCCTAATGACATCGACCTTGGCCGGATCAACCTCCATGCCTCTGTTGGAGATGATGTGGCCAAGCACCGTCCCTTGAGTCACCATGAAGTGACTCTTCTCCCACGACAGAACTAAGCGGGTAGCAATGCATCGCTGGAGTACTCGGTCTAGGCAATCAAGACAGGAATCGAAACCGTCGCCGTAAACCGAGAAGTCGTCCATGAAGACCTCTAAGCACTCCCCTACCATGTCCGAAAAGATTGACAGCATGCATCTCTGAAAAGTCGCAGGGGCGTTACATAGCCCGAATGGCATGCGTCGGAAGGCGTAAGTACCGAAGGGACAGGTAAAGGTGGTCTTCTCCTGATCCTCAGGAGCGATGGCCACTTGGTTGTAGCCTGAGTACCCATCCAGGAAGCAGTAATGGCTCTTCCCTGCCAGTCTCTCTATGATCTGATCAATAAAAGGCAGGGGGAAATGGTCCTTCTTGGTGGCCTGGTTAAGTCTTCTGTAGTCAACACAGACACGCCAAGAGGTAGGTACTCGTGTAGCAATCTCCTCTCCCGACTCACTGATCACAGTCGTGATGCCCGTCTTCTTGGGCACCACATGCAAGGGGCTGACCCACTTGGAGTCGGAAATGGGATAAATAAAATCTGCACTCCACCATTTTGATATTTCCTTCATGACAACTTCTCTTAGGTTAGGGTTCAGTCGCCGCTGGAACTCACGCGACGGCTTCGCCCCTTCCTCGAGATAGATATGGTGGGAGCACAATGAAGGACTAATCCCATGGAGATCTGCTACGCTCCATCCAATTGCCTTGCGGTTCTTTTCAAGAACCTCCATCAGACGGGATTCTTGTTCTCCAGTCAGATCTGCAGAGATGATGACTGGGTACATCTCAGACTCTCCCGCAAGGAATCGATACTTCAGCGAAGTAGGGAGCGGCTTTAGCTCTAGACAGCTGGGTGCTGGCAAATCTGGCTTCTGAAGAAGATGTGTGTATGCGGATAATTCTGCCAAATTTGCCTGGGAAAATGATAATGAACTCTCACAAACTGGATCTGGAGAAGGCGGGTCCTCTACATTGTCTCTGATCTGCTCTGCCTCTTCCTCCTCCTCATCTGTAGGCTCATATGGATCCAGGTCTGGCATCTGATCGTCACAATCTGCCCAATCAGACTCTGAATCCGAGGGATCTGTATCAGACTCAGTGGCATCAGTACCACTGGAGAACAAGGTGGCATCAGCACCACCAAAGAGCAGGGTGGCCTCAGTACCACCATCACTGAAAATCGTGTCGCGATCAAGATCCGACTCTGCCGACTCAATAGTATCCTGTACCAGGGCCGTGCTCTCCAGACTATCCTCTTCTATCATCTCTGCATCAGCTGTATCTGAATATGAGAGGATGGTCTGTGCTGCAGGATCTGCCCAAGCTGCCTCATCATCTGTGATCACAAAATCACAGTCCTGGTGGATGTCTGGCTCTGCGTCTGTCAGCTGCTCTGAATCTGTACTCCCATGTGAGCGGGGTCTAGATCTGGCTCTGTGGTCCTTGACCGTCTCTATTTGTATACTCTCGCCCTGGACGCGAAAGTACACCTTCCCACTGTCATGGTCAGTCACTGCCTTGGCTGTGGCCAAGAACGGGCGACCTAGGATGATGGGGGAATCGGTCAACGAGTCAGGGGTCTCCATGTCCAGTACGACAAAGTCCACGGGGAATTGCAAACCCTGAATCGTGACGACAACGTCTCGTAACAACCCCTTTGGCCTCTTGACAGACCGATCAGCAAACTGAAGGTATGTCCTGCTCTGTACAAGAGTGCCCAACTCTAAGTGGTGGAGAAGGGCTGCCGGAAGAAGGTTGATCGACGATCCGCTATCCAATAGAGTGCGGTCGAACCTCTGCTCACTGATATGACATCTGACATACGGGGCCCCTAAATCTGGCCTCTTAGTCGGCAGATGGTTCTGGATCGCGTAACACGTGGCTTTTGTTAGCACATGAATTTCTGCGGTCTTGTTCCTCTTCTTCCTTCTGACTGTGGTCCTATCTCTCAAGGACCGCTGAAGAAGAGGGATGTGCTGCAAAGCCTCATTGAGGGTCAGCTGAATGTGAAATCGGTCTATCATGCTCTGGCTGAACTCCTCCTGCTCTCTCTTTTTTGGGTCTTTTTCTTTTTTCTTCCCTTTCCCTAACTCAAGGGCTCTAGGAAAGGGGATCACAGGGTCCTTCTCAGATGAAGGACTAGGAATAGGTCTAGATGATTCAATGACTGGATCCTCACAAACATCATTCACAACAGTGGGATCAAAGTAAACTAAACCTTTTCCTTTATTCAAATCAGAATTTTGAGATACATTCACACGAGGAAAGACAACATTTCTCTCAGAATAGATGTTGGTGGCCTCAGTACCACCTCTAGCTGGCTCTACATGCAGATGTCTTGCGGCCTCAGTACCGCTGGCTGGCTTGGCTCTGCTGGTGGCATCAGTACCACCTCCTCGATGTGGTGAAATGGCGGCCTCAGTACCGCCGGGTGAATCAGCATCTCGGGTGGCATCAGTACCACCCTCATCATGGTGTGCGGCTTCAGTACCGCTCTCCTCTTCCTCATCTGGCGCTCTAGATGGATCCTCGTGTGGTCGCTCAGATGAGGCGCCGCCTGCTGGTCTTCTACCGCTCCTAAGTGTGACAAAATCAGCATCAAATAAATCCGACGAGATAACATCAAATGAGTCACTAGAAGTGGTAGGTTCAGTGTGAACTACCTGCTCAGATTTCCTCTTCAAATTATTCGGATTAGGTTCGATCTGTGCAGGGATGGCGGCCTTCCCTCTCATCAGGTCCCGCATCTCCTGGCGGAACTCGTCCATCTCCCGTCTAAAGGTAGCCTGCTGCTCTGTGAAGAGACGGGCTAAATCATCCATGGCGGGGCTCTCATGGGAGCCCGACGGGTTGCCTCTCTGATAATGAGGCTGGTGGACCTGGTGCTGCTGGGGCTGAGAGGGGTAAGAGGAATGATGCTGCTGCGGGTGAGCCTGCTGCTCACGTCTCCAACTCTGTCCCTGCTGCTGATAGGGACGAGATACGAACGATGATGGCTGGGATGCTGGGTGCTGCTGGTGATCCCTCTGCTGGGAGTACTGCCCTCCATGACCGGCTGGCTGCTGCTGGGGTTGGTTACCCCCATTCCCCCACCTGAATCCGGGATGGTCTCGTCGGATTCCAGGTTGAGGACGGTCATACCAAATTCCGTTGACATCCATCAACGGCTCTGCATCGTATGGGGCGGGTGGGAGTACATCCAGAGGCTGATCCGGCTGATATACCACCATCTGTAAGTCTGGAGATGGTGGTGCCTGGTAAGAGGGCTGCTGCTGCTGGTACGGCTCCGCCTGTACAAGGTGAACTTGTCTAGGCTGCTGCAAGGAGCTGGAGCGCTGGGACGAGCTGCGGCTGCCACCGGAATCGCCTCGCGACAGAAGACGGGGCTGAGGAGCCGTCTGTGCCTCCTGAAGACACAAGAGCTGGGTCTTCATGTCGCTCAGAGTCTGTGCCATTTCCTCCATCTGAGTTATACCCTGGCACTGCTTCTTCTCTATGATCTCCATGCGGTCCAACTTCTCACTGATAATCCCCATGTCCGCAGCGGCCGACTCTGCCTGTGCGGCTGCAACTGTGGACGAACTGGATGGACCTGCATCAACCCGTGCTATCCGCTGATACTGCACGGGTCCTGGCGGCTGAACTCTCTGTGTGTACAACCGAGTCTGGGACATCACCATGTAATTCTCGGACATCTCCTCAAAGATGGCCCAGACTTGGTTGTGGTCCTTGGCAAAGTAGGACCCGCCGCAAGAAGCATTCACCAGACCCTGAAGCTCTGGTGTCAGCCCACTGAAGAAGCTCTGAACTAGGTTCGGCTTCGAAATGTCGTGGTGGGGGCATCTATCCAGAAGCTCTCTGAACCTCTCCCATGCCTCGTGAAATTGCTCGTTAGGTTGCATGGAGAAGTTGTTGATCAGGGCCCTTGCTGCATTCGTCCGCCCGAGTGGATAGTACTTGTTCAAGTACTCGGTGCGGAGTTGATCCCAAGTATATACAAACTTCCCTAGATGTTTCAGCCAGGCGGCTGCTCTATCTGCCAGTGAAAAAGGGAAGGCCATCATTCGAATCGTATCTTGGTCCACACGACGGTCGTGGACAGTGCTGCAGATCATCAGAAACTCCTGGAGATGGAGGTGTGGTTCCTCAGTGGCGAGTCCATGAAAGTGAGGAAGCATCTGCAGGGTGTTCGGAGGGAACTTGAAATCCCCCACGATAGCAGGTATCACCACCCATTGGTGCATCAGTGTAGATCCAGGGTTGTGAAGCTCCCGCATCGGTCTTGCTGCGGCGGCGGCTGCCGCTGCTGCGGCGGCTGCTGCTGCGGCTGCTGCCTCTGCATCAGCATCAGGGATGTCCTCAGGCTCGCTCGGCTCGTCTCGCTCTCTTCGGAGTCTCTCCAACTCCCTCCTCATCTCGATCATGAAAGCCCCCTGATCGCGTAACTGGTTCTGAACTGTCTCTAACGACGCGATCAGGGTGGAGTTGATCGCTCCCTGGTCTAAGACAAAATGTTCGGGCTGACGATCATCTGAACTACCGGCTCCAGCCATTGGGATGTCTGCAAAATCAGAAGAGCCCAACTCAGGTTCTGTCAAATGAATTCGTCTCTCTTCGGGCTCATGTCTCTCAGGAACAGAAGAAAGGGGATCGAGGGGGAACAGGGTGGATTCGAACTCGGGCCCGGAGAGCTGGTCTCGACTCTCACGGGCCAACCTAGATGATGAAGGAGACTCGCCTGAAAGCGGTGCAGCCAGAGGCTGCCTAAGAGATCGTCTACCCATCATCTTGATCTTGGCGAGTTGGGCGGATGGGATCTGGAGAAAATATGATTGCAAGCAAACCCCCGGTTCACCAACGCAACACAATGTGAAGACCGTGAAAGATCGGTCAATTTATCTTGTCAATTTTATTTGGTGAACATTCAAGATATCAGAGCGATTACGTGTGACCTGTTAGGATACCCGATACTCTCTCAACCGACTGTCCCGCACAGAAGAGTCGGTAATCAGTCGAGAAGAGCACCGGAGGGCTTTACCTAGTGTTCGGGTCACTCTCTCGCACAATCAAACCAAACAATGAGGGGGTTGCTCTCCCCAAGACAAATTTTTATGGTGAATGTCTTTTAGGGTCAATAATGTTATCCAGTCCCAATTTTTTTTGTTTTTCTTTTTAAATATTTTTCAAAAATAAATACAAGCGGCCTAACGGTTTTTCCGATTCTCCTGATGATTAAGTCCAATAAAACAGAGGGAGAAGACGAAAAAAAGCCAATGCACGGAGAAATCAATGATGCATGCAGAGAAAGAAATGCGTACCTTGTCTCCAGCACTCTACATGCAAGTGATCCGCGCAGAATTTAAATACAGAAATAAAACTACCTAAATGGTGCAGCGGGAAAAACCGGATCCTAGATGAGCAACTTCTATTGATCGTGAAGAACAATAGTTAGCTAATCGGATAGAGTCCGGAGTCCGATCTTGGGAGTCACTCGGTGCCCACCACAGTGGGTCCTGCCAGCGCTGTATGTGACTCCTCACGGCACGTGGTCTCAAATCCAATTTCACTAACTTTTTCAATTAATTTTATTAAGGTCCAATTACGTTCTATAGGAACAGATATTCTATTAGGTGTTTGGGCCTTAAATATCTACGTCACAATCAACAGAAATTCCTAAATCTAGGGGCTAAAACCGCGAGAAACACCGGAAAAGGCAGCTAGCTATGAAAACCACGATAAAAGCCGCGAAAATCCGGATGGGTCCCCCGAGCACACCGGTGCTCAGTGAAACAGACCCGCTAAGTTACAAATGTCCAAGAATGTCCAAGAGTCTGAAAGTCCTAAATTATTACAACAAGAATAATGTTCTCTCTCTCTGAAATAAAAATTTTTCCTCTCCTCTCTCTCTCTTCCTGCTCTTCTTCCCGTGCGGGTCCTCAAAAAGTATACTCCAAATTCCAAGCAGTACCTCGCACAAAAAATCAAAGAGAGAGAATGGTCAGAAAACAACAATAATATAGAGAGACAAAAATAGAAGAATGAATAATTGACTACAAAGCCGTGCTCCCCGGCAACGGCGCCATTCTGATCACGCAAAATTCCCGAACAACTAAGGTAGAAAATAAGTCACAATGTCGTTGTCCTCAGTCACTCGAATGCGTAAATCAAGAAAATAAACCACTCAAAGAAATCAAACAATCAAAACACAGAATAGAGCGGTCCTGCTATAAGATTAACCTGGTATAGCTCCCAGGGTCGAACTCAAGGAGCACAGATTGGCTTAAAAAGCCTACGATGTAGTCAAGAATCCAAAAGAGTCTTTTTTTTTTATGGTTTTTTTTTTATTTGTTTTTGAATTTTTTTTTTTAGAATTTGAAAAGATGAGAAAATGAATGAAAGCACACAAACACTGGACTTCAGCAATTTATACAACACACAAAAATGATGCAAAAATTATGGAAAATTGGTTTTTAGGTTTTTTATGTTTTTTACTATTTTTGGTGAATTTTTGGAATTTTTATAATGGGTAAAATAATTATTAAAAATCAAACAATGCAAAGAATGTAGGGTACTGTCCTGCAAGGCTTAAGACCACAAAATAGAATAATTTTGGATCTCAAAAAGCCCTAAAGGTAATTTTCCTATATTCTATAAAGAATAAGGAAAATTTAGGCACCCTAATTATTATTTTTGGATTTTTAATTTTTTTATTACAATTTTTATGGGTTTTTAGGGGTTTTTCAATTTTTATGGTTTTTATGTGATGGACAGTAGCCAAAATTGGCTGAAAAATCAATCAACAAGCAATAAACATTATCTAATTTTTTTGGAATTTTTGGAGATGTTTTTATATTTTTTTTGGTAATTTTAAAGTCAGGCAGTAGCAAAAATATGGGTTTTTGATTTTTTAAAAATAATAAATCAAATCAGAAATGTCCCCAAAAATCATAGAAATTCCTACACCATGGCAGGAGCCATGTGTCAAAATTTCATTGGATTTGGAGGTCGTTTGATATTTTATTCAAAAATAAAGGTGGGGCACTGTGCACAGGGACCTAAGTGCAAATACCCAAAAGTTCTGGGGTCCTGGTGCAATTTACCCAAGAAATCACGTGCCAAGCACGTGTCTGGGGCACACAGGGACCTAAATGTAAGAAAAAATAAGTCCGAGGACCTATTGATAACAAGTATCAAAAGTCCAGGGGGCTTATATGCAATTTACCCAAAATAATTCGCACATGCGCATATAAAGTGTTCACAGGGGTATAAATGCAATTTCACAAAATATTTCATTCATTGCATAACATTCCAGAACTACAGGGCCAAAGATGCAAATAACCCAACAAAACACGTGCCAAAGCACGTGGGTCTCTACTGGCAGGGGTATAATTGCAATTAAAATAAAGCGCGAGGTCCAGAATGCAAATAACCCAGAAAATAAACAACGTGAATTAAAAATTACAGGACTGAACTGAAATAAGAAAAACAGAGGGGGGCCTATGATATTTACCCCTTTATTAATAGCGACGGCCCGATGGTGACGCGTGGCAGATCCAACGGTGGAGAACGAACGCGCCTTTACTCCTTCGGCTCTTGGGCTCGATCGACGGCGGAGAGAGGGCCACGTGGCTGATCTGACGGTGCTGGGCTCGGGTCTCTCTCCTCTGCTACTGACGGCTCTGATGCGCTCCTCAGATGGATCAACGGTCGCTGCTCCTCAACGAATGGACGGTCACGATCAGATCTGGAGCAGAGGGTGCATCGAACGGCTCTGGAGGGTCCTCGAAGAACTGATGGCCGGCGAACTTCGCCGGCCTCGTGCGTGGACTCCGGTCCTCCTCATCGGCTGCTACTGATCGGAGAACGTTCCTGTTGACTTTCCGCAGCTGCCGGTGGTGGCCAATGGCCCAGCCGAGCCCTGGAGGGGCTCCGGCGAGGCTGGTGGCGCGAAGCTCCTGGCCTGAAGTTTGGAGGCCTCAGACGCCTCCTTTTGGACCTGCAAAGTATTCAAGGAGCTTCGCGGGTCGAGGGCAAAGTGCCTCGACCCGGTTAGGTGACGTGAAGGTGGATGGTGCGGCGTGGCGAAGGAGCTCCGGCGAGGCGACGGCGGTGGAGCTCGACTCCCAGATCCTGTGCGATCTGGGTTGTGTGGAGGGGTGAAGAAGGTGCGTGAGGAGGTCGTGAAGGTGCTGATCGAGTCGGATTGGAAAATGGGTGATCGGAGTGGCCGGAATCGGAGGTATGCGTCGGAGGTCGGAATTGGGCGTAATCTAAAATTAAGCTAAACTAGAGGGATCTAAGGTTACCTGATGGCTGAAGTAGACTATGCTGGAGATGGGCTATCTCCTGGTCGTAGCTTCGAAGGTCGTCAACGCCTGAAGCTCGGTGCTCGACGCGGCGGCGGAGCAAGGACGGCGAGGTTACGCCGGATCGATGGTTTCGCTCCCTCGCCTCACTGCAACACGGGCAAAAGCTCGCTGTCACTCAGGCCTTGCCGATGGAGGTCACGGGGAAGGAAGAGAAGGGCCAAAGATGCGGCGCGAGGGCGGCGGAGGTGATGGTTATATAGCGTGACCGGGCGACTAGGGTTGAGTGGCGACAGCAAAGGAAGGTGTGGATTCGATGGCGGAGGATCCGGCGAGGGAGAGGGATGTGCGGCGAAGAAGATGGGCGCGGGGGTTGAGTGGATGACAGGCTGGAGCGCGTGGGAAAAATCGGGGAAGGAGGCGTGGCGCGCGACGGTCAGAAAAGGAAGGAGGCGCGGGGGAGTTGACCGGGGTCAACATTCCCCCGTGGCCCAATCAACGGCTGCCACGTGTAGCGGATTTTTGACCATTTATTTTAAGGCAGAAATAGGTCGAATTAGAGAAAACTTAAAACATGAAATATTTTTCTTTTATTTTTTTCTATTTTTTGGTGATTTTTAATTAATTTTTGGGAATAAAAATAGGTTAGCTCTATATATAGGTATATGTACACTATATTGGATTTTTATTTTTGATTTTTTTTATTTGTTATTTTTATGTGTTTTAATGTTAATTTTGTATTTTATTTATTTACAAGATAAAATGAGGAATAAAAGAATATTTTTATTTTATTTTTATCACATATATACAAGGGTGAAATAAATAAATGAATACCTTTATATACATGGTATAAATACAATGTATTTTTTGTATTTTCAATTTTGTGATTTTTATTTGATTTTTGTTTTGTTTCTTTTTATTTAATATATTTACAAAATAATCCATAGAATATTTACAAAAATTTTGGAAAATAAATGAATTTATTTATAGGGTTAAATAATTACAAAGGTGTGGTTTATACACATGATGAAAAGGGAATTTTTGAATTTTTGATTTTTATCTTTTTATTTTGTTTTTAATAGAATATATACACAATATGTACAAGTATATTTTTGGGTGAGGAAAATATATAGTTTTATGTATTTACAAATATGTACAAATGTGAGCCCCTATCTCCCTCTACTTTGGCTTTTATGCGGTCAGGCCCATGCTGAGCCCTCCCTTGGGTTAGGTTGCTCGATATTTATTCTAAATATTTCCCTCTTTTTCTTTTTGCTCTTTATTCTTTTATTTTGTGCACAAAAACATGCTAATTATAGGTTTTTACACAATGCATGCTTTTGGTAATTAATTGTATTTACACATATCTACATGTATTTGAAAAGGGTTTTTGTAGCTAAAATAGAAGAATAAAGAGTGATGAATGGGTATTCATCAGGTAGCACAAAAGAAATCGTTGGCTCAAGATCTGAATGGAGTAAAAGGGCAAAGCCGAAGAAGTCGAACGTGGAGAAGGAAGGATCTATCAGTGAATCCTCCATGTTAATCATTGTCTTGAATAGATAAGGAAGATCAAGATCAGGAGACTCACTAAAAAGGCTGATAGACGATGCATATAATGTAGACAAATTAGTGAAATCATTGAATACCTCAAAGATCGGGTCATCCTCACGAGTATCATCGAGGAGAGAAACCTCAAACTCATGATAAAAAATATCAGAAGACTCGATTTCGTGATCTGATAGATCGGATGCAATCCTAGAAAGTGAAATCGAGTACACAGGGTCTGTGGCATTCTCCCGCTGATAACCCTCGGGGAGTAATTTCGAATCATCAGGAAACTAGGGATCTATGATATCAAATATTAGGCCCTCCAAAAATATATCGACCTCATCAAATGGGAGGACATGGCTCAAATATGGGACAATCTATGTCTGTCAAATCAAAAATTGGTCCCTTAGCAAGCTCTCTATGCCGAGATGGATCAAACTGTATATCTGAATCTGAGAAGATCTTCTGAAGAATAGACACTGAATCAACTGGGCATGGACACTGAAATGACTCAAAGTATAGTTGAGATGTGGGTTCAACCTCTATTTCTTGAGCTCCTAACAAATCTAGAATCCAAGAATCTTCTACGTGAAAGAGCGGGACTGGCTCAAAATCTGACTGTAAATCCAACGAGAACTCATCCAAAGTCTGGCTCTGGGCACTCATAGTGGTAGTCAACACATCCATCGTATGAAAAGTAGTAGCATTCATATCCTTTGATTGGTGTATGCAGTCGAAATCGGCATGAAGTGCCACTCACTCAACAGGTGTCATATCCCCCTCATGCGTTGTCTCGAATAAATCATCTTGTGAATATGGAATGTTTGAAGGTGTATCCAAGATGGTCTCAAATAAATCCAGGTCGGGATTGTGGTGTGAACCACTACACGAGGTAATGACATATGCAATTTGCTCTGTGGTCATCCCCCTCATCGCGATTTGGACTAAGTCAGTCATCGAAAATCCATGTTTCAGAAATCACCTCAAAGATCAAGTAACCTCAACCATGAATCTCTCAATGGATCTTGGGGGTCAACTGAAAGATCATGAATACAGGACCGCATCATATCAGCCATGCGCGAGGGGTAAAATCTCTGCAAAAATAATGATCATAAATCTCCCTATGTAGTAATCTTCCTCCCCAACTCTCTATGCCATCTCAAAGCTCTAGTCTAAAGTGAGAAAGGGAAGGTCATCAGCATCAGATCCTCAGAAGCGATATCAAGGTATGATCGTGATTCACAAAAATCCTCAAACTCGGATATATGAATATAAGGTTCCTCATTCACTCCTCTTGAAAATGTTGGCAGTAGATTAATGAACTCTAAATCCAAAATGATAGGGCTCGATGTAGGATCAGAGTGCGCTTCTTGATCAGTGTAATCGTCCATCATCCTAGGATAAAAGTCGTCTAAAACTCGTAACTGTCCCATTTGCTCTCCTATGGAATACATTCTCATCTCAGCAGGGTCATCACATGGGTCTCATATTTGGTCAATGTGTTCTCCTCGAGCGTCACTCATAGCACGTCCTAAATGGAAAGGTGGGCAAGGAGAAGATGGGAAAGAGGCCGTAGTTCTGAACCCCCAATATAGCGGGCGACAATGATGGGAATCAAATGAAGAAGCCATAAAATTCGGCTGGAGTGGAGTGTGGCCCATCATGAAAAGAGTGAAGTGAAGGGTGGGTGGGTGGGATAGTAGAAAGAGAAATAGAAGGTGACTGCTAATGATCTAGAGAGGATGAATGTAACCGACACACACCAAATATATACAAATGCAATGCAAAAACCCCAATTCACCTACTCAATGTAATGTGATGACTGTGAAGATGCGGTCAATTATCTTGTCAATTTTTATAGTTTAGGTGATCAGACAATAGTTGTACAAACACTTAGGAGGATTAATTAGTATTTGGGCACTAATCCTTAGTGTGTACGTGAGCAATTAAAAATGCAAACAATAAGGGGGTTGCTCTCCCAAAACAATGGTGAAGCAATTACATTTGTTTTTTAAGGGTCAAGTTCAATTACTAGTCCCAAATTTTAATTTTTTAATTTTCTATTTTTTGGATTTTTTTCAAAGACAATGCCTACCGAGCTTTCCAATTTCCTCTTTGATTGATTTGAGCCCAAAAACAGGGGGAGGAAGTCGAAAAAGCCAATGCATGGTTAAACACAATGATGCATGCAGAGATAGAAAATACGTACCTTGCTCCAACACTCTACATGGAATATGATCCGCACATAAAATTAAATATTAAAAGTAAATATACTATATGATGCACGTGTAAATCGATCTTAGACGAGCAGCTTCTAATGATCATGAAGAACAATAGTTAGCTAATCGAATCGAGTCTGGAGTCTGATCTTGGGAGTCACTCGGTGCCCACCACAATGGGTTCTTCCAGCGCGGTATGTGACTCCTCACAGCACGTGGTCTCAAATTCAATTAAACTAACTTTTTCAATTATTTTTAGTAAGATCTAATTACGTTCTATAGGAACAGATAATCTATTAGGTGTTGGGACTTAGCTATTTACGTCACAAACAACAAAAAATCGTATGTCTAGGGGCTAAAACTACGAAAATCAAATATAAAGTTATGGAGATGAAATTAAAAACTCAGAAAATAGCGGTGATGTCTGCCAAGTGCACCGACACTTGCCGAAACAGACCCCAAATAGTGTCCAAATCTACAAGTGTCTATGTCTAAATTATTACCACTATTCACAAAAATTCTCTAAATAAAATAATAGTCTTCTGCTCCTCTTCTTGTGTTGGTCCCTCCCAAGAGTTCAAGTCGTATAAATAGAGATAAGTAACACAATTGAAAAATGACTACAAAGTCGTGCTCCTAGGTAATGACGCCATTCTGATGAGCCAGATTTGGATGTGGTCGTAGTGGATTAAATTAAGCAATGTGTCGTTGTTCTCAACCACTCGAATTGGTCGACGAGAAAAATTTGTAATTAACCACTTAATAAAAGATAAAACAATGACAAGCAAATGTAAGCAATTTTGCTATTCTATTTACCTAGTATAGCGACCAGGGTCGAACACAAGGAGCACGATTGAAAAACTATGTAGTCAAATTTCCAAGAAACTTTTTAGTGGTTTTTTTAATTTTTAATTTTTTATTATTTTTCAAATGAAGCACAAATGATAAAACACACACCATATTTTTTGTATTTTTCAAAATAGAAAAAATGCTCAAAACATTATGGAGAAAATGTTTTGTGTTTTATAGGTTTTAAAATATTTTTGTTAATTTTTCAATTTTTGTAATGTTTTTGTGATTTTATAAAAAAATCAGTCAGTGGAAAATAGAGAAAATAGTGCACTGCCAAGAGTATTTTGTAATTTTCGTTAATAGTAGAAAAAAGAGAAAATAGTGGAAAATAGGTTTTAAAATATTTTTGTTAATTTTTCAATTTTCGTAATGTTTTTGTGATTTTATAAAAAAAAATCAGTCAGTGGAAAATAGAGAAAATAGTGCACAGCCAAGAGTATTTTGTAACTTGAAAATACTTTAAGAGCCCAATAATCATGGAAATTATTTTTACTCTAAACTACAAATAAATATCTACATACAGAGACTGAAATCGTATTTTTTTAGATTTTTTAGAATTTTCTATAATTTTTTAAGATTTTTCATTTTTCGTAATTTTTTTGGGTTTTATAAATGATCTACAAACGAAAATTAAACAAAAAATTAAAAGACAATAAAACACACCTACAATATTTTTTGTAATTTTTAAGTAAATTTTCGAATTTTTATTATTTTTCTGATTTCGTGCAGACAAAAGGCACTATTTTTAATTTTTTAAATATATCAAAAATCAACAAAATGCTATGAAATACTAAAGGAGGATGAAGAAATAACAAGAGCATAACATGATTTTTCCATAATTTATTGACAAATAAACAATATTTCTTTCTATGAAAAATCTCAAGCAATTAAGAGTCTGAAAATCAAGGACTTATTTAGAAATGTTCAAAGTTCTTCCATAAAATATTAGCAAAAAATAAATACAGTGTTCAAAATGCTAATTACCCAAATGAGAGCATGCAAAACACATGACATTTGGATCTGGGCGTCTTGTCAATTTCAAGAAGCTCCAAGGACTTTGTTATGATTTTCCCATATTTTTTCTTATTTTAAAAATGAACCCTAGGGTACTTCGTTCTGTGTCTTTTCTTTCAAATAAAATGGGGCGTTGCCCCTACTAGGCCACCGTGAATATCGCACTACGCATTGGTGGCGCCTCACTAGCAGACGGGGGAGGCGAAGGGCGCATCGATCATCGGGTTGAAGTGGGCAGCGGGTAACTTGCGGGCGCACGGTGGTCTACCACGCGCGGGTGCTGTGGGCAGAGCGGGGACGCGGCTTGACGGAGAGCTCGACGGAGACAGTGCCGCCGGGGTGTGGCGCAGGACCTCGCGCGACGGAGGCGAGGGAGGTGTGCCACTGGAGGCGTGGAGGAGGGTCCCTACGCGGGGCCGAAGGCCTGTGGAAGGGGCCTAGAGGGCGGCCAGAGATGGAGGTGTGCGGCCGCGCCACTAGGAGTGAGCGGCTTGCTGGGCGTGGGGGAGGAGCCTCCAAGAAGAGGCGCGCGGCCGCGCGTGGCGGATGGACCTACTGATTTTTTTTTCATTTTTTTTACTTTTTTAACTTTTCTTTGTATTGTAATTAGAAATAGAAAAAAATTATAATTTTTATCAAGAAAATGTAGACAGGAGCAAAAATAAATTTTTATTATATTTTTTGTTTTTTATTATTTTTATTTTTCTGTAAAACAAATGTGATAGGAGAAAAATAATTACATGAGTTTTTTTATTTATTTATCAACAAAGTGGAGTGTATGAATGGTTGCAGATCTTGACGATGCGGAAGATAGATCCGACAATCCGACCACTGTTTGTGGATGGATGTGGTAGGTTATGTGAGATTGAATGTGAAATGGGGAGATCGAGAGATGAGGCGAAAATCGTATTTGGATGACATGGGTAATATATTTTTTGTGATTTTAAGATCTAACAATTAATCATGAAATCAGAGCAAAGATTAAATCCAAAATTTACCTAGGAAAAATGACAATAAATAAAAGTAGATCTCACCTCAGGAATTTGATATGTCGTGATGGCCTCGACGAAGGCCGACATGCAGTCACCGTACGGCTCGGAGGCCGGGCACCCTTCTTCAACAAGAAAGCTCTCGCAGATCGGGCTCCGCTCCACCAAAGATTGATTAAAAAGTGAAAGGAGGAGGATGTTAGACTTGTGAGCCCTGGGCGAACCATTCTTACAATAAATGTTATTGTAATATTTAAGTTTATCAATAAAAATTATTGATGTTTCACTCCCTTTCTGAAATTATATGAATGAATGCACTATAAGGTCCCTCTGTACATATAGGGTTATGTACCATGGCCAGCTTGATGATCATATAGCTATTGTTTCATTAAATGAATCATAGAGGCTGGTGTTTGGATGAATATCTAAGGAGTTAGATGGAGGACTCATCAAACACCGTCAAATGATTGTCATGTGGAGATCTCCAACCTGAGTAGGAGATGGCAATCCTTTCTCACATAGGCTGATATCTGACCGACCTCTTTATACAGGTCCTCTGTATGGGAATAGTGATTCGGAGGTGTCAGATTAGTTAGGTCAATGGGTTGACCTAACGAGATCGAGATAACTTAAGTCCTATGTTGAATGCTGTCACAGCATAGGCATGCATCCTCTGACCGGAGACAGATATATTGCTATATATCTAAGTATGTACATTTGGCAGACCAATAGGTTGATGACCTAACCAAGGTCTATACACCGACGAGATGGTGTGCATATAAGGGTATATGAGCAATATGATCTCTCAAAGGGATCATACAGGTTCACTTGTGAACCGAAAGACATGAGCTCACTCATGAGGTATTGGGACCGATCAAATTCCATGCATGGTCGTCATGCTTTGGAAGCATGACATGAATTTGAAGGTATGATATATGCTTTGGGAAAGCATATGATCGATACCAAATCCCAATGACCAAGATTGAGAAACTTAATGATAAACCCTGAAGAAGACGGTATAAAATGATCTTGATCTTCGGGTTGATCATGGGTCTTCCAGTATGCAGGATGTACAGGTATTGGGAATACCTGAAGGGTGATGTGATCATAAACGATTGTATATCCATGACGTTTCCATTCCGAGGGAGTGATGAAACATGTCTGGATTTTAGTGACTCCTTTCAGTAGAGAAGCGATCCGATCTTAGTCCAAGTGTTGGACATTGGTCTGAATGGGATTCAGATTCAATGAGAAGATTGGATTTGCGGTCTTGATTTAATCAAGCATCTGTGGGAGGTTCGTTCAATCTGGATTTGAGATAATATCTCAACATCCAAGTCACTATACATGGAATAATACAATCGCCCTGTCCTTATCTCCAAGTATCTGCGGAGAAAGCACATTATTCTTGAAAGGGTTCAAGAATAATTCTTTTGATGAAATATCCAAGCAAGGACTTGATGATTAAATGTGATTTAATTATCAAGCTTAAATATGAATATGATTCATATTGTGAAAATGATTATCTAAGATAATTAAATGAGATTTAATTATCAAGGATTAAGAGAATGTGGATAACACTATCCATGATATATGTGTTATAAATATGATTTATAATATACATATATAAGAGAGAGAATTTATGTAAATAGCATTTGTTAATTAATAATGTGGATTGGATTCACATTTGTTAATTAATTGGAAATGCAATTTACTAACTAGTTTGGGTTGTGAATATGATTCACACAATATTCAATGGCAAGATTGAAATATTCACAAATTAATTTGGAATTAATTTGGTGAATATTTATTATGATTAATTAAGGAATAATATGATAAATAAAATAGAGAAAACCACCTCCATGGGTGGCGTCACCCATGAATTGTTCATGAGTGACGCCCCCCCTTTTAAGGAGGTTGGTTAACTCCACTTCATTTATCATGTTATCTCTTGATTAATTAATTTTAAATGGTTGTTATTGAACAACAATCCTAGCCATTGATTTATCATGGACCAAGCATAGCCCTTGGATCCATGTGTCCCATGGATTGAGATCCATTGGATCCTAAACTAGTATAAAAGGAGGGCTAGGGTAGCCTTTCCAAGTTACATCATCTAGAGTTGTAGAAGACTACTACTCTCTCTCTCTCTCTCTCTAATTCTCGTGTGGTCTCTCTCTAAATATCCAAGTGGCCGTCCACTTTGCATATTGAAGAGGAGAGCATCTTGCTTCGCCTTCGACGCTTGGATCTTCGTCAAGGATTGCGGGAAGGACGTGACTCATTATCGTGCCCGCAAGCGCATTCTCCGTGGGTCGGACTTAAGATAGGAGGATCTCTACTTTGGGATCTCGCGATCACAACCACGCTTCAAGAGGTATTCCTTATACTTTGTGGTTTGATGAAACAATCCGAGAAGTGTTCTCGTGATCATGTGGTTTCATCGTTATGTTAAAAATTTTTAATTTCCGCTGCATCTAGCATCTAGTACGACTAGTTGCTCCGATCGTATATGATACGATCAACATGCTTCCGTGATGCGCTTAAGGATTCTCAATATCCTTCAAGTGGTATCAGAGCCATAGGTCGAATAAGGTTTTGGATGTGATCCATGAACCTTAGACGATTTGGTTCTTGAAAGGGTTGCGAAATTCTTACTGCATTTCAATTTTCGCACCTCTGTCTAATTAAATTTTTCTGTACTGTTTAAAATGTTTAAACACGAAATTTTCAATTGGATTTTGTTCCCCATTAAACAAGGAAACCATAGGACTTGAGTTTACTAAATTTGGACTTTATTCGCTCAAGATATGGCTTTTTGAATATGACTATATTCACTGTTGCGGGAACTGCGGATTTGAACGTAATTATGAGATGATTACGGTTTTAATCCACCTTGAAATGCGTGAATTATCACTTGGGTTCTCTAATAAATCAAATAGGCAATCTTTGAAAACTGAGTTTGCATTTTTTGGATTTAAGTTGATCAAGATAAGTTAATTTTAGTGATTGGGGGTCACTGCTGGAAATTAACAATTTTGATCTTGAACCTTGTGATATGTCATTCAATTATCATGATGAAAATTAATTGTTAATTTTCTGGAATAATTAGTGATAAATATTTGTGAAATATTTAAAGAAATAATTATTTCATTGAATGACACTTGCCTAAACTACAATGATGAGATATTAGATCTTGATCATTGTTTCATCAACAAACATTGCTTTCATGAAAACAATAGTTTATCCTACAATAGTTGTAGGACAACTTTTACATGAAAAACCCTTTCTCATAACTATATGGTATAACTTTCGGTTGAAAAACCGATGAACATCTCAAAGTACATGATGGTCTATCTGGTATTATCCTTTCCCGATGCAGATGTGGTGCCTAGTCGGAGAGCATTGGGGTCGCGGGTTGCAACGTATGTGGTCCGTCCCACTCTCGTCGGTACTGGCCATGACAGCGGGTAGGGATTGTATAATACCGGAGATAGACAATATGTATTTTTCTAATTATTAAAATTCGAATAATACGTATTTTGAGATTATACCTACTATTCAAGTAAAAGACATGTTTGTTGATGATTGGATTAATGATTAAATTAATCATATCCAATAAACACTCTATTTTGAATAGATGTGTATTTCCCTTGGAAGAATTAATTATGTGAATATTGATTCACGATAATTAATTACAAAATTTGAATACGAAGTGGAGGATCACATAAGTGACATCCATGGTCTCCCGTCAAGGCGAAGGGTTTCCGTCGCCAGGGATTGTATGTAGGAGACGCCTGTCCGAAGTGACAGCTCCTGTATGCAAGCGCATCTGGATCGGGCTCTTTGCTTCTCGAAAGAGTAAGGCCGTATGCGTAGTGACCCCAATATCGAGTCCTCATATTATTGGGGCGATATTGGATTGCGCATAGCGAGTTCTAATCCTGTTGACGGTTGGTTCAATTAACAACGGGTCAACATCATCTTAGGGGTGGTGGGCCCGGGTGTTAAAGACCGAATTGGGAATGCAAGTTGGACTTGCAAAGGCAGAATGAGTTCCCGCTTCTTTTTATCGGAGTCGCAAGTTCTCATATTATTGGGATGTGACAAAGATAGGAAAGGAGATCCCAGATCTTGCTTGAGATATAGCGGTAAGTATATCTCTTATTTTGAAAGACAATTAGGGAATAATCTTTCAAAGTTGACCTATCAAGACAAATTTGATTTAAAATGCCTTAATCAAATTATTCTTAAAATGAATATATATAATTATTCTAATATAGTGCATTCTTAATTTCAGAAAATGAAGTCCATGAACCCACTTAGCAGGCTTCTAGAGGTCAACCAGTTGACCGGACCAAATTATTCGGATTGGATCCGAAATTTGGATCTTGTTCTCTCTGCAGAGCGCATCTCCTACGTGCTTAGCAAGGACAAGATAGCAAACCCTGTGACTGATGAAGATAAATCATATAATGATAAAAATGATGAAGACCATAATCTGGCAAGGTGTTACATCCTTGGGTCATTGTCCAATGTGCTTCAGAAGCAACATGTGGAAATGAACAATTGCCAAGAGATTATGCTGAATCTGAAAGAAATGTTCGGTGACATAAACCGCACACAGCGTTATAATGTGATGAAAGAGCTTATTCGCTGCAAGATGCAGGAAGGGACCTCTGTCAAAGAACATGTACTCAAAATGTTTGGGTACCTCTCTGAGTTGGAAACCCTGGGAGCCTACTTGGATTCTGAAATGCAAGCTGATTTCATTCTCCTGTCACTCCCTAAGTCTTTCAACAACTTTGTCGTGTGTTACCACATGAACAAAGGTGATTTCACAAACGCTGGGCTGTTAGCTGCATTGAAGTCTGCAGAAGACGTCATGAAGAAGGACGGCCCCTCTGCTAGTGCAATGGTTGCACAGGTGAGAGGAAAGCGCAGGCGGAAGCAAGGTTCTCAGAAGGGCCCAGCCTCGAAGAGAAAGAAGAAGAATCAAGGAGTTGGTTCATCTTCTAGTGCTTCCACGCTGATGACATTGAAAAAGACCGATGTCTGTCACCACTGCAAGAAGCCGGGGCACTGGCGGCGTAACTGCCCAGACTACCTGAAGTCCACTGACAAAGGTAAAGCCCCAGCAGGTATGAAATCTACTTTCATCATTGAAACTAGCTTTCTCGTTGGACGAGAAGGAAGTTGGGTTGTAGATTCTGGTGCTTCTGTTCATGTATGCAATTCATTGCATTTGTTTCAGGAAACTAGGAATCTGGAGCATGGGGAGATAGTTATCCAGATGGGATCTGATGCAAGTGTTGCAGCAGTCGCCATCGGGACGTGCAGACTGTCGTTATCTAGTGGTCGAGTCCTAGTACTTAAAGAGTGTCTTTATGTACCTGAAGTCAGAAGGAATTTAATATCTGTATCTAAGTTAGTTAGAAATGGATATTCCTTCATTTTCTGTAATAAATTAATCATAAACCGTTATGATAAATATATTGCGGATGGTATTTTGACTTCTGGTGGACTCTATGAATTGTGCATTGATGAATGTGTCATGAATGTTACTACCACTAATAATAAAAACCCCAAGAGATCCAGGGAGGATGGAAATCATTACCTTTAGATTTTCTACAGGTTCAATCTTTACCTACCTGCGAACACTGCATTCGAGGTAAAATGACCAGAACACCTTTCCGTAACAAGGTTATGAGATGCGAGGGTATTCTCGACCTAATACATACTGATGTATGTGGTCCCTTCAATACCGCGACTAGAAATGGATATCGATATTATTTGACGTTTATCGATGACCATTCGCGATATGGGTTTATCTTCCTGCTACGTCATAAATCTGAAACCTTTGAAAAGTTCAAAGAGTTTAAGGCTTTGGTTGAGAACCAAGCAGACAGGAAGATTAAACGGATTCGGTCTGACCGAGGTGGTGAGTACCTCTCAGATGAATTCAAGGAATACCTTAAAGAGAGTAGAATTGTCTCCAATCTCACTCCTCCTGGAACTCCCCAACTTAATGGTGTTGCTGAAAGACGCAACAGGACCATCATGGACATGGTCCGATCAATGATGAGCAAAGCACATTTGCCTCTTAGTTTCTGGGGATATGCAGTAGAGACTGCAATATATATCCTAAACAAGATTCCTAGCAAATCTGTACCCAAGACTCCTCATGAGCTCTGGTATGGAACCAAACCTAGTGTTAAACACTTGAGGGTTTGGGGATGCTTGGTCCATGCAAAGAACGTGGACGCAAGTAAGCTAGAATCTCGCACTCGTGAGTGCTACTTCATTGGGTATGTTAAAGATGGTATTGGATACCAACTTTATGACCCTAAGACCCAAAAGGTTTTTGTCTCTAGGGATGTGAAATTTCTGGAGGATTATTTCCTTAAAGGTCAAGACAAGAATGAAGTAGAGGAACTCATTGAATCCACTGAGGATTCTGAGATTCCTGAACCAGAAACTGAAGAGATAAATGAAGATGAAACACCCATACCTCTTCGAAGGAGTTTGAGGGTGGTTGCACCACCTGAAAGGTATGGATTCCATGTGTCAGGAGAGACTGACAATGATCCTTCTTCATATGATGAAGCACTTGCGGATCATGACATGGATAGATGGATGCTAGCAATGAAGTCAGAGATTGACTCCATGCATAAGAATGGTGTATGGACCCTAGACGATCCACCTAAAGGGGTAAAACCCATTGGGTGTAAATGGATCTTCAAGAGAAAGAGGGGACCTGATGGGAAAGTAGAGACTTTCAAGGCACGGCTCGTGCCCAAGGGCTACACACAGAGAGAAGGCATCGACTATGATGAGACATTCTCTCCTGTGGCCATGCTTAAGTCCATCAGGACACTGCTGGCTATAGCTGCATCTCTTGACTACGACATCTGGCAGATAGACGTCAAGACGGCTTTCCTCAATGGATACCTCGAGGAGGATATCTATATGGAGCAGCCCCAGGGCTTCATAGCTGAGGACGGTAAAATATGCAAGCTGAAGAAATCCATCTATGGGCTCAAACAAGCTTCTCGTAGTTGGAACATCAGATTTGACGAAACCATAAAGAGTTATGATTTTGTGCAAAACCCTGATGAACCTTGTGTGTACAAGAAGCTTAGTGGGAGCGCCATTGTGTTCATCGTGCTTTATGTAGATGATATCCTTATCATTGGGAATGATACAGGAATAATGACCAGTGTGAAGATTTGGCTATCCCATACCTTCGAGATGAAAGATCTTGGAGAAGCCTCTTACATCTTAGGCCTGAAGTTGTTCAGAAACCGAGAAAAGAGAATATTGGGATTATCACAACATGGATACATCAAGAAGATTCTTGAACGATTCCGTATGGATAGTTCGAAGAAAGGATTCCTCCCCTTAGGACATGGTATCCATCTGTCCAAAGGGATGGCTCCTCAAAGTGTTGAGGAAAAGAAGGCCATGGCTGGATGCCCTTATGCATCAGCCGTAGGAAGCTTGATATATGCCATGATGTGTACTAGGCCAGACATCTGCCATGCAGTGGGAGTGGTAAGTCGTTACCAATCCTGCTATGGAGAGAAACACTGGAATGCAGTAAAGAACATATTCAAATATCTAGGACGGACGCAAGATTACATCTTGGTCTATGGAGATGGTGATCTCCAAGTCTTGGGATATACAGATTCAGACTTCCAGTCAAATATTGATGATCGAAAGTCGACATCAGGGTTTGTATTCCTGTTGAACGGTGGTGCTGTGAGCTGGAGAAGCAAGAAGCAGGACACTACGGCGGATTCAACAACAGAAGCCGAATACATTGCCGCATCGGATGCTGCAAAGGAGGCGGTGTGGTTGCGCAAGTTCATCTTGGAGCTTGGCGTAGTTTCCTCTGATACTCCCGCCCCGTTACTCTGCAATAACACTGGAGCCATTGCCCAAGCAAAGGAACCCAGGTGCCATCAGAAGAGCAAGCACGTGGAAAGGAAATACCACATCATTCGGGAGATTCAAAAGCGTGGTGATATCATCATCACCAAGGTGGCCTCTGCCGACAACATTGCTGATCCTCTTACCAAACCTCTGACACAGAAGGTTTTTGACCAGCATGTAATGAGTATGGGTTTACGGATTGTACATGAATGGTTCTGAGGGCTAGTGGGAGATTGTTAGACTTGTGAGCCCTGGGCGAACCATTCTTACAATAAATGTTATTGTAATATTTAAGTTTATCAATAAAAATTATTGATGTTTCACTCCCTTTCTGAAATTATATGAATGAATGCACTATAAGGTCCCTCTGTACAATTAGGGTTATGTACCATGGCTAGCTTGATGATCATATAGCTATTGTTTCATTAAATGAATCATAGAGGCTGGTGTTTGGATGAATATCTAAGGAGTTAGATGGAGGACTCATCAAACACCGTCAAATGATTGTCAAGTGGAGATCTCCAACCTGAGTAGGAGATGGCAATCCTTTCTCACATAGGCTGATATCTGACCGACCTCTTGATACAGGTCCTCTGTATGGGAATAGTGATTCGGAGGTGTCAGATTAGTTAGGTCAATGGGTTGACCTAACGAGATCGAGATAACTTAAGTCCTATGTTGAATGCTGTCACAACATAGGCATGCATCCTCTGACCGGAGACAGATATATTGCTATATATCTAAGTATGTACATTTGGCAGACCAATAGGTTGATGACCTAACCAAGGTCTATACACCGGCGAGCAGGTGTGCATATAAGGGTATATGAGCAATATGATCTCTCAAAGGGATCATACAGGTTCACTTGTGAACCGGAAGACATGAGCTCACTCATGAGATATTGGGACCGATCAAATTCCATGCATGGTCGTCATGCTTTGGAAGCATGACATGAATTTGAAGGTATGATATATGCTTTGGGAAAGCATATGATCGATACCAAATCCCAATGACCAAGATTGAGAAACTTAATGATTAAACCCTGAAGAAGACAGTATAAAATGATCTTGATCTTCGGGTTGATCATGGGTCTTCCAGTATGCAGGATGTACAGGTATTGGGAATACCTGAAGGGTGATGTGATCATAAACGATTGTATATCCATGACGCTTCCATTCCGAGGGAGTGATGAAACAGGTCTGGATTTTAGTGACTCCTTTCAGTAGAGAAGCGATCCGATCTTAGTCCAAGTGTTGGACATTGGTCTGAATGGGATTCAGATTCAATGAGAAGATTGGATTTGCGGTCTTGATTTAATCAAGCATCTGTGGGAGGTTCGTTCAATCTGGATTTGAGATAATATCTCAACATCCAAGTCACTATACATGGAATAATACAATCGCCCTGTCCTTATCTCCAAGTATCTGCGGAGAAAGCACATTATTCTTGAAAGGGTTCAAGAATAATTCTTTTGATGAAATATCCAAGCAAGGACTTGATGATTAAATGTGATTTAATTATCAAGCTTAAATATGAATATGATTCATATTGTGAAAATGATTATCTAAGATAATTAAATGAGATTTAATTATCAAGGATTAAGAGAATGTGGATAACACTATCCATGATATATGTGTGTTATAAATATGATTTATAATATACATATATAAGAGAGAGAATTTATGTAAATAGCATTTGTTAATTAATAATGTGGATTGGATTCACATTTGTTAATTAATTGGAAATGCAATTTACTAACTAGTTTGGGTTGTGAATATGATTCACACAATATTCAATGGCAAGATTGAAATATTCACAAATTAATTTGGAATTAATTTGGTGAATATTTATTATGATTAATTAAGGAATAATATGATAAATAAAATAGAGAAAACCACCTCCATGGGTGGTGTCACCCATGAATTGTTCATGGGTGACGCCCCCCCCCTTTTTAGGAGGTTGGTTAACTCCACTTCATTTATCATGTTATCTCTTGATTAATTAATTTTAAATTGTTGTTATTGAACAACAATCCTAGCCATTGATTTATCATGGACCAAGCATAGCCCTTGGATCCATGTGTCCCATGGATTGAGATCCATTAGATCCTAAACTAGTATAAAAGGAGGGCTAGGGTAGCCTTTCCAAGTTACATCATCTAGAGTTGTAGAAGACTACTACTCTCTCTCTCTCTCTCTAATTCTCGTGTGGTCTCTCTCTAAATATCCAAGTGGCCGTCCACTTTGCATATTGAAGAGGAGAGCATCTTGCTTCGCCTTCGACGCTTGGATCTTCGTCAAGGATTGCGGGAAGGACGCGACTCATCATCGTGCCCGCAAGCGCATTCTCCGTGGGTCGGACTTAAGATAGGAGGATCTCTACTTTGGGATCTCGCGATCACAACCACGCTTCAAGAGGTATTCCTTATACTTTGTGGTTTGATGAAACGATCCGAGAAGTGTTCTCGTGATCATGTGGTTTCATCGTTATGTTAAAAATTTTTAATTTCCGCTGCATCTAGCATCTAGTACGACTAGTTGCTCCGATCGTATACGATACGATCAACACGCTTCCGTGATGCGCTTAAGGATTCTCAATATCCTTCAGAGGAGCCCATTAAAAAGAGAAGAAAAATAAAAAAAGGAAGGAATGTACAAAAGAAGAAGGTTTTTATTAGTTAATTAATAAAATAATTAAATAAATTAAGTAATTAAAAATAAATTTTGTATTTAATTAAAATAAAAAAATTAAATAATTTCCAAAATTAATTAGCCACCTTAATGGTGGCTACTAAAGGTATCAAATCAAATCTTATATACATGGTAGGTCCCTTAAGTTAGATAAATCAAATAATTGAATATAAAAATTCGTAATTAAATTAAATTATTTAATTATTTTTATATATTTTATTTTTTTTGATGATTTTTATATAAGGAAATTAGTTGTACACAAATATTATGTACATATAATACAATATACACATATACACATAAGGAAATAAATTTTAAATCAGTTTATTATTTTTTAATATTTATTATTTAATTTTTATTTTATTTTAATGTAAATAATATTTACAATTATGTACTTTATGTATATATAAAAATAAATATGAATAAATATGTATAATAAATAATGGTGTAATTGCACAAAGCACCCTAGAAAACCGACTTTATAATTGTAACTCCAAAAATTATGAAATCATAGCCATTTGAAAGATAATTTAATTTAGAGTTTGGTTCAATTTGAGTTCGTATGGAGCCGGAATTGGTATTTCAATTATAACTTTGCGACTTTTTCTGAGTGTGATTATTTGTAATATGTACGTTATTTTATTTTACAATTATTTTTATTATTTACAAAACATTTTTATTTACAACTTTTATTTTTACAAAAATATTTAATTTGTGATCAATTTACATACAAATAAAATAGTGTAAGTTTTATACAAATATATAGGAAAAGTATTCACAGAATATTTTTAGATTTTTGGATAAAAGACCCTATCTCCCCCACTTTATTCCAGGTCGATTAGGTCAAGTCTTGACCTTCTCTCGGAGTTTGGGCCAGTTTGTATTTATTGCATAAACACATCCTTTATTTGTCTTTTCTTTTTCTTTTCTTCTTTATTCTTTTATTTTGAATACAAAAGTTTAAAAATGCATATTTAACAAATGCATGCAAAGTGGTAATTACATAAAATTAGTGGCTACTTACATGTTTTTAACTAAAGAAAAGAAGCTAAAATAAAAGAATAAAGTTGATGAATCGTGGATTCATCAACAGCTACCAGAGGCTCCCCTTGGATTAGAGTTTGGTGGCCAAGAGACGCAACTCAGCTACGTGGTCGGCGACCACCGATGTGTTCAGCCTCCCCGTCTTCTGAAGCGTGGATGAGGCCACTAACTCATCGTCCATCTCCGCTTGGAGCTCGGGAACACGTTCCCTCCTCCAGGTATCCTTCGTTTCCAGTTCATTTCCCTATTCAATCCATTTTTCCCATCTATCGTCACCACACATCCACCTGCTCGGACCAGTTGGTCGGATCCCCGATATCCACACCTATCTGTTCCGATCGATGCACAACATCGCCCTCCATCTTCCCCCACAGTATTATCATCCTTAGGCTCGACCATGGGGTCTAGATTATGGTCGGGATCTTCCCCCTCACCTTTGCCGGAGATCGAACCCCACCCCACCATCGCTTCTTTCCATTTTTGCTCAAATAACACGACCGGAGCTTCGCTCCGAGTCGAGCTTGCCTCTGCAGGTGTTTGCATGCGTAGGGATTCCAGTTCCAGCCTCTAGAGGGCCCCCTAGAGTATCTCCAAGTCTATCTTTACCGCCACGCATATTCGTCCAGTAGCTTCCCCATCTAACCCGTCCATTAGATGCGGTGACTTCCACGATCGTTCTAGACCCTTCCGATTGCTCATCGGAGTCGCGGTGTGCATCTGAAACTCGGGTGAAGTTCGTCGGGGTCTTGTTCTTCCAGACCCGCTCTGCTCCATTGGATCGACCTGCCTTTGCCAGATCTGATCTTAGCCTCCAATTAGAGCGGCCTTTGGGCCGTTGGATCTGACGCCTGACGCATCTGCGCCCCATGACCCTTACATTCCCTGGGGCGTCAGATCTGACATAGCATAAGATATGAACCTCACATCCTCGAGCCACCACATCACTCCATGCATCCCCCATGCGCACCGCACACACACTGTCGAGGGTATTTTGCATTTCCTTCCCTGTAGTTTGCATGCTTTATTTTCTAGTTTAATTTAAAAGTTGCAGTTCAAAATTTTTACATATTAGACCCTTGTGTTTCCAGAATTTACACTTTAGTACTCTGAATCTGAACATGTGTGCACGTCTACGTGCTTTTGTGGGTGATTTACATATCATGTATTTTCTAACGCTATATTTTGAATGAAAGGTTTATCTTAATTGCAACAATACCCTTGTGCGTGCTTTAATTAGCATGTGTGTGTATTGTGTGGTCTTTTTGCACTAATACCCTCAAATTTTTTGTATGCTTTAATGTTTTGTTTGGAAACTTTAGGATAATTGTGATTAGCTCCCTTCAACCTGTGTCTTATTTTTAATCAAATATTTATTAAATCAACTCCAAAATTCCACAAAAATTACCCTTAGCTCCTGTTAACATGTAATATTTATGGTAAGTTTTGTGTCGATTTAATTTTATTTGATATTTTCTAAAAATCAAAAACCCTTAAAAATTTGTCTGTCTATTTTATAAAATACAAAAAAAATATAAAAATGGTCTAAAAAATTCTCTAAATATTCATGTGTGTTCGTTTTAGTGTGTTCTTATTTCAGTGGCATGTTTGTTGCATTATCTTTTATAAAAACCCTAAAAATAACAAAAACCTAAAAATCATATAAAAATCATAAAAAATCTACAAAAATAAAAAAAATGGAATTTCAATTTCTGTAATCAGGCGTTTTTATTTCCTTTATCACAAAAATTGCAACCAGTACGTGTAGGAACTTTTGATATTTAAAATTTGCCCTACAATCCAAGTTGTACATTATGTTGTTGTTTTGTGCTTGTTTCATTTTATAAAATCATATAAAAATCAGAAAAATATCATGAAATCACCAAAAACATCTGCATAATTGAAACACAAAATTTTATTTCTGAGCTTTATGTTTTTTAGCCTAAATAAAAATTGTGAAGGCTTCCTTGTGCCTTGGCTTTTATGTGATTGTTCCCTATTTTGAAAAAAATATAAAAAATTGCACAAATAAAACATAGATAACTTTTTATTTTCTTGATGTTGAATACTTCGTACATTTCTATGCTCCTTGTGTTTGACCCTAGGCTCTATACCGGGATAAATAAATAGCAGAGACCGCTACATTATATTTTATTCTAAATTGTTTGTTTTAATTGTGTTCTTGATTTTCTTGATTGACTGAGCCTTGCGATTCGAGACGATGCGACCCTAGATATTACTTAACCCGAGTTGCCTTGGCCCGTCATCACTTGGTCCTGCAAAAATCAACCCCTTGGGGGGTCCTTTCGCTCTCGACCCTACACGTGAAGTTCCATCAAGAAATCGAGGGCTCGAGAGCTCTTATTGGTAAAGAGGAGTGAAAGGTGGCTTGTAGCGGAGCTGTCCAGCGAATGGCAACGGAGGGAGAGCACTGGTCTCGATCCAGAAGGAATCGAGAGGAGCTGGAGGTGCAGGGGCATGAAGAAGCATCGGGGAAAGAAAATGGAGGTAGTCAGCGGGGTGTAGTGTGGTCGGGTATGGTGTACGGGGGAGGTGGAGGTTCATTGGAGCTCAGCTTCGGTGAACTTAGAATGGGGGTGGATTAGGCTAAACACGTGATTAATGCATAAACAAAACACAAAAAAAACTAAGGGCTTAACTAAGCTTGATAATTGCAGTAAAAACAAACCTGACTAGCCTAAACAAGGAAGAAAGACCTCGACGGCCAAGGTTGGTCGGAGATGGAGATGGAAGCTTCTCCACATTCGCCTGACCTGTTACCATGTGCTGAAGACCCCCCAGTCAATGGAGTCGATCAGGAGCACGCTTGAGAGGGATCCAAAGCTAGGGTAAAAGGGTTCGAAAAAATGAATAAAGTTGGGGGTGAACTTTTTACAAGTGATGAGGTGGCTCAAAGAACGAAGAGGGATGCTCGATGTAGTGATGCACAGTCCAAGGTGATGTTTGGGCGTGTATCACCAATATAAAAGGAGCAAAGGTCATCAAAGACTCGACTCAAAAAGATGAAAGGAGCGGGCTCCATAAAAATCTTGAATCAAGGCAAAGACAAGGTTTGACAAGGCACTGGAGGCGGGTCAAAGAGTTGACTTAAGTCAACTCTCCGCGACACCTGGTTGGTCCAAGAAAACCCTCCTGGAAAATATTTCAAAAATCAATAAAAAATAATTAAGAATTTATTGATTTTAATTTATAAAATAAAAAATATTTATTATTTTCTAAATATTATATTATGATTTTTATTTATTTTTTAGATGTCATTTATTACAAGTTACTTTTAGGGGTTAAATATAGGTATATTTATATAAGTATTATGGTCTTTTATTTTTATTTTCTATATTTAATTTTATTAATTTAGTTAATTATTTTATATAAATATAAATTAATTTTAAATACACACACATATATATATATATTATATTTTCTGATGTAATATATACACTTAAGTAAATTGATGTATTAATTGTATAGGTATAGATATAAGTATTTTACCTATGTATTTTATATACATATTGTATTTTGGTGTTTTCTTTATGGTTTTATTTTTGTTTTAATATGTACATATATTATAAATAATATTTACACAATTATAAAAATATAAACTTATAAAAATAATAGATAATAAATAAAATGAATATGTCGATCGGGTAAATTATACAATAGTGGTCTAAACACTAACTTTCACACCTTTACTCCAAAAAATATAAAACCACCTTCATTAAATATTTATTAAAAGTTATATACAATTAAAGGTGATTTTGATATATTTTGAGTTTTTATTTGAGAGTTATGGGCCTGGGAAGTTGTGATTTTGGAATCTTATTTAGACTTTATCTTTAATTCTTTAAATTATTTTGTGTAAAATTAATTTTATATTTCTCTATATTTTATTATCTACAACTTTCATGTATGAAGTTTCTTTATTTTAAGTATAAAAAGTGGAAAATAAAATAGATCCCAAAATGAATAAAAATGAATAGATAAAAGGGATTTTTATTGAATAAATGGCCCTTATCTCTCCCTACTTTATTCCTTGTCGACCAGGTTATAAAGATTCTTAGGTCTCGATGTTTAGGGTCATAAAATATTTCCATTATTTTATTCTTTTCCTTTTCTTTATTCTATAATTTTGGCATTAAAAAAAATATTTTATACACATTTTGTACAATCATGCATGAATGCTAAAATGCATGAAATAAAGGTATTTACATGCATTTACTAGGTTTTTAAGGCCAAAATGATAGAATAAAGGTGTTGAAATGGAGATTCATCAATGATATAGCTCATGCCCTGAATTAAAATGATGACATTTTCAAGGATACCCTTGGCCTCTTTATTGATCCATCAGCAAACTAAATGATCATCATGATTTTCTTAAGAGGCCCTAAGCGAAGAGATTGTACCAGCGATAAGGCTATGATGCTAATTAAAGCATCGTCATCAAGGAGAGAGTAATCGCATGTGTAGTCAGAGATGGTGCATCGGATAAAAGTTGTAGCGGTGTTCTTTTTCCTAGGAAAGGAACGGTGTGTGATGGTGTAGGCAGTGGCCATGGTCAAGATATGACGCTTAGGTATGCTCCTATGCTTTCTCTTCTAGGGAAGAGTTCTAGGGAAGAGGAGCCGATAAATGGGTCATGGCTTGTTGAAGTGGGCATGGATGATCTCATGAATGGTGGCACCACTTCGGGTTCAGTCAATCATTTTTTTTAATTTTTGGACCTCCTCCATACAAGGAAGGAGATCGAAATCAGCATATACACAAGGAGTGCCAAGAGAAGTCTGTACAGTGGCATCCTCAGGGTCAAAGGTGGGACATGAAGTAAATGAGTGTGTGGGTGAATGATCTGGCAGATGGGACCACTCCTCACATTCTGACTCGATCATGTGTCTCCCGAAATATTTTTGTATTTTTAGTTTTTTTTCATTTTTGTATTTCTGGTGATTACAATCTCTCATGGAAATCCTCAAATGAATCAATATCGTCAGATCATGAAGCATCAATCGGGCTCTTATTTAGGCAAGTTAGGTCGTCAATCTGCGAATTCATATGCTCCATGAACTAGGACAGAGTTTCAAGTGTGGACATCATGAGAGGTGACTCCTATAGCTCAGTCTTGTATGGATGTGAAGCTGAAAAATATGGAGGTGGAGGTGGATGTGGATAAAAGTCTGAGGTATGATACTGTGGCTGAGGTGGATATGTACAAAAATCAGTAGAAAAGTCCTCCTAGAAAAAGAAGGTGGATCGGCTGGAGGGTACAAAGAATTCGTGAAGGACGCATAAAAATCGCTCTAGTTAGCCATCTCAAAACAAAAGAAAAATGATCAGAAGAGCA
This sequence comes from Ottelia alismoides, assembly GCA_037367405.1. Lineage (NCBI taxonomy): Eukaryota > Viridiplantae > Streptophyta > Magnoliopsida > Alismatales > Hydrocharitaceae > Ottelia > Ottelia alismoides. The sequence continues at coordinate 1,005,923 of JAZKJV010007582.1, read as the reverse complement.
CGATGGTGAAGTCAAGAGGAATGAGAAGAAGGCGTAAATTGCAGAGGCAATCTAGATTCACACAAACAATCACAAACAAATGCACACAAAACAAACACACCCCTCAATTCACCTACTCAACTTGGTGAAGATTGCAAAAGTGTGGTCTTTTTATCTTGTCTTTTTTAAAGTTAGGTGAGCAATCAAAAAATTGTACAAACATTTAGGAAGGCTGAATGGGATTTTGGCACTAATCCATAGTGTGCATGTGAGCAATGTAAAACGAAGACAACGAGGGGATTACTTGCCCCAAGACAATGATTTTTCTTTTTGATCTTTTTTAGGGTCAAGTAATATTAGCAGTCCCAATTTTATTGTTATCACTTTTTTGGATTTTTCATAAGAATGCATGAGCCTATCAAGGAGTCAATTTTACATAACACCTAGTGTTCAAAATCAAAGGTAGAGACAGAAAAGCAAAGCAAGGTGAAACGATGATGTATGCTAAAGATAAATGCTCACCTTGCCTCCAACACTCTACATGCAAAGATGCTCAGCAAAATTGAAACATATACTATATGCAATGTAGTCGATCGCCCTAGATGAGTAACTGTTGTATTTGTAAAGAACAAGATGCTAAGTATCTAGAAGTCTGAAGTGCATCGATGTCGCCACAATGGATCTTGCCACTGATGTATAACATTTCTCTCGACGCTCGATCTCAAATCCAAATAAATAACAATTTATAGATTTGAGTAAGTCCAAACGTATACTATAGGTACAGGCAAAGGTATTAGCTGTTTGGCCTTAATCTATCGAAAAGAAGATCCTACAACTAGGGCTCAATCAAATAAAAGAAAGAAAACCAAAACCAAATAACAAATGAAAAAAAAGCGAAGAAAACACGTCAAAACCGACAACACCCCCAAGGGAACAATCCCTCGGGCACTCGACCTCGTGAAGTGTAGAGTGTCTTGAGAGTGTCCAAGTTATTACAATCAAAGGGTCTCTTTCTCACTTTAAATTACACAAATAAATAAAATAAATGAAAATGAACTCTGTCTTCAAAAATCTCTCTAAGTCTCCTTCGGTTCTAGGTCAAGAATCTCACATCGGCTTCTTTGTGGGTGCATAGGTGCCTTGAGTAAAGCGCTCCCTCGATCCTCGGTACCTCACACAAAGTCAACAAGAGAGGGTGGTTAGATAGCTTAAACAATTATATCAAACAAAAGAGAAAATAAATAAAGGAAAATTGTAGATAAATAATCACAATCAAACATAATGCCAATCTATGTGGCATTGCTCCTTGGAAACTGTGCCATTTGATAATTGAGATTTTGCGGAGGTCGTGTTAATCCACAAGGCGGATCAATAGTCATTGAGATGACCTCACACAAAGCCCCAATTAATCAACAATTAACCCACAACAAATAATTTAGAAATTAAAATGCAACATTTAAGTCTAAAATAAAGATGTGTATATCATACACGTATATGTAGAGTGTCGAACACAGGGAGCAAAAAAATATAGATTGGGGCAATGAAGCACAAAAATGTGATTACCAGATTATGTGTCTATGTGTCTTTTTTGTGGGTTTTAAAATTTTTAATTTTTTATTGTTGATTTTATAATTTTGTATTAAGATTTTTAATTTTCTGTTTTTATATTTTCTCTTTATATTTTTATTTATATTTTTTTCTTTTTCTATTTTACAAAAGAGATATAATATATATAAGAATACATATAGGGTATATACACAATATGGACTAAGATAAATGTAAATATTAATAAAAATAATCAAATGAAAAATATTTTTGGGCTTTAATTAATTTTGACTATTTTGTTATTTTTTAAATAATTTTACAATTTTTATATATTTTTAAAGTCAAAAATACTCTAAATCGGGGAATAAATAAATACCCCAAATTAAAATGGAGATAAAAAATAGAAAACAAAATAAAAAATTCTCTAAATTATTTTAATATAAAGATAATAATATAGAGGAAAAGAAACATAAAACACAATTTGGAATTTTTGAGAATTCTATAAATTTTTATAAGTATTTTTCGGGTTTTATTAATTTTTAAGAGTTTTCTGTAGTATTTCTTAATGATTTTTGGTCTAAAGGTTAAAAACACATAAATACACAAAATATATTTTTTGGGGAATTTGTCAAAACATTTTTTTTATTTTTATGTATTTTCTATTGCAAATAGGGGCAAAAAGGTTCTTTTTTATTTCATAAATAATAAAACGGTCTAAAATGCAAAATAAAATAATGATATGAAATTACAATGCAACATGAGTCTACTTCTATTTTTTGAGATTTTTTCGAGATTAATTATTATTTAAAATAAATAAAGACAAGAAAAAAACAACAATACTGGTAGGGGCATTTTTGTAAATAAAAATAAGATCAAGGGCCAATGTACAATCTCCACAAAAAGATGTAACTGGAATAAAAATTTAGAAGATTAAATAGAAATATAATAAGTTGTCGAGTCCTCTATACGAAAATGCCAAGCTCATATGTATAAACACTTGAGCCGCGTTGGCGGGACCAAAAAGCAGTTATCAGAAAATCAGGGGCTGGTTTGCAATTTTACAAAAATGTATAACATAATTAAAATGTTTCATAACTAAACATAAATGCCAAAAATTGTAGGGGTCCGCCTGCAAAAATCGCCATCTCACTTGAGGGGTCACGTGAGGTGACGTGGCGTGGACCAAAGGGGTAATTACAAAAAAGGTAAGGGTCTAATTGCAAATTACACAACACTAATTGAACTGTCTAGGGAAGTTTAAGGACAAAAAAATTACAAAAATATCTAGGAAGGGGTGCAAAATGCCCAAACCTTGCATGCGGGCAGTTGGCGAGATTTGTTTCACTTGCCATGTATCAGCCTCACGCGTGCCGATATCGCTTCAGCGATGGACAATCCAGATTAGATCGTGTTCGATGATCTTACAGCTGAAGGCGAGCGGAATCCAATGGCATGCATGCTATCTGGAGCGAGCCTTCAATCCAAGGACTGAAGAAGATAGGGAGGAACAGGGAAGCATCTCCGGCGAGGCGAGCTTCCCCGGCCCCTCTCTTCCTCCTTTGAGGTGCTCTGATGCGCCAAATAGCTCGAACTCCTCCTGTAGGATTTCTCTAAATGCCGGAAGCATCAAAACGGTCAGAAAGGAACCGTAGCATGCCCATGGGGGTGATGGAAGAGAGGGCCTCCAGGAGAAAACGTCACAGTGACGGAGGCTGGCGGAGATGGTGGTGGAAGACCCTAGACGCTCGCCAAAGCCCGCCTCAAGATGCTGGAGGGGAGTTGTCATCTCCCCGGTCGGGAGCACAGCGAAAGAAAGGCCAAATCAAGGTCAAAAGGTGATCAAAATATCAAGGGAAGTCAGGGGGAGTTTTTGTACAAGTGACGAGGTGGGGGGAAGATTGATGGATATGGAGCGTATCAGTGATCCACAGCCCAAGGAAATGCTTGGGCGTGAATCACCAATGTACGAGGAGGAAAAGGCGTAAAGGCAACAATATGAAAGGATGAAAGAATCAACGTGTAGAAAGTCGAGAAAGACGGCTCGAACGTAGGCCTGACAGATAGGGGGCCTTGGTTAGAGAGTTGACTGAGGTTACTGGCAAAGAAAGTTGGTTGGTTCACGTGGACCAACCAAGAAAAACTCTGCCAAATTTTTTTATAAAATCTATAACCAATAAAAAATGATGTTATTATTTTCTATTATAAAATAAAATTTTTTTATTATTTCTATATTGTTCTAATATAATTTTTATTTTTTAAAAGTTATTTATTATGAGTTACTTTTTAGGATTAATGATAAGTATATTTATATATATTTTATGTATTTTATTTTTAGTTTCTAATTTTGATTTTATTACTTTAGTTTATTATTTTATATAATTATAAGTTATTTTTATATACTTAAATATATTTTTGTTGTATTTTTCTGAAGTAATATTTACACTTAAATAAATAAGTCTATTTATTAGATAGATATAAGTACTTTACCTATGTATTTTCTGTACATATTTTAATTTTCTGTAATGTTTTGTTTTAGTTTTAATATGATATATATTATAAGTAATATTTAAAAAATTATAAAAATATTATAAAAATAATAAATGCTGAATAAAATGATAATTTTAATAGCGTAAACTATATAATAGGAGTCCAAAACCTAACTTTCATACCATAACTCCAAAAAATATGAAACCATCTTCATTAAATAGCTTATTAAAAGTTATATACACCTAAGGTGATTTTGAAATATTTTAAGTTTTTACTTGAGAGATATGGGTCTGGGAAGTTTATTTTGGAATTTTATTCTGAGCATATCTTTTATTCTGACTTATTTTTGTACCAAATAAATTTTGTATTTTTCTATATTTAATTATCTATAACTTTTCTGTACAAAATTTCTTTATTTGAGGTACAAAAGGTGTAAAATAAAATAGATCCCAAAAGTGAATAATAAATAAATAAAAGAGGTTTTTATTGTATTTTGGACCCTTATCTCCCCCTAATTTTTTCCTTGTCAACCTAGTCATCAAGATCCCTAGGTCTCGGCGTTTAAGGACATAGAATATCTTCAGTATGTTATCCTTTTCGTTTTTCTCTATATTCTATAATTTTGGCATTAAAACACTATTTTATACTATCTACACAATGATGCATGAATGCTAAATTAAGCAAATTAAGGGTATTTACATGCATTTGCTAGGGTTTTTAAGGCCAAACTAATAGAATAAAGGTGATGAAATGGAGATTCATCAGGCACCCACCATGGTTTTCTCGCTTCTTATTTTTCTCAACGGTTTTCCATGGCTTTTCGAGGATAGGTGTTGATGAATCCGTGATTCATCATCTCATTATCTTGATCTTAGCAAAATCCCTGAGTAAAGTCTCAAATAAATGTACATAAAATTATTAAATTAACAAAATGATTCTTGTAAATAAAACACACTAATTATTGTATATTAGATTGTACAAAATAAATAAACAATAAAAAGCCAAAATTAAAGGAGTTTTTCACATATAAATAGCCCAAAACTTCATGTATTTTTAGTAAATTCATTTCAACTCCTTCTTGGCTAATTCTTTCTCTAACTTTTTCCTAAAAATGTATATAAAAATACAAAAATACAAAACAAATTTCATACCAAATAAATACTCCTAGATCCCGAAGAGAAAAAGATGTAAAATCCAACTTCCCGGCCAAATTTCCACTCCGTATGAACTCCAAATTTACCAAACTTGCTTTTAAAATTCAAGGTAGAAAATTATCTATCCAACAGTGTTAAAATCAGAGCTCATTTGCAAAAGTTGGGTTTTGGGACCTAGATGTACATTGTATATTATGTATATATTCATTCTTTCTTTGTTTTTTATTTTATCTATCTTAATTACGAAAAATAAAAAAATCATTGTTGTGTTGTATTTTGATTGTAGTATTTTATTGTATTTTCCTGTTGTAAATATCTCCTATTAAAAAGACAAAAAAATATGAATTAGAAAAGCAAGCAAAAAATGTACATGTTGTTTGTCTTCTTTTGTAAATTCTCCAGTTTTTTTTTATTCTCCCTTTTTATTATCATACTTTTATTGTATTTTATTTAAATTCACATTCTCTACAATAACTTCCATTTTCCACCATTAATCACCAAGTCTTCTTTCAACCTCCATTCCACTCCACCATTTTGTTAACTCTCATTCAACTCCACCAATAATCTAACCTCCCATTCTACTCCACCACCTGTCTAGCCTCCCTTTCTCTTCTCTTTATATTCATTTGTATGTCCTCATTTTTTCCCATCCACCATTCTAATAGAAAAAGAGAGAGCTTGGAGTGTTTTGTTGGTGACAATGGCGAAGCGTCTTCCTCAAGCGACGAGATCCACGGAGCTTCGCTCCGCGTCACGAGTTCCCCGTCGAGCTCGCGTAGCTTCTCTGATTTTTATTTCGTCAATCAGATCGAGGAGACGACAGTAGTCCAGCGTAGCTGCTCCACAAATCCGGCTAACCTCAGGTAAGTATTTCCTTTCATATCTCTTATTGTTTTGTTTATCGTACATTTCATTCCCTTGTATTTCATCACCATCTTCACTATTTCATCACCATAATGTCCACTTCATTGTCATTTTTATTTGCACTCTCTGTTTAAAAAAATATAATTAAAAAAATCTAAAAAAATATAAATAAAATTTTTTTTGTAACAACAGATAGTGAATCAAAAAAATTAAAAAAATAAACGAGGCAACAGGCGCCGCTCGCTACTCCCCCTCCTCCCACGGGCAGTAGTGCCTCTCGCTACCTCCTCTCTGCCGCCCGTGACCCTACCCCGCACGCGGCAGCACGACCGGCGCTTCCCTCCTCACCATCTGTCACCTACAACCTCGTCGCCCTCGTGCGACCCCCCTTCCGCTGCTAGCGGCTCCAGCCTCTGTCGCCCTCTCCCCGCCCACCTACCCACACTGCCAAGCCGCGTGAGCTCGCCCACCGCGGCTGCCCTCTGCACGCCGGAGTGGCTGCGTGACCACTCTCACCGCCGGTCGCACATCCGCCGAGTGTTCCCCCCGTCGTCCCTTGTTGGCTTCCCTGCGCCCTAGCCAACAAAGGAGAAGGTGGTTGTCTTTTCTTTGTTTTTTTATTTTTTTAATCTAAAAATTGCTCATTTTTCCCGTAAAGTTTATGAAATTACAAACAATCCATGTGCATTTGTTGTGTTGTTTAAGTCATTTATGTTTTGCATGGATACCCATGTGTTTGACTATTAATTTGAACTTAAACTTTGCTTCTTTTATTTCAATGAAAAATGTCCTGATGTTGAACAACTAGTTCTCTACCACTTGGTTATTTATTTATATTTTTCTGATCTTTGAGTAATTAATTAAAATTATTTATCTGAAATTCTGCATATTTTACCCATTATGTGCTCTTAAATACATATATGACACATAGTTGCTCTAATAATTCCGCAAAAGTTAGACATGATGCATTGATACGTGATTGAATTACTATCCAAATTTCATCCAAAATAGAGTTGTCTTGTGCCTAAAATAAATTATAGAGTGATCTGACTATTTGAGTTTTAATTAAATCCACATACATCCTTTTCACAAAATTTCAAGTCTCCTGAATTCCATATGAAAATACCAATATGAGATAATTCGCTCTATGCATAATTTGATAATATGGATTTATTAGGAATTAATTACTCACTATCACTCTATTTTCACTAAAAAATTCATAAAAAATTCATATTTTGTCAAACATTTTCAAAAATATTATTACGGTATCCTTGCATCATGATTTTATTCCAGTAAAATTTTCATAAATTTTGCTTAGCGTTTGTGTGAAAAATTACGAAAATACGCATAAAAAGGGTGTTTTAATTGTTTCATTTTAACCCATAAAATTCCAAAAAAAGGTGTCTTGCATTCATCACTGGATTAAGTTTACTGGAAAAATATGGCTAAATTGAACTGATTTGATATTAAAATTAATTTGGTAAAGTTGTGTGATTTCTTAGTAATTAATTCACCCGTATTTTGCATTGGCATTTTTATTTGCATTAAAAAAATAAAAAACACCATTTTGAAACCTAAATCTTAATTTTTGAATTAACCACAAAGTTGTTCCTTTGCCTCCCTGTGTTAGACCCCGGACTTGCCCGGGATATAAATTAAAGCCGAGACCTTCTTCACGGAGATCTTATCTCGGCTCTGATTGAATCGCTAAGTACACGTACTACAACGTGCACAAATTAAACATCGTATTTAGCGACTCATCAGATGGCACCGTTACAAGGGAGGCAAATGGCTTAGGGATTAGTTTAAAATTTTCGATTTAGATTTTCACTTTCTCGGGTAGTCTGACCCCCGAGCCACTTGTAATTAATTCATTTCCTCTCAATTATTTCTCTTATTATTTTTGTATATATTTTGTTTTTATCTCTCTAATATAAATTTATTTTCTTTGCGAGGGCCCAGTGGACTTGGAGTACATCGGAGGTCGACGGATGCGACGCACGCCGACTGCTGTAGATCAAGGAGAATTAATTTATTTTTTAGAGAAGTTTTTGTAATTATTGTGTTGAAATAATTTAGGTAATTCGTCCTTTACAGTGGCTCTTGTTTGACAGCTCGTGCTTGTATCGGGACTGGACATTTGACCCGCTCCTGGTTGTGTGGTTGATTGACATAGAATAGGACTTGCACTCGCGGCTCTTAGAGCATATTTTTATTAGAATATTTTATTGATTGTGCTCGTAGTTCTTAGGACTACACATCATCTTTAACGAGACACACTTAGACCGCAGGGCTACTAGTCAAATTTAACTTGTTCATCACTTGCTAATAGAACTGCCTGTCTAGGAACAGTTTTCTCATTTGCATTCATATAGTATAAAATTTCAATTCTATCTTGCATCCCGCATGTAGAGCATGAGGATCACTGTAAGTCTTCTGAACTGGGCTGCATCATTAATTTCACTATTTGCATCAGTTTTTCCGGACTTCCTCCCCTTAGTTTTTTTAAAACTTAGGTTAAAAGGGAATCGGGACTGATCGTTAGGCATACTTTGTTTGGTGGACTAATAAAGTGATAACCAAACTTAAAATCAGGACTGCTAATCAGAGTTGACCAAAAAAACTGAATAAAACTAACACTTGTTTTGGAGAGAGAGAAAAACCAACATTGTATGCTTGGCTAATTGTGATTGTTGAGAGGTGAGGACACATCCCTAAGATAGTGCCCAAAACCTACTTTTAAGCCTTACGTAATTGGACTTATATCTTGATTTATCACCTAATTAAAACTGAAAAGATAAATGGTCGGACGTCTGCGACCATCATTGTGTTGAGTAGGTGAACTCAGTGTTTGCTCTTGTGTTTGTTTGTTTTGTGTGTTATTAGGTGCACTTGCACGCTTTCTTCCTCGATCTGCTTCATTCTCCAATTTCTCTTCCAAGATGTCAGAATATTTGTCACCATATCCATGTCACTCTTCCTCGACCTTATTCCAATCATCTCCACCTTCTTATTCCTCTTCATACCCACACCTCGATCGCGAAGTCAGAACTCCAACTGACTTCCCCACTTCTTTGTCCTTCTCAAGTACTCCACATTCTTACACCCCTGGCCCACATCCTCCCTGGATTTACTCACCATCCTATTGTCCGCTTGCAGGAATCAAGGATCAAATCGAAGAGCAAGCGACTGCTGAGATGAATAATTGGCATAATCAGTTGACCGCACATACCTCGTTTTCACCTCGAGTTGGGACATAACAACAATTTACATATACACATCCCAACTTAACCTTAGGGTATAACATAGTCGATCATACAAACCGAATGGAGAGGCGTACACCATACGATCTTCCTGACTAGATTGACCTGAGTGATAAAGCCAACATTGACCATCCTTCATATCACCCATTCAAAGAGCCGACACATACAGGGGATTGGATTCATGCGACCGATTTACAAGACCCCTGTCTATTGATTCCACCTTATGAGGCTCCGTCCAACATATGCCATACAGATGGGTCACCTCAACCAGCTTTACACGCCTGAGTCAAGATGTGTTGAGTATAAGAGCCCGAGTTCTCAGCGGTATCCTCCAACTGAGCAGACTTCTCTCATGATGTGTCATGAGAACTTATTGGAGGATGACATTTGTAGACCGATTAAGAGTCCAGGTAGGAATGTGGATCATGGATTTCACAGATCGAATCTTGAAAACCTAGAAGACACCGGATCGACCACACGTCATGTACAATAGGAGTCCCTTCTACTTCCCTCTTCTACTAACCACTTTTCCTCAAAACTTGAGTCTGTACATTCTCCTATTCCTCTTTCACCTATCACAAAGACCCAAAAAATGGAAAAACCAAAAAATAACATAAAAATTGAAAAAGGAAAAGATCTAAAAAAATTGGATCATGCAGTTAGGGAAGCATTGGATAGAAAGTTGATTTTCGAGCTTCCCTTAATAATGGCCATTGACCACTTTCCCGACCTTAAAAGATTTGTGAGAAGTAAATTGATGCCTACAAGGTCGGGCAATAAGAGAACAAGGATTGAGAGACATATAGTGTCTATGGCCACATCTTTGATGATAGGGAGAAAAACCAAGAGCCGTAGAGTGAAGCGGTTGCTTAAATTTGATTGTGAAATCAAAGACACCACATTTAACCATGCAACAATCGATGATGACTCACCGATTAATATCCTCCCGACCTCTGTGTTTGCCAAGCTCAAACTCGGATCTGCCAAGAAGTCAAGAGAAATCATTAAGTTGGCGGATCGGTCCATTAAACGGTCGACATGAACCAATTCAGTCATCGTTAACTTCCAAGGTGCTCTATTGCAGGTGGACATCACGATCATTGACATTAAGCACCGAGGAGAGTTTACCCAGTCTCCGATCATTCTCAGAAAGCCGTTCTTAGCCTTGGCTAAGGTAACTATAGATTGTGAGACTTAGGAGATCGATTTCTCTGCATTGGGAGCACTCCAACCTCACCTGATATTTGAGGACACGCGATATTCCAAGGTAACCCATAAAGTCATAGACAATCGTGACCTTCGAAAGACAGTTGAGTCCCGTCTCTCTATTATACCTGAGATACCGACTGTCTAGACGACCATTTGTTCAGAGACTCCCTACACATCCACACCGCCTACTGCCTGCATCACAACCACCGTGACAGCTTCTAGAGAGGACTCACCACCAAAAGTTGTCCTTGAGTTGGACATGATCATTTCTGATTTCCTTGACTTTTTAGATAATCTGACTTATGAGCCAATCAATGCCAAGCCAATTGAGAACACTATGCCTTACCAGAGACATGTGCTGACCGTGCAGGAGTATTACATTGCATATGGTGACTCATCTGATGATGAACCTCTCGTCAGCACTTCACTACATACAAGACCTACACCAAAAGAGACATTTGGGACCAAATTAACCAAACTTGATAAATCAGTTGCTCCATCTGTTGGACATGAATATCCTTCACCATCCTCTAGTCGATCATTTTGTAAGAAGAAGAAGAGTATGGATTCCTCGAGGTGTTCCCCCCAACTCCTCCAGACGTATCACTCTCCTCTTCCTCTTGATGCTTCAGGTTCTAGAAAATCAGCAAAAAAAGTTACCTTCGACGTACCAGAGAAGGATCTTTCTGAGGAGTCCTCATCAGGTCTGGATGAGGTGATTTATATGAGTAAGCTCAGTTCGGTTGTTCTGAAGCCATATTTGAGCAAGCATACATGTGTCGACCCTCGTTGAGTGTTCCCTACACCTCTTATTCTTTGAAGGATGATTCTGACAGCGACACATGTGTATACTACCCACCCCCTCGCATCCACAAGATGGTCCGTCACAAACCTTCTTTCTTGATCCTTGTATATTCTCACTCCTCCTTATATAGACTTTTCCTCCCTTTATTTCCCTCCCTTCCATGTGATTCGCATCACTCGCCCCAGTTCCGTATCATTTTCATTTTGTGGCTATACTTAGGATGACTAGATACTAAGTATAGGGGGTGAGTGAACTGAGTTGCTCCATTTCTTCTTGTATATTCTTTTCCACTCTCATTGGTTCCCCAATGTTGTGTTCTATCAAATACTTAGGTTGCCCATAGCCTAAGAATAGGGGGGCCGATGCCCGATGTGTATTCTCCCACATTCTTATATTCTTTTCACCCACTTATACTTAGTACGAGCTATGGTTTTTTGTCACCTACTGACATGAGGACATAGCACATGCTAAGTATAGGGGGGATATATATATTACATATATACTTTACCCATATCTCGTACTATGTATTCGTTGTATATATTATACAATAAATATGGGGTGGGGTAAAAAAGAAAAGAAAAAAAGAAAGAAAAGAGAATAAAAAAAGAAAACCTTTTCAAAAAAAAATCCTTATTTTCGTTAAGAAAAACGTTTTCAAAAAAAGTCCTTTCTTATTTACCAATATTTTTCAAAAAAAACTTTTCAAAAAAACTTAACTTTTTCAAAAAAATCCCTTTCTTATTTACTTATCTTTTTCAAAAAAACTTTTGAAAAACAAAACTTTTTTTCTAAAAAAACTAACTAATAAGTTGGTTTAATCCCTGACATATTCACATTTACACAAGATTAGTAAAGTTTAAGAACACTTGGTTTATGACGTCTTGAGATTTTGAGTTACCAGCCTTAGTCATTAGGGTCCTTGACTTAATTATTAACATTTCCCTAGTTTGAAAAAATTGTGTGCTATATTGCATGCTTAGTCTCGACCTTAAGAATATGATTATCACCTCACATACACGATTGTAGACATGATGAGCTGAAATTTCACTTGAGGAGCTGGGATGAGGGATTTGAGTTTGGACTTGATTTGATGATGCTCGAGGATGGGATAAAATAAATGAAGGCTTCATGAAACCTGAGTGTCAACATCTTTAGCCGTATGAGAACATGGTTCTTGTACTATCTCTTGGCATTTACCTATGTGCCAGGGTGTGATAAAATAAAAAATTGTTGATTACTGTGCATCAACTCTTGGTAAAAGCAATGGAGCTAGCCAAAAATACTACAAAGCAATGAAATGTTAAAGAAAATCTTTCATTCCTCAAAGTCAGTTATCAAAGAACTTCCACAAAGGCGAGCGCTCCCAACCATTTCAAAGTATCCATTGGACCACCGCTATTAGGACCAGAAGTCAGGATAGCACCAAAAAAGGGCTTTGCGTCGTAAATGCTACAAGTTTGGGTGTAGAAGGTATAATAGATACTCAAAAAAGGCACACCCCGATGTACTCCCAGGAAAACAAGTGCAGACGACTCCAACTTCTCTTGACGAACGCACTGATCAACACCAAAAATATGCGTTGCGTAATAAGGCACTTGAGATACTCCTTTTCCAATGAGAGGGAGAGAAGAAATGACACAATCCTGTGCCCTCCATCAACTGTCCTTCCATCTACACTTTTAAGTCTGACAACTAAAGAGACTATGGATTGGATGCAAGAAATGGTTTATTCCCTAGTGTTGAGGATCGGGTTCTTAGGAGAGTCTCTTGGACCGGAACCTTGGGTGACATTGTGACTCTACTCTTGTAACTGCGGTCAACACTTAAGTCATATCCTTACTATATTTGTATACAAAGAGAGTCTGATGATTAGGGAAATTGGATATCTTTTGACTAGAGCTTGGTTCAGCTTAGAATTTTGGGATCTCTAAAACCGAGAGTTCTTGAGAGGATAAAGTCTTGTATTCACATGCACAGTCAGGCGATAATCCAACATATTCATTCTTTATTTGCTCGAGGACTAGCAAAGTTTAAGTATAGGGGGTGATGAATCCGCGATTCATCATCTCAATATATTGATCTTAGCAAAATCCCTGAGTAAAGTCTCAAAGAAATGTACATAAAATCATTAAATTAACAAAATGACTCTTGTAAATAAAACACACTAATTATTGTATATTAGATTGGACAAAATAAATTAACAATAAAAAGTCGCAAAATTAAAGGAGTTTTTCACATGTAAAGAATCCAAAATTTCATGTATTTTTAGTTAATTCATTTCAACTCCTTTTTGGCTAATTTTTTCTCTAACTTGTTCCTAAAAATGAATATAAAAATACAAAAATACAAAATAAATTTTGCCTCAAATGAATACTCCTAGATCCCAAAGAGAAAAAGCCATAAAGTCCAACATCCCGACCAAATTTCCATTCCGTATGAACTCCAAATTCACCAAACTCACTTTTAAAGTTCAAGTTAGAAAATTTATCTATCCAACAGAATCATTAAAATCGGAGCTTATTTGCAAAAGTTGGGTTTTGGGACCAAGATGTACATTGTATATTATGTATATATTCATTCTTTCTTTATTTTTATTTTATCTTTCTTAATTACTAAAAATAAAGAAATCATTGTTGTGTTGTATTTTGTTTGTTGTATTTTATTGTATTTTCCTGTTGTAAATATCTCCTATTAAAAAGACCAAAAAAATATGAATTAGAAAAGCAAGAAAAAAATGTACATGTTGTTTGTCTTCTTTTGTAAATTCTCCATTTTTTCTCTTTTTTTATTCTCCCTTTCCAATAGCCTACTTTTATTGTATTTTATTTAAATTCACATTCTCTACAATAACTTCCATTTTCCACCATTAACCACCAAGTCTTCTTTCAACCTCCATTCCACTCCACCAAAAATCTAACCTCCCATTCAACTCCACCACCTATCTAACCTTCCTTTCTTTTCTCTTTATATTCATATGTACATCCTCGTTTTTTCCCAACTGTCATTCTAATAGAAAAAGGAGAGAGCTTGGAGTGTTTTGTTAGTGACAGTGGCGAAGCGTCTTCCTCAAGCGACGACCTCCTTCACGCGAGATCCACGGAGCTCCGCTCTGCATCACGAGTTCCCCGTCGAGCTCGCGTAGCTTCTCCGATTTTTATTTCACCAATCGGATCGAGGCGACAACAGGAGTCCAGCGTAGCTAATCCACATATCCGACGAACCTCAGGTAAGTATTTCCTCTCATATCTCTTATTATTTTGTTTATCTCACATTTTGTTCCCTTGTATTTCAACGCCATCTTCATCATTCCATCACCATAATGTCTCCTTCATTGTCATTTTTATTTGCATTATCTCTTTAAAAAATCTAAAAGAATATAAACAAAAAAAATATTTTTTTATAACAGCAGAATGTGAATCAAAAAATCAAAAGAAAAAATGAAAAAAATAAACAAAACAGCAGCCCCCCCCCCCCCCGCGGGCAGCGGCGCAACCCGCTACCTCCTCTCCGCCGCTCGCGGCCCTGCCCCGCGCACGGCCGTGTGACCAGCGCCGCCCTCCTCACCATCTGTCGCCTGCAACCTCGTCGTTGTCGTGCGGCCCCCCTTCCATCGCTAGCAGCTCTGGCCTCCACCGCCCTCTCCTCACCCTCCTGCCCACACCACCAAGCCATGCGAGCTCGCCCACCGCGGCCGCCCTCCACGCGGCCGCGCAACCTCCCCAACCGTCGGTCGCACATCCGCCGAGTGTTCCCGCCTATCGTCCCTTGTTGGGTTCTCCACGCCCTAACCAACGAAGGAGAAGGTGGTTGTCTTTTCGTTGTTTTTTATTTTTTAATGTAAAAATTGTTCATTTTTCCCGTAAAGTTTATGCAATTACAAAACAGTCCATGTGCCTCTGTTGTGTTGTTAAAGTCATTTATGTTTTGCATGGATACTCATGTGTTTGACTATTAATTTGGACATCAACTTTGCATCTTTTATTTCAATGAAAAATGTCTTGATGTTGAGCGACTAGTTCTCTACCACTTGATTATTTATTTATATTTTTTTATATTTGAGTAATCATTTAAAATTGTTTAATTGAAATTTTACATATTTTACTCATTCTGTGCTCTTAAATACATATCTGACACATAGTCGCTCTAACAATTCCACAAAAGTTAGACATGATGCCTTGATATGTGATTGAATTATTGTCCAAATTTCATCCAAAATAAAGTTGCCCTATTCCTAAAATAAATTATAGAGTGATCTAACTATTTGATTTTTAATTAAATTCGCATACATCTGTTTCACAAAATTTCAAGTCTCCTGAATTCAATATGAAAATGTTTTGAGATAATTCGCTCTCTGCATAATTTGATAACGTGGATTTATTAGGAATTAATTACTAGTTGTCACTCTATTTTCACTAAAAAATCCACAAAAATTCATATCTTGTCAAAAAAATTCAAAAAAAATTACTGTGGTATCCTTGCATTATGTCTTTGTTCCAGTAAAATTTTCATAATTTTTGCTTATTATTTGTATGAAAAATTGCAAAAATACACATAAAAAATGTGCATTTTTAATTGTTGCATTTTAATCCATAAATTTCCAAAAAAAGGTGTCCTGCATTTATCACTGGATTAAGTTTACTAGAAAAATATAATTTGGATAAATTGAACTAATTTGATAGTAAAATTAATTTGTTCAAGTTGTGTGATTTCTTAGTAACTTAATTCACCCGCATTTTGCATTGGCATTTGTATTTGCATAAAAAATAAAAAACATTTGGAAACCTAAATCTTATTTTTTGAATTAACCCCAAAGTTGTTCCTTTGCCTCCCTGTGTTCGATCCCGGACTTGCCCAGGATATAAATTCAAATCGAGACCCTCTTCACGGAGATCTTATATCGGTTTTGATTGAATCCCTAAGTACATGTACTACAACATGCGCAAATTAAGCATCGTATTTAACGACTCGTCAGGAGCTTGTTAGGATTTTCAGTTTTCTCCTCTCTACGCAATCGTAGCTAGATTCTTTCTTAGGTTACATAACCTAGTTGCTTGTGTACTTAGGACAAAAACAAAAGGACAAAAACACGTTAGATGATTGTTTGAAAATACTCCAAAAAATTGATAACCAAAAAATTAAACAGGGATTGCTAATTTTATCTGACCCTAAAACAAAACGTAAGAACTCCACTTGATTTGCGAGAGCAATCCCCAACGAATAAATTGCAGGTACTCTCATGTCTGTGAGCGAGAGACGACCCTTAAGGTAGAGCTAGAGTCTAGACTTCTTTCGAAGTACTACTTAGTTCATGCATCTAATCAGTTGCTCTTCAGTGGGGACTCTCAGGTAGACAGAAATGGTCTGACTTTCCTTAGTAGAGTAGGAGGTTTAGAGGATACTATATAAGGCTCCATCCTCAAGTAACACGGGTAGCCGGAAACAGTTCGTACTTACTCCCATACTGGATGAGAGTAGGTGATTTTTTTAAGAATTCGGGACAGTATTTCGGGAAAGTTTTGGACACCTATCAGCTCACATTAATCTGTGAGAAGATTGCCTACCAAACAACACTAAATGTGAAAAGATAAATGACCAAATTTTTACTATCATCACTGAGTTAAGTTGGTGAATTCGGGGTTTGTTTTGTGTTTGACTTGTGGTGTGTGTCCTTTGTCTTTGATATCTTGATCAACCATAACTATCAATATAATGGGTAGGCGATCGCTTCGGTCTACTTTGACCAATCCACTCTCTTGTGCATCTACCCATTCATCCAGATCGGTTCGGAAAGTCTCTCTTCCCAAACTGAAATCTACGCGAGTTGGTACTTTTAGGCGTGACTCTAACCCTGGAAGCTCGTCTTTGATTTCTTATTCTTTCCATTATCCATCAACATCACCTCCGGTTCAAGGAAATCATCAGCAGTTACATGTTGACCTGGCCGAGTCTGATCTAGATTCTTTCTCTTTTCCATAAGACATGGCTGGAAAGGGACCGCAGACCACATCAATTGTGATAGATTAGGCTGCGATCAATAACAATCTACTTGCTTCCCTCGAGACTATGCAGAATCTGATTCGGGAGCAAGGTAAACTAATGAATGATGTAAGAGCCGAGCTGACTCAGTTGCAAGCACACAGAGACAATCCAGATGCTGAGAACCAAGGAATTAAGGAACATGTGTTACCTGATGGAGAAGAGAAACTATCGCTTGGTCCGATTCGAACGATGCAGCAGATCTACAACCCTGGAGCTACTACTACTCATAGGTGGATCCGTCTCTCTGTCATTCACAATAATTTTGATCTTAGGCCTCAGATGATCCAACTGCTTCTCATGTTTCACAGGTTTTCTACTGAGGAGCCACATCTACACCTCTAGGAATTTGAGCTCATTTGCAGTACTGTGCACGATGCACATGTCAATGAGGACACGATTAAACTGATTGCCTTTCCTTTCTCCCTCATAAACCGAGAAGCTTACTAGCTGAAACACTTAAGGAGATATGTTTCGACGTGGGATCAGCTACGAACTGCCTATCTGAACAAATACTACCCACTTGGTCGAACAAATGCTACCAGAGACATGATCAGTAATTTCACCATGATCAGGAACAAGCAGTTCCACATAGGATTGTTTTAGAGAGCTCATTGATTGGTGTCACTATCATGAAATTTCGAAGCTAACTCTTGTACAGAGTTTCTTCAATGGGATGAGAGTTGCATGGACTAGTGAACGCATCTTGTGATAGATCATATTTTTCGATGCATGAGGACAAGGTATGGGCCATTTATGAGAAAATGGCAGAGAACTATACAACGATGTCCCAGACTCGGGTCTATAATCAGACAAAGCCACCTACATATCACCAGCACTCCCAAGTGGCACAAATCGAAGGACTCCTTCTATTGTCTCGATATCTATCAAATCCTCATCAGCTGATATGGGGACCAATTTTCAGAAGTTGGATCGCAAGGAAATCATTGAGAAAAAGTGTAGGAATTTAGACAAGCTCGACGAGCTTGAGAGATGCCTTAGTGATCTAAAGACACAGATTATGTGCCTTAAAGAGATTCAAGCAGATTCCAATATGTCTTCCAAATCACAGGATGATTTAGGAAGCCGAGACTGAGGCATATTTTTACAGCCTCTAGTTCAACACATCTACCATGTGCACTCTGTGTCGACTTACAAGTCTTTGGTGTACACGCAGCACCAGCAGATCATCTAATACTATGATGGTTGTTGTATCCGAGCGATCAGCCATTGGCATCAATGCCTCCAGTTTACTCTAATATGCCTGAGCCATTGACTGAGATCAATGGGATATGGTACAACCAGCCGCAACAACCAGGGATATGTTGTGATCACTTTGGTTTACATTGGTCTACAGGAGGTGCCTCTTTCTAGCAGCTACCCCAAGCACCAATGGGGTAGAACATAGAGCATCAACATCATTACGATCCTCGGCCTTACCAACAAAATCAGTGGAGTGGAGTTCTTATTCTTCTCAGTATCATTATAATTACCCTCCACAGCATCCAGCTCAGCAGCAGCCTCAGTACCAACGAGGTGACTCATCTAGGTCTCATGGTCCCTTCCATGATAACCCAACTCTAGAATATCTCGCTAATCTGATCACCGACCAGTAGGTTGCTTTTATATGAGAAATGGATAAGTTTAAAACTCATGTCACAGATCTGGTTAAAGGAAAATCCGCCTTGCCTGCTCAGATAGAATCGAAACCGAACAACCTGAAACGAAAGTCAGAGCAGGGAGAATTGACGGATCCTACCCTCCAATCACAGGTATTTTCATATAACTATCTTTTCTATGATGACGTTGATCTCATTTCTCTTAGGAGTGGTAGGATGCTAGTAGGCGAAGACTCAATTAAGCTTGATGAGGATATACCTAAAGATACAAGCGAGTCTATTGAGGACGTTGATGGCAGTGTTGAAGCCACCTATCCCTTTGATGCTGAAGATGGTGGTGATGAAGCCACTAAGTCTGAAGAGCAACAAGAGTCGAACGTCGATACTACTTTACCTTTCTTTGTGTACAGTGATGATGGGAGAAAATCACAAAAAAATGCACAAAAGAGAAGAACTCGAAAGAGAAATAACAAGAAAGTTGATCAATCTCTATCTTTCTCTAATAATTCACGAAGTGCAAGTCCCCGTATTGTAAAAACATTTCCTTCTTCTTCTTCTTCTGATCCTCCTATTGTACATATTAACAAGGAGGATGTAGAGATTCCTTTTTCCAAAGCACTCTGTTTAGGAAAAGGCGATAAAAAAGAAAATATCAAAAAGATTCAAATAAATGATCTTGAAGAAAGAGATGATCGAAAAGTTCATGATCTAACTGTTGGAATGTGAGCCCACGACGAGCCATTATGCAATAAATGTTATTGCTAATATCATTCCCTGATCTGAAATGAAGAATAAATAATTTGCATAATAGGTCCCTCTGTACAATTTGGGTTATGTACCATGGCCATCTTGATGAACATACAGTTGTTGATTCAATAATTGAATCATAGAGGCTGGTGCTTGGATGAATATCTAAAGGGTTAGATTGAGGACTCATCAAGCACCGTCAAATGATTGTTGAGAGATGATCTCCATCCTGAGTAGGAGATGGCAATCCTTTCTCACATAGTTTGATATCTGACCGACCTCTTAATGCAGGTCCTCTGCATGGGAATAGTGATTCAGAGGTGTCAGATTAGTTAGGTCAATGAGTTGACTTAACGAGATCGAGATAACCTAAGTCCTATGTTGAATGTTGTCACAGCATAGGCACGCATCCTCTGACCGAAGACAGATGTATTGCTATATGTCTGAGTATGTACATTTGGCAGA
Source organism: Ottelia alismoides (assembly GCA_037367405.1). Lineage (NCBI taxonomy): Eukaryota > Viridiplantae > Streptophyta > Magnoliopsida > Alismatales > Hydrocharitaceae > Ottelia > Ottelia alismoides. The sequence continues at coordinate 985,750 of JAZKJV010007582.1, read as the reverse complement.
ACGATAGGTTGATGGCCTAACCAAGGTCTATACACCGGCGAGCTGGTGTGCATATAAGGGCGTATGGGTAATACGATCTCTCAAAGGGATCATACAGGTTCACTACTGAACCGGAAGACATGAGCTCACTCATGAGATATTTGGAGGAATCAAATTCCATGCACGGTCGTATCGCTTTGGAAGCTTGACTGAATTTGTAGATTTGATATATACTTTGGAAAGTATATGATCAAGACCTAGGTATGATATATGCTTTTGGAAAGTATATGATCGATACCACATCCCAATGATCAAATGAGAAACTTACTGATAAAACCCTGAAGAAGACAGTATAAAATTGATCTTGATCTTCGGGTTGATCATAGGTCTTCCAATATGCAGGATGTACATGTATTGGGAATACTTGAGGGTGATATGATCATAAACGATTGTATATCCATGACGCTTCCATTCCGAGGGAGTGATGAAACAGGTCTGGATTTTAGTGACTTCTCTCAGTAGAGAAGCAATCTAATCTTGGTCCCAATGTTGGACATTGTTCTTAATGAGATTCAGATACAATGAGAAGATTAGATTTGCGGTCTTGATTTAATCAAGCATTTGTGGGAGGTTCGTAAGATCTGGATTTTGAGATAAGATCTCAATATCCAAGTCACTATACATGGAATAATACAATCGCCCTGTCCTTATCTCCAAGTATCTGCGGAGAAAGCACATTATTCTTGAAGGGGTTCAAGAATAATTCATTTGATGAAATGCATATCCAAGCAAGAAGGACTTGATGATTAAATGATATTTAATTATCAAGCATAATATGAATGATATTCATATTGTGAGAATTATTATCTAAGATAATGAAATGGGATTTAATTATCAAGGGTTAGAGAATGTGGATAATACTATCCATGATATATGTGTATTATAAATATGATTTATAATACATATATTGAAGAGAGAGAATCTATGTAAATAGCATTTGTTAATTAATAGTGTGGATTGGATTCACATTAATTAATTAATTAGAAATGTAATTTACAAATTAGTTTGGGTTGTGAATTTGATTCACATAATTTTCAGTGGCATAATTAAAAAATTCACAAATTAATTTGGAATTAATTTGGTGGATATTTTTGTGATAATTGAGATATAATGTAATATAATAAAAAGGAGAAATAAAGCCACCATTTTAGGAGGCAATATTATCTCCATTTTATTATGATGATTAATCTCTCAGCTAACTTATTTATGTTAAATTAAAAATATGTTGATAATGTTGCAACATATATTTAATTTAATCATAAATAAATGTTGTTGGTTTTTACCAACAATAATTATAGCCATTGATTTTACATGGACCAAGCCTGGTCGTTGGATCCATGTGTCCCATGGATTGAGATCCATTGGATCCTAAACTAATATAAAAGGAGGGCTAGTGTAGCCTTCCAAGGTACATCATCTAGAGTTGTAGAAGACTACTACTTTCTCTCTAATTCTCGTGTGGCTCTCTCCTTCTCAATTCTAAGTGGCCGTCCACTTTGCATTTGACGAGGAGAGTGCCTTGCATTTGCCTTCGACGACTTGTGGATCTCCATCTTCTTTGGAGTTGCTTACTCTAAAGGAAGACGACAGATTTTGTTTGACGAAATCGGGGGAGTCGTCGCTTGGATCTTCATCAAGGATTGCGGGAGGTACGCGACTCATCATCGTGCCCGCAAGTGCGTTCTTCGTGGGTCGGACTTGAGAAAGGAGGATCTCTCGTTTGGGATCTCGCGATCACAACCACGCTTCAAGAGGTATTCCTTATACTTGGTAGTTTGATGAAACGATCCGAGAAGTGTTCTCGTGATCATGTGGTTTCATCTTTAGATTTAAAATTTTTAATTTCCGCCGCATCTAGCATCTAGTGCGACTAGTTGCTCCGATTGCATACGATGCAATCGACACGCTTCCGTGATGCGCTTAAGGATTCTCAATATCCTTCAAGTGGTATCAGAGCCATATGTTGAATAAGGTTTTGGATATGATCCATAGACCTAGGACGACTTGGGCTTGAAAGAGTTGCGAAATTTTTACTGCATTTCAATTTTCGCACCTCTGTAAAATTGATTTTTTAGGCATTGTTTAAAAAGTTTGAACACAAAATTTTCATTTGGATTTTGTTCCCCTTTAAACAAGGAAACCATAGGACTTGAGTTTACTAAATTTGGACTTCTTTTGCTCAAGATATGGCCTTTTGAATATACATGTATTCACTGTTGCGGGAACTGCGGATTTAAACGTGATTAATGAAATAATTATGGTTTTAATCCGCCTCTAAATGCGTAAATTATCACTTGGGTTCTTTAATAAATCAAATACGCAATCTTTGGAAACTGAGTTTGCATTTTTTGGATTTAAATTGATCAAGTTAAGTTAATTTTAGTGATTGGGGGTCACTGCTGGAAATTAACATTTTTTGATCTTGAACCTTGTGATAAGTCATTCAATTATCATGATGAAAATTAATTGTTAATTTTCTGGAATAATTAGTGATAAATATTTGTGAAATATTTAAAGAGATAATTATTTCATTGAATGACATTTTCCTAAACCACAATGATGAGATAATAGATGTTGATCATTGGTTCATCAACAAACATTGATTTCATGAAAATCTTAGTTTATCCTACAATATTTGTAGGACAACTTTTACACGAAAAACCCTCTTCCTTGAATAGGATTGGGAATTTGTTTAGCAAATCTCCTTATACTATAATCAAATTGTGTTGATGTATATTATATGGTATAATTTCGGTTGAAAAACCGATGAGCATCTCAAAGTACATGATGATCTATCTAGTATTATCCTTTCCCGAAGCGGATGTGGTGCCTAGTCGGAGAGCATTCGGGTCGTGGGTTGCAACGTATGTGGTCCGTCCCACTCTCGTCGGTACTGGCCACGACAGCGGGTAGGGACTGTATACTGCCGGAGAAAGTCAATGTGTATTTTTCTAATCATTAAAATTCGAATAATACGTACTTTGAGAATATACCTACTATTCAAGTAAAAGACATGTTTGTTGATTGATGATTGGATTGATGATTAATTTAATGTGATTAAATTAATTATATCCAATAAACACTCTATTATGAATAGATGTGTATTTCCCTTGGAAGAATTAATTATGTGAATATGATTCACGATAATTAATTAAAATTTGAATATGAGGTGGAGGATCACATAAATGACATCCATGGTCTCCCGTCAAGGTAAAGGATTCTGTCGCCAGTTGTTGTGTATAGGAGACGCCTGTCCGAAGTGACAGATCATGTACATGATTTAATTGGATCGGGTTCTTTGCTTCTCGAAAGAGTAAGGCCGTATATGTAGTGACCCCAATATCGAGTCCTCATATTATTGGGGCGATATTGGATTGCGTATAGCGAGTATTAAGCATGTTGACGGCTGGTTCAATTAATGACGGGTCAACATCATCTTAGGAGTGGTGGGCCCGAGTGTTAAAGACCGAATTGGGAGATGCAAGTTGGACTTGCAAGGCGGAATGAGTTCCCGCTTCTTTTTATCAGAGTCGTAAGTTCTCATATTATTGGGATGCAACAAAGATAGGAAAGGAGATCCCAGATCTTGCTAGAGATATAATGGTAAGAATTTACATTGAAAGTGATTAAGGGAATTAACTTTCAGTGTTGACAAGTCAAGACAACTTTGATATAAAAATTCCTAAATCAAAGTAAAACATGTATATATAATATATATACACTTATGCAAATTTCTTATTTCAGATAATCCTTCATTAAACCCACTCGATGTTATACTCAATAATAACCAGTAAAATATCATGGATTGGACTCATGATCCAGATATTGTTCTTGCAATTGAACACATAATGTATGTGGTTGCATTGTGCAAGATTCCTCAACATAATGAGGAATGACAATTAAATAAGACAATAAGACATCACCTTAGGGTTTGTATGTCTCTATGTTCTTGATCTTTCATCGAGTGTACTTTAGAAGTCACATGTCGATAGTGATCATAATTGTCAAATAATCCCTATAAAATCTAAGAAGATGTTCTGGCATACATATGTGCTCAAGACATTTAATCATGAATGACATGGTTCTTTGCATTATGCAAAATGGTAACTCGAAAGAGATGATGTATTCAAAATGTTTGAATACCTACCTAAACCTAAGTCTCTAAGAGTTGAGATGTATGTAGATATGATGAGTGTCATCATTCTACTATCTATACTCTAGTCATTCATGAAGCTTCATATTAATCATTTTGAATGAATTTATCGTAGCATGTATAAATGTTGAAATGCTCTTGTATTGAAATCCTTAGAGTTCAACATAAGAGATTCTTTGTCTTGCAATAGTTGTTTATAGATGAAGAGAGCGCAGCGGAAGCATGGGTCGGACCCGAGTAAGAAGGAAAGTCATAGAGTTGACCTACTTCTATGACTTCCATGTGACATCCAAAGAGTTGGATGAATGCCAATACTACAATAAGTTGATGTGTTGATACTATGACTATCAAGTCTGTCTAAAATCCTTAGTGAAGGACTCAGATAGAGCATCAGAATAATCTACATATAATCATTGACTCTGACTTTCTTATTTCATAACATAAAGTCTGACAATTGTATCCCAATCTTCTAATGACATTTGCAATTGGTTGCGTGTGTGTGTGTGTATATATATATATATATATTAGAAGATTAGAAATTTGATATTAAGGTTTTAATAGTCATCTACATGGATATTGATGTAATTGTTGCAACAATCTCTATTGGATAGATGGACTTCATATTTTCAGTGGGAGAGCCCTTTGTCTTAGAGAATGTCTCTATGACCAAGATATTTGAATACCCTCATTGTTTGTTTCTAAATGTTGGAAATAAACATGAATTCTGAGATAGAACTATCATAAAGAGTTATGATGGAAATATTTCAGATTCTAATCTAACATCTAGTGGACTCCACAAAATTAGAAATTAATGAATTGTTCATTAAGATTTCTAATACTGAAAATCAAACCTTATAAGATCAATTGGAGGATGAAGATCATTTGACAATGATCTGGCATCAAGCCTTGGACATTTGTCTGTTAATTTGATCAATAGACGAGTAAGATATGAAACTTTAGAATGTCTAAAATTTCAAATCTTACATACTTGTGAATATTGTATTCAAAGTAAAATGTCCAATACACCCTTCTCTGGGAAAGGTGTTAGATGTCGAGGTATTCAAAATCTCATCCATATTGATGTATGTAGATCATCTATATCATAGTAAACATTATGGATATGTGAAATCTATTGATGATTATGTATGATATGAGATTTCTTCTCTTCACCTGAGAAACCTTTGAAATGTCCAAAGATTTCACAATTTTAGTTTAGAACCAATGTTTGAAGAAAGATGAAATGAATTTGATCTAACCTAGTTAGCTTGTACATGTTAGATAAAATTCAAAGAATACCTTATGGAGGTATGAATATCATTTCTATCTCACTCCTCCTGATAAACCTGAACTCAATAGAGTTGTAGGGAGATACAATTGGATCATGTGTGTCATGATTTGAAAAATGATGAATTTTAGCATAATTATCCCTTAGTTTCCAGGTATATATGTAGTAGAAACTATAATATATATCCTTAATAAGGTTCCATGCATGCAAGTTGGAATCTAGCACTTGAGAGTGCCGCTTCATTAGGAAAATAAAGGATGGTATTGGATACCTACTTTATAACCCTGAGATTCTTAAAAGATCTCATCTCTGAGAATGTGATTCTTAGAGGATGACTCTCTTGAGAATCAAGATGAAAATGAAGTGAAGGGACTCATTTAATCTTGAGAAGATAATGAGGCTCCTGAAATCGGGAACTAAAAGGACAATTGAAGATGAAACACTAATACCTCTTCAAATGAGTTTGAGGATGTATTCCATGTGTCGATTAAGTCTGACAATGATCGGACTTCATGTGACGAAGCTCCTAAGGATCATGACATGGAAAGATAGATTTTAGCAATAAAGTCTAAAGTAGACTTCATATACAAGTGTTGTATATGAACCATCGAGGATCCACCTATATGGGTAAAACCCATAAAGGTGTAAATGGATCTTCAAAAGAAGAGGGAACCTGATGAGAAGGTAGGGACCTTCAAAGCTTGGTTCGTAGCCATAAGCTACACACCGGAAGAGAAGACATTGCTTGCGATGAGACTTTATCTTCGGTAACCATGCTTAAAATCATCAGAATGTTGCTAACCTTAGCTACACAACTTGACTCTTGCATCTTTAGGATGTAAGTCAAGATTGCATTCCTCTAAGAATACCTCTCTGAGGATGTTCACATGAAGTAGCCCCAGGGCTTCTTGATTGGGGAAAGTAAGGTGTGAAGGCTAAAAGAAATCCATCTGTGGACTCAAATAAGCTTCTTGTTGTTGGAACATAAGATTTGATGAAATTATAAATGTTATGATTTCAAATAGAATCTTGATGAACCATGTGAAGCTTAGTGGGAGTGCCATTGTGTTCATCGTGCTAAATGTTGATAATATCCTAATCATTTGGAATGATATAAGGATGATAATAAATGTTTTATATTCTGGCTTCCATAGCTTGAGATATGATCTCAAGAATACCTCTTAGATCTTAGTTCTGAAGTTGTTCAGAAACAAAGAGAAGAGGATATTGGGACTGTCACATTTGTAGTACACCTTGGACATATTCTATTCTTAGAAATTCCAAGAAAGGCTTCCTTCACTTAAGATTTGGTAGTGACCTATCTAAAGGGATAGCACCTCAAAGAGTTGAGGAAGTGAATGCTAGAACTGCTTGCACTTTTGCATCAGTTACAAGAAGCTACGTGTATGCCAGATGTGTATAAAAGACAGATGTCTGACATGCAGTGGGAGTAGTAAACTGTTACTAATCCTACTATGGAGAAAGAACACTTGATTGCAGTAATAACGATATCTTCAAAGATGACAAGGCTTTAGAGATAGCGATCTCTAAGTCTTATCTTCAAGAAATTAAGATTTTTAGATGGAGATCTAAAAAGGTCTTAACTATGGATACCTTAGGAGATAGAGATCTCCAGGAATGAGGGTATTCCGATAAGGATTATAGAAATACTGGTTGTAATAGTTATTGAGCAATAGTGTTAAGGACACTATAAATGCTTTGACTAGATTGAGTATTGGTTGCATTAGATGCAACATTCGCATTGGATGCGAGCACTGTTACCTAGGGATATGCAAGTGCTGTAAAAGGACTTGTCATAGTCTTTTGGGAACAGAGTGACTGATCAACTTACCTAGCTATTTCTAAATAGCTTATGATTGTCACATGAGTGTGGTTTTAAATGATTAGTCCATTAATGGCTCTTTGGGCTAGTGGGAGATTGTTGGACATGTGAGCCCACGGCGAGCCATTATGCAATAAATGTTATTGCAAATATCATTCCCTGATCTGAAATGAAGAATAAATAATTTGCATAATAGGTACCTATGTACAATTAGGGTTATGTATCATGGTCATCTTGATGAACATGCAGCTGTTGATTCAATAATTGAATCATAGAGGCTGGTGCTTGGATGAATATCTAAAGGGTTAGATTGAGGACTCATCAAGCACCGTCAAATGATTGTTGAGAGATGATCTCCAGTCTGAGTAGGAGATGACAATCCTTTCTCACATAGGCTGAAATCTGACCGACCTCTTGATGCAGGTCCTCTGCATGGGAATAGTGATTCAGAGGTGTCAGATTAGTTAGGTCAATGAGTTGACTTAACGAGATCGAGATAACCTAAGTCCTATATTGAATGTTGTCACAACATAGGCACGCACCCTCTGACCGGAGACAAATGTATTGCTATATGTCTGAGTATGTACATTTGGCAGACCTATAGGTTGATGGCCTAACCAAGGTCTATACACCGGCGAGCTGGTGTGCATATAAGGGCATATGAGTAATACGATCTCTCAAAGGGATCATACAGGTTCACTACTGAACCGGAAGACATGAGCTCACTCATGAGATATTGGGAGGAATTAAATTCCGTGCACGGTCGTCTCGCTTTGGAAGCTTGACTGAATTTGTAGGTTTGATATATACTTTTGGAAAGTATATGATCAAGACCTAGGTATGATATATGCTTTTGGAAAGTATATGATCGATACCAAATCCCAATGATCAAATAAGAAACTTACTTATAAAACCCTGAACAAGATAGTATAAAATTGATCTTGGTCTTCGGGTTGATCATAGGTCTTCCAATATGCAGGATGTACAGGTATTGGGAATACCTGAGGGTGATGTGATCATAAACGATTGTATATCCATGATGCTTCCATTCCGAGGGAGTGATGAAATAGGTCTGGATTGTAGTGACTCCTCTCAGTAGAGAAGCAATCTGATCTTGGTCCAAATATTGGACATTATTCTGAATGAGATTCAGATACAATGAGAAGATTAGACTTGCGATCTTGATTTAATCAAGCATCTGTGGGAGGTTCGTAAGATCTGGATTTTGAGATAAGATCTCAATATCCAAGTCACTATACGTGGAATAATACAATCGCCCTGTCCTTATCTCCAAGTATCTGCGGAGAAAGCACATTATTCTTGAAGGGGTTCAAGAGTAATTCATTTGATGAAATGCATATCCAAGCAAGAAGGACTTGGCGATTAAATGATATTTAATTATCAAGCATAATATGAATGAGATTCATATTGTGAGAATTATTATCTAAGATAATTAAATGGGATTTAATTATCAAGGATTAGAGAATGCGGATAATACTATCCATGATATATGTGTATTATAAATATGATTTATAATACATATATTGAAGAGAGAGAATCTATGTAAATAGCATTTGTTAATTAATAGTGTGGATTGGATTCACATTAATTAATTAATTGGAAATATAATTTACAAATTAGTTTGGGTTGTGAATTTGATTCACATAATTTTTAATGGCATAATTAAAACATTCACAAACTAATTTGGAATTAATTTGGTGGATATTTTTGTGATAATTGAGAGATAATGTAATATAATAAAAAGGAGAAATAAAGCCACCATTTTAGGAGGCAATATTATCTCCATTTTATTATGATGATTAATCTCTCAACTAACTTATTTATGTTAAATTAAAAATATGTTGATAATATTGCAACATATATTTAATTTAATCATAAATAAATGTTGTTGGTTTTAACCAACAATAATTATAGCCGTTGATTTTACAAGGACCAAGCCTGGCCGTTGGATCCATGTGTCCCATGGATTGAGATCCATTGGATCCTAAAGTAATATAAAAGGAGGGCTAGGGTAGCCTTCCAAGGTACATCATCTAGAGTTGTAGAAGACTACTACTCTCTCTCTCTCTAATTCTCGTGTGGCTCTCTCCTTCTCAATTCTAAGTGGTCGTCCACTTTGCATTTGACGAGGAGAGCACCTTGCATTCGCCTTCAACGACTCGTGGATCTCCATCTTCTTTGGAGTTGCTTACTCTAAAGGAAGACGACGGATTTTGTTTGACGAAATCGGGGGAGCCATCGCTTAGATCTTCATCAAGGATTGCGGGAGGTACGCGACTCATCATCGTGCCCGCAAGTGCGTTCTTCGTGGGTCGGACTTGAGACAAGAGGATCTCTCGTTTGGGATCTCGCGATCACAACCACGCTTCAAGAGGTGTTCCTTATACTTGGTGGTTTGATGAAACGATCCGAGAAGTGTTCTCGTGATCATGTGGTTTCATCTTTAGATTAAAATTTTAAATTTATGTCGCATCTAGCATCTAGTACGACTAGTTGCTCCAATTGCATACGATGCGATCGACACGCTTCCGTGATGCGCTTAAGGATTCTCAATATCCTTCACTAACTCACTCTTTTGGAACCCTTGATGCACATCCCTCTTCCATAGAAATGCTTAAAAGAGCGAACCACAATCTACAGAAAGAAGAGATAGCGCAACCATTGTTCAGAAATCCTTGTGCTGACCAAGGAAATATGCCACGCAATTCAGAACTGTCTTCCAGCCAAGAGATCAGATACATTAGCTTTGTATGCAGATGTAAGATCCTCGATCAGACTTTTGATCTACTCTATTAGATAGTGGATCTTTTGTTAATCTTCTTCTTTCTTTCTTACTCGACAAGTTCGAGTTTGGACCTCTTCTACCAAGCCGAATGGTCTTGCAGTTTGTTGATTGATCAGTCAAGAGGCCTAAGGGTTTAATTGAAGACAATGTCGTCACCATTCAGGGTTTGCAATTCCCTATGGACTTTATCGTGTTGGACATGGTGTTCCTTGAATGTGTGATTGATACCCCAATCATATTAGGACGACCTTTTCTAGCCATAGCAAAGGTCATTTCCGACTATGGTACCGGAAAGATGTACTTTCGCATCTAAGGAGAAAGTATACATATAGATACGATCAAAGACCAACAATCCAAATCAGCATAGTTAGAGAGAACATCTGATAACGAACCCGATAGTCATCAGGACTGTGATTTCATACAAATAGATGATGAAGAAGCTTGGTTTGAACCCAGTACCCAATCTTTCATCATACATGTAGTAGAGGCTGAGATTCAAATAGCAGATGATGGGAGGATGGAAAACATAGTGCTTGATCCGAATAGTGAAAAGATTGATGGAGATGATTACGAGTCTTTTTCATATCATTCTGATATTCTCTATCCCTCCAAGTCAGAAGTGAACAATTATAGTTGTCAACTACCCACGGATCAATCGGATTCCGAAGATGCTGATTCGTAGTGTTTCATTGAATTCTTAACACTTTAGACATCATATACAAAGCCTACAATAAGCTTGGAAACCAAATCAGATTAGAATATCCAACAATTTTCATATCTTTCTAAGTCAGAGCAGGCCGAGCTTACGCAGACAGACCTAATTTCCTATATCTAGGCTCTAGTCAAACTAGCTCTTCATGTTCCTTCTCCCCATGAGCTCAAACCTCTACCTAAGAATATGAAATACCAATTCCTTGCGGGAGAGCCTAAAATGTTTCTAATCATCATCGCTACCAATCTGACCAGTGAACTAGAATCACATCTTATGGAGATTATTGAAAATAATCGCAAGGCAATCGGGTGGTCAGTAGCTAATCTCCATAGGATTATTTTGTTTCTGTGCTCCCACAACATCTTTCTCGAGGATGATGCCAAACCATCTCGTGAGTTTAAGCGCAGGCTGAACCCGAATCTTCAAGAGGTGGTTATGAAGGAAATATCCAACTGGTGGAGCGTCGATTTTATCTATCCTATGTCCAACTCAAAATTGCTCAGTCTGTTACATGTGGTACCCAAGAATACGGGTATCACTACAATGATAAATGAGAACAGAGAGGAGATCTCTACCCAAGTAATGACTTCTTGGTGTGTTTGTGTGGATTACAAACGTTTGAATCATGCGACCAAGAAGGATCACTTGTCGCTGCCATTAATTGATCAGATCATCGAACTATTGGTCGGGAAGAGCTATTATTCCTTTTTATAATAAAGTGGTCATTGCCCTTGAAGAGCAAGAAAATACAACATTCACTTGTCCGTTTGGAACGTAAGCTTTCAAACAGATGCCCTTTGGATTATGTAATGCTCCGGCTACATTCCAAAGGTGCATGTTTTCTATCTTTGCGGGCATGGTGGGAGGTATCTTGGAGGTCTTCATGGATGATTTTTCGATATATGGTAATGATTTTGATTCATGCCTTTCTATCCTAGATCACGTGCTTCAGAGGTGCACGGAGGTTAACCTCATTCTTTCTAGGGAGAAGAGTCATTATATGATGATTCAGGGGACGATCCTTGGTCATATCATCTCTAACAGAGGCATGGAGGTGGTCCCGACCAAGATGGACATCATAAAGAAACACAATACATCGTCCAATCTAAAGTAGTTATGATCCTTCCTCGAGCATGTCGGTCTCTACCGACGTTTCATACGAGACCTCAGCAAAATTGTTTGACCGGTATCTGATTGTCTTGCGAAAGACATCGAGTTTATTGTAGATGATAAGTGTCTTTTAGCTATTGAAACTCTCAAGAACATAGTTGTAGAGGGTCTTTTCCTTCAGTCGTCCGATTGATCTCTCCCATTCGAGATCATGACGGATGCCTCGGATTTTGCTGTTGGGGTTGTGTTGGGACAGAGGAGGGATGGCCATCCATATAGCATACACTACGCTAGCAATACTTTGGATTCTGCCCAGCGGAATTACACGGTTACAGAGATAGAAATGCTAGTCGTAGTATTTTCCTCAGACAAATTCAGATCCCACATCTTAGGATCCAAGATGACCATCTTTACTGACCACGATGCCATCAAGTACTTAATGGATAAGAAGGATTCTAAGCTGCATCTAACCAGATGGATCCTTCTACTCAAGGAATTCGATATTGTGATCAAGGATAAGCATGAGTCAAAAATGTAGTGGCAGATCACCTCTCCTAGTTAGAATCACCCAAGACTTCTGAGTTTAATGCACCTATTACCGAGACCTTCCCCGAAGAGGTGATTCTTGATGTCGCCTCACTGCCTTGGTATGCTGACATTGTGAACTTTCTTGTTGATAAGAAAGTTCCACAAGTTTGGTTCAGATAGAAACTTGAGACTTTCCTCGCGAATGCCAATACTTACCATTGGAAGGATCTGATCCTTTATCATGAAGGAGCGGATTCCATTGGGCATCGGTGTATTCCTCAGGAGGAATACCAGAGTGTTCTCATGTATTGCCATCGATTAAAAGTTGGAGGACACCATTTAGGGAAGATGAAAACACAAAAGGTGCTCCAATCCGACCTTTGGTGGCTTATGCTCGTTGCGGATGCCCATGCATTCGTAAAAGAGATGTACTGACTGATAGAGAATGAGTACTTGTGTACATAGAGACATGATGTCGATGTAGCCGATTCACTTCTGTGAAGTGTTTGATGCATGGGGTATCGACTTTGTGGTCCCATTCCTGAAAAGTCAAGGGTTCGAGTATATTCTTCTAGATGTAGATTATGTGACTCATTAGTAGAGGCTATTCTTGCCTGAGCTGCTGATGTGAACACAGTTTGCAAGTTCTTGAGAAAGCATATCATTACGCGGTTCGGGGTCCCTCGAGTTCTGATATTAGACGAGGGTAGCAACTTCATCAACGGCAAGGTAAGAGCACTTGCTAATGAGTTCGACATATACCATCGGGTTGCTACTCCGTATCATCCTTAGACAAATGGTCTATTCGAGGTATCGAATAGGAAGATCAAGACGATCTTGTAGAAGGTTGTTTGTCTAGACCATAAGGATTGGTCGCAACTTTTGGACTCGATTCTTTGAGCTTATATAACATCCTTCAAAACTCCAGTGGTTACATCTCCCTTTCGACTCGTTTATGGTGAGCCACGCCACTTACCTGATGAAATCAAGCATTGATCTTTGTGGGCAGTGAAAGAAGTTATCTTTGGCCTATATGATGTGGAAGATCAGAGGCAGACTGAACTAGAAGTCCTGGAAGAATTGAGAGATGAATCCTTCACGAGTAGCCTTCATTACAAAGAGCGGATGAAAGAGTGGCATGATTCTCACATCAGCCACAAGCAGTTTGAGCCTAATTAGAAAGTCTATCTATTCGATGACTAAAGCTATTTCTATGAAAACTTCAAAGCAAGTGGAAAGTCTCATATCTTGTACGAAAGGTGTAAGACAACGGTAGCATCAATATATCTGAGTTGTCGTTTGGTTCCACCTTTCGAGTTAATGGTCAGCGGTTGGAACCTTTTCTCAATCATGAACTGCTGACCATTGAAGTTGCCCCTATCTATTTTGTATGAGATGATCTTTTCACTTTATACACTGCATCTCATACCTGATTTTCTAGATCACTTTGTATATACTTTTGATTTTCTTTCTTTCTTCCTTCCATTTGTTTTACACTCTTAGGTTTCATATAGAATTTTGGTATACTTAGGATGTGTTTTATCCTAAGTATAGGGGGTGTAGACATTATTGTTGTTCATATCATTTTGTTCTATTACCCCTTTCGTTGCTTATACCTAGGGTATACATTACCCCAAATATAAGGGGGGTAATATCGCTCATTTCCTCTCTTAATCATTTTCGGTTTTTGTATTATTTTCTCTCTCGCTTGTCCCTCATCTTTTGATATTCATCTCTATACTTAGGGATATTTTATCCTAATTATGGGGGGGGGGCAAGCCAACTCGTTGAGTGTGTACATTCTCTTGACCTCGATCATCTTCAGTTTTGAGTCTACTATCCTTGGGATTACTTGATCCTAAGTATAGAGGAGATGCTTGACTTCTATTCATTTATTCGTTATTCCTTGAGTCACAATAGTATAGAATTCTTTTACTAATCTATACTTAGCCCGAGTTATGTCTTCCTTTACTGCTTCTTTAGTCACTATGAGGGCATAGTTCGTGCTAAGTATAGGGGGTGTCGTATATATATACTACATATACTTTAGAAGCTGTAATTTGTACTTTATTGTATTTTTAATAATATGTCTCTCTAGAAGTATGGGTGTATACTTCGGGCTTTTAAAACCAGCGAGAAAACCGTAAAAATATGACTTATAAAAAAGAGCTTAAAAGTTGTATATAAAAATGTTGTAAGATACTTTGATAAATCCTTAATTATTTAAAACATATAAAATTCTTGTATAAATTCTTGTATAAAAGCCGTATAATGTTGGATATAAAGTTGTATAAAATCCTTTATAAAAAATATACATAATTTGTGTAAAATTTATGTAAATTAAGTTAATCCATTAACTCTTTCAAAAAGACCCTAAAAATTAAAAAAATAAAATTCAATAAAATTTATAAAATTCTTCAATAATCATTTAAAAAGTTAAATACAAAAATTGTACCTCATAAAAAATTGTTGCATTCATTGGCATATTTTTACAGTAGGTCTGATTCTAGAATCGAATGGATTTAAGTCTGAGAGATGGAGCTTGGTTTAGGACTTAATCTACTTAATTCTAAAAGGGCTTTATTAGGAACTGGAATTGAGACTCTTCAAGTCTTTTAGACTTAATTCTTTGGATTCCATAAAACCATGTTCGAAATTCAACTTGAAAGTGCCTAAGTAGGACACCTGATGTCATCCATTTAGCTCTTCTCCAGTTGAACCAATTGTGAACTCATGCACTCTACACTTAGATCGACTTGCATGGAGATGTGAAAGGCAATCCATTTCGATTGTGCGTTTCCATCCTTGTCTAGTGACACTGACGTCTAAAGACGGGAGAGATTGGGGTTGAAATAAAGCTTCTAATGAGGGAAGGATCTACTGGCACAATTTTTCCAAAATCCCAAAAAATGGACGGAATGAAAAGATGCTATATCCATTGGGGCATAAAAGACCTATGCAGTGCGACAATCATCTCTACCTAAAAGAAGACAATTACACCAAATATCAAAATGACCACAATGGCCAAACTTCAAAAAGTCTGCATTGTCTTAGTGGAGACTTGGCTAAACTAGCTACGCTTCATAGGAGATGTGATTACACTGATCAAACTCTAGTTATCTTCTCATTCTTCTTTCTTCTTCCTCTATTCAATTGTGAACAGAGAACGACCTAACTTTAGAAGGAAATACCCCCCTCCTCAAGGATCAAGTAGCTCAATAAGGGCCCAATGGGAGTGTATTATTGGGATGGGTGGTTTCTTCTCTTCTCCATAGCGGGAAGAGATAAAACCTTTCACACACAGTACAGATTGATTTCAAAGCTGAAAAGTTTGCGTGATGAATAGGTAGATTTGGGTTGGCTGTTGAGGTAAACCTAGATAAGGATTTGTGGAACTTGAGGGTTGTCGAGGCTTAAATCCTAATTCTAATAAAGTCCCACACATTAATAATCCAAAGGCCTAATCCGAGTTCTAAATTTTAGGTGAAGTGAGATATAGTTTAAGAAACAAGTATATTTTAAGTTCTTTTATTTTCTTTTTTCTTTTTTTGTGCTTACACTTATTTATAGCAAAGGTAAAGTATCGGAGAATGATGAATTTGTGATTCATCGCCTTTATTCTTTCATTTTGGCTAAAGTTCTTCTTAAAATACATGTAAATAACCACTAATTACAACTAATTATTATTCTAACTACAATTATTAATATTATTTATTTAATACTTATTTTACCCAAAATAAAAGAATAAAGAGAAAAAGGAAATTAAAGTAATAAAGGATGTAGATACAAAATATATAAAGACTGATCCTAATCCCGATACTAGGTCACTATTGACTTGGTCTATAAAATAAATAAGTAGGAAGAGATAAGGATCCTAAGTTATAAAATATCAAGAAAATTAAGACCAAAAATATAGTTAAACACATTTTACACATTATAAGTATTTTGCCTATTTTATTTTCACTTATACCATCCCAAGTCAAATTGCTTATTTATAAAAGTTGATCACAAAAATATAATATACATAATATCAAAAAAAATAATTCAAAACAAAAATAAAAGATTGTAATGAATCGAAAAAGCCATAAAGTCGACTTTCAAGGTTCAAAACTATTTTATAAAATTCAAAAGGACTGAAATCACTTTTAAACTTTGTTTTATAGTTAGTACTATTTATTAAAAATATGAAAAAAAATATTCGAATAAAATCGATTAGTTTTTGCATTTGGGCCCTGTTGTATATATGTACTATGTGTAGAAATTTCCTGTGTTTTTTAATTAATTAAGCTTAAATACGATTAACTTATTTTTTTCTAAAAAATTCTAAAAATGTATATACAAATACAAAATTAAAACTTAAGTGAAAATGCCAATAACCTGAAGCCACGAAGCCGTTATCTAAATTTTCTGAATCTCATAACTCGATCGTATAGACTCTGAATTAGGCAAACTCAGTCTTAAAATTCATATTATTTTATTATATACAAAATGACAATGATTTCATCAAAATTAGAGTTAGTATGAAAAATGTTGGTTTCGGGACCGTACAATTTATTGTACAATGTACCGTAACATATATTATTATCTAATCTATTCTTAAATTAAAATAAATAATAATTCATTTAATAATTTATTTACTTATTTATTAATTATTATATATTTATAAATTTAAGTAGTTAATTATGCACTTAATTAATTTATTAAATTCCTTATTTAATTAACTCTTTAAGTAAATACATAATTTCTTATTTAATTATATCTTAATTTCATAATTATTTATTAAGTATTTAATTATTAATTTAATTAATCACTAACTAATTTATAATTGACTAATTTTTAATTTAATTTTTGTTTCTCTTCTTCTTCTCTCTCCTACTTCCCCCTCCTCCCCCATCATCTTCTTCTTGCTCCCAACGCCATACGCGCCTCTCCTCGTCTCCGTACGGTCGGCTGCTAGCCGGCCATTTTTCCAACTTCCACGTTCTACGACCACCGCCGACAATGACCACAACCGCTTCCTTAGTCCCCAAATAAAACCTCCTATAAACAGGATCCCCTTCCCCATCGTCGGCAAGTATCCGCAATTTCTTACTCTTCTTCGGTGAGCTCTGAGAGCGTGGGAGAGTTCTTGTGATGGGAGAATCTCCTCCGAGTCGTTGAGCTAGATCGAGAGGTTGTTTGGTGAGATCGTCAACGGATGATGACTGTTGCACTGCTCCGCCGTGACGAGCCTCCTTGTACTCGACGAGTTGAGGCAACGACGATCCCTGGAGCTCCGAGCTCCGCCGCAGGCTCATACATCCATCTAAGGATTCTCGGGATAGGCTTTTATTCCTTCTTCCTCATCTTCCATCCATTTTCTCCTCTCAATCCTTCCCCTCCCTTCCCCGATTCTTCTGTTTCACCTTTAATCCTTTTGATTTCCCGCACAACTCTATCTATCTTTGATCATCCATCTCACCGTCATTCCTCGCCGATTCCGTTTCATCTCTCATACACGATTATGTACGGTCACAGTCGGTGAGCGGAGCACTGGTTTCTTTTCCCTCACTCCATCGGATGTGATACTCTTATTCGTTTTGAACTGCATATGATATTGAGAAGTGTCGTCCGAGATCTATCGCCTGGGCTCTTCTGTGTTTTGAAAAAAAAAATGCTGGAGATCAGTGCCGCACAACTTCACCGCCGCTTGAGCCATAAGTCCTCCCCTGAACTCGAGTTGAAAAAAGGTCACCGCTTAAGGCTAAAGTGGCGCATGTGCGGTCAAGCACGTGACTGGTCATGTACTCTTTTCGGCCTCTGGCTCTTCCACCGTCCGGGCTTGGAGTTCTTACGAACTAGCCCTTGGTGTTTATAATTTCGCGAACAGGTTCACCCAACTTGAGTCACGTGAAGAAGCACATGCATCTGGGCTTTCTACGCCGGAGCCCCCATTTCCCAATTACTTTCACGTACACCCCTAGTTTCCAGAATAATTGCACCCATAACGCTACTACTGTATATAATACTATACATAATAAATACATATTAAATAAAATACGAAACATAAAAATTAAACAAAAATATGTATAAATACCGTATGCTATACTATATATAGTATTAAATAAATTTTGCAAAATAAAATATTTTATATTATTAATAAACCCTTTAAAATCCCATAAAAGATATAACAAACTCTAAAATTCATAAAAAAAATTAAAAAAATCCCTTTCAAAATCATATAAAAATTAACTACAATATATTTCGCTATATTGTAGATACATAAAACCAAAAAATAAAATAAAAACAAATATTAAAACAAATAAAAAAGATATCAAATTCAAAAATTTACAACTAATTTTATAAAATCACACAAAAACGTACAATATACCTTTTTAAATATAATTTCATCTACGTTCTAATAAAAATAAAATAAAAATATTTTCTTACTATTTTCACTATTAGAAATCGAAAATTAAAATATGTTTTCAATAAAAATTTTAATTTTTCAACATTAAAAATAAATCAAAACTCATAAAAATTCTAAAACCTTTCTAGAAATATCTAAAAATAGTAAAATAAAAATAAAATAAAATAAAATAAAATAAAAATTAAATAAAAGTTATACAACGTTTTATGAAACAATAAAGAAATCATAAAATACTTAAAAATCACAAAAATATTATAAAATTCATAAAAATTAAATACAAATACAGAAAAAATGCTAAAAAGAAATAAAAAATTAGGAAATCATTTACCTTACTTTGTCTATAGTTTAACCCTAGTTTCCAACAGTTTGCCTCCCTGAGTTCGACACTCCTTTGCTTTCACTATACATCAAGGTTCAGGAGTATAAAAAAAGTAAATAAAAAGATTAACTAAAAATTAATCTTTTCTACAAATTTTCACCTGGTCGATGGAGCAATATTGTTCATCTTTTAGAACAATAGATCATGTTTTTTCAGGTTGCGAAGGGTAGTCCATTTTAATGGTGCATTTTCATCCTTTGTCTAGTGATGCAAGCATCTAAAGATGGGAGTTATGGGGTTGACATAAATCTTTAAATGAGGAATGGCCTACTAATGTGCTTTTTCTAAGATCCCAAAACATGGGAGGAAAAAAGCTTCTATATCCATTAGGGCACAAAAGATCAATGCAATGCAACAAAAATTCATACCTAAAGAAGCCAAATCCCAAAGTACAATCATGACCACAATGGTACAATCTTCAAAGAGCATGCATTTCTTATTGGAGACTTGGCTAAACTAGTCAAGTTTCATAGGAGATGTGACTACAATGGTTATCACACTCTAGTTCTCTTCTCTTTCTGATAGATTCTTCTCCCATTCGCTGCGAGCTATCACATACCTTCAGAATGAAATACCTCCCTCCTCAAGGAACGAGTAGCTAGACGAGGAACAAATGGGAGTGTATTATTGGAGTGGTCAACTTTTCACCTCCTTAGGAAGGAAGATCTAACACCTTTCACACACAGTACAAATTGATTTCAATGTCGAATAGTTAAGGTGATGGTTGGGTAGATCTAAGCCGGCCATCAAGACGAACCTAAATAGGGATTTGTGGAACTTGATGACTATTGAAACTTAAATCGTAATTCTAGTGACGTTCCAATAAATTGTTAATCCAAAGATCTATTTCAAGTTCTTGAATTTGGATAAGTGATATTCGATTTAAAAGAACAAATTTGTTCTAATTTCTTTCATGTTCCTTTTTCTCTTCTCTTTTTTATCTTTTACTTATTCTTAGAGTAAGTGTTTACTAAATGATTAGCAAAGATAAAGTATAGGAGAATGATGAATCCATGATCCATCTCCTTTATTCCTTCATTTTGATTAAAATCCTTAGTAAAATAAATGTAAATATCAACTAATTCTCATTAATTAACATACATACTTCATTTATTAATATTATATATTTAACACTTATTTAATCCAAAATAAAAGAATAAAGAGAAAAGGAAAAATAAATGAAAGAAGTATGTAAACATGTAAATATGTACATATTAATCCTAACGTTGAGACCACATTAATATTAACTATGTCTATAAGATAAATAAGTAGTGGGAGATCGGGATTTTAATTTATGAAATATCAGAAAATGCAGATAAAAAGTGTACATATACACACTATTCACCTTGTACATATATTAATCTATTTTATTTATCAATCATATCACTTCAAATGTAAATATTTTCTTCTTCAAAATTATTTATAATAATGTATATTAATTTATAAAAATATAAGAAAAATAATCTAATGTATAGATATCACAGTACACTCAAAACAAAAGCCGTCAAATAAGATTTCAAAGGTAAATATCTACTATATATGAATTGAAAATTCATCAAATTCACTTTAATTATATTCATAATTTAATTATATTTTGAAATAAAAGTGATTTCATTTAAATCAGAGTTAATATACAAAAATCAGTTTTTTGGGACACCATGATATATGTACAACTTTACATTATTTCTTATTATTTTATTTTTTATATTTTCTCTATTATTTATCTTTTGATTATTTTTTTCATATTTTATAAAAATATATAAAATAAAAATAATAAAAAAATTAAAAAACCAAGTACCTTAAATAACTCTACTATATTACCCTAGTCTTTATAGTTTGCCTCCCTGAGTTCGACACTCTCATACTTCACATTATACACAAGTTTAGGAGGATAAATAAAACATTACAAAATTTTTTATGTGAATACTATTCAGTCGACATAGCAACGATGTCTATCTTTTTAGACAACTAGATCAAACAGGTATTTCACCTTCGAACTCATTATCAAATTAATAAGCATGTTGTATCAATCATTCATGGTTTGATCTTCCATCGTCATTATTTGCACAAGAACCACTATGTGATTTTACAAAAAAAAGGTATGCATGTTACTTCCCATGCTTACACATTTGCAGATAAATAATACAATCATACATGTTAAAGTAATATTCTATTTATTTAATTACGTGTTATAATTTTATATTTATTATGGATTTTTGCATACATATTACATTTATTTAATTATTACATAGATGTGCCGGAGTTTTACAACTATAATATCAAAGTCTACAACTTTCTGTTTATTTCTTACAACTTTTTTATTAATATGTGCTCGTTTTTTACAAGTATTATCTATTTATCTCCATGTTACAACTTTTTTTTATTTTGAAACCATTATAATTTTTTACAGCTTCATGTTCTTTCTTACAACTATATTTTTCATGACTCCTTGTTAGTTATTTCGATTCTATTATCATTTCTAACACATGTGTATTGTACTAGCATCCATTTCCACGCAGAAGTTGTAAAATATGATGATACAAATACAGCAAATGATAATAAGGTTGTGAAAAAGATAAAGAGTCGTAAAAAACTTCAAGTTGACCCCTACTCAAATTTGCATATTTTGTTGAAGTTTGGAAACGATTATGTATTAACAGTGATATAAACGAAGACTCGGTAGATTTTAAATAAAGCCATAGATGTATTGACATTACCAATTATTTTTGTGCATTTTAATACAAATAGAATAAAAATACACAAATGTAAAATATAAAATATATAAGTTAGAAAAAATACATAATAACCACAAAATTCGTAATATATATTATATCTATAAATACCAAAAGGGTTTGATAGAGCTGCCCCACCCCATTCTTTCCGCAATATTTTTTCTTTTTTTGAAAAATCTCACCATGTATATCCATCTATATATCCCTCCAATATACCATTCAAATTTCATCAGAAAGAGAGACTCTATGCCCTCCATGTAGAACATGTAGATTACAAAAATCTTTAAACCGTTAAAATTACCTGTTATAGATGGAAGGCATATGAGTTTTTGTTTCTGACGAAATTCGAATGATATATTAAAGGGATATATAGATGAATATACATCGTGAAATTTTTCAAAAAAAATAAAAAAATTGTAGATAACTGAGGCGGGGCAGCCCTTGCGGGCAGCCCATTTTTTCCATACAAAAAATATACTTATATATATGGCTGTATGTATCCTCTATCTATAAAAAAGCCAATTTCCATCTTATAATAAAGTAAAACTAAATAACCTCCATTATCCTGAACGGAATGTATGTTCTCTACGTAAATCAACTCTGGACTAACTCAAGAATACTTGATTAAAAATTAACTTGGTCTTAGAATAGCTTCGCGCATTCTCAAACATGGTACTATACTAGTTCTGGTAGCAAACTGAGTCAAATTCCCTAGTCCCAAACTATCATCTGTGGCAAGTTTTATACACGATAAACATATTCATTGGGTCAAAGAAACCGTGGTTGATTGAAACCCGCATGTAGATAATGTAGATATAGATTATAATAAAGTTGATCGAAGACCAACAACTCTCAAGTCCTTCCCTCCCTATATAAGGCATCTCCCACCATACTTCTTATGCACCTCCATCTCGTGTACGTAGGATACTTGCATTAGGGTTGAGACCTAACAATGGTACTGCAAGTGCTCCCAGCAGCTCTCCTCGTACTCACGCTTCTCCTCCTCTCGTCATCTCCGATCACCAGCTCAAACATTGATAGCTTTCTCCGCTGCTTCAACAGCTCCCCCTCCAACAGCACCGCCGCCGCCATCCTCCACACTCCAAACACCCCTTCCTACAGCACCATATTCCTCTCGAAAGCTCAAAACAAGAGAACCATTTACTCCACCACCTCCCACAAGCCCCTCCTCATCGTAACACCCACAACCCCTACCCACGTCCAGGCTGCCGTGACCTGCAGCCGGAAGAACGGCCTCAGGATTCGCACACGCAGCGGCGGCCATGACTACGAAGGCTTCTCCTTCATCTCCATATCAAATGATCCATTCATCGTTATCGACATCAGCAACCTTCGCAACATCTATGTGGATACGAGAAATAACATCGCATGGATCGACGCCGGTGCAATTCAGGGCGAGATGTACTACCACGTAGCCAAAACAACGCCGACCTACGGGTTCCCCGGGGGAACTTGTCCGACGGTCGGCATCGGTGGGTTTCTGAGCGGCGGGGGGGTTGGTACCATGATGCGTAAGTACGGCATCGCAGCCGATAATGTCATGGATGCCGTGCTCGTGGACGCTGAAGGAAACATACTGAACAGGGCCACGATGGGCGAGGACGTCTTCTGGGCAATAAGAGGTGGTGGCGCGGCGAGCTTCGGGATCGTCCTATCTTACAAGATCAAGCTGGTCCCAGTTCCTCCCCGAGTAACGGTGTTCGGCGTATGGAGAACACTCGAGCAAAATGTGACGAAGATCCTAAGCAAGTGGGAACAGATTGGTAGCAACCTAATCGACGACTTGTTCATAAGGGCAGCGGCCGTGGTGTTAAACAACGGTGGTGGCAGAACTGTTGGTGTTTATTTCCAGAGTTTATTCCTTGGAGGGAAGGGCGAGCTTCTTGCTTACCTTGGTAAGGTCTTTCCCGAGCTCGGAATTGCAGCAGGGGACCTCACGGAGCTCAGCTGGATAGACTCCGTCAGGTACTTTGCCGATCTTGCGAACAGACCCGCAGAGGCTCTGCTCGATAGAACTCCAGAGTCCAATAGTTCCTTCAAGGCCAAGTCTGACTTCGTGCAGGAGCCCATCGGGGAGAAGGGGTTGGAGAGGATATGGGAGTTCATGCTGAGATCGAACAGCGAGCCGGCCATTCTGATAATGGAACCCATGGGGGGGATGATGGATAGGGTATCCGAGAGTGCAACGCCATTCCCCCACAGGAAGGGGAACTTGTATATCATACAGTACTTCATGAGATGGACGGAGACTGATGCTGCGGTGACCAAGAGGCATTTGGATTGGATGAAGGAGCTCTATGCGTTCATGACTCCTTACGTCTCCAAGAACCCTAGAGGGGCGTATCTCAACTACAAGGACGTCGACTTGGGGAGGAACGCAAAGGGGAGATGCTCGGGAGCTGAAGGGTGGGGGAGGAAGTATTTTAAGGGCAACTTTGAGAGGTTGGTGAAGGCGAAGGGCTTGGTTGATCGGAATGACTTCTTCTGGAGCGAGCAGACTATACCACCAAAATGTGCCTAATGCATCGATAGTTCCTAAGATGCTTGAAAAGGATGATGCAATACGTATGTTTAATTAATTTAAATAAATACCGTACGTAATGTTCGTTATCTGCTGTTCAGGATTTTTTTATAGTACTACCAATGTAAGAGATTTGCTTTTCAGGATACGATTATTGAATTATAAAAGAAAAAATTGGCTGAGTCAGAAAGCAAATCTGTGTTCTCCATTCTCTAGTTTTAGCTTCTTACTCTGTATTTTAATCTAAGTTTCCGCCAAATGGTCTATCTATTGGATATCTCATTCTTAGGAGGTTGTTGATAGGGACTTACCCATCAGGGAAACCAGTGAGTAGTCACTAGCAAGGTATTAAAAATCGGATCGGACGTTGAATCGGTTTGTCTCTGGTTTGGTCTGATCATGTCGGATCGTTGGTCCGAACCGATCAGACCGGTGATGACGTCTGCATGTCGTCATCATTTCGACTGACTCGAAAAAAATCGGACCGGGATTAATTTAATGGTCCGACCGGGCGAACCCGTTCCGATATAACCGGATACATATACATACATTTTTTTATGAAAAAGAGGGTGAAATCCCGAGTTGGGACTCACCGCAAAAAGCATTTATATTAAAAGAGTACTAGATAGGTACATTATCTTGTGGACCAGAAACGATACAGGGAAAGACCATAAGCTAATACATTTTCCGAATAGAAGCTTTGATTTTTAAAAATTAGGTCATTTCTTCCTCCCCAGATGGCCCAAAGAGCAGCAAATGACAGTGCACAGTCGTCTGTTGAATTTCTTCCCACCACCCGTATCGAACTCCAGAAATCATCTACTCCACCGTGCCGGACCCATGAAATCCCCAACTCCTTCCAAACCTGACCCGAAAAAGGATAGGCAAAGAACAAATGTTCCGTATCCTCTGTTTGTGCTCCACATCTGTCACACTGGGTATCCGTAAATGCCAAATATCCTGCCCCTTCTTGCTTTGTCACACAATCTACCCCTTCTGAGGTACCACAAAAAGACTTTCACTCTGCTTGGAATCTTGCTAGCCCAAATTATCTTCATATCTTGCTGCATGTTATGATCCAAAGCGTCGGTGCTTCCTCTGAACAATTTATATGCCTTCTTCACTGAGAATTTTCCTCCCTCCCAAACAAAATGGTCCCTGCCCTGAGTAATACACTGTGGAGAGGGCAGCTCGGACAATAGCCTACCCAAGTCTTCCAACCTTCGGTCTGAAAGGTCAGATAAAAATTGTAGGGTCCATGATCCAGATCCACCAATATCAGCCATACAACTTTCCCTGTTTGTTGCCAGAGCAAATAATCTTGGGTACCTATTGCAGAGAACACCCTCTCCAGTCCAGTTGTCTTGCCAAAATCTGAAGTCGACCCCTGCACCCACCTTCGGTAATAAACTCACCCGTAGTTGTGGCAAAATATCACGAACACCACTCCACAGAGAGGATTCGAAACGTACTCTGCCGGCCTCAAGGGATCCCTTGACACCATACATGGTGCACAAGAGATTGATAGCCAATCTATCTGTGCTTCCCCAAATCTGCACGACCCACTTAGCTAGCAACGCTTTATTCATACATCTTACATCCCAAATACCCAGTCCTCCTTCGCTTTACATCTCATGAGCTCGTCCCAATTTACCAGATGCATTCCAGGTCTCTGCTGCCTCCCGTCTGACCAGAAAAATCGCCTCATCAATACCTCAATCTTCTTCCTGACTCCCGCCGGCATCATCCTTGTTGAGAAGAAGAAGATAAGAATCGCTGATAACACATGCTTTAATAGAATCAATTTCCCGCCCTTAGACAGGGTAACTGCCTTTCATCCCGCTAGTCTCTGCTCGAACCTCATGAGGACCATGTCCCAATCCGCCTTTCTTAGCCTTCCCGCCACTAAAGGCAGCCCCAAGTGAGAAATAGGTAGCTCACCCAATGGGCACCCTAAGATCGCAGCCTTTGCACTACTCTCCTCCTCACCCATCCCAAACTGAACCACCATTGACTTATTTCTATTGAGCTTGAGACTAGAAATTATACTGAACATATCCACCAACTGCCTCGATCGTTTGTGCATCTCATCTGTGCCCCCTAGAAAAATCACTATGTCATCTGCATATTGCAACAGGGGAATCGAGACGGAACCAATTCGAAACCCCTCACACCAGCCTTCATCGACAGCTCTCCTAAACATTACTGCTAAAGCATCAGCCACTAGAACAAAAAGCATCGGTGCTAGCGGGCTACCCTGTCTCATCCCCCTCTGCGGTTGGAAAAAACCTCCTTCTGGCATTCCATTCACCAGAACCGTATAGGACGAGGTCGTGACACACCTCTTCATCCAAGCAATCCAGAGGTCCGTAAAGCCGCGCTTCCGAAGGGACATCCACAAGAATCTCCAGTCTACGCAGTCATAAGCTTTTTCAAAGTCAATCTTTCATATCATTCCCTTCTTGTTTTCTCGTCACCAATGCTGACAAATTTCAGATGCCACAACTAGCCCATCTGCCATATGTTGCCCCGGAATAAAAGCAGTCTCATTCTGTAAAATAACATCATCCAACACCCGCCTCAACCTATTTGCCAGCACTTTAGCCACTATCAAATAGATTGCATTTGATAAAGCAATTGGCCTGTAATCTTCCACTTGTAATGGGTGTTCTTTCTTCAGAAGGAGAAAGAGCATCGCTCGGTTAACCTTCTCAAAGCCCCGGTTACCATCTCTGAATTCATTGATAACAGCAAGTACTTCTTCCTTCAACAGGTCCCAAAACTCCCTATAGAAAAAAATTGGAAAACCATCCGGTCCTGGCGCCCCATCTGCATTTAAACTCCAAACCGCTCTTTTTACCTCATCTTCATCAAAAGGGGCCTCAAGTTCCAGTGCCTTCGCCTCTGACAAGGACCCCACCCCTGTTCCACGCCACCCCAAAATATCACCCTCGTTTCTCCTCGACAAGCCCACAAAATGCTCTCTGAGAGTTCGCCCAAGCTGAATCTCCCCCTCCACCATTTCCCCCCAACCTCAAGACAGTGTATAAAATTTCTCCTTCTTCTCCCAGAAGCCATCGAGTGAAAAAACCTCATGTTCGCGTCCCCTTCCCGCAATCACTTCTGTCTGGACCTCTGCCTCCATTCCACTTCCTCTTTCCTATCCTCAAGAAGCAACACCTCTAACAACCTGGCCCGTTCCAACACCTCATCCTGATCTAAGCCCCTCTGATCATCCAGCCCATCCAGTTGAGTCACTCCTTGCTGCGCCTCGAGCCGTCTCTTTCTCCGTTGCAACTTCACACTGCGTCCGAACTCAAGCAGGAACTTCTTCAGTAGCATCAACTTGGCAGCCAGGCGAGCCACCGCTGACCCCTCAACTTGCCACCCCGTCCAAAGTGCCTCCACCTCCTCTTTAAAACCCTCCTCCAATAGCCACACCCACTCAAATCTAAAATAGAACCTGGTTTTTCTATGCTCCTCCGAGGACCAAAGGATCGGCGTGTGGTCCGAGTGAGCACGAGGAAGCGACCATGCCCGAGAAAGGGGGAAAGACTCCACCCCTTCAGGTGAGAGGAGAAATCTAATGAAATTATCGTGAAAACTTTAGAGTGTCAAATTTTCAATAAAAAAACACATTACAAATGAACTGATATCGATCGATACTTTTTTTACATAAGGCATGCATTATATAAGGATGTTCTTGCATGTTGTGCACTAATCAAACAAAAATATGCAGTAATTAAGAAAGTATAAAGAGTGTCTTCTACTGATTATATGATTCCATAATAGTAGACAAATCCTTACATTGTAATTTATTAATAGTTAGGTTGATATTAGCATCAATTAAATTGAAGCTATTTTGATCACAATTGATAAAATTACATACACTCCACTGAAGGATCAAAGATTTACATATTGAGAGGTTCCCAATAACACAAGTAGATCACCATTGAATAAGTTGTCAAGGTTAATCTTCTCACTAACAATTCTAATTCTAGTCTATGTTAGAGACATTACAATACATCAAATATTATACAGATTATTTACTTTATGACTTTGAATCTAAATATCTTTTTCTAAAATCATGAACCATCTAACATGGAGGATAGATACATGAAAATCTACTTAACTTTCATGTTCGTTTGGATTCATTCTTTTTGTTTTTGGATTGATAATATTGAAATTTTAGAAAATGTTACTGGTGTTTAGCCTCATCTCTACTGCATCTCAGGTTTTATTGCATGTCTCCGTTGGATGCTTTTCAACATCTGACATCTTATACTTTTTGGTAATTGGTATAAAGTCTCATGACTCTCATTGTAAAATCCAATCAATGGATAAGTTCTTCACTATTCGAAATTGAATAAGTTTCTATTTTATAAAAATTTAATACCATGGAAGTGGCCAAATCTTACAGGTCGTTCCCTTAGAAATTTAGAATGGTACCGGCTCGCATGAGAAAAGGATGTTGTTGTCTCCTGCTGGACGTGAAGTGAACTTCCAAACTAGCAGGTGTGTCGTCGCCGTTGGGGGTCGTCCTGCCGGAGTGATTGGATAATCAAGGATTCAAGGTTCAGCATTAGCAGGGAATCGTTGGTGGTGTATTATAGAGTCGTGATGATGGTAATGGAAGAAAGAACCAAAAAAATGGTTGCAAGTTATGGGGGAAGAAGAAAGTCGCAATGCTTGTACAGTGACGTTTGGGTTTCCCAAAAGTTGATCCTACAGTTTTTTAGGTCCGGTCCAGTTCGGCCGAACCGGTTCGGATTAAACGGTTTAGCTGCAGTCCATTTTCTTTTGGTCGAAATGGAGGAACCGACTGGACGGACCGGAAGTTCATCGATTCCCGATTGAACCGATTGGACCGGCCGATCCGGTCCGGTTTTTAAAACATTGGTGACTAGGACTCGATATAATGAAAATCCTTTTGTTCAAATAAGACTTCCTTATTTACAACTATTAATGAACTTTTTATTCCTTATGTACATTTTTACCACCTACTCTATAATAATTACCACTTATTTTATATTTTTAAAAATCATAACTACATAAATTGAAATAATAAAATCTTTTCTTAAATCTTTATTCCACCAACAAACTAGATTTATAATGACATTTTTTGTAATTCGTACTATATATTGTCTGGTGTAAATATACAATGGCAAAATTATCGATAAGAAATTATTTTTAATTGATATTGACGATGAATTTCATATTCATTATAGACATATAGTAAAGCTTGTTCTTTATTATATTTCAAAAGTATAATTAATCGTTGTTAAATTTTTGAATTAAGAAATTAGCGATGATTTGCTAAAATTTAAAAAATAACAGATCAATATTTATGTATGCATCGTTGCTAATGATATAGCACTACAACAAATTGAATTAAGAAATTAGCGATGATTTGCTAAAATTAAAAAATAATAGATCAATATTTATGTGTGCATCACTGCTAATGATATAGCACTACAACAAAATGGACCTAGGGCAACACATAATTTAAGTATTTGTATCCATATATTCTGATGTTAAAGATATAATAAGGAATATTATGTGTTATAAAAATCGCCTTTTCTTCTTGTCATTTGCAATGGATATCATATTCGTGGTTACAGGTTCATATAACAATGATTTTTCCATTGATTTATTCATTAAAATTTGTACTACTCATTGCTAAATTTAAAAATTATTTTTAGAAATGTCAACAAATAGTCTTTATTATATGATTCATTATCACTGCAAGGAAAAAAGGTTCTAGTGACAATTTTGTGACGAGGAAAACATATAATGACGAAAAAATTGTCACTACAATCCTTTTAAAGGAAAAATTATAAAATTACCCTCAAACTATAAAGTCTAAAATAAACAAGTGGAGTAAAGGTTAAATGTATCCGCTTTCATAGAGAAGATTATGAAATTACGAAAAAGGTCCTAATGCCCATCTGCAGGCTGCAGGTGGAGCCCAAATGAGGTTAATTAGTATTGTAACCACAATTAATAATTAGAAACATATGATCATGTACTAGAAGCTCTTTCTAATGTACAGGTGTACGTTCCTTATCTAATGTACTGTTTTACGTTCCTTATTTAATAATATGTGGAAAAAGCCACTTCTACATTATTTAATAAATAAAAATGGTATTAGAAATTAATCTACTTAGTACATGTACTAGAGGTAAGGTGCTGGGAAATAATTAACCTCTGAGAAAGAATCGGCATCGAACAACGACCGTGCCCTAAACAGATCAGAACCCTTTAAAAAATGATATAAAAGATGATCTCCAGCCGCCACTTGCCCTTCATTCACTTCTCCGTAAAAACCCTATAACCTAAAAACTTTCTCTGCAATGGCGGGACTTGTGGCGGAGGGCGAGATTGAGGCGGAGCTCGAGGTCGAGGTAGAGTGCGAAGTGGAGGCGAAGGCGGAGGTCAAGATGGCGCCGGAGATCGAGATGAAGCCGGATGGCAAGGTGGAGCCAGAGTTCGAGTTGGAGACGGAGAGCGAGGTGGAGTTGAAGGTCGAAGTGGAGGGCGAGATGGAGGCAGATGTCGAAGTGGAGCTGGAGGTTTAGGTGAAGGTGGATGGCGAGGTGGAGCCAGAGGTCGAGATGGATGCGGAGGGTGAGTTGGATCCGGAGGTCAAGGAGAAGGCGGAGAGCGAGTTGGAGTTAGAGGTCGGGACGGATGTTGAGGTGGATCTGGAGGTCAAGGTGGAGTCGGAGATCAATATGGAGATGGATGGCAAGGTGGAGTCGCAGATCGAGGTGGAGGAAGAGGTGGAGGAAACCGGCGAGGGGTAAGGTTAGGTGATGATCATTATTCTAATGTTGATGGTGATATGCGATGGATAGGTTGCGAGGGCTATGGTTGTCGATGGATCGCAACGACGATGAGAGATGGACGAGGGTAGTAAGTGATGGCGGATGTGGAGTGGAGGGGAGGGGTGGATGGTGGTGAGCCATATGTCAATGACGGACGTCAGGATGTGGGGGTGATGGGACCATTGGGGTGAGTATGGCCAGCAAAACACAACTTCTGTGGGAGGTGGTTCGAGCAGTAAGGCACTGGGTAGTGGTAGAGATGAGTGTCATTGGAGGACGATGAATGCGGAGAGCTAAGGAACGAAGGGCATGATGCTGGGAATGTGGGCGGGTGGAGCTCTGTGGCAGTAGGCGCTGTAAGAGGCCATCGGCAGATGCCAATCATGCAGACTGAGAACAATAATCAACAGATGAAAGATGTGCAGTCTGGCCAACATGCAATTGATGATTGGAGGGTGGAGCATGAGAATATTGGGTAACATTTCACATTCTAATTTTACATCACAAGCCAATGCAATATATCTTCTTCTGTGAGTAACTTTACTTATGATTTGTAGGATGCCAAATTGAGTTCATGTATATTTTTTATTTCGAACGTCAAAATTACCATTCCAGTAATGAAAATTTCTCTATCATATATGTTACATGAAAAATTTCAAGAAGTTTTATTTCAACATCAATCAAACCTTAGAACATTAACAAAAGCTAGTGGTTTGTTCTACAATTTACTTACCATCGAACATCCCAAATTTATGAAATTTGGATATGGAGTATTCTTAATGACATATCTTCCATAACATATTTTTTATTTAATTACATCCACGACATGTTAGATGTCCGAAGCATATACATCAGTACAATATCTTATAGTCCTGATAGGTTACTCTACTTACATAAAGTATCATGCTCCTTCAATCATTCCGAGCATCTAAGATCCTATTCAAACCAAAATCACATGTATCCAGAGTCTAAGAATGCGGCTAAACTCAATCATCATTAATCGGATCCTCATATGTCATTATTAACGCTTAAAATTTCGATCATTGATTTTATCACGCATAGCAAACATATGAACACGAGACATAAAGCTTGAATCCAACATCCCGATAAAAATGATATTAAATTTAAAAGATTATTTAAAACAAATCCATATCAACAGTATGTAGGAAAACATATTTGTAAATAAATATCTTATGTCATTGACAATATTGATCCACTGTATTAAGATCAGCATGAAATAAAAAAATGTGCTAAGCCTTCTCCCACTATAAGTAGGGTCGGCTACATGGATTCTTGCTCAAATCCATGTTGAAAGATTCGACTATTTTTTACGCTGGCCGTCGACTACCTAACGCAACCCCTGCAAGAGTGGGATTTGAACCCTGGTCTTTTGTGTGGTAGACACACTGTACTACCACTAGACCATTAAGTGGGTACAAGATCAGCATGAAATAAGCAAAAAAATAACTATGAAATGAATACGTGATCAATTAACGATAAAACATGTAAAAAACAATGTTAAGAAACAGTAAGAAAGATTATACTTATCAAAACATGCAACTTCCAGAGGGTTTGACAGTCCTACTCATCCATGATGTGATCCGTTCAAATCATCTTGAAAGCATCTCAATAATCGTTAACTATTTTATGATTCACATTCAGGGGAAACTATTTTTTTTTAGAAACGATCACATTTCATGTTTCAAAAAGTCGTAGGATGCCAAATGTTCTAGAAACAAACATAACCCAAAAGTCAAGGACCAAGAAGCTCATGACTTAGTACAAAACAAAGATATACTTCTAGCAAGCTATTAAAGCAAGGCTTTAAGAAATGCCAATGATTTTTATCTGTCGAAATCCAAACCCACAATGAAACCAAAAACTCAAGGACCCAAATTTTATGATCCGTATCCACGAAGGCATTGCTTATAATGCTACTTGGGACTTTTTGAAGTAGAACTAAGAGCAACATTATTTTTCATCTTCAGACATGGCTGATTGTTCGTACGATGTTGTTAATGGTCTTGTTATCAAGCACATCAACCTAGAACCTTAATCTGATTACCTTTTTAACACAAAATCTGTCTAAATAAATCACGGGTTTTCTTCTAAATCGATCAAGTTGATTTGAATACTCGAGAGTAATTTTATTAATGACAATATTGATGCCTGTAATTTATGCCAATGGTTAGAATTAACCATTCTTAACCCTAAAGCATCTGTATATTATTACTTATAACTCGATCGTATTTGTTGTCTCCGATAAATAAAACCGCTGCCCTCACCTTGTCGGTTGTTGTTTTCCTCTCCAGGAAGAGAGTGTTTCTGTAATAAAATCTCGATATCATTTTATAACGTGGATGTGATTCTTTTTTCTTCTGTTTCTCCCGTTTTTCGCATGGATGATTAACGTTCTTTGTTAACTTTGAAATTAGTATTATGTTGTGTGGTGCTAAATCAAGGTTAGATTGGAAGTTAAATATCCAAAGCCTGATCAATTTGCTACCAACATTACAATGAGGATCACGTTTCTCATGAACGAAACATTTTTAATATATCTATTCACATCCATGTCAATTGTGTTAAGATATGATCTGTTAAGTTTATCCCATTCAAATACATTTCTTTTTTGATTAGAGCTGAACACATAATTCCCCTTAATTCTGAACAGTATTTTACATATATGCGACGGAATTTCATTATATCAAATTGTGGCATGCAATGGCATGCTTATAACTGTCAGTGATTTAACGATTCCAAGCTATCAAACTAGAGAGATTTTGGCTCACATTAACTTTTTCTATTATTTCCGTTACATATATTGACAGTTAGCAGGAGTATCCATGTTTGGTAGACAGAAAGAGAACCTCAAGAGATTTTGGCTCCATGGTAATCTATAAACAGAGTTCATGGCTCTGTTTGGGTTTTTTTATGAACAGAGATATCGTGCTGGATGTGGACTGGGGAGAGGCACAGCGCCAAGATGAGGATCAAGTACACGGACTCTGCTATGAATCAAGATGTGCGGTACTTTGACACGCAAGTCCGGACCTCCGACGTCATCCATGCCATCAACGCTGATGATGTAACTGTTCAAGATGCTATCAGCGAAAAGGTGGGAATGCTCCGAGCTCAAAAAGTTGGGGAGTCGTCTGGTGTTTTCTTCTAACGAGTGTGTAATGTCTCTCAGCTGGGGAACTTCATACACTACATGGCAACTTTCATAGCTGGATTTGTCATCGGTTTCACAACATCGTGGCAGCTCTCTCTTGTTATTCTTGCAGTTGCGCCACTGATTGCCATCATCGGGGTCGTTCACGTCATGACCTTGTCGAAGCTTTCGTCCAGCAGTCAGAAGGCGCTCTCTGAAGCGGGAAATATAGCAGGACAGGTGATCATTGATCGAATTAATTGTTCTTTGCAGAATTAGCATATTCTCAAACGCTTGAATCCGTTCTCTACCATTTTGCAGGCCAGAATTCCAGGATGAGCAAATGGTAAATGTCAAGTCCTTGGACATCAGGAACTTCGTCTAAAAGATTTCTGCTGGAAATGATGTATTGCAAAATATTTTTCTGCTGCTAGAAACTGGAGATAAACGGGTTGCGTTGATCGTTGCCTTGTAACCTGGGAATAGGGTGATGCATGGTAGCTCTCGTATCAAGGACAAACATGTAGCCATTGTTGCGACTGTTATCATTCTTTTTTTTATGTATACAAAATTTTGTATGTAAGAGTGACGCCATTATATACACATACTTTTTGACATAATCTACATGTATATTTATTGATATTTATGTAGTTTCTCCCAGGAAATATATTTTCCATTTGAAAATTCCAGGTAGTTGAGGTTGTGGTGACAGATCAAATTTGTCTTTACAACTATTTTCCTTTTATTACTTTGGTGACGAAATAGGTGTTACAATAAATATTGTAACAGTCTTGTTGTCACCACAAACTGTAGTGACCCAGCTTTTGGAGATGGAACAATGGTGACGAATTGGTTGTCCTAAGGCTCATTTTCGTCACTACTGTTTTGATACTAAAAGACCGTTTTGTTGTAGTGTATGAGGAAAGTAGCAATGAATACAATGTTCATTATAAATTTAAAGAATCAAGTAACGAATAATGATGACTGCACGAATCTCTGGGAGGTTTAATTTAATTAATGAATACAGTGTTCTATTTTGTAAAAAAATGTATTTTTTAATTTTTAACATGAACAAAAATAGAAATAGAATGCAAAATAACTTTAAGCTATATTTTTGGTTTTAAAATATAAAATCAAAATAAAATTATTGGAATAAAGAGAAAACATAAGATTTATAACAAGCATTTTTACAAATTTTTCTGATTTTTGAATGATTTTATATTAGTTTTATAGTTTTTCTAAATTTTTCATTTTTTTGGATTTTCATAAAGAATTTTCAAACAAAATTTATACATGTGAGAAAACTAATTAAAAGTAATCAACAATATTTTTTTGAAATTTTGAATTATTTTTCGTTTTTTTATGAATTATTTATTATAAATAGAGCACTTTTTAGGGGTTTTGAATATTTAAAATATAAAAAAAAACTAATTTTCAAAATAAAAATTAAACATGATAAGACTACGTAGCAAAAACTTAACCTAATTTTTATGGATTTTTTTAAAGATAATTAGCTATTTATTAAATATGACTAAAGATGGAATAATTAAACTACAAAAGAGGGATCTAATAGCAACTATTTAAAGGACTAAACAGATAACAAAAAAAGAAAATTAGGGATAAAAGTGCAATTCAACTAGAAGAACCTGTGCCTACGAATATGAATCCGGATTTGAGGGACCTGGATGCAATTATTTTTATGTCAAGGATCAAATAATAACAGCAAAGAATGATCACTTTATTGCAAAATAACGAGAAAGCATGTGCTAACGCACAAGATTCTATACAGGCAAGACTAAAATGCAAATAAGAAAACAGCCAAGGACAAGAATACAATTAATCAATTATTCAAGACATGACGTGTTCTATTTGGATTTATTTATAAAGAAAATAAATGACAGGGCTAGTGGTGTAAAATAACTAGTGAAGCATGATCGACACGTGTGGATTGGATAGTTGAGGTGCGATGCTGCAAGATCTAATCGATCGGTTGGAATTTGGGCATTGACAAATGGCTTGGGTGGAATCTGGAGCTCCCTTCCTTGATCAGATGGATTTGGATAGTGGACGAAGAAAACAGATGAAAGTGTGCTCTGATGAGTTTTGATCAACCAGATATCCATCGATCTATGTCCGATCTGCTACCTGAAGGTCCCAGAAGGTAGCTAATGTTCTCCTGCATTATTTTGAGCTGAAACAAAGGTCCGAGTCCCGTTGATCACAGACCTAGAGCTTAATCTGCAGTACGAGTTGAACTCGATACTCAATTGCTCAAATCAACACTAGATGGAGTCCCTAGAACATGCAATGATTCCCTCCTTAGAGTCGATACTCTGGCGATGCTTATTGGCTAAGAACAAGAGGGAACAAAGTGAATGGAATGATATTTGGATAGGTGATCAGAGATGAGATTGAAATACATATCTGTGGTGGATAAGATGATTAGATGATAAGGTGGAGGTGTGGAGAAGGTCGAGGATGAAATTGCAATGATCGGGATGAACTGAGAATCGTGGATGACCTTTAATCAGGCATATCAGATGGTTTCTGAAACTATTGATCAAAGCAAAGTCAAACGGAAGTTGATGAAATTAGATGCTAAAATTAACCTACGGTGGTCGATGATGAAGGTGAGATGGATCGTAGAGGGTATTCATCAAGATTTGACTGTGAAAGGTCAAAGAGGCTCGGTCATGGTGGAGCACTCAGGCCACGAGTGAATCACTCCTCGATCCATGCTTCTGGTTACAGGAATAAGCTCCTATCACAAGCATAGAGTATCGGGAAGTGAAATTAAGGGTTGAAATGGGATTAACAGCTCTGTAAATAGGCAGAAGTGGAAGATGAAATTCGAAGGATGAGAGCATGCGAACCAAGGTCGAAATCAGTGAAATTTTATTTGGATGAGTAGATTTGTTATCCAGGAAATAAAACAAAGAAGAAGCTAGGTGGAAAAGTAATAAGATCATATTGTGAAAATTCAGGGAAGAAGGCTGGTCGATTATTTATTCTCGTGAAAGGGTTTAAGGGAGGAGTTGACACGGGTCAACAGACCTTTGAAACATATTCTGTTGTAAATATTTGTAAAATGTTTGTAAAATTATTTTTACATATGTTTGAAAAATTCTTTGTAAAATTATTTACAAAATCACCTTTCAGAAATGTTTAACAAATGTTTGCAAAAATATTTTCAAATTACTTTGGAAAACTTGTACATAACTATATTGCAAAAATTCTTTATTTAACAAAACTTATATATATTAGTATAAATCCTTTATAAATATTTACATAATGCTTGTGAATATATTCAATTCACTAACCCCTTTCAAAAATTCTTGAAAATTTGAAAATTTTCAAAATTCCATAAAAATTGAAAAAAATTGAAAAAAATCCATAAATCCCTCAAAATAGAGAAATTTAATTCGCAAAAATATCATTACATTTCATAGGTATTTTTCAGAATAATTTTGATAATTGAACTAGTCTAAATAAAATCTAAAGATTGGATCTTGACCTAGACCTTAGTCCACTTAATTTTGCAGGAACCTTATAGAAACTAGAATTAAGACTTTTCATGTCAATGACACTTAATTCTTTAAGATCACAAGACTATGGTCACATATCATTTTAATAAGTAGAGTATTTCAAAGCACATGAATGACTCTTGTTGATAATGACCTAACTTGGACAAGAACTGTGCACTCAACTCTGATGAGATGGTAAGGGCATGATTCTTTAGTTTGAGATTCACACATGTAGAAACATACATCGCCCCATCGACGATAAGCAGGATCCACCGTCTGCAAGAAGCGTGCCAATCTAGTCCCACTTTACAATCTCCCCCCTTCTAAACAAACACAAGAAGACCTGTATACGAACCGGAATTTTTCATTTCCATAACCCTCTGTAGTCTGCCATGCAGCCTCTTGGGTCAAAAGTCATGGAGGCCTTAAGGTACATGTATGCCTTCCCCACCAAGAAGGTTCCATCAGACCAACACCAAGAATCATGCCCCACCGTGGAGCCATCCACATTATCCAGTTCTTCAATATCATCAACAACTCATTCAAACGTTGATTTGAAAGCTCGCATCCGAACTGTGGTAGAAAATACTTGACATCCCACACGTTCGCTACAAAGCGGTTCTGGTCAACAGCCAATGCCCACAGATGTGGGAATCTCACACTAAGAGCACCACTTTCACTCCAGTCATCGGCTCAAAAGTTAAAATCATCACAGTTTCCAATCACCAGCATCATGAAAGCTTGGATATCCTACACCATAGAACATATTCCTCTCCAAAAATGTGAGAGTGCATTCCCAGCCTCTTCAAGTCCTGGCAAGGAGGAACCTGAGTTATAGATATCCCAAACCAGATTGCACACTAAACTGTCACCGTCTCTCCTAGATTCATGTGATCCATTTACTAAGTAGTGCCTTATTCATCTCTTCCAGACTTTGTAACCCAAGACCGCCATCATCCTTGGATCGAGAAACCGATATGGTTTGAATAATATAATTGTATCTTTAAAGAATAATATAGATGCAAAACAAATATGGTATACGAATAATATAATAATATATACTCAATAAATTAGCTTAAATATAAATGGATTGGATGACTATGTATGTATGATATGGATATACTAAATGCATTTATTTCATAACAACTATAATAAAAATAAATCTACAACTATATTTGTTTATGAAATAGATATAAGCACGACTACATGTACGAATATTCGCATATATCAAAGTGGTATCCATATTTATTTCAAAATAGAAACATATGTGAATGTCAAAATGATATATGTATAAAACATATATGGTAATGGATCAAATACCCAATATTATTTATATGTTTGCTTCCATACCCACATTAGTTATCGCAATCACTAAGATATGCCTCATTATAAGATCCTTTCTGCTAGGCATTTGTCTTACATGAGCATGGCTAACTCTCCACGAGTATTCCACGTATGCATCTTCTAATAATAGAAACTCGATTAATAGGGAGAATGATCTCTAGGAACATACTGATAAACGCAGAATTGAGAGCGGTTGTATTGACTCACAAGGCGAGTCAACAGTCGGTGTCTTAACCACTACAAAATTCTGGTTTAATCAACAATTAACCCACACTAAAGATCAATAATTAGAAATAATGTGGAGTTAAAATTTATTTTTAACTCTGCACAAAATGTATATCAAGCAAGTATGCAAAGAGTTCGAACACAGGGAGCAAACATGGTAGTTCAGACAAATGTGCGTGAGTGAATGTGAAGTGTCTACACTAAGCAAGCAAGCAAAGAAATTTTTGTGGGTTTTTAATTTTTAATTTTTTAAATTTTAATTTTTAATTTTGTATTTTGATTTTTAATTTTCTGATTTTTATAATTTTATATTTTATATTTTTTTTCCTTTTCAATATTGGAATTTAAAACAATGTAATAAGAGACAAGATAGAGTATTTATAAAAATATGCAAAAATCACCAAAAATTCAGAAATAAAATCTTTTTGGTATTTTTATGTTTTCTACTGTTTTTGTGATTTTTGGGTATTTTTTAGAATGTTTTTGGTATTTTTAATTTTCAAAATAAGGGCAAACAGTGAAATATGTGCTGGCTGTGAGTAAATTGGGAATTAAAATTAGCAAACAGCAACCGAAATTTTTCACACTAATTTTCAAATAAAGAGAATGAAATTTAGAACAAACAGGAACTGAGTTTGTATTTTTTTGGAGTTTTTCTTGATTTTATAGATTTTTTTGAAGTTTTTGAGTGTTTTTAAATTTTTAGTGTTTTTCTTTTGAGATTTTTAATGGTTTTTGGACTGACACTAAAATATGGTAAAATAGACACTAGGGAATTTTTTTTGGAATTTTTCAAGGTATTTTAAGTTTTTTTGGCATTTTCTAAGCTAGACAATGAAGAAAAAGCATGTTTTTGATTTTTAATAAATATAAAAATAAAATAAATTCAAAAACTAAAATGCGGGCTTGGAAGCACAATTGCACAGGAACTTAAGCCTATTTTTGTGGAATTTTTGGACTTACAATGAGGCCTTAAATAAATAGATATAGCAAGCACAAATTAAGGGCCTAGCAGGGGCGTTTATGCAAATATCTAAAAGTCCAGGGGCTCGTCAGCAATTTTCTCACGAAATTTGTACTGAATAAAATATATTCTGGACTAAACTCAAATACCCAAAGCCGCAGGGGCTTTCTTGCAAAACTTCCCAGGCTCACGCGCGTCGCACGAGCGCCTGGGAAGGGCACAGGTGCAAAAACCCAAAAGTTAGGGGTTGAAATGTAAAATGGCCAGAAAGTTTTACACTGCGACTGAACGTTTTAGAATTAAACGTTAATAAGCAAAAACCCCGGGGGGTAGCCTGCAAAATGCCCAAGGCGCGCGTGCTAAGCACGTGCGCCTGGCAAGGCTATATGTATAATCCACGCAAGTTCAGGGGGGTTTTAATAATTTTTACAAAAGTTAAAACACTGCAGATGAAAGATTCGATATTACTTGCCAAATACAAAAACGCGGGGGAGAAAATAGCAAAATACCCACGCTATAGGCGCAGATCAGACGGTGGGTTTGATCCCACTTAGACACGTGGCGATCCCGGGCGCGTCGATACCCCTTCAGCTTGTGACGGCTAAGATTAGATCCCGTTGTAGATCGGACGGTCGGCGCTCACGGGGATCTAACGGCACTGCATCATCTTGGAAGAACAGGAGCCATCCAACGGCCGTGGGTGGAACTGGAAGAACACGAAGGAAGAACTCTGCCGAGCCGAGTTCTGTTCACGCGCAGGGGCCTGGTCCAGCCACTAAAACCACGGCCGAAGGTCGTGGTTGCCTCCAGCTGCTCCTCCCCGACGCCCAGGTGGTTCAGATCGGTTCGAAGGCCAACGGATGGCCCACGGCTGCTCGATGAAGCTCCAGCCGACCTGGGGGGTCTTCCTTCGTCAAATCGGGGCTCAGACGCCCCCTTCTCCACCTGCAAATGAAACCAACAAAGGCGGCAGATATCTAGCAAGCAGGAAGCGACTTTTATTGGCTGTGATGGTGTGTGTGGAGGTTCGGCGATGGTGGCCGGAGCTCGAGGGCTCCGGCGAAGTGTTTGATGAGGAATCTACACTAATGGTGCGACTAAATGTAAAGAAAAATGCACGAAATAAAAGCTATGGGATACAGCTACTCAACAAGCAAGAAAAACAAGAATAACACAACCTCAAGGGCTGCAGAACCCGAGGAAGAAACCTCACGGCCGCGAGGCCGGAGATCGAGTTGGAAACACGCCGCCGAGCTAGGTAGGCACCTCAACAAGGTTGGAGATCGGCCCTCTGTCACAGGGGATCCCGCAGCTAGGCCTCGGAGGGATTGGCTCAGGCCAAAGGCAGTTCAAAAAGAAGAGGAAGAAGGTGGGTTCGATTTTGAGATGTGGTGAGGGGTGAACTTCGAGGAGGAGTCACGGGCGGATGAAGAAGATCTGGTAGGATCTAAGAAGTCGGCGGGAATCACGGATGTACAGGGTACAAATTCCATGAAGGATTCGACGTCAAAGGGGGCACGAGCCGACCTAGGAAAATCCGTGAAGTCAGACAAAAACCTAGGTGTGACAGAGCTACAGAAGCCAGGACAGACTGTTGACCTTGATCAACAGTCCCAGCCCCCTGGTTGGTCCACGTGGACCAACCAGGAAAATCCTGGCAAAAAAGCCTTCAAAAATTATTTTAAAATAGTAAAAGATTTTATTAATTTTTAATTATAAAATAAAAATTGTTTATTTTTTTATGAAGTATTTTATAGTGATTTTTATTTATTTTTATGAAGTATATTTTTACAAGTTGCTTTTATACTCCTATATAGGTATACTACCTATGTATTTCAGTATTTTATTTTTATTTTGTGTATTTTAATTTATTTATTTTTGTTTATTATTTTATAAAATTGTAGAATACTTTTTTATACACAAAGATTTTTTTATTTTATTTTTATGATTTATTTTGTATATTTAATAAATTAGAGGTATAAAAAGTATAGGTATAAGTATAGGTATAATACCTATGTATGTGATATCTACCAGTATTTTTATTTTGAGTTTTATTTATGTTTTTATTTTGATTTTAATGTACATAATTATTATACGTATTAATTACAAAAATCATAAAAATATAAAAATATAAATATAATGAATAAATAATAAATTGAATATTTTAATCTGTACACTTATACAATGTGGGTCCAAAACTCAACTTTCAAACTGTAGCTCTGCCAAATGCGAAACCACCGCCATTAAATAGCTTATTTTCTTCTATATACAATTAAAGGTGAGTTTGCTGCATTTGGAGTTTTTATTTGTGAGATACGGGTCTGGGAAGTTGGGATTGTGGATTCTTATTCAGACCATAACTTTTTATCTGTACATTATTTTTCTGTGAAATCAATTTTGTATTTTTTTATATAAAATTATCTACAACTTTCATGTACAAAGTTTCTTTATTTGATGTATAAAGAGTGGAACCAAAAATAGGTCCCAAAAAGAATAAAGAATGAAGAAAATAACATAGGTATTTGACCCTTATCTCCCCCTACTTTATTCCTGGTCGACCTATTCATCAAGATGCCTAGGTCTCGGGGTTTTGGGTCATAAAATATTTACAATATTTTATTCTTTTTCTTTTCATTTATTTATTCTATAATTTTGGCCTTAATTACAGTAATTTATATACTGTTTAGATGCACATGCATGAATGCTAAGATGATGATTTTAATGCTATTTACAAGCATTTGCTAGGGTTTTTGGTGCCAAAATGATAGAATAAAGATAATTAAATGTGGATTCATCATCCCCCTATACTTTACCTTTGCTAGTCCCTAGCAAACATTTATGCAATAATTGCAAAAAAGAAAAAAAAGAAAAGAAAAAGAAGAACTTGGATTTAA
The DNA here is from genome assembly GCA_037367405.1 of Ottelia alismoides. NCBI lineage: Eukaryota > Viridiplantae > Streptophyta > Magnoliopsida > Alismatales > Hydrocharitaceae > Ottelia > Ottelia alismoides. Next base: position 942,283 of record JAZKJV010007582.1, on the reverse strand, counting down.
TTTGATTATTAAACTTGTCTTCACAAAATCAAAGTTTGGAGCTTAAGTCGGACCTTTGGAATTTTAGTGCGGTCGGAACCTTAATGAGAACCAAATTTGAAATCCAATAGTCCTTGAGAATCCCAAAACTCTGTCCAAGTCTCCTCAATAGCCATGTCAGAAATACTTCAACTCATACGCAAACTCTTACGACTATGAGTCTGACTAGTACAATGTAAGTGATATGTAGCTCCCCACCTCAGAAGTAACAAAGAAACAACCTCCCCTACCCCGGTAACTCTAATGCCTCGGTCTAGCAATTCTTTCCTCAAGAAGCGGGGTATTCCCTTCTAAGTTCAAGTGCAACCGGCTCAAGAAGAGGGGGAAGAAGTATAGACTTTTGGAAGCTCAGCCAGTGTAGCCAAGTCTCCCGCTGCAAGCTTCATGAGATGTAACATGGATACCATAAGCTTTTGCTTTATTTGACTATATACACTCCGGCGGGGTTATTAAATTTTCAATCCGACCCACCACTTTTTTTGGAGTTCTTCTCTTTTTTTTGTTTTTGTTTTTCTTTTTTTCTCCAAGCACATCTGTACAACATATATACATGGTGCAGCATATATACAAGAAATTTTCTTCTTGAGCCAGTAGATTATCCCTCTTTTGAAGCTTTATTGCAACCCACGGCTTCTGTCTTTAGCCTTCCTCACCACTAGACCAAGTTGAGGCGCACTTCCTTCACTAGATGAAGAAGAGAGGTTCCGCCTAGAAGTACTACCCTCATATGCTACCCCAAGCCAAAGGAAACTGCCTCCTCACCACCTCATCCGTGGAGAGCTATGTGAAAGGTGCAGGTGTCCAAGTTAGGTCATTATCAACAAGAGTAGTGCGTGTGCTCCGAAATACTCTACTTAGGCAGTCAAGAATCCATTGAACCAAGTCCCGTGATCCTCAAAGAATTAAGTCAACTAGACCTGAAGTACCTCAAACCCAGTTCCTATAAGGTTCCTGTTATTAGGTATATTTTAAGGTCCAATCAAGCTCCAATTAGACTTGTTCAACTATCAAACTCAATCCGAAGAATGCTCATGCTATGTTATGCAAGAAATATTTTTGTGATGCAATTTTTAAGATTTTGAACTTTTTATGGATTTTTTGAAAAGATGATGCATGCGCATGCAGATGCAATTTTTTGTATTTTTCAAAAAGATCTTTCAAATGCTTTTGGATTTTAGTTTTGCAAATGTTTTTGGGATTTTTGAAAAGAAAAAGTTTTGGCTGAAAACTCGTTGAAAATATGTACACGGGAGTGTTTCTTATATATACAAGAAGTGGATTTTAAGAATTTACAAGGGTAAGTGGTCAGTTTTATACATAAATATATATAGTGAATTTTGGTGAGATGTAAGTATTCCTCAAACTTATTTGTCACAAATTTTTCACACAATTTTTGAAAACTATAGTCCAAAATAATTTTTACAAACATTTTACAAACATGTACACACATTCGAAAATCATTTTGCAAAGGCTTTCAAAACAGTATGTATAGATTTTTCAATTTATTTTTGCAACCATTTTTCAAACCATTTGCAAATCACTTTTCAAACATTTTATTTCCTACAAAGAAAATAAATTTTACAAACCACACGTTTTTTTTACAAAGGTTGAAAAACATGTAACAAAATATTTTCAAAATAGTTTTTCATAGATGTTCACAAAGATTTTCAAACTATTTTTCAAACATTTTGCAAAAAACATTTTCACCTGATTTATTAATCAGTAAATACCAAAAAGAATTTGAGGAACAAGACATCTTTTTATTAAAGAATTTGTAATGAATTTTAATGAATTATTAGCCATATTTATTAGGAAAATGCGGAAGTACGAGTTATGGCTAAATTATATACACAGTATATACGACCCCCCTATACTTAGCTTGAGCTATGTCCTCATAGATCGGAGAGAAAAGAGAAGACATAACTCTACTAAGTATAGACAAGTCTAAAGAATAAAGAACTAATGAATGAAATCAAAGAATGAACCAATGAGAAGTTGATCATCCCCCCTATACTTAGGATCAAATAATCCTAAGTATAGCAGACTGTACACAACGCAGGGAGGGTCAAGGGTGGGAATGAACAGATCGTACTCAGATTGTCTCCCCCTATACTTAGGGTAATATATCCCTAAGTATAGACAAGCAGAGGAGACAATGGAGAGGATCGAAGAATAGAAGAAACTCGGGGTGCACACCCCTCTATACTTAGGACAAAGTATATCCTAAGTATGGAAAACTGTCTACAAGGGCGGTACCTTTCTGATAGATAAAGAAAATAGAAAAGGAAAAGAAGAAAAGAAGAAACGGAGAAAAGATGAAACTAGAAATGAGATCATGAGAATGTACACATCGCTCCCCCTATACTTAGGGTAAAAGAAGCCCTAAGTATAGGCAACAACAGGAATGATCACACGAAACGAAGAATGAACACTCGGCTTGTCCACCCCCTATACTTAGGACAAAGTACGTCCTAAGCAAGGCAAACACGAGAATGGGTGGTCGAGCAATACGGAAGAAAGAACCGAGTTACACAAGGGAATATACAACAGAGATGGATATACACATGATCAAGAAGGCCGAAAGCTAACCTTCTTGCGAGACCGCTGAGGGATAGATCTGATATGGTGTATATCGACATCGGGGTCCACAGTGGACAGAAGCCAATCAGGGTCGACACGGTGAAGGCCCTCAGTGGAATCAAAACGGAAAGGGACGAACTGATCAATGGAAGTAGTATGGCTAGGTTCTCCCTTGGTGGTCCTATGGTGTGAAGGCACAGACGTGTGAGTGGAAGAAGTGTGGTCAGGTCTGGCCTTGGAAGTCTCGCAAATATCGAAGTGGAACGGGACAAACTCCTCATCCTCGGAATAAGTGTAATCGGAGTCGTCCTGCGAGTCCTCGTCCAGGTCAAAATCAAAAGGAATGAAATCATCAGTGGAAGTATACGAACTCAGATCGTCCTCAAGAGTCTCACCTGAATCATTGTCAAAATAAATGGCAGCATCATAACCGACCTCAATCATCTTTACTTGTGAAGAGCCAGGAACGGATTTATCAGTGGAAGTAGTCAAACCAGGTCCATCCTGTCTAGTCTTACCTAGGTCGTTTGTTTCCTTATGAGGTCTCTCAAAATAATGGGAAACATCATAGACCTCCTCAATAGTCTTGGTATCTGCCCTCCGCTCAAATGGTTCAATCACATAAATACTCTGGATCTCATCAACACATCGCCACACACCAGGAGGAGGATTAGTGAGGTCCATGCTTTCCGATTTCCTCCCCTTTTGGGGGATTCGTCGGGTCTCATCAGGGATCGCTAAGGAAGTATCTCTAGTAGCATAAGGTAGGTCACAAGCCTCAGAGTCAGCTATAATCGGTGAAGGTGCATCAGATGCAGGTCTCTGGTCAACTGTGGTTGTGGTGATCAACACTTCGCTCTCGTCAACAGGACGGAAGCGAATCTCTCCTAATCCATAGTCAATAACGACCCTCGCAGAGGCAAGGAATGGTCATCCCATGATGATTGGAGATGGCTCCCCTGTGGAGTTCTCCATGGGCAACACGACAAAATCAACATGATGGCTCGTGCCCTGAATAGAAATGACGGCGTTTTCAAGGATACCCTTCGGCCTCTTAATAGATCCATCAGCAAATTGAACGATCATCCTGGTTTTCTTGAGAGGCCCTAAGTGAAGAGACTGTACCAGCGAGAAGGGTAATATACTAATAGAAGCACCGCCGTCTAGGAGAGTGTGATCCCAAGTATAGTCAGAGATAGTGCATGTGATGAAAGGTGTAGCTGTGTTCTTCTTCTTGGGAATGGGACGGTGTGTGATGGCGAGGGCAGTGGCCATGGTCAGAATGTGACGCTCAGATCTGCTCCTCCGCTTTCTCTTCTGGGGAAGAGGAACAGATAATTGGGTCATGTCCTGTTGAAGTGGGGCATGAATAATCTCATGAATAGTAGCCACCACTTCGGGTTCAGATAGCATTTTTTTGAATTTTTGGACTACCTCCATATAAGGGAGGAAGTCGGAATCATCATATACACGAGGCAAGCCAAGAGCTTGTACATAGGCACCCTCGGGGTTGGAGATGGGACAAGACGTGAGTGGATGTGTGGTCAAATGATTGGGCGATTGGCCCCTCTCCACACAACGTGGCTCGATCATGTGACTCCCGAAATCATTTTGTGTTTTTATGTTTTTCTCATTTTTTTGTATTTTTGGCGATTGCAAGCTCCATGATCATCTACAAGTGAAGCCGTATCCCCGACGAAAGGAGCATTAATCTTATTCTTTCTCAAGAAAGCAATATCATCATTCATCAAATCAATGCGCTTTATCATCCGATTCAAGATATCACTCATAGAGATCGAGGGAGATGACTCCAACAGGTCAGACTCGGGTGGATATGAAAGTGGAGGTGGATAATATACAAGTGAAGGTGGAGGTGGGTAGAAGTCCGAGGTCTGATACTGTGGCTGAGACAGATATGTACAAAAGTCAGAAAAAGTAGGAGGAGGATCCTCCTGATAAAAGGGAGGTGGACCGGCTGGAGGGTACGAGGAATCCGCAAAATCCGGATAAAAATCACTCCAGGGATCCATCTCGAAACAAGAGAAATGATCGGGAGAGCACGACGGTCAAGTCAATAGATGTGTGGAGAAAGGCGCAAATGCGCAGAGATGATCTAGAATGCACACAAAACAATCACAAGCAAAAATGAAACAACCAAACCCTCAATTCACCTACTCAACTCGGTGAAGACCACAAATGCGGTCTTTTTATCTTGTATGTTTTAGAGTTAGGTGAAAAAGTCAAGAAGTTGCACAAACACTTAGGGGCTGAAAATGGGATTTGGGCACTAACCTTAGTGTGTGCGCGAGGAATGTAAAACGAAGACAATGAGGGGATTACTCGCCCCAATACAAGATTTTTCTTTTTGGTCGATTTTAGGGTCGAGTAATATTAGCAGTCCCAATTTTATTGATTATCACTTTTTTTGGATTTTTAATAAAAATGCACGATCCTAACGGGGATTCAATTCCTTTAAGCTCCTAGGTTGGCAAAATCAGAGGGAGAGTCGGAAAAGCAATGCAAGCGGTAAACAATGATGAATGCTAAAGCGTAAATGCTCACCTTGCCTCCAGCACTCTACATGCAAGGATGCTCAGCAGAATTGAAACCTAACTATATGCAAATGCAAGCCGATGAAATCGCCCTAAGTTTCAGAAATTGCTATTATCGTGAAGAACCACAAGTCGGCCACTTATCTTTAACCTAAGAGTCCGGTCTTGGCTTACCCCTCCTCTTCTCGACACACTCAAGTTCAGGAGTAGCGCTTGATGGGGCTCGCTCACGGCACACGGGTTAAGAGATAAATGAACAGTCTATTTAAAAATTTGACTAAGTCCAAACGCTGCTATAGGTACATGCAAGATATAGTAGGTGTTTGGCCTTAGTCTATCGCAAGCAATCCTAAAACTAGGGGCTCAATCACACAAAGTAAGGAAAACAAAATCGAGAAAACAAAGAAAAAAATGCGATGAAAAAGCCGACAAAATCGCGGTGAGCCCCCAAGTGTACAAGCACTTGGAAATTGGGCCCGAAAGTCCAAGTCCGAATGTACCTGTATTATTACAAATTATAAAAGTCACTCTCTCACAGAAATAAAATGCAAGCTAAACTAATCACTCTCTCTCACTCTTCCTGCTCTCTCCTGCTGGCTTGGCTAAAGAAAAGCTGCCTCCGCTTCCCAAGGATGCTCCGGGTCACCTAAGCGATCCGCCTTGCTCCGCGGTCCCTCGCAAGAAGACAAGAAAGGATGGTCAGAATAGCTCAATCAATATATGTATCAAAAGTGCAAGAGAGATAACTGAAGCTATGGTAGACAACAATCACAAGCAAACAAAATGAGAACTACTCGCTATTGCTCCCCGGCAACGGCGCCATTTGATAAACGCAGAATTAAGAGCGGTTGTATTGACTCACAAGGCGAGTCAACAGTCGGTGTCTTAACCACTACAAAATTCTGGTTTAATCAACAATTAACCCACACTAAAGATCAATAATTAGAAATAATGTGGAGTTAAAATTTATTTTTAACTCTGCACAAAATGTATAGCAAGCAAGTATGCAGAGAGTTCGAACACAGGGAGCAAACAGGGTAGTTCAGACAAATGTGCGTGAGTGAATGTGAAGTGTCTACAATAAGCAAGCAAGCAAAGAAATTTTTGTGGGTTTTTAATTTTTAATTTTTTTATTTTAATTTTTAATTTTGTATTTTGATTTTTAATTTTCTAATTTTTATAATTTTATATTTTATATATTTTTTCTTTTTCAATATTGGAATTTAAAACAATGTAATAAGAGACAAGATAAAGTATTTATAAAAATATGCAAAAATCACCAAAAATTCAGAAATGAAATCTTTTTGGTATTTTTAGGTTTTCTACTGTTTTTGTGATTTTTGGGTAATTTTTAGAATGTTTTTGGTATTTTTAATTTTCAAAATAAGGGCAAACAGTGAGATATGTGCTGGCTGTGAGTAAATTGGGAATTAAAATTAGCAAACAGCAACCGAAATTTTTCACACTAATTTTCAAATAAAGAGAATGAAATTTAGAACAAACAGGAACTGAGTTTGTATTTTTTGGAGTTTTTCTTGATTTTATAGATTTTTTTGAAGTTTTTGAGTGTTTTTAAATTTTTAGTGTTTTTCTTTTGAGATTTTTAATGGTTTTTAGATTGACACTAAAATATGGTAAAATAGACACTAGGGATTTTTTTGGAATTTTTCAAGGTATTTTAAGATTTTTTTGGCATTTTCTAAGCTAGACAGTGAAGAAAAAGCATGTTTTTGATTTTTAATAAATATAAAAATAAAATAAAATCAAAAACTAAAATGCGGGCTGGGAAGCACAATTGCACAGGAACTTAAGCCTATTTTTGTGGAATTTTTGGACTTACAATGAGGCCTTAAATAAATAGATATACTAAGCACAAATTAAGGGCCTAGCAGGGGCGTTTATGCAAATATCTAAAAGTCCAGGGGCTAGTCAGCAATTTTCTCACGAAATTTGTACTAAATAAAATATATTCTGGACTAAACGCAAATACCCAAAGCCACAGGGGCTTTCTTGCAAAACTTCCCAGGCTCACGCGTGTCGCACACGCGCCTGGGAAGGACACAGGTGCAAAAACCCAAAAGTTGGGGGCTGAAATGTAAAATGGCCAGAAAGTTTTACACTGCGACTGAACGTTTTAGAATTAAACGTTAGTAAGCAAAAACCCCGGGGGTAGCCTGCAAAATGCCCAAGGCGCGCGTGCTAAGCACGTGCGCTTGGCAAGGCTATATGTGTAATCCACGCAAGTTCAGGGGGGTTTTAATAATTTTTACAAAAGTTAAAACACTGCAGATGAAAGATTCGATATTACTTGCCAAATACAAAAATGCGGGGGAGAAAATAGCAAAATACCCACGCTAGAGGCGCGGATCAGACGGTGGGTTTGATCCCACTTAGACACGTGGCGATCCCGGGTGCGCCGATACCCCTTCAGCTTGTGACGGCTAAGATTAGATCCCGTTGTAGATCGGACGGTCGGCGCTCACGGGGATCTAACGGCACTGCATCATCTCGGAAGAACAGGAGCCATCCGACGGTCGTTGGTGGAACTGGAAGAACATGAAGGAAGAACTCGGCCGAGCCGAGTTCTGTTCACGCGCAGGGGCCTGGTCCGGCCACTAAAACCACGGTCGAAGGTCGTGGTTGCCTCCAGCTGCTCCTCCCCGACGCCCAGGTGGTTCAAATCGGTCCGAAGGCCAACGGATGGCCCTCGGCTGCTCGATGAATCTCCAGCCGACCTGGGGGGTCTTCCTTCGTCAAATCGGGGCTCAGACGCCCCCTTCTCCACCTGCAAATGAAACCAACAAAGGCGGCAGATATCTAGCAAGCAGGCAACGACTTTTATTGGCGGTGATGGTGTGTGTGGAGGTTCGGCGATGGTGGCCGGAGCTCGAGGGCTCCGGCGAAGTGTTTGATGAGGAATCTACTCTAATGGTACGACTAAATGTAAAGAAAAATGCACGAAATAAAAGCTATGGGATACAGCTACTCAACAAGCAAGAAAAACAAGAATAACACAACCTCAAGGGCTGCAGAACCCGAGGAAGAAACCTCACGGCCGCGAGGCCGAAGATCGAGTTGGAAACACGCCGCCGAGCTAGGTAGGCACCTCGACAAGGTTGGAGATCATCCCTCTGGCACAGGGGATCCCGCAGCTAGGCCTCGGAGGGATTGGCTCAGGCCAAAGGCGGTTCAAAAAGAAGAGGAAGAAGGTGGGTTCAGTTTTGAGATGTGACGAGGGGTGAACTTCGAGGAGGAGTCACGGGCGGATGAAGAAGATCTGGTAGGATCTAAGAAGTTGGCGGGAATCACGGATGTACAGGGTACAAATTCCATGAAGGATTCGACATCAAAGGGGGCACGAGCCGACCTAGGAAAATCCATGAAGTCGGACAAAAACCTAGGTGTGACAGAGCTACAGAAGCCAGGACAGACTGTTGACCTTGGTCAACAGTCCCAGCCCCCTGGTTGGTCCACGTGGACCAACCAGGAAAATCCTGGCAAAAAAGCCTTCAAAATTTATTTTAAAATAGTAGACGGTTTTATTAATTTTTAATTATAAAATAAAAATTGTTTATTTTTTATGAAGTATTTTATAGTGATTTTTATTTATTTTTATGAAGTATATTTTTACAAGTTGCTTTTATACTCCTATATAGGTATACTACCTATGTATTTAAGTATTTTATTTTTATTTTGTGTATTTTAATTTATTTATTTTTGTTTATTATTTTCTAAAATTATAGAATACTTTTATATACACAAAGATATTTTTATTTTATTTTCCTGATTTATTTTGTATATTTAATAAATTAGAGGTATAAAAAGTATAGGTATAAGTATAGGTATAATACCTATGTATGTGATATCTACCAGTATTTTTATTTGAGTTTTATTTATGTTTTTATTTTGATTTTAATGTACATAATTATTATACGTATTAATTACAAAAATCATAAAAATCATAAAAATATAAATATAATGAATAAATAATAAATTGAATATTTTAATCTGTACACTTATACAATGTGGGTCCAAAACTCAACTTTCAAACCGTAGCTCTGCCAAATACGAAACGCCATTAAATAGCTTATTTTCTTCTATATACAATTAAAGGTGAGTTTGCTGCATTTGGAGTTTTTATTTGTGAGATACGGGTCTGGGAAGTTGGGAGTCTGGATTCTTATTCAGACCATAACTTTTTATCTGTACATTATTTTTCTGTGAAATCAATTTTGTATTTTTCTATATAAAATTATCTACAACTTTCATGTACAAAGTTTCTTTATTTGATGTATAAAAAGTGGAACCAAAAATAGGTCCCAAAAAGAATAAAGAATGAAGAAAATAACATAGGTATTTGACCCTTATCTCCCCCTACTTTATTCCTGGTCGACCTATTCATCAAGATGCCTAGGTCTCGGGGTTTTGGGTCATAAAATATTTACAATATTTTATTATTTTTCTTTTCTTTATTTATTCTATAATTTTGGCCTTAATTACAGTAATTTATACACTGTTTAGATGCACATGCATGAATGCTAAGATGATGATTTTAATGCTATTTACAAGCATTTGCTAGGGTTTTTGGTGCCAAAATGATAGAATAAAGATGATGAAATGTGGATTCATCACCTACCCACTAATGACACCTCAAATAGTCATGTCATTGCTAATTATTAGGATCATGACTTACATAAACATCCAGCAAGTTAACATGGGAACTTGATACATATACACCAAAATGGCTACAGAACATCAAAATCCAGACCAAATGCCGTCAACTATATCATCCTCTCTTGCCTCGATATCCACTTTCCTCTTATGACTTCGAAGGATAGAGAAAAGGATATGTTTAAGAGGACAACAGAGAAGAAATTCTATCATCTACCCATATCTTCTTTTCTTTGAAGATTTTAAGCAAATTGTGGGAGTAACGACATCAAGCATAGTCTCACGTTGAAAACTCACAAAGTATGAGAGTGAGTTATAAGAGTGGAGAACTACTACATCACCTTTTAAGCTTGAACTGTCGACGGATCCATCTGAGTCTGAACCCAACAACATCTCAGTGTCAGTTTTCCATGATAATAATTCGAAGACATAATCCCAAGGCACTACGGTGGATGTGTGGTAGATTGGAAATCATAAGTATATAAATCTTTGGAGGCAATTCTACAATGAAATTTAGCATGGTTGTCCGTTCTTTCATCAATTTACAATGACAACTACATTCGTGTTATCAACGAAACCACTGCGTCATTTGTTTATAAAGAGTTTTTTCCCAGTAGCGATCAATCGATTGTAGATCTCTGTAACAACAACCCAATCAACATCGAGAAAGGATGCCATTTCTCATTGGACATTCTCCCGCTCAAAATCATACAGACAATTATCTTTTTACGATTGGGAAGATAATACAATGCAACTCTTAATGTTTTATAGCCATAATATGCTTATTCACTATAAATTGGTCGAAAATCACACACACTTACATAATATACATTGCAAACAACGAAATACATTCGCACATTATTACCTATTCCGGAAGACATTGTTACTTCAGTCCCCTACCTAGAATAGAACATACGATGAGTCAATTTTTAAGGTAGCAAATGATATTAAATGATAGAAATGTCCAGTGTTATGGTAACACCTAGAAGAGGGAAGATGTCACAAATCTGGCTCAAGCAGGAGGTTCTAGTGAACCGACCCGGGGAAGAGATTGAGTCAACTCATGTTCAAAGAGAGGTTTCTCTTGAACTGACCTAGATGGACGGGTAAGTGTGCGTGGAAGTGGTGTCATAAGAGTCGAACTAAGAGATCGCTTACCCATCATCTTGATAAGATAAATAATTGATTCTAAACTGAAAGATGGACTCACACACAAATTCAAACACAAAACAAGCCCTGGATTTGCCAATGCAATCCTTGTGATGACCGTAAAAGTTCAATCGTTTATCTTTTCAATTTAGGGTTATTTGGCAAACTAATCTTCTCACAGACTAGCGAGTTGATAGGTGCCTGAAACTTCTCCGAAAGACTATCCCGAGTTCTTACAAAGAATCACCTATTCTCAACCAGTATGGGAGTAAGTACGAACCGTTTCTAAGTACCCGTGTTACTTGAGTATTGCGCTATTCCGGTGTCCTCTAAACCTCCCACTCTACTAATGATACTAATGAATCACCATTCATCACTCTTTATTCCTTTGTTTTAGCTATAAACCTTGGTAAAATACCATGTAAATGTTTGTAAATAGAATGAATTGTCAAAATGCATGCTTCATGTAAATGACCATAATTAGCATATTTTTGTACAAAAATAAAGGAATAAAAAATAAAGAAAAATAGGGAAATATTTAGAATAAAAATTGAGTGACCTGAACCCAAGGGAGGGCTCAACATGGGCCTGACCGCAAAAATAAAACAAGTAGAGAGAGATAGGGTAACTCAGCCTTGTACATAAACCCCCTCTTAGTGTATATATTTTATTTTCATAAAATAAAAATAATTATGTGTTCCTCGTAATGTGTATATATTTATAAAAATAAAATTAAAATAAGAAAAAAATGAAAATAAAACAAAAATACATTCTCTCTCTTCCTCTTGTATATAATATGTATATATGTACCTATACATATTTATTTTACCCTTGTCAATACATAATATAAATTAAATAAAAATTATTTTAAATCCCATATTTTATGTTGTAAATAAATAAAATATAAAATAGGGATAATTGTATAAAAATAAATAATTAAAAATAAAAACAAAAAATACATATGTACATATACCTATAAATAATATAATATAATGTATATACATAATTTACTTTCAAAAAAATAAATAAAAATCACTAAAAAATACTTTGTAAATAAATAAACATTTTTTAAGTTGTGAATTTTTTAAATAAAATAGTTTTTTATTTTATTTTGATTTTTCAAATCATTTTCCAATGGAATTTTTCCATTGGTCCACGGGGGATTGTTGACCCCCGGCCAACTCTCCGCCCATGACCACCAGTCTCGTGAATCTTCGCGCCGACTTGACTTCTCCGACTTTTCGCGCCTCGATCCGACTGCTATTCACCCATACCCCGGGTACCGATTGTTGATGTATGGTCCATGACACACGCCCGCCATTCTTTCTAGGGATCCGTGCACCACAATAGCTTGCCCGACTCCAATCTTACCGGACCCCTGCCACTATATAGCCTGAGCCTCCGCCGCATTTTCACACACCTTCGACCACCGTTTTAGACCCCTGTGACTGATGACCGAGAAATCGTAGTCCAAGACCTAGTTGAAGGTATAAAAACATGGGTCGTTGTGACCCGGATCTCAGAGACTGAGTCAATAAGAAAAAGAGGACCACCAAATCAAAGATAAATCGATAAAATACGAATAACGGTCTTCGCTATTTATTTACATGGTATAGCGACCAGGGTCGAACTCGAGGAGCACAGATTGGCTCAAAAGAGCCTACAAAGTAGTCAAAAGATAAAAAGACAAAATATTTTTTGGTGGATTTTATGTATTTTTAATTTTTTATGTTTTAATAATAAAGGAAATACAAGAAAGGAGTTAAAAAGGAAAAATTCCACAATTTATTAAATACTCACAAATACTCAGAAAATTCAAATAAAATTGTTTTTGTGTTTTTTATATTTTTAAGTGTTTTTGGTAATTTTCTCAAGATTTTCTGATTTTTAATTGATTTTATAAAAATCGAAAAAGGGGAAAACAATGAATCAGTGTGCAGCCAGACATGAAAGGCTAATTAGAAATATCGAATTAGCCTCTAAAAATCTGGAGACAATTTTTATGAAAACTAGATACAAAAAATAAGCTACAGAAAAAGAGTTTGCATTTTTTATATTTTATAGAATTTTTTATCTTATAGAATTTTTAAAAAATTTTATAAGATTTTTAGGGTTTTGTGATTTTTAGGAGTTTTATAAATCCAAATGACACAAAAATTGGATAGAAGCTCAAAAACAACAAAACAAACTATTCCTATTTTTTTAAGAATTTTTAGATGAATTTTTATATTTTTAGCTGATTTTCTTTTACAAACAGTAGCAAAAATTAAGGTTTTTGATTTTTTAAAAATAATAAAAAGCAATAAAAATGTCCCAAAAAAAGTGTAATTTTTACACAGTGGCAGGAGCCACGTTTCCTTATTTCACTTGATTTGGAGTTTATTTGATATTTTATTTAGTCACTACAAAGGCTACAGCACACAGGGACCTATACGCAATAAAAACTAAGTTTCAGGGATGAAAAGACAACATGTGTGAAAACTATAAGGGCAATAGCGCAAAAATCACATCGAATTCATACATGTACGAATACAACACTCATAGGGGTATAAATGTAATTTTCAAAACTTAACTTTCAATCCAGAACAGACACAAACTTCAGCCGAGATAATGCAAATAGCCCAAGATATCACGTGCCTTGCACGTGGTTCACATTCACAGGGACAAAAGTGTAATTCTAATTAATAAACATATAAAATGTAACACCTTAGAACTACAGGATCAGAGTTGCGAAGAGTCCAAAAAGCACGTGTCGAAGCACGTGTCTCACACAAACATGGACTAAATAGCAAATATTCTAAATAAGAGGTCCAAATATGCAAATAACCCAAGAGTGCAAACTTATTTAATAGACTAAACAAAAACTAAATAAAACTGCATGGGTATGGGCGCAAGTTACCCAGCCGAGGCACGTGCGCTCCAGGTGTCGAGCGATGGATGGCTACGGGTGAACGGTCCTGATGACACCCTCTGGAGGATCGGTGCTGACACAAGGGTGAACGTGGTGGAAACGTGATCGTCAGATCGTGGATCTAACGACCTGATAGTGGCAGACCACGTGCGACTGTGATGAAGACTGGCGCAGAGGGGCGATCTGACGGCTGCGAGAGGATCAGGAAGAACTCCTCCTAGGCGAGCTTCTCCGGCAATCCGGAGACGATCCAGATGGCCGATGGAAGATCGGAGAGGTGGGTTCTCCTTGCTATGGTGCTCAGCGTCGGGTGATGGTCTCCGATGAAGGCCCAAACGGTCGAATCCTCTAGCGAGGGAGGAGCGACCTGAAGCAGCTCCGACGAAGGGTGGAAGCACGACCAAGGGGGGTCTCTCACACTTATTGACCTGCAAAAAGAAGCTCTTTCTCAGAGGGACGCTCCAGCACAGGTTATTGGCTAAAAGATAAAGTGAAGCGACGTGGATGGGCTACAGGGGGTTCCAGCGAAGTGATGGATGGAACCCGGTTCGATCTGGGCTCAGATGGTCTAGCTCGAGGTGATCAGATCGTGTAGGGAAGGTGGCGATGTGTCGAAGAGTTGATCAATTCGGCTAAATGGGGTGGCGGAGCTCCGGCCACTGTGGCGGAGCTGGGATGCAAAAATCGAAGATGAACTATGCCAAAGACGCTAAAGGATCTACCTGATGATCGAAGTCGACTGGGGAGGAGATGCTGGTTCTTCGGTGGTCTTCGCCTCGATGGAGCGTCACCTCCAGAGGGTCGGGCTTCGCCGGCAGCGGAGCACGACGACAAGGGTCGCCGGACCTGGGCTACACACTTCCAAACTCTCTCTTAAACACTCTCCTCACTCGCTGTCACTTGAGGAAGATGATGGAGGTCAAAGGGATCAAAGATGGTGGCCGAAGGTGCGTGAAATGGTGGAGGAAGGCGAGACTTTATAGTGGTGCATGTTTGATAGGAGAGGAGTGGAGCGCGCGGATCGATGCATGGAGCCTTAGCAAGAAGGTCGGGTGTGAATCTCGGGTTATCAAGGTTCAATCGGAGCTAGGGGTTTAGGTAAATGGGAGGCAAGGTGATTCGGGAAAAAGGGGAGAACTCAGGTCGGCCACCCGGATCCGTGAATCTGTGGTCCTGTAGAGGGAAGTTGACCGGGGGTCAACATTCCCTCGTGGACCAATTAGAAAGCGGGAATTATTAATTATTTTTAAATTCATTTAAAAATAATAAATAATCTTATTTTGAAAAATTTTCAATGAAAAATGTTTATTTATTTTCAAAGTATTTTCTAGTGATTTTTATTTATTTTTTTGAAAAATAAATTAGGTATTTACATTATATTATTATTATATACATGTATGTATACCTATGTATTTTTGAATTTTATTTTTATTATTTTATTTATGTACAATTATTCAAATTTTATATTTTATTTATTTAAACCATAAAATATGGAATATAAAAAGATTTTTATTGAATTTTTATTAAGTATTTACAAGGGTGAAATAATTAGGTCTTGTATTTTATGTACATGGTATGTGTACACTAGTGAGAGAGAAGTTATTCATTTTTATTTTACTTTTATTTTTCCTATTTTTATTTTATATTTATTTTTATAAATATGTACAAAATATGTGAAGCACACATATATTTTTATTTTTAGAAAATAAATTATTTACATATAGAGGGATATTTACACCATGTTGTGTTACCCTAACTCCCTCTACTTATTTTATTTTGCGGCCAGGCCCTTGTGGAGCCTTCCCTGGGATTTAGGTCACTCAATATTTATTCTAAATATTTCCCTCTTTTTTCTTTATTTCTTTATTCCTTTATTTTTGTGCAAAAACATGCTAATTATGGCTATTTACCTGATGCATGTATTTTTGACAAATTATTGTATTTACAAACATTTACATGGTCTTTTACCAAGGTTTCTAGCTAAAATAAGGGAATAAAGAGTGATGAATGGGGATTCATCAACCCCCTTATATTTTACTTTCGCTAGTCCCTTAGCAAACACTTATTTGAAAAAGAAGTGCAAAAGAGAAAGAAAAATAAAAGGAGGAGAAATCAAGGTTGATTATTAAACTTTCCTTCATTAAATTGAAATATGGAGCTCAGTCAAACCTTTAGATTATTAATTTGTCGGAACCTTATTTTCACTTAAGCTTAAAACTTAACAGCCTCTAAGTTTCACCAATCTATGGTCAAGACTCCTCAATCAACCAGATCAGAACAAGTCTACATACACAAACTCTAATGACCATGAATATTTCCTTGTACTGTGTGAGTGATATGTAGCTCCCCACCTCAGAAGTGACGAAGAAACAACCTCCCTCAACCTGGTAACTCTAATGCCTCGGTCTAGCAACTCTTTCCTCGAGAAGCAGGGTATTCCCTTCTAAGTTCAAGTGCAACCGACTCAAGAAAAGGGGGAAGAAGAGAATGGACCATGACTAGTGTAGCCATGTATCCTTGGGAGCTCTAACCAGTGTAGCTGAGTCTCCCGCTGCAAGCTTCATGAGATGGTCATGAATAACATAAGCTTTGCTTTATTTGACTATATACAGTCCGGTGGGATTATTAAATTTTCAATCCGACCCACCACTTTTTTGGAGTTTTCCTTTTTGCACATTTTTTGTCATGTGCATCTGTACAACATATCTACATGGTGCAGTATATATACATAAGGAGTTTTTCCTCTTGAGCCAGTAGACTATCCCTCTTTTGAAGCGTTATTGCAACCCACAACTCCTGTCTTTAGACTTCATAACCACCAGACCAAGTTTAGACGCACTTCCTTCACTATAAGAAGAAGAGAGGTTCTGCCTAGAAGTACTACCCTCATATGCTACCCCAAGCCAAAGGAAACTGCCTCCTCACCACCTCATCCGTGGAGAGCTATGTGTGAAGTGATGGTGCAAGTAAAGCCATTGTCTCTGAGAGTCATGTGTGCGTTGTTAAGTGTTCTACTTAGGATAATCAAGATGACATATGCTCATAGCCTAGTGGACTCAAAGAATTAAGTCCCAAAGGACCTGAAAAGTCTTAATCCTAAGCCCTATAAGGTCCCTCTTATAATTAGGTAGATTAAGGTCTTAACCAAGCTCCATTTATCAATTTAATTCCAGGCCAGTTTAAATGTCAATGATGATTTGGAAAAACTCTACAAGTATTTACAAAGATGCAATTTTACAAATTTTCACACAGGTGCAAAATTTTTGAAAAATGTTTGAAAACATGGATGTATGCATGAATGCGAAGTCTTGCAAAATATTTACAAACATTTAGACAAGGTTTTTGCAAAATTTTTGTTTTCCAAACTTTTTACAAAATCTTTGTACTATATACATAATTTTGATAGGAAAATATTTACAAGCTATTTACACAAATCATTTTTACAATCATTTTCACAAAAATAATTTTTATAAATAAATAGGCATGTGCAAGAAGAATTTTATGTACAAGGGAATTTTTAAATTTTTATGGATTTTTAGCCATTTTATTTCTTAACACACTCACACAAAGTACGAGTTATGGCTAAAGTATATATGACATATATACGACACCCCCTATACTTAGCTCGAACGATGTCCTCAGAGTGATCAAGAGAGATGAAGAAGACATAACTCGTGCTTAGTATAGGGAAGTGAAAAGGAATGGTATATACAAAGACGAAACAAAGAATAGAATAAAGAAGACTCGGTGTTTCCCCCTATACTTAGGATCAAGTAATCCTAAGTATAGTAAGCTGTATATGAAGGGAAATCTGAGTGGACAGATGTACATGGTCTACCCCCCTATACTTAGGGTAAAATATCCCTAAGTATAGGTAGCAAAACAAAGGTAGAAAGAATGAATCGAATACCCGAGAGTCCTACACCCCCCCATACTTAGGGTAAAGTACACCCTAAGTATAACATAATCGTAAGATGAGAAAGGTCTGTGGGATTAAAGAATAGAGTGATATGGACAACTGGATCTATACAAGTCGGAAGAACAGTGATAATCAGGCGTGAGATGCAATAGATGTGAGTCAAGAGACCACATCTCACGCAAAGTGAATCGGGGCAACGTCAACAACCCGCGGCTCATGATCTAGATATGGCTTGAGCCGCTGACCGTTAACACGAAAGGTAACATCAGAAGACAACTCAGATATAACAATACTCCCATTGTCATGTACCTTTCTAACCAAATAGGGTCCCTTACATTTGCTCTGTAGCTTCCCTGGAAATAGACGAAGCCTAGCATCAAACAACCATACTCTCTGTCCTGGCTCAAACTACTTGTGGCTGATATGAGAATCATGCCACTCTTTCACTCTCTCCTTATAATTTAGGCTGTTTGAAAAGGCTGTATCACGAAGCTCCTCCAGGGATGCTAACTCTACCCTCCTCTGATCTCCTACACTCTTTGGATCCAAAAGTATATCATTAACAACCTAGAGTGACCTATGTCTCAGCTCAACAGGTAAATGGCAGGGCTTGCCATAAACGAGGTGAAAGGGAGATGTACCCAATGGAGTCTTGAAAGACGTCCTATATGCCCACAAGACCGATTCCAAAAGCGGTGACCAATCCTTTCGGTCAGGGCAGACGACTTTCTGCAATATAGTCTTGATCTCCCTGTTCGACACTTCAGCAAGACCATTCATCTGAGGATGGTATGGAGTGGCTACTCGATGGTCTATGCTGAACTCGCTAGCAAGGGCCTTTACCTTATCGTTGACAAAATGAGACCCCCGTCAGATATCAACACTCGAGGTACCCCAAACCGTGAAATGATATTCTTCCTCAAAAAGCTGCAAACAGTCCTAGCATCTGCGGTTCGGGCTGGGATGGCCTCAACCCAACGACTCACATAATCCACAGCCAACAGAATGTATTCAATTCCCTGACTCCTAGGGAATGGACCCATAAAATCGATGCCCCATGCGTCAAACACCTCACAGAAGTGTATGGGCTGCATCAGCATCATATCACGCTGTCCACAATTGCCCATCCTCTGACAGTCAGTATACCTCTTCACGAACTCATCAGAGTTCTTGAAGAGAGTAGGCCACCATAGGCCAGATTAAAGCACTTTCTGTGCCGTTCTCCTCCCAGAGTGATGTCCTCCTGCCTCAAGCTTGTGGCAGTAAGTAAGGACGTTGTGGTGCTCCTCCTGAGGAATGCACCTACGCCAGATACTATCCCCTCCCTCATGATAAAGGACGGGATCCTCCCAATGGTAAAACTTGGCCTTCACGAGGAAGGTCTCAAGTTTCTGCCTGGGCCAATCTTGTGGAACTTTCTTGGTGACAAGATAGTTCACAATATCGGCATACCATGGGAGAGAGGCCATAGACGGGATTGCCTCATCTGGGAAGGTCTCACAAACAGGCACAATCTGCTCAGAATCCTCAAGATACTCCAAAATCAGGAGAGATGATCCGCCACCACATTCTTGACTCCATGCTAATCCTTAAACTCTATATCAAACTCCTGTAGTAGAAGGATCCATCTGGTCAATCTGGCTTTGGCATCCTTCTTTGCCATGAGGTACCTGATGGCGGTATGATAGGTATAGATGGTCACTCTAGATACAATGATGTAAGATCTGAACTTATCTAGGGTGAAGACTACGGCTAGCATCTCCTTCTCAGTGACTGTATAGTTTCGCTGGGTGGCATCCATTGTACGGCTAGCGTAGTGAATAGAAAATGGGACTCCATTCCTCCTCTGTCTCAGCACGGCCCCCAGGGCAAAATCAGAGGCGTTCGTCATGATCTCGAATGGGAGAGACCAATCAGGTGGCTGGAGAACAAGAGCCTCTACAACACGACTCTTGAGAGTCTCAAATGATGATAAACACTTATCATCTACGAGGAACTCAGTGTCTTTCGTCAGCAGATCAGTCAACGGCCGGGCAATCCTACTGAAATCATGAATGAAGCGCCTGTAAAAACCAATGTGCCCCAAAAAAGACTGTAATTGCCGCAAGTTGGATGGTGGATTGAGTTTTCTAATGGCATCTAACTTGGCCGGATCAACCTCCATGTCCCTGCTGGAGATGATATGACCAAGCACTGTTCCCTAAGTCACCATGAAGTGACTCTTCTCCCAAGCCAACACAAGGTGAACCTCAATGCATCGCTGAAGGACTCGGCCTAGGCAGTCAAGACAAGAATCGAATCCGTCACCGTAGACCGAGAAATCATCCATGAAGACCTCCAAGCACACCCCCAACATGTCCAAAAAGATGGACAACATGCATCTCTGGAATGTCGCCGGAGCGTTGCACAATCCAAATGACATGCGTCTGAAAGCATATGTCCCGAAGGGACAGGTGAAGGTAGTCTTGTCCTGGTCCTCGGGCACGATGGCCACCTGATTATATCCGGAGTACCCATCCAAGAAACAATAATGGATCTTCCTTGCCAGCCTCTCAATAATCTGATCAATAAAGGGCAGGGGGAAATGATCCTTCTTGGTGTCCTGGTTCAATCGTCTGTAGTCCACACAGACCCGCCAAGAAGTGGATATCCGAATAGCGATCTCCTCTCCAGACTCACTAACAACTGTGGCGATGCCCGTCTTCTTGGGCACCACATGCAATGGACTGACCCACTTGGAGTCGGAGATGGGGTAGATAAAATCGACGCTCCACCATTTCGAGATCTCCTTCATGACAACATCTCCAAGATTCGGATTCAGTCGTCGCTAGAACTCACACGACGGCTTTGCCTCCTCCTCGAGATAGATATGCTGGGAGTACAGGGCTGGACTTATCCCCTGGAGATCGGATACACTCCATCCAATCGCCTTGCGGTTCTTTTCAAGAACCCCCATCAGACGGGATTCCTGCTCTCCAGTCAAATCAGCGGAGATAATGATGGGGTACATCTCATGCTCACCCGCAAGGAACCTATACTTCAGCGACGATGGTAGCGGCTTCAGCTCTGGACAAGTAGGTGCTGGCAGATCTGGCCTCTGAAAAGTCTGAGTGAATGCTGCCAAATCTGCATGGGAGAATGAGAACTCTCGCTCACAATCTGAATCTGGCGGAGGCTGCTCTGTCGGACTGTCTCTGCTTTGCATGGAATCAAACTCCTCCCTAGCTGTAGGCTCAGTAGAAGTCAAACATGGTATCAAATCATCAAACTCTGCCCAATCAATATCTGACTCCGAGGGATCTATATCAGACTCACAAAAATCTGCCTCGCGATCGGGAACCGGCTCTGCTGCATGAGATGTATCCTGGACCAGGAATGCACTTTCCAAGCTCTCCTCTGCTAGCGTCTCTATGTCAGTGAACTCTGAGGGTGAGAGGATGGCTTGTGCGACTAGATATGCCCAAACTGCCTCGTCACCTGTAATCACAAAATCGCAGTCCTGGTGGATGTCTTGCCCTGCCTCTGTCATCTGCTCTGAATCAGAAGTCGGCTCTGAGCAAGCTGAATATCTGGCTCTAGTCTCCTTGACCGTCTCTATTTGTATACTCTTTCCCTCGACGCGAAAGTACACCTTTCCGCTATAATGGTTGGACACTGCCTTGGTTGTGGCCAAGAACGGGCGTCCTAAAATGATAGGGGTATCTGTCACAAACTCAGGGATCTCCATGTCCAACACAACGAAGTCCATGGGGAATTTCAAGCCCTGAATCATGAAGAAAACGTCCTTCAGCAACCCCTTCGGCCTCTTGACAGATCGATCAGCAAACTGAAGGACCGTCCTGCTCTGTCGGAGAGGGCCCAACTCGAAGCGGTCGAGAAGGGCTGCCAGAAGTAGGTTGATCGAAGAACCACTGTCTAATAGAGTGCGGTCGAACCTCTGCTCATGGATGTGGCATCTGACATACGGGGCTCCTGCATCTGGCCTCTTGGCTGGCAGACGGTTCTGAATCGCGAAACAAGTGGCACGAGTAAGCACATGGATCTCTGACTGATGGTTCCGCCTCTTCCTCCTAACTGTGGTCCTGTCTCTGAGTGATCTCTAGAGTAAAGGTATGTTCTCCAAGGCCTTATGTAGAGTCAACTGTATGTGGAATCTATCTATCATCTGCTGGCTGAACTCTATCTGATGGTTCTTTTTTTTATTTTTTTCTGCCCCTTACCCGAATTAAGTGCTCTAGGAAAGGGGACTACATGGTCCTTTTCAGATGAAGGACTAGGAGAGGGTATGGCATGCTCATGAACAGTAGAATCCACACAAACATCATCAAGAAACACATGTGGACCCGAAGATAACAAACCCTTTCCTTTATTTGCAGAAATGTCCTGAGATACATGTACGGAAGGAAAAACAACAGGACTAGCAGAATTGGAAATGGTGGCCTCAGTACCACCCTCGGCATCTGGACTAGCGGCATCAGTACCGTGCTCTGGCTCAGCAACTGTAATGGTGGTGTCAGTACCACCTCCTCCAACTGGTGAAGCGACAGCCTCAGTACCGTCGGTGGGATCAACATCCATGGTGGCGTCAGCACCACTGTCATCATCTCTCTCGGCATCAGCATTGCGCTCCTCCTTGCCTGGCATTCCTGAAGTGGCGTGGGATCGTCGTTCAGACGAGGTGCCGCCTGCTGGCATCCTATCGCTCCTAAGTGTAAAAAAATCATCATCAAACATGTATGTAGACATATCACCAAGTGAAGCACTAGGAGTGGTAATCTCAGTGAACTCTACCTGCTCAGACTTCCTCTTGAGGTTGTTCGGGTTCGACTCAATCTGGGCAGGTATGGCGGCCTTCCCTCTCACAATCTCCCGCATCTCCTGGAGGAACTCATCCATCTCCCGTCGAAAAGGGGCATGCTACTCGGTCATGAGGTGGGCTAGATCATCCAAGGCGGGGTTTCCATAGGTCGGCCTATGAGAACCTGACGGGTGGCCTCGCTGGTAGTGGGACTGCTGGTGTGGGTGAGAGGGGTACTGCTGATGATACTACTACTGCTGAGGCTGCTCATGCCTCCAAGGTTGTCCCTGTTGATAGGGATGAGGACCATACTGCTGGTGTTGGGATGGCTGCTGCTGCTGGTGTATTGGGGGCTGGGGCTGCTGGTGGTGCTCATGCTGCTGGCCGTACCGGCCACCCTGAACTGGAGGCTGCTGCTGGGAACTGATGCCTCTGGCCGATCAACGGAATCCGAGATGGTCTTGTCGGATATCGGGCTGGGGTCAGTCGTACCAAATCCCGTTGACATCCATCAACGGCTCCGACTCGTAGGTGGATGGAGAGAGT
The DNA here is from genome assembly GCA_037367405.1 of Ottelia alismoides. Classification (NCBI taxonomy): domain Eukaryota; kingdom Viridiplantae; phylum Streptophyta; class Magnoliopsida; order Alismatales; family Hydrocharitaceae; genus Ottelia; species Ottelia alismoides. The sequence goes on along the minus strand of JAZKJV010007582.1, from coordinate 919,118 downwards.
ACTGCCAGGTATTGATCCGATTGGTAGACCACCATCTGAGTGTCCTGGGATGGTTGTGACTGGTAAAACTGTGGCATCTGCTGGTACGACTCCCCTTGTACAGGGTGAACTTGTCTAGGATGACTGAAGTGCTGGGACGAGCTACCACTGCTGCTTAGATCTCCTCGTGACCGAAGACGAGGCTGAGAAGCCGTCTGTGCCTCCTGGAGACACATGAGCTGTGTCTTCTGGTCAGCATTAGTGCCATCTGATCCATCTGCGTGATACCCTGGCACTGCTTCTTCTCGATCAACTCGATCCGGTCCAGCTTCTCGCTGATAATGCCCATATCTGCGGCTGTAGACTCGGCCTGTGCAGCTGTCGCGGATGAAGTAGAAGAACCGACATCGACCCGTGCTATTCTCTGGTACTGTACGGTCTGTGGCTGGGGGCATCCTTGAGGGTAGAGTCGGGTCTGGGACATCACTGTATAGTTCTCGACCATCTCCTCATAGATGGTCCAGACCTGATCCTCATCCTTGGTGAAGTAGGAACCACCACAAGAAGCATTCACCAGGCCTTGTAGCTCTGGTGTCAGTCCGTAGAAGAAGCACTGAACTAGGTTCGGCTTCGTGATGTCGTGGTGGGGGCATCTGTCTGTAAGCTCTCTGAACCTCTCCCATGCCTCGTGGAACTACTCGTTGGGGAGCATGGAGAAGTTACTAATCAGGGCCCTCGCTGCATTGGTCCGCCCGAGTGGATAGTACTTGTTCAGGTACTCAGTGCGGAGCTGCTCCCAGGTGTATACGAATCTTCCCAAATGCTTCATTTAGTTGGTTGCTCTATCAGCAAGGGAGAAGGGGAGGCATCATCCTGATGGTGTTCTCATCCACCTGCTGATAGTGGACGGTGCTATAGATCATCTCGAACTCCTGGAGATGTAGATGGGGCTCCTCAGTGGGGAGCCCATGGAAGCGGGGAAGAATTTGAAGTGTCTGTGGGGGAAACTTGAAGTCCCCCGCGATCGTCGGAAGAACCACCCACTGGTGTGTAAGTGTCGATCCGGGGTTGTGCAACTCCCGCATTAGTCTCGGCTGCTCGGCCGGCTGAACTAGCTCCTCTAGCTGATCTGGGTCTCTCCGTCCCGCATCTCTCAGCTGCTCTTGTACTGTCCTCCGCCTCTCCATCTATCTCCTCATCTCTACCATGAAGGCTCCCTGATCCCGTATCTGACACTGCATCATCTCTAGGGAAGCCAATAGGGTGTTGTTGATCGCACCCTGGTCTAGTACGTATGTAGTCATCTCTAGCCTCTGACCCTCAGTGTGCTCCTCGCTGCTGGCCATGGTCTCTGCAAAGGCAAAAGACCCAAACTCAGGTGCTGATAAATCATCAGTCTGTTGTCTCGCATCTAGCACTAGTATCTCTGGACTGGTAGAAGGATGGTCAAGGGCGAACTGGGAGGAATCAAACTCGGGTTCGGAGAGCGGGTCTCGGCTCTCACGAACTAACCTAGATGAACAGGCCAGAGTGCTAAAAAGCGGTGGAGCTAGAGGCTGCGTAAGAGACCTCCTGCCCATCATCTTGATCTAGCGAGTCGGGCAGATGAGATCTGGAAACACGAAGGATGAGCAAACAAACCCCTGATTCACCTACTCAACACAGAGCTGAAGACCGTAAGAGTTCGGTCAATTATCTTGTCAATTTTTATTTAGGTGATCATGTCAGAAAATCAGAGCGGTTATGCAAGATGATGGGAATCCAATCCGCCTACCAGACTGTCCCGTATAAAAGGCCGGTAGTCTGATCAGGGTTCGGATATGGCTCTAGCCTAATGTGCGGGTCGCTCTCTCGCTCATCCAAACCATACAATGAGGGTGTTGATCTCCCCAAGACAAGTTTTTATGTGATGTGTCTTTTAGGGTCAAGTGTGTTTAGCAGTCCCAATTTTATAGTTTTTTTCTTTTTATGTATTTTTAAAGCAAACAATGCCTAACAAATTTTTCGGTTCTCCTGATTATTTAAGTCCTAAAACAGGGGGAGAAGACGAAAAAGTCGATGCACGATAAAATCAATGATGCATGCAGAGTAAGTGATGCGTACCTGTCTCCAGCAGTCTACATGCAAGATGATCTGCGCATAAAGTAAAGACTGAAAGTAAACTACCTATATGATGCACGAGAATCCGACCCTAGATGAAGCAATTCCTACACGTAAGGCACCGTAGCCGGGTAATCAAATCTAAGTCCGGAGTCCTATCTTGGGAGCCACTCGGTGTCCGCCACAACGGATCCTGCATGCGTTGTATGTGACTCCTCAAGGCATGTGGACTAGAGTCTAAACAATCCGGCTTTTTCTTATGATTTACTTAGTTAGGTCCAGTTAACGATCTATAGGTACAGACAGATAATTAAGGTTTGGATCCTAATTAATTACGTCACAATCAGAGAAAATCCTAAGCTAAGGCCAAAAACCGCGTAAATCAGATAAGTAGTAGAAAAATGCGGAAATATCAAAACTGGCAAAAAACCGCGGTGAGGTCTCCTGAGCACACCGGTGCTCGACGAAACAAACCCCGATAAATCAGCAAGAGAGTCCAAGTCAGCCCCTGTACTATTATAAATAAATGTTCTACAGAAAATAAATATAATCTACCCTACGGCTATCTACGCGGCTATTCCACGGCTCTCGCACTCGTGCTCGGCTCCTCACGTCCTCCTGCGGCTTTAGGAATGAAAGAGCTGCCTCCGACTCCCGCGGTTGCTTCGTCTTCTGAAAAAGCCGCCTCGGTCCTCAGGCTCACAAAAAGTCAAACAAGAGTGTATCAGACACATATTATTAGAGAAATATGCAAATAAATCAGATAAAAATATCTACACATATCTAAAGAGAAGACGCAAAAGAAAACCACGAAAAATCTAAACTGACTACTAAGCCGTGCTCCCTGGCAACACCGCCATTCTGATGACCGAGAAATCGTAGTCCAAGACCCGGGTGAAGGTATAAAAAGATGGGTCATTGCGACCCGGATCTCAGAGACTCAGTCAACAAGAAAAAGAGGACCACCAAATCAAAGATAAATCGATAAAACACGAATAGCGGTCTTCGCTATTTATTTAACCTGGTATAGCGACCAAGGTCGAACTCGAGGAGCACGGATTGGCTCTAAAGAGCCTACGAAGTAGTCAAAAGATAAAAGGACAAAATATTTTTGGTTGATTTTATGCATTTTTTTTTATTTTTTTATGTTTTTAATTATAAATGAAATACAAGAAAGGAGCTAAAAAGGACAGATTCCACAATTTATTAAACACTCACAAATACTCAGAAAATTCAAATAAAATTGTTTTTGTGTTTTTTATATTTTTAAGTGTTTTAGGTATTTTTCTCAAGGTTTTCTGATTTTTAGTAGATTTTATAAAAATCGAAAAGGGAAAAACAATGAATCAGTGTGCAGCCAGATATGAAAGGCTATTTAAAAATATCTAATTAGCCTCTAAAAATCCGGAGATAATTTTCATGAAAATTAGATACAAAAACTAAGCTACAAAAAAGAGTTTGCATTTTTTATATTTTATAGAATTTTTAAGAATTTTTATAAGATTTTTAGGGTTTTGTGATTTTTAGGAGTTTTATAAATCCAAATGACACAAAAATTGGATAGAAACTCAAAAACAACAAAAAAACTATTCCTATTATTTTTAGAATTTTTAGATGACTTTTTATATTTTTAGTTGATTTTCCTTTACAAACAGTAGTAAAATTTAAGGTTTTTGATATTTTAAAAATAATAAGAAGACCTAAAAATGTCCAAAAAAATAGTGAAATTTTTACACAGTGGCAGGAGCCACGTATCCAAATTTCAGTTAATTTGAAGTTTATTTGATATTTTATTCAGTCACTACAAAGGCTACAACACACATGGATCTATACGCAATAAAAACTAAGTTTCAGGGCTGAAAAGACAACACGTGTGAAAACTATAAGGGCAATAGCGCAAAAATCACATCAAATTCGCACGTATACGAATACAACACTCACAGGGTATAAATGTAATTTTTAAAACTTAAATTTCAATCCAGAACAGACACAAACTCCAGCCTAGATAATGCAAATAGCCCAAGATATCACATGCCCAGCACGTGGTTCACATTCACAGGGACAAAAGTGTAATTCTAATTAATAAACATACAAACTGTAACACCTTAGAACTACATGATCAGAGTTGCAAAGAGTCCAAAAAACACGTGTCGAAGCACGTGTCTCACACAAATAGGGACTAAATAGCAAATATTCTAAACAAGCGGTCCAAATATGCAAATAACTCAAAAGTGCAAACTTATTTAATAGAATAAATAAAACTAAATAAAATTACAGAGGAATGGGTGCAAGTTATCCAGCCGAGACGCATGCGCGCCAGGTGTCGAGCAGTGGATGGCTGCGGGTGAACGGTCCTGATGACGCCCTCTGGAGGATCCAACGGTGCTGACGCAAGGGCGAATGTGGGGGAAACATGGCCGTCAGATTGTGGATCTAACGGTGTGATAGTGGCAGACCACGTGCGGCTGTGATGAAGACTGGCGTAGAGGGGCGATCCGACGGCTGCGAGAGGATCAGGGAGAACTCCTCCTGGGTGAGCTTCTCCGGCGTTACCCTATCTCCCTCTGCTTATTTTATTTTACGGTCAGGCCCTTGTGAAGCCTTCCCTTGGGTTCAGGTCACTCAATATTTATTCTAAATATTTCCCTCTTTTTTCTTTATTTCTTTTTGTGCAAAAACATGCTAATTATGCCTATTTACCTGATGCATGCATTTTGACAAATTATTGTATTTACAAACATTTACATGGTCTTTTACCAAGGTTTCTAGCTAAAATAAAGGAATAAAGAATGATGAATGGGGATTCATCAGTGACCTCCACTCCCTTGCCTAGAGTGACAGCTAGACGAAGGGAGTGTCGTAGAGAGGAGAGGAGACGTTTATCCCCTGGTCCGATGGTCTTCGTTACCATGCTCCACCCATCAGCGAGCTCGAGCCTCTGGAGGCATCGCTCCATTGAGGCAAGGATCCCAGGAGGTCACCCACCTCCAGCATAGACATTTGCACCCATCAGGTAGCCTCGATATCCCTTAGATTGGCTTCAATTTTGATTCTTAGGTATTGCGCCGCCAGCCTCCGCCGACCGATTCACCGCGCTCCGTTCAACCATTTCCCCTTCCGACCACACCAACACCTTCATGAGACTTCGCCCCACCTTCTTCGCCCCTTCGATCATCTTGGTTAGCCCCGGAACCAAGTCTTAGGTCTCCTGCGTCATTGCCTCACCGGAGACCCACGCTCCGCCCCACACGATCACCCATTCCACCCATAACCGGGTCGAGGCACTTTGTCCTCGACCCAGCTTTCTTCCTGTGCAGGTCGAATCGAAGAAGGACCTCATCTGGAGGTCTAACCACTCGGGCACAGGAGCTCTAGGAGCTTCACATCGTCGAGACTCTTCGGGCGTCCTCGGCCTCATCCGAGCAGTCCACCAGCTACGGATCACCTTCTGCTTCCATTCCCATATCTCAACAGCAACAGAGGACCTCTTGATCGCGTGTATTGGGCCGACGAAACTCGCCGGCGACTTGTTCTTCGAGGGCCCTCCAGCACCGTTCGATCGAACCCCTCGCTCCAGATTAGATCTCCATCATTCGTGCTTAGGGAGCTTTCGATCGTTTATCCATCTGAGGATCAGATCCGAGCCGCACATTAGCGAAGGAGTAATCGAGCACTATAGCCATCGGATCTTACACGTGGACCCTCTTTAGTTGTGGATCTTAATAATGGGGTAATATCACTTAGGCCCCTGTTCTTTTTGCATTTATAGTTTAGTCCTGTAAATATTGTGTAGTTGTTTTATTTTTGTTGTTTTGCACCGTGGACCTCATACTTTCTCGTATTCGCGATTTAGTCCCTGTGAGTGTGGAACACGTGCTTCGACATGTGAGTTTTGTGGGCTAATTGCATGTTCAGGGCTAGGTTTATTGAATGTTCTGCAATGAATCTTTAAATTAATTATTTGCGTATATACCCCTGTACGTACTAGAATTGGAACATGTGTGATTTTCGTGTGACATTTGTGGTGTAGCCCCTATACTCTTCGCACGTGTTTTTGTTTAGCCCTTAGAACTTTGTTTCTTTGCATTTTAGTCTTTGTGTGTTGTGCCCTTTGTAGTGGTTGAATAAAATATCAAATAAACTTCAAAGCTGTGAAATTTGGAAACATGTCTCCTGCCACTGTGTAAAAATTTCACTATTTTTTGGGGACATTTTTATAACTATTTGCTATTTTTAAAAATTCAAAAACCCTTGTTTTGTCACTATTTGAATTATAAAATTAATTAAAAATATAAAAACTCATTTAAAAATTACAAAAAAATTAGGTTTATTTGTTTTGTTATTTACTTGCTTCAGACTAATTTTCACTTTATTTGGATACATAAAACACCTAACAATTGAAAAAGCGTAAAAACCTTATAAAAATCATTAAAAATTCTAAAAATTAAAAAATGCAATTTCTCTTTTTGTAGTTTAGTTTTTATTTCTAGTTTTCATAAAAATTATCTCCAAATTTTAGATTATAATTATATATTTTTAATTAGCCTTTCAAATCTGGATGTACATTAAACTATGTTCTTGTCTTTTTCTATTTTTATAAAATCAACTAAAAATCATAACATTTTGAGAAATCTACCAAAAACACTTAAACACTTATAAAATACAAAAATAATTTTATTTGAATTTTCTGAGTTGTTTTGTTTTGTTTAATAAATTGTTGTTTATGTGCTTTTTGCCCTTTTTCCTCATTTTCTTTATAATTAAAAACAAAAAAATTTAAAAATACATAAAATCCACCAAAAAAATATTTTCTTATTTCATTCATCTTCTGACTACTTCGTAGGCCACTTGGCTAACCCGTGCTCCTTGAGTTCGACCCTGGTCACTATACTAGGTTAAATAAATAGCAAGACCGCTTATTCGGCTTTTTGACTGGTTATTCATTTTGATGGTCTATTTTTCTTGTTGAGTTCGAACCGCGAGATCCGAATCGCAACGACCCTTGATTGATTTTTTTCCTTACCCGGATTTTGTGGGATTTTCGGTTCATCAGATACCCAGACCATTTCCGACTACCCAAGAGTCGCCATTGAAGATTAAGTGATTAATTGTATGAAATCGGTAGCATCCCAAAAAAATTCTGACCCTGTCTCTAACCTTGGGCTCGTTTGGTAACCGGGTTATCCCCGGGTTACCCCGAGGTAACCCGATTTAGCCCCTTCATTTCTTGGGATGGAATTCTATCACAAATCATAGTAACATCACATCACATTCTTTATTCCAAACATCCCCAACTCTCATAACCATCCCAAACATCTATTATTCCCATCAGGTTACCCCAACCCACCCCGACCCACCTCAGCCCAGCAACCAAACGAGCCCTAAGTGTCGTCCCTCACTCACGAATCTGGAGAGTGCCTGCAATTCATGTATTAGGTTTTCTCTCTAAAAACAAGTGAATCCTTTACTTTTTATTTTAGGTCAGATAATGTTAGTAGTCTCGGTTTTAATTTGGGTTATCTCTTTTTTGGGATATTTCAAATAATGTCTAGCGATTTTTTTCTTTTCATTTTTGTCCTAGATAAGCATGCAACTAGGTTGCGAGTCCTAAAACTAGCTATAGAGGCACATGCAAAGAAAAATCAAATAATCAAGCACCTAACCTCAAAAAAGCTGTAGAAAATGATTGAGAAAATCATGATGCCAAAAGCCACGGTGGGTACCCTATTCCCCCAAGTGCACGACACTCAATGAAACAGACCTTGAGAAGAGAGGGGAAGGTACAAGCTGGGAGACCCTTACGGTGCCCCTTCCACGAAAGCAAAAAAACGGGCAAGTGCCCTTGATCTTTTAATATTTTCTTACAAAAGATTACAAGAAAGTAAAAAAATGTGGTTTCTCGGTTCTTAGATGTGTATCTCAGTCTGTACTGCACAAATCAAAAATAAAAAAATGCGAGGTTAGGAAATAAAATGGCAAAGAGAAAAATCTTAAATTCTAGGTCTATGATCTACCCTAGTGGTACCTCTCCAACAACGGTGCCATCTGAAAAACACACCTGATCTGAATGATAACTACGGTCGTTGTATCGACTAGGCAAATTTTAACAGAAAATTTATGTTTTAATTAATTATACTCCTAAACTTTGATGTATAGTGAAATTAAGGGAGTGTCGAGCTCAGGGAGGCAAACTATTGGAAACTAGGATTAAATAATAGAAAATTATGATTTTATGAATTTTCTTGTATTTTCAAGGTTGGAAAAAATGAGATTTTATGGAAAATAGATTTTTATTTTCAATTTTTACAGTATTAAACAGTATCAAAATATTTTTATTTTAATTTTATTACAAGTACGTGAATTTATCTTTAAAGTGATAGGTTGTGTGTATTTCTGCAATTTTTCTTGAATTAGTAATGATTTTCAAAGTTTGTATGTATTTTGTATTTTTTATTGATTTTATGTTTGATTTTTATTTTATTTTTGGTTTAAAATGGAAAATGTAAAAAAAACTACTGTAGCAATTTTTTACAGGATTTTGAAAGAGTTTTTTATATTTTTTCTATGCATTTTTAAAGTTTGTTATATTAAAATTGTTTTAAAATGATTTATTAAAAGTAGAAATTATTTTTATTTTACACAACAGATTTTATTTGCATTTAATATAGTTTATGGTATTTATATGTATTTGTATTTTTTATATTTTGTATTTTATTTAATTTAGTGTGTATTCAGGTGACATTGTGGATGATTTCTTGTGGATCAGAGCTTATCGGAGCTTCGAGGGGTTATCGCTTGCAACGCGACGACATGCATGGAGGCTTGTCACGACGGAGAAGCTCACATTGCTGAGTCGATGATCGTGCCGCTCCTCACAGTTGCTCGATGTGCGGCAGAGATGACCTCTATCACAAGTCCACTCACTATGGGAGCTGTTGAGGAATGGCGAATGTTATCTCTCGACGAGGTTGTGGACCTACAAATAGGGGAGAAAACTTGGAGGGTAAGGAACAAGGTGTTGTCACTAGTGAGGTGGTGGCAGCATCGTGGGGGTGTTAGCCCACTGGCCTAATGGTCATCAGTTGGAGGAAGGAGGAAGAGAAGGGGAGAGAGGCGACAACGTTGGATGAAGGGGAAGAGATTGAGGAGAATGAGGAAGGAAAAAGGACAAAGAGAAAGAATAACAGAATAAATAAATAAATGTTAATTAAATGCATAATTAATTAATTAATCACTAATTAAATATATATTAAATACTTAATAATTAATTAAGTTAATTAAGGTATACTTTAATATATAATTGCATACTTAATTAAGGAATTAAGTAAATAAATAATTTATTAAATAATTAAAAATATTAAATAAATTTTTAAATAAATAATAAGTTAATGAATAAATTAATAGATTATTATTTATTTTAATTTAAGACTAGAGTATTAATACATTAAATAATAATATAAATTATGGTATTTTGTATAATATACTAGTTCGGTATCGAAACCCACGTTTTGCATATTAATCCATATTTTAGTGAAATTAGTGTCATATTGTAGATAATTAAATAATACGAATTTTAAGACTGAGTTTGCCTAATTCAGAATTCATACGGTTGAGTTATGAGGTTCGCAAAATTGATTTAACGGCTTCGTGGCTTCGAGTTTATTGGCATTTTGACTTCATTTATATTTTTATATACATTTTTAGAAGAATTTTAGAAAAGAAATTAAATTACTAGGATTTATGTTAATTAACTAAAAATACAGGAAGTTTTTACATATAGTACATATATAGAACGTAGCCCCAACACTAAACTCACATGTTTTAAACTAATATTTTTCTAGTATTTTTAATAAATAGTATTAGGTATAAAAAGAAGTATAAAAGTGAGTTTGGTCCGTTTGGAGTTTTCTTTAAATAGTTATGAACCTTGGAACTTGGCTTTTACTACCTTTTCAGTTCATTATAATATTTTACTTTTTGTTGAATAATTTTCTAATATTTTTATAAGATAATATATATTTTTGTGAATAATTTTTGTTAAGAAAGTAATTTGATTTGGGATTGTCTAAGTGATACATAAATAGGTGAAACATTTGTAATGTGAAAACTGGATAAATTGTATTTTTTGTCTCAATTTTCTATCATTTTTATACGTTTGGATCATTATTTCTCTCTGATTATTTATATGGTCGATCACGTCAATATTGATCTAGTCTCGAGGTTAGGATCAGTTTGTACATAATTATGTCCATCCTTCTTTTCTTTTTATTTTAATTTTTCTCTTTATTCTTTTATTATGTAAAATAAGTGTTAAATATATAATATTAATATTTGTGATTAGAGTGTTAATTAATTGAAATTAGTGATTATTTACATGCATTTTTACCAAGGATTTTAGCCAAAATGGAAGAATAATGACGATAAATCATATATTCATCACCTATCTAGATTAGAACATACGACGAGTCATTTTTCAATGTAGAAAATGATATTAAATGTGCATGCGAGTGCATGTGTGTTAACTTATTCATTTAAAAGATGGATGCTACCATCTTAAAACTTACTGATTAAAATTAAATTTCATGTGGTCTCTACCATATATTTGTGTGTGTGAACGTACACCCAATTACAATTTTGGACTCGCATACTAGCTTCATTACTTAGATAAGATCTTGATATTATGTGGCATTAAGCATGGCGTAGTACAACATCAACAATAAAGCCTTTTCCCTTTTTAAGTAGGGCTGGCTAAAGCGTGGCCCAGTACTAAAATAAAATCGGCTCACAAAAATAACGTGACATCTTCAATCAGAAACTAATAACGTGCTGCGGGTTCTTTGCTGATGTGCGAGACAGGATATCTATATTTTATATTAAGACTCGCAAGATTATTTATAGACCAAACAGTCTATTTGTCATGTGGAAGCGGGAGAACGGATCTGGCGCAGTCCGTGTTTCCTGAGGTCAAAATTCAGAGATATTTACATCTACGTCCCTGTAAATTCTCATTATTCTTTTAACCTCGGTGTTCTTTATATTTACACCCTGCCCCTACAGTCCTACTCTAAAATACGATCCTTCTGACTCCAGCTTCCTCTCATAACCATATAGGTTCCTTATAACCTATATTGACGTTTGTTTAACGTCGTCAAGATATGTCGCCTCAGCCTCGTCGTCATGTGCTAAGTCGACATTTAACAACAAACGTCGACCTTGGACCCTCACCAAGTTCGACGTTCAAACGTCGAGTGTAGAAGCTTAAGTAATTGTTTGAAGACGCCGTTAATGGTTTTGGATGACGTCTAAACGTCTACCTTGATCTACAAAAAGTGACGATTGAACGTCGGCTATAATAGCACCTTTGAAATTAATTCTCGATTATTTTTCTATTTTGTTTTTCCCTGTTATGAATCAGATGTATATACTACATTTATTATAAAATAATATTCAAAATCCATTGCATATTTAAATAATCACATCTGCTTCGATTTGATAATATTATAGGGTCCAACTATCTTTTTTTCCCGCAAAATCCATCGAACATCATATTTGTGCATCCATCAATTTTAGGATATGTGGCTGTGGTAGTTTGATCCGTCATAATCAGTCCAAGTAAAATTAGATTTGAACGGGAGTTGTGGATGCGTTATATCACCCGTACAAAAAATATAGATAAAGTTAAAGTAGATATAAATCAATGAGAAATTCCAAATTTTAAACAAAATAAAAATTCTAGGATTGGTACCAGGAACAATCGTTGAGGGAGATTGGAATGCAGGCAACACTGTAGGTCGTCGTTGTGGAACACCTGCTACCCTCATGCTCGATCAATCAAGGCTAAGATGCTCCACCTCCAAGTGCATCACCGATCCTCCTTTCGACGACCTGCGTCCTCGTGCCCACAACCTGGGCAATTGCCATAACCCCTCTCCAACCATATGATGCCCTTTGTGGCTCCTCTACACCATCCTGCTCCTTCTTTGCCACCGTATCACCCTCTATTGTAGCCTTGAGCGGTGGCCCAACACTACCCTCCTATCATCTTTTCGTTTCGCCACGCACCAGTTGTAGCCCTGCACCACCAACCAATACGATCCTTTGCACCACCCTTTCTGCTCGAGGCGGCCCAACGTGCCGCCTCTCTATGTCCACCAGCAGCCCACACCGCCCACCACAACATCGTCTGCTCGTCGCTTTCTCCAGGAAACCGCATATGGCACTTCTTTTCGCTTCCGTGCTGAGCTTGTAACAAACCGTAGATGATAGCATAGGAATGGGGGAAAAGATACGGATTTGATAGATGGATTTAAAGGGTGTCTGTATGTTGTAACGCAAGGAAGAGGAACCGACAGCTTGGTAATCTAAAAAGGAACACAAGTTATGAAACCTTTCAACAAACATTACTTTTACGACATTTAATTAAATAAAATGTCGACTTCTGCTATTTATGCTCGACGTTAATGTATGAACGTCTATGAAGTGCAAAAAATTTGACGTTAAACTAAATGTCATCCTTGATTTGATCTAGAAGGACGTTTTTATACCAGGATGTCATCTTTGATTGAATTTGTAGTGATATCTGTTAAAAAATAACCAATTTACCTTTAGATGGTCATATCAAAATTTATCGATTTTATTTCATTTTCGCATATTGTCTTTTGCTCCTCTCAATCCCCTGAAACTAGTAATCCCCTGCCACATGTTCCTGGTCGAAGCTCGAAACCACATGGTATCAGAGAGAGAGTCCTCGAGCCCTAGACCTCACCCGATGCCGCCTATCTCCACGGCACCACCGCTGCCTCTCAATCTCATTCCACGAGGACGTTGTCGCCCCCTCTTCCTTTCTCTGTGGAGTCATTGCCACCCCTTTTTCATCTGCGCATGCCACTGCATAGCGACCCCAACCCTCTATAGGGGCCCTGCTGCCCCCTACGTGTGCTGCCAACCCTTGCGGAATCATGCGAGCTATGGTGACACCTTTTCGGGTCCATGTGGGTATTTTTCTCCTCTCCTTGACCAAACTGCAGTCTGAAACATTCTGATTTTGATCGGAAAATGAGATCTCAACCCGATAAATCCCGTTTTTCGGCCCTAGTGCGACTTGAGTAATGAGGATGGTTGTATCAGTCTACACGTACAATCAATCCTTTATATGATCGTGTATACTTGTTTGATTTAGCCTACTTCCCTGATCGTGATCGTGTTCTATTTTCTACCTTTCATAATATCAGAAAAAAGGGTAATGTCTTTTCTTCATCTGGTGCCTTATGAGCCCGTCTCCTATCATAAAGATGGATGAGACCAATTATGCGTTGTAGTCTATGCAGTGCAAGAAGGAACACATTCTGACAAAGGCAGAGCCGACAAACAAGACAGGGGGCATTGCTCCGTGGAACCAAGATGATGCGTATGTGTGTATTTCGCTCTCTGGAACTGAAAGTCCAAGTTCTTGTAAAAAGGAGACAAGCCATGTGCTCTCATAGTTGACTTGAGCCATTGCCATGTATTCTGCATCAACACTCGATCTGGAGATAATTGTTCGTTTCTTTCTTTGCCAAGTAACCAATTTGCCCCCACTGAGCATGCATAACATGTAGTTGCTCGGTGAATTGGCATAGTTAGCATCTATATAAAAGGAGATATCAATGTGACCATTGGGCCCTATGGAAGAGTCCATGGTCAGAGATTCCTTCAAATATCGAAGGGTCAAAGAACTTCCTATCAATGACAGTAAAGGAGCATCTCCATATGTTGGTTGGCTCTGCTCACATCATATGATATATATGGCCTAGTAACAGAAAGATAGAGAGGTTTACCCACAACCCTGCTCCTTCTTTGTCACTGTATCACCCTCTATTGTAGCCCTGAGTGGTGGCCCAACACTACCCTCGTATCATCTTTCTGTTTCGCCACCCACCAGTTGTAGCCCTGCACCACCTGCCAATACGATCCTTTGAACCGCCCTTTCTGCTTGAGGCGTCCCAACGTGCCACCTCTCTATGTCCAGCAACCCACACCGCCCACCACACCATCATCTGCTCGTCTCTTTCTCCAGGAAACCACAGATGGCGCTTCTTTTCGCTTCCGTGCTGAGCTTGTAACAAACCGTAGATGGTAGCATAGGAATGGGGGAAGAGATACGGATTTGATAGATGGATTTAAAGGGTGTCTGTATGTTGTAACGCAAGGAAGAGGAACCGACGGCTTGGTAATCTAAAAAGGAACACAAGTTATGAAACCTTTCAACAAACATTACTTTTACGACATTTAATTAAATAAAATGTCGACTTCTGCTATTTATGCTCGACGTTAATGAATGAACGTCTATGAAGTGCGAAAATTTTGACGTTAAACTAAATGTCATCCTTGATTTGATCTAGAAGGACGTTTTTATACCAGGATGTCATCTTTGATTGAATTGTAGTGATATCTGTTAAAAAATAACCAATTTACCTGTAGATGGTCATATCAAAATTTATCGATTTTATTTCATTTTCGCATATTGTCTTTTGCTCCTCTCAATCCCCTGAAACTATCAATCCCCTGCCACTTGTTCCTGGTCGAAGCTCGAAACCACATGGTATCAGAGCGAGATTCCTCGAGCCCTAGACCTCACACGATGCCGCCTATCTCCACGACACCACCGCCGCCTATCAATTTCATTCCACGAGGACGTCGTCGCCCCCTCTTCCATTCTATGTGGAGTTGCTACCACCCCATTTTCATCTGCACGTGCTACTGCACAACGATCCCAACCGTCTATAGGGGCCCTACTACCCCCTACGTGTGCTACCAACCCTTGCAGAGTCATGCGAATTGTAGCGACACCTTTCGGGTCCATGTGGATATTTTTCTCCTCTCCTTGACCAAACTGCAATTGAAACATTATGATTTTGACGAGAAAACGAGATTTCAACTCTATAAATCTGGTTTTTCAGGCCAAGCATGACTTGAGTAATGAGGATGGTTGTATGAGTCTACACGTACAACCATTCCTTCATATGATCGTGTATACTTGTTTGATTTAGTCTACTTCCCCGATAGTATTCTATTTTCTACCTTTCATAATGTCAGAAAAAAGGGTGATGTCTTTTCTTCATCTGGTGCCTTCATGAGCCCGGCTCCCATCGTAAAGATGGATGAGACCAATTATGAGTTGTAGTCTATGCAGTGCAACAAGGAACACATTTTGACAAAGGTAGAGCCGACAAACAAGATAGGGGACAATACTCCGTGGAACCAAGATGACACGTATGTGTGTATTTGGCTCTCTGGAACTGAAAGTCCAAGTTCTTGTAAAAAGGAGACAAGCCATGTGATCTCATAGTTGACTTGAGCCATTGCCATGCATTCTGCATCAAAACGCGATCTAGAGACAATTGTTCGCTTCTTTCTATGCCAAGTAACCAGTTTGCCCCTACTGAGCATGGCATAACCCGTAGTTGCTCGGTGAATTGGCATAGTTGACATCTATATAAAAGGAGATATCAATGTGATCATTGGGCCCCATGGAAGAGTCCACGGTCAGAGATTCCTTCAAATATCGAAGGATCAAAGAACTTCCTATCAATGAACGTAAAGGAGCATCTCCATATGTTGGTTGGCTCTGCTCACAGCATATGATATATGTGGCCTAGTAACAGAAAGATAGAGAAGTTTACCCACTACCCTGCTCCTTCTTTGTCACCGTATCACCCTCTATTGTTGCCCTGAGCAGTGGCCCAACACTACCCTCCTATCATCTTTCCGTTTCGCCACCCACCATTGGTAGCCCTGCACCACCAGCCAATACGATCCTTTGCACCGCCCTTTCTGCTTGAGGCAGCCCAACGTGCCGCCTCTCTATGTCCAGCAGCCCACACCGCCCACGACAACATCGTCCGCTCGTCTCTTTCTCCAAGAAACCACAGATGGCGCATGGCGCTTCTTTTCGCTTCCGTGATGAGCTTGTAACAAACCCTAGATGATAGCATAGGAATGGGGGAAGAGATACAGATTTGATAGATGGATTTAAAGGGTGTCTGTGTGTTGTAACGCATGGAAGAGGAACCGACGGCTTGGTAATCTAAAAAAGAATACAAGTTATGCAACCTTTCAACAAACATTACTTTTGCGACATTAAAATAAAATGACGACTTCTGCTATTTATGCTCGATGTTAATGTATGGACGTCAATGAAGTAACAAAAATTTCGATGTTAAAGCAAATGTCGTCCTTGATTTGATCAAGGAGGAAGCGTTTATACCAGGATGTCATCTTTGATTGAATTTGTAGTGATATCCACTAAGAAATAACAAATTTACCTTTAGATTGTCATATCAAAATTTATCGATTTTATTCCATTTTCCCATATTGTCTTTTGCTCCTCTCAATCCCCTGAAACTAGCAATCCCCTGCCAACTTTTCATGACCGAAGCTCGAAACCACATGGTATCAGAGCGACAATCCTCGAGCCCTAGACCTCACCCGATGCCGCCAATCTCCGTAGCACCACCGCTGCCTCTCTATCTCATTCCACGAGGACATTGTCGCCCCCTCTTCCTTTCTCTGTGGAGTCGTTGCCACCCCTTTTTCATCTGCGCATGCCACTGCATAGCGACCCCAACCCTCTATAGGGCCCTGCTGCCCCCTACGTGTGCTGCCAACCCTTGCGGAATCATGCGAGCTGGGGTGACACCTTTTCGGGTCCATGTGGGTATTTTTCTCCTCTCCTTGACCAAACTGCAGTCTGAAACATTCTAATTTTGATCGGAAAATGAGATTTCAACCCTATAAATCCCGTTTTTCGGCCCTAGTGCGACTTGAGTAATGAGGATGGTTGTATGAGTCTACACGTACAACCATTCCTTCATATGATCATGTATACTTGTTTGATTTAGTCTACTTCCCCGATCGTGTTCTATTTTCTACCTTTCATCATATCAGAAAAAAGGGTGATGTCTTTTCTTCATCTGGTGCCTTCATGAGCCCGGCTCCCATCATAAAGATGGATGAGACCAATTATGCGTTGTAGTCTATGTAGTGCAACAAGGAACACATTCTGACAAAGGCAGAGCCGACAAACAAGACAAGGGACATTGCTCCGTGGAACCAAGATAACGCGTATGTGTGTATTTGGCTCTCTGGAACTGAAAGTCCAAGTTCTTGTAAAAAGGAGACAAGCCATGTGATCTCATAGTTGACTTGAGCCATTGCCATGTATTCTGCATCAACACTCGATCTGGAGACCATTGTTCGCTTCTTTTTTGCCAAGTAACCAGTTTGCCCCCACTGAGCATGGCATAACACGTAGTTGCTCAGTGAATTGGCATAGTTAGCATCTAAATAAAAGGAGATATCAATGTGACCATTGGGCCCCATGGAAGAGTCCATGGTCAGAGATTCCTTCAAATATCGAAGGATCAAAGAACTAGAGATGAGATAATGAGAAGACCAACATTATCTCCTTAAGAAGAGGGTGATGTCCACTTATCCCCACAAGGGAGATAAGTAATCGTCCACTCCTCTTTTGAGTGGACTTGGCCTTTCCCTATTATCTCATGATTATCTCTTTAACTTACATCAACTCTTATTGTAAATATTTGTACCAAAACATAATTCACAATTATCTTGCGAGAAAAAAATTCAATCAAGCCATTGAAATTATGTGAATCTCATTCACAACCCAAATAAATTCTAATTATATTTTCAATTAATCATTCAATGTGAATCCTATTCATATTAACAATTAATCAACAAATATAATTCATAATATACTCTCTTTAATATATTATAAATCACATTTATAATATACCTAAATAATATGAGTAGTGCGCTATCCACATTATTCTTATCCATGATAATTAAATCACATTTAATAATCTAGGATCTCAATTCTCATGTGCCCAATAATATGAATCACATTCAGAATATTAACATCCTTGATAAATAAATCACATTTAAGTATCTTAGATAACTCTCCAAATAATATGAATCAAATTCATATTATTCATGATAACTAAATCACATTTAATTATCCATTTTTCTCAATGCTCGGATACATATATCAACAATGAAGTTATCCATGAACTCTTCCAAGGATAATACGCTTTATTTGCGGATCTTTGGATATAAGGATATGGCGATTGTATTGTTTCACGTATAGTGACTTAGATATTGAGATCACATTTCAAATCCAGATCTTGTGGACCGTCCATAGATGTTTGATTAAATCAAAACCGTAAGTCGAATCTTCTCATTGCATCTGAATCACATTCAGATCAATGTCCATTTGGACTAAGATCAGATTACTTCTCTATGAGAGGAGTCACTAATATCCAGATATATTTCAACACTCCCTCGGAATGGAAGCGTCATGATTATACAATCGTTTATGATCACATCACCCTCAGGCATTCTTAATATCTGTACATCTTACATACCGGAAGACCCAGCATAAACTTGAAGTATAAGATCAATTTTACACTATCTACTTCAGAGTTTTATCATCAAGTTTTTCATTTGACTAATTGGGAGTTGGTATTGATTACGTGCTTTCAAAAAGCATATATCAAACCCTGGTGTTGATCATATACTTTCCAAAAGTATATATCAAACCTATAAATTCAGTCAAGCTTCCAAAGCGAGACGACCGTGTACGTAATTTGATCTTCCCAAAATCTCATGAGTGAGCTCATGTCTTCCAGTTCAGTAAAGAACCTGTATGATCCCTTTAAGAGATCGTATTACTCATATGCCCTTGCATGCATACCAGCGCGCCGGTGTATAGACCTTGGTTAGGTCATCAACCTATTGGTTTGCCAAATATACATACTCAGACATATAGTAATACATCTGTCTTCGGTTTGAGGATGCATGCCTATCTCGTGACAGCATACGACATAGGACTTTGGTTATCTCGATCTCATCAAGTCAACTCTTTGACCTAACTAATCTAACACCTTCGAATATTTATTCCTATGCATAGGACCTACATCAAGAGGTCGGTTAGATATCAGCCAAATGAGAAAGGATTGCCATCTCCTACTCAGGCTGGAGATCATCTATTAACAATCATTTGGCGGTGCTTGATGAGTCCTCAATCTAACTCTTTAGATATTCATCCAAGAACCAGCCTCTATGATTCAGTAATTGAATCAACAGATGTATGATCATTAAGATGGCCATGGTACATAACCCTAATTGTACTAAGGGACCTATTATGCAAATTAGTTATTCTTCATTGCAGATCAGGGAATTATATTTGCAATAACATTTATTGCATAATGGCTCATCGTGGGCTTGCATGTCCAACAACCCCCCACTAGCCCAAAGTGTCATTAATGGGCTAATAATTTAAATGCACACTCATGCGACAATAATTGTCTATTTAGAAAGATGGCTAGGTGATGAGCCGAAAAATCCCACGAGAACCGAGTAAGGATAAAATCAATCAAGGGTCGTTGCGACCCGGATCTCGCAGATCGGACTCAACTAGAAAAATAAGAGACCACCAAATTAGAAAATCAATCAATAAGCACGAATAGAGGTCTTCGCTATTTATTTAACTTGGTATAGCGACCAGGGTCGAACTCGAGGAGCATGGATTGGCTCAAAAGAGCCTACGAAGTAGTCAAAAAGATAAAATAAAGAGAGAAAATATTTTTGGTGGATTTTAGGTGTTTTTATTTTTTGTGTTTTTAATTATATAAGAAAATATGAGAAAATGGATAAAAGAGCAAATTTAACAATTTATTAAACACTCCCAAAATGCTTAGAAAATTCAAACAAAATTGTTTTTCTATTTTTTATAATTTTAAGTGTTTTTGGTAATTTTATAGAAATTTTATAATTTTTTAATTGATTTTATAAAAATTGAAAAGGGGAAAACAGTGGCAAAATGTACAGTCAGTTTTGATAGGCTAATTAAAAATAACTAATTAGCCTATAGAAATCTAAAAGCAATTTTTATGAAAAATATATACAAAAACTAAGCTACAGAAAAAATAGTTTGCATTTTCTGAATTTTGTATAATTTTTAAGAATTTTTATAAGATTTTTAGGGTTTTGCAATTTTTAGGGTTTTTATAAATCCAAATGACACAAAAATTTGATAGAAGCTGGAAAACAACAAAACAAACAATCCCTAATTTTTTTAGAATTTTTAGAATTTTTTTTTGATTTTCTATTCTAGACAGTAGAAAAAATAAGTGTTTTTGAATTTTTAAAAATAGCAAAAAGCAACAAAAATGTCCCAAAAAATTAGGGAAATTTTTACACTATAGCAGGAGGAGCCATGTATCCAAATTTCACTTGATTTGGATTTGATTTGATATTTTATTCAATCAAGACAAGACACACATCATACAAGGACCTAAGTGCAAGAAAACATAGTTTTAAGGGCTAAATAGAAACACGTGCTAAAAGTATAGGGGTTAAACCACAAAATTCACACGAAATTCGCACATGTTCCAATTCCAGTACGCACAGGGGTATATATGCAAATAATTAAACTAACGATTCATTCCATAACATCTATAAAACCTATCCCATTTCATGCAAAAAGCCCAAAATTCACGTGTCGACGCACGTGCTTCACAACTGGAGGGACTCAAATGCAATTACTCAAAACTACCAGGTTAAAGTGTAATTATTCCAAATTTAAAATAACTACGTAAAATATATACAGGACTCAACAGTAAATGCTAAAGTAGGAAGGGCCTAAGCGATATGTACCCTTATTATTCAGATCTAACGGATGAGGGGAGTCCACTTATGATCGGACGACTGAGAGTTGTGGATACCCCTTCGATGATCGACGCTCCAGATGGGATCCTGAGCTCGATCCAACGGCTGAACGCAACCCTCAGATGGACAGATGTGATCTATTCTGGAGCAAAGAGTCGATCTGACGGTGCCTGGAGATCCTCCAAGAACAGGTCATCAGTGAGTTTCGCCGGCCAAATACGTCCGTGGTGGTCCTCCGGTGCTGCTCTGAGAGGGGAAAGGAAGTCCGAAGTCGTTCAGAGAGCACCGACGACGAGAATCGTCTGGAGCAGCTGTGCTTCGACTGTTGGACCCCCAGATGGGGCCCTTCTTCGATTTTATCTGCACAGGGAGAAAGCTGGATCGAGGGCAAAGTACCTCGACCCGGTTGCGAGCGGAGTGGGTGCGTGTAGGAGGTGGGGCGGCACTCTCCTGCGAGGCGACGGTGGAGGAGAGCGGTGGTCCTGCTCTGGGGCGAGTCAGGATGATCGTGTTGGACATGTGAGCCCACGACGAGCCATTATGCAATAAATGTTATTGCGAATATAATTCCTTGATCTGAAATGAAGAATAATTAATTTGCATAATAGGTCCCTTAGTACAATAAGGGTTATGTACCATGGCTATCTTAATGATCATACAACTGTTGATTCAATTATTGAATCATAGAGACTGGTGCTTGGATGAATATCTAAAGAGTTAGATTGAGGACTCATCAAGCACCGTCAAATGATTGTTAAGATGTGATCTCCAACCTGAGTAGGAGATGGCAATTCTTTCTCACATAGGCTGATATCTGATTGACCTCTTGATGCAGGTCCTCTGCATAGGAATAGAGATTCGGAGGTGTCAGATTAGTTAGATCAATGAGTTGACTTAATGAGAACGAGATAACCTAAGTCCTATGTTGAATGCTGTCACAGCATAGGCACGCATCCTTTGACCGGAGACAGATGTATTGCTATATGTCTGAGTATGTACATTTGGTAGACCAATAGGTTGATGACCTAACCATGGTCTATACATCAGCGTGTTGGTGTGCATATAAGGGCATATGAGTAATACGATCTCTCAAAGGGATCATACAGGTTCACTACTGAACCGGAAGACATGAGCTCACTCATGAGATATTGGGAAGAATCAAATTTTCGTGCATGGTCTTCTCGCTTTGGAAGCTTGACTGAATTTGTAGGTTTGATATATACTTTTGGAAAGTATATAATCATGAACTTGGTATGATATATGCTTTTGGAAAGTATATGATCGATACCAAATCCCAATGATCAAATGAGAAACTTACTGATAAAACCCTGAAGGAGATAATATAAAATTGATCTTGATCTTCGGGTTGATCATAGGTCTTCCAGTATATAGGATGTACAGGTATTGGGAATACCTGAGGGTGATGTGATCATAAACGATTGTATAACCGTGACGCTTCCATTCCGAGGGAGTGATGAAACATGTCTGGATTTTAGTGACTCCTTTCAGTAGAGTAGCAATCTGATTTTAGTCCAAGTGTTGGACATCGGTCTGAATGAGATTCAGATACAATGAGAAGATTAGATTTGCGGTCTTGATTTAATCAAGCATCTGTGGGAGGTTCGTAAGATCTGGATTTGAAATGAAATCGCAATATCCAAGTCACTATACGTGGAACAATACAATCGTCATGTCCTTATCTCTAAGCATCTGTGGAGAAAGCACATTATTCTTGAAAGGGTTCAAGAATAATTCATTTGATGAATTACATATCCAAGCAAGGAGGACTTGATTATTAAATGAGATTTAATTATCAAACATAATATGAATGAGATTCATATTGTGAGAATAATTATCCAAGATAATTAAATGGGATTTAATTATCAAGGATTGGAGAATGTGGATAATATTATCCATGATATTTGTGTATTATAAATATGATTTATAATATACATATATTGAAGAGAGAGAGAATTTTTGTAAATAGCATTTGTTAATTATTAATGTGGATTGGATTCACATTAATTAATTAAATGGAAATGTAATGTACAAATTTGTTTGGGTTCTGAATCTGATTCACATATTTATCAATGGCATGATTGAAATGTTCACATATTAATTTGGTGGATATTTTTAATAATGATTATTACAAATACATTGACAAATAATAATATAAAATAAAAGGGATATAAATAACCACCAAATGAGGTGGCATCAGCAATGACATAGTCAAAGGTGATAACCCCTTCTTCTTTGGGGTTGCTTCTTCTTTGGGGCTGCTTGCTCTAAAGGAAGACGATGGATTTCGTTTGACGAAATCAGGGGATTCATTGCTTGGATCTTTATCGAGGATTGCGGGAGGAACGCGTCTCATCAACGTGCCTGCAAGTGCGTTCTTCGTGGATCGGACTTAAGACAGGAGGATCTCTTGTTTGGCATCTCACGATCACACCCACGCTCCAAGAGGTATTCCTTATACTTTGTGGTTTGATGAAACAATTCGAGAATTGTTCTCGTGATCATGTGGTTTCATCTTTAGATTTAAAATTTTAATTTCCGTCGCATCTAGCGACTAGTGCGACTAGTTGCTCTGATTGCATATTATGCGATCGACACGCTTCCGTGATGCGCTTAAGGATTCTCAATATCCTTCAAGTGGTATCAGATCTATAGGTCGAATAAGGTTTTGGATATGATCCATAGACCTTGGATGATTTGGTTTTTGAAAGGATCGCGAAATTTTTTGTTGCATTTCAATTTTCGTACCTCTGTCTAGTTGAAACTTACAGTATTGTTTAAAATGTTTAAACACGAAATTTGCAATTGGATTTTGTTCCCCGTTAATTAAGGAAATCATAGGATCTGGGTTTATGAAATTTGGACTTCATTTGCTCAAGATGTGGCCTTTTGAATATACATGTATTCACTGTTGCGGGAACTGCGGATCTAGTCGTGATTAATGAGTTAATTACTATTTTGATCCGCCTCAAAATACATGAATTATTCCTTGTTTTCTTTAATAAATCAAATTGTCAATCTTTGAAAACTGATTTTGCATTTTTTGGATTTAAATCGATCAAGATAAGTTAATTTTAGTGATTGGGGGTCATTGCCGGAAATTGACATCTTTTGATCATGAACCTTGTGATAAGTCATTCAAATATGATGATGAAAATTAATTGTTAATTTTCTGAAATAATTAGTAATAAATATTTGTGAAATATTTAAATATATAATTATTTCATTGAATGACACTTGCCTAAATCATAATGATAAGATAATTGATCTTGATCATTGGTTGACATGAAATCATCAACATACATTTTTTCATGAAGAACCTCAGTTTATCCTACAATAGTTGTAGGATAACTTTTACATGAAAAACCCTCTTGCTTGAATAGGATTGGAGATTTGTTTAGCAAATCTCCTTATAATATAATCAAAATTTTTTGATGTATATTATATGGTATAATTTCGGTTGAAAAACCGATGAGCATCTCAAAGTACATAATGATCTATCTGCATTATCTTTTCCTGAGGTAGATATGGTGCCTAGTCAGAGAGCATTGGGGTCACGGGTTGCAACGTATGTGGTCCATCCCACTCTCGTCGGTACTGGCCATGACAGCGGTAGGGACTCGATAATGTTGGAGAAGTCAGAGTGTATTTTTCTAATTATTAAAATTCGAATAATACGTACTTTGAGATTATACCTAATATTCAAGTAATAATCAAGTTTGTTGATTGATGATTAATTTAATGAGATTAAATTAATTATATCCAATAAACACTCTATTATGAATAGATGTGTATTTCCCTTGGAAGAATTAATTATGTGAATATGATTCCTGATAATTAATTATATAATTTGAATAAGAGATAGAGGATCACATAAGTGACATCCATGGTCTCCCGTCAAGGCAAAGAATTCCGTCGCGAGTTGTTGTATATAGGAGACGTATATAGGAGACGCCTGTCCGAAGTGACAGATTCTCTATATGATTTAATTGGATCGGTTCTTTACTTCTCGAAAGAGTAAGGCCATATACGTAGTGACCCCAATATCGGGTCCTCATATTATTGGAGCGATATTGGATTGCGTATAGCGAGTTTTAAGCTTGTTGACGGTTGGTTCAATTAATGACAGGTCAACATCATCTTAGGGGTGGTGGGCCCGGGTGTTAAAGACCGAATTGGGAGATGCAAGTTGGACTTGCAAGGCGGAATGTGTTCCCGCTTCTTTTTATCGGAGTCGCAGGTTCTCATATTATTGGGATGTGACAAAGATAGGAAAGGAGATCCCAGATCTTGCTAGAGATATAATGGTAAGTATATCTCTTACATTGAAAGTGATTAAGGGAATGAACTTTCGGTGTTGACAAGGCAAGAAAACTTTGATATAAAACTTCCTAAATCAAAGTAAAACATATATATATATATATAATATATACCCTTATGCAAATTTCTTATTTCAGATAATCCTTCATTAAACCCACTCAATGTTATACTCAATAATAACCAGTAAAACATCATGGATTGGACTCTTGATCCAGATATTGTACTTGGAATTGGACACATAATGTATGTGGTTGCATTGTGCAAGATTCCTCAATATAATGAGGTATGACAATTAAAAAAGGCAATAAGACATCACCTTAGGGTTTGTATGTCT
Source organism: Ottelia alismoides (assembly GCA_037367405.1). Taxonomy (NCBI): domain Eukaryota; kingdom Viridiplantae; phylum Streptophyta; class Magnoliopsida; order Alismatales; family Hydrocharitaceae; genus Ottelia; species Ottelia alismoides. The sequence continues at coordinate 893,641 of JAZKJV010007582.1, read as the reverse complement.
CTATAGTCTTGATCTTTCATCGAGTGTACTTTGGAAGTGACATGTCGATGGTGATCGTAATTGTCGAATAATCCTTATAAAATAAAAGAAGATATTTTGGCATACATATGTGCTTTAGACATTATCATGAATGACATGGTTCTCTGCATTATGCAGAATGGTGGCTCAAAAGAGATGATGTATTCAAAATGTTTGAATACCTACCTGAACCTAAATCTCTAAGAGTTGAGATGTACGTAGATATGATGAGTGTCATCATTCTACTATATATACTCAAGTCATTCACGAAGCTTCATAATAATCATTTTGTATGAATTTAATGAAGCACATATATAAATGTTGAAGTGCTCTTGTATTGAAATCTTTTGAATTCAACATAAGAGATTCTTTGTCTTGAACAATGGTTGTTTAAAGATGAAGAGAGCACAGTGGAAGCGTGGGTTGGACCCATGTGAGAAGAAAAGTCAAAGAGTTGATGGTACTTCTGTGACTTCCATATGACATCCAAAGAGTTTGATGAATGCCAATACTCCAATAAGTTGATGTGTTGATAGTATAACTATCAAATCTGTCTAAAATCCTTAGTGAAGGACTCAGATAGAGCATCAGAATAATCTACATATAATCATTGACTCTGACTCTCTTATTTTATAAGATAAAGTCTGACAATTATATCCCAATCTTCTAATGACATTTGCAATTGGTTGCATACATATATTAGAAGATTAGAAATTTGATCTTAATGTTTAGTAGTCATCTACATGGATATTGCTGTAATTGTTGCAGCAAACTCTGTTGGATAGATAGACTTCATATTCTCAGTGGGAGAGCCCTTAGTCTTGGAGAATGTCTCTCTGACCTAGATAGTAGAGTACACTCATTGTTTGTTTCTAAATGTTGGAAATAAACATAAATTCTGATATAGAACTATCATAAAGAGTTATGATGGATATATTTTAGATAGTAATCTAATATCTAGTGGACTCCACAAAATTAGAAAATTAATGAATGGTTCATTAAGATTTCTAATACTGAAATCAAACCTTATAAGATCAATAGGAGGATGAAGATCATTTGACAATGATCTGGCATCAAGCCTTGGACATTTGTCTGTTGATTTGATCAATAGACTAGTAAGATATGAAACTTTAGAATGTCTAAAATTTTAAATATTACATACTTGTGAATATTGTATTCAAAGTAAAATGTCCAATACACCCTTCTTCGAGAATGGTGTTAGATGTCTAGGTATTCAAGATCTCATACATATTGATGTATGTAGATCATCTATAGCATAGTAAACATTATGGATATGTGATATCTATTGATGATTATGTCTGATATGAGATTTATTCTCTTCATCTGAGAAACCTTTGAAATGTTCAAAGATTTCACAATTTTGGTTTAGAACCGAAGTTTGAAGGAAGATTAAATGAATTTGATCTAACCAAGGTCGTTAGTACCTATTAGATGAATTCAAAGAATACCTTATGAAGATATGAATATCATTTCTATCTCAGTCCTCCTAACACACCTAAACTCGATGGAGTTGTAGGGAGATACAATTGGATCATGTGTGACTGATGACCGCCCAAATGACAGAGGTAAAGGTACAGAAAATGATATAGGTCGTTGCGACCTCAGTCACTCAGCACGTGTCAATCAAGAAAATTAAATCAACCACTCACAGAGATAAAAACAAGCAAGCACACAATAGAGCGATCTAGCTATAGGATTAACCTGGTATAGCTCCCAGGGTCGAACTCAAGGAGCACAGATTGGCCTTGCGGCCTACGATGTAGTCAAATTGAAATAAAACACAGAGAACAAATTTTTGTGGTTTTTATTTGTTTTTATAAATTTTTTTTTTAGATTTTTAAAACAATGAGAAAATGAAAGAATGTAAATACAAGGCAACTTCAACAATATATTACACACACCAAAAATGATGCAAAAATTAAGGAAAAATGGTTTTTAGGTTTTAAATGTTTTTTACTGTTTTTGGTGAATTTTTGGAATTTTTCTAATGGGTAAATTATTTATTAAAAATCAAACAATGCGAAAAACAAAGGGGACTGTCCAGCAAGGCTTAAGAACCAAAAATAAAATACTCTTGGATCTCAAAAAGCCCTAAAGGTAATTTTCCTATAATCTAGAAAGAATAAGGAAAATTTAGGCACCCTAATTATTGTTTTTGGATTTTTAATTTATTTATTACAATTTTTATGAGTTTTTAGGGGTTTTCAATTTTAGGGTTTTTAGGTGAAGAAAAATAGCCAAAATTGGCTAGAAAATCAAACAACCAGTAAACAACAATATCTAATTTTTTTAGAATTTTTGAAAGTGATTTTATATTTTTTTGGTATTTTTAAAGTCAAACAGTGGCGAAAATAAGGGTTTTTGAATTTTTAAAAATAATAAATGAAATCAAAAATGTCCCCAAAAATCATAGAAATTCCTACACCATGGCAGGAGCCATGTGTCAAAATTTCATTGGATTTGGAGGTCGTTTGATATTTTATTCAAAAAGAAAGGTGGGGCACTGTGCACAGGGACCTAAGTGCAAATACCCAAAAGTTCTGGGGTCCTGGTGCAAAATACCCAAGAAGTCACGTGCCAAGCACGTGCCTGGGGCACTCAAGGACCTAAATGTAATAAAAATAAGTTCCAGGGACCTATTGATAACTAGTATCAAAAGTCCAGGGGCTTATGTTGCAAATAACCCAAAATAATTCGCACATGTGCAAAATCAATGCTCACAGGGGTATAAATGCAATTTCACAAAAAGATTCATTCATTGCATAACATTCCAGAACTACAGGGCTAAAGATGCAAAATTCCCAAAATAACACGTGACGAAGCACGTGGGTCTCTACTGGCAGGGGTATAATTGCAAATAAAATTAAGCGCGAGGGTCTCTATGCAAATATCCCAGAAAATAAACAACTGAATTAAAAATTACAGGACTAAAAAGAAATGGACAAACTACGAGGGGGCCCTATGATATTTACCCCTTTATTAGCCGACGGTCGGATGTGCGCCACGTGGGTGATCTGACGGCTGGGATGCGCGGCGCTTTGCTTCTTCGGCTCTTGGGCTCGATCGACGGCGGAGGGAGAGGCACGTGGACGATCGAGCGGTGCTGGGTTACTGCGCCTCTCTCCTCGGTTGCGACGGTCCAGATGAGATCCTCAGATGGATCAACGGCTGCTGCTCCTCTACAGATCGACGGCTAGGATGAGAACTGGAACGAGGTCTTCATCGGACGGCTCTGGAGGGTGGAGGAAGAACTCGACGCCGGCGAACTTCGCCGACGTCCTGCGTGAACTCCGGTCCTCCTCAGCTGCGCCTGAAGGTCGGAGAAGGTCCGTCGTGAAGTTGCGCAGCTGCTGCGGGTGGCCAAGGGCCCAACCGAGCCCTGGAGGGGCTCCGGTGAGGCCTAGTGGCTCGAAGCTCCTGGCTGAACTGTGAAGGAGGCTCAGACACCCCCTTTGGACCTGCAAAGTGGTCAAGAAGCTTCGCGGGTCGAGGGCAAAGTGCCTCGACCCGGTTAGGTGGCGTGAAGGTGATCGGTGCGGTGGGGCGGAAGAGCTCCGGCGAGGCGACGGCGGTGGAGCTCGACTCCCAGATCCTGTGCGATCTGGGTTGTGCGAATGGGTGAAGAAGGTGCGCGAGGAGATGGCGAAGGTGATGGTAGGGTCGGATGGTCGAGATGATATGCGAAGTGATCGGAATCGGAGATGTACGTCGGAGCTATGATTTGGGCGTAATCGGAAATTGGAAGAAATTAGAAGGAATTAAGGCTACCTGATGGATGCTGGAGACTGTGCTGGAGCGTGGCTATCTCCGGGTCGTAGCTTCGAAGGGCGTCAAGGCCTGAAGCTCGATGCTCAACGCCGGCGGCGGAGCAAGGACGGCGAAGTTACGCCGGATCGATGGTATCGCCTCCTCGCCTCACTGCAACAAGGGCAAAGCTTGCTGTCACTCTCGCGATGCCGATGGAGGTCACGGGGAAGAAGGAGATGGGCCAAAGATGGGGCGCGGAGGCGGCGGAGGTCGGGAATATATAGAGTGACAGGGGCGTTTAGGGTTGAAGGCTGACAGCGAAGGAAAGCGTGGATTTGATGGCGAAGGATCCGGCGAGGGAGAGGGATGAACAGCGAAGAATCCGGGCGCGGGGGATGCGTGGGAGACAGCCTGGAGTCGCGTGGGAAATTCGGCGAAGGTGGCGCAGCGCGCGACTTCCAGAAAAGGAAGGAGGTCGCGGGGGAGTTGACCGGGGTCAACATTCCCCCGTGGACCATTCAGGGGTTGCCACGTGTATTGAATTTTGTTTATTTATTTTAGGGTAGAAATAGGCCGAATTAAAGAAAACTCAAAACATGAAATATTTTTCTTTTATTTTTTTCTATTTTTTGGTGATTTTTATTTAATTTTTGGAAATAAAAATAGGGTAGCTCTATATATAGGTATATGTACACTATATGGGTTTTTATTTTGATTTTTTATTTGTTATTTTTATGTATTTTTATGCTCATTTTATATTTTATTTATTTACAACATGAAATATGGAATAAAAGAATATTTTTATTTTATTTTTATCACTTATATACAAGGGTGAAATAAATGGTTGAATACATTTATATACATGGTATTTATACAATGTATTTTTGTATTTTTATTTTTGTGATTTTTATTTGATTTTTGTTTTGTTTCTTTTTATTTATTTTATTTACAAAATATGCCATAGAATATTCACAAAAAGTTTAGAAAATAAATGAAGTTATTTACAAGGTTAAATAAATACAATGTGTGGTTTATGTACATGGTGAAGGACGGGTATTTTTGACTTTTTGATTTTTTTAAATTTTTATTTTGTTTTTAATAAGATATATACAAATACTTACAACATATTTTTGGGTGAGGAAAATATATAGTTTTATTTACAGAAGTATATACACATATGAGCCCTATCTCCCTCTACTTTGGCTTTTATGCGGTCAGGCCCATGCTGAGCCCTCCCTTGGGTTAGGTTGCTCAATATTTATTCTAAATATTTCCCTCTTTTTCTTTTTGCTCTTTATTCTTTTATTTTGTGCACAAAAACATGCTAATTATAGGTTTTTTACACAATGCATGCTTTTGGTAATTATTTGTATTTACACATATCTACATGTATTTGCAAAGGTTTTTGTAGCTAAAATAATAGAATAAAGAGTGATGAATGGGTATTCATCACCCCCTATGCTTTAACTTTGCTAGTCCCTTAGCAAACACTTATTTGAAAAAGAAGTGAAAAAGAAAGAAAAAGAAAAAGAAAAAAGAGGATGTACATGGATCAAGGTTGACTTATTAAATTTTTCTTCATTAAATTGAAATATGGAGCTCGATCAGATCTTTGGATTATTAATTTGTCGGAACCTTATTTGGACTTAAGCCTAAAACTCAACAACCTCCAAGTTCCACCAATCTATGGGCAAGACTCCTCAATAAACCAGATCAGAACAAGTCTACATACACAAACTCTAATGACCATGAATCTTTTCCTTGCGGTGTAAGTGATATGTGGCTCCCCACCTCAGAAGTAACAAAGAAACAACCTCCCTCAACCTGGTAACTCTAATGCCTCAGTCTAGCAACTCTTTCCTCGAGAAGCGGGGTATTCCCTTCTAAGTTCAAGTGCAACCGGCTCAAGAAGAGGGGATAGAAGTATAGAGTTTTGGAAGCTTAGCCAGTGTAGCTAAGTCTTCCGCTGCAAGCTTCATGAGATGTAACTTGATACCATAAGCTTTTGCTTTTCACTCCGGTGGGGTTATTAAATTTTCAATCCGACCCACCACTTTTTTGGAGTTCTTTTTGCAATTTTTTTTTTCAAGACTTCTGTACAACATATCTACATGGTGCAGCATATAAGAAATTTCCCCTTGAGCCAGTAGACTATCCCTCTTTTGAAGCTTTATTGCAACCCACAGCTTCTGTCTTTAGCTTTCAACACCACTAGACCAAGTTGAGGTGCACTTCCTTCACTATAAGAAGAAGAGAGGTTCCGCCTAGAAGTACTACCCTCATATGCTACCCCAAGCCAAAGGAAACTGCCTCCTCACCACCTCATCCGTGGAGAGCCATGTGTAAAGTGCTGGTGCAAGTTAAGCCATTGTCTCTGAGAGTCATGCGTGTGTTGTTAAGTGCTCTACTTAGGCTCATCAAGATGACATATGCTCATAGCCTAGTGGACTCAAAGAATTAAGTCCTTATGGACCTGAAAAGCCTTAACCCTAAGTCCTACAAGGTTCCTCTTGAAGTTAAGTGAATTAAGATCTTATTCAAGCTCCATTTCTCAATTTAATTCCAGGCTTAATTTAAATGTCAACTCTCATCCAGGAAAAACTATATACATATATGTACAAAAGATGCTATTTACAAATATTTTACAATCATGCAAAAAATTTTTGAAAAATGTTTTGAAATCATGAATGAATGATGCATGAAGTGCAAGTTTTGCAAAATGATATTTACAAACATTTACACAAGATTTTTGCAAACTTTTGATTTTCAAAACATTTTGAAAAATTTTGTACTATATACATAATTTTGATACAAAAATATTTACACAAACTTTACACAAAAGATTTTTGAAATCATTTTTACAAAAATACTTTATACACTAGCTATGTATGTGCAAGAATAAAAGAGGTTTATGAACATGAAAAATTTTTAATTTTTGTGATTTTTAGCCATTTTATTTATTAACACACTCACACAAAGTACGAGTTATGGCTAAAGTATATATGAAATATATACACACCCCCCCTATACTTAGCTCGAACGATGTCCTCAGAGTGATCAAGAGCGATGAAGAAGACATAACTCGTGCTTAGCAAAAGGGAAGTGAAAAGGAATGACTAAGTACAGAAACGAATAAATGAATAGAATGAGAGGAACTCGGTGGTTTCCCCCTATACTTAGGATTAACTAATCCTAAGTATAGAAAGCTGTACATGAAGGGAAAGCCGAGTGAAGAATATACGGAGTCTGCCCCCCCTATACTTAGGGTAAAATATCCCTAAGTATAGGCAGCAAAAACAGGAGCAGAAAGAATGAAAAGAATACTCGCAGGTCCGACATCCCCCCTATACTTAGGGTAAAGTACACCCTAAGTATAGCATAATCATAAGATGAGAGATGGGATGTGAGACTAAAGAATAGAATGATATGGACAACTGGATCTATACAGGCGGAGGAACAGTGACAATCAGGCGTGAGATGTAAAAGATGTGAGTCAAAAGACCACATCTCACGCAAAATGAATAGCAGCAATAATAACGTCCCGCGGCTCATGACCTAGAAATGGTTTGAGCCGCTGGCCGTTCACTCGGAAGGTACTCTCAGAAGATAACTCGGATATATCAATGCTACCGTTATCGTGTACCTTTCTGACCAAATCGGGTCCTTTCCATTTGCTCTGTAGCTTCCCTGGAAATAATCTAAGCCTTGCATCAAACAGCCATACTTTCTGTCCAATCTCAAAATGCTTGTGGCTGATATGAGAATCATGCCACTCCTTGACTTTCTCCTTATAATGTAGGCTGCTTGAGAATGCTTCATCTCTAAGCTCTTCCAAGGCGGCTAACTCTGCCCTCCTCTGGTCTCCTATACCATTTGGATCCATCAGTATGTCTGTAACTGCCCAGAGTGACTTGTGCCTCAGCTCGACAGGTAGGTGACATGGCTTGCCATAAACGAGGCGAAAGGGAGATGTACCCAATGGAGTCTTGAAAGACGTCCGATATGCCCACAAGACCGAGTCCAAAAGCTGTGACCAATTCTTTCGGTCAGGGCGGACGACTTTCTGCAAAATATTCTTGATCTCCCTATTCGACACCTCAGCTAGACCATTTGTCTGTGGATGGTATGGAGTGGCAACACGATGGTCTATGCTGAACTCTCTAGCAAGTGCCTTCACCTGGTCGTTGATGAAATGAGATCCCCCATCAGAAATCAGAACTCGTGGAACCCCGAACCGCATGATTATGTGCTTCTTCAAAAATCTGCAAACTGTCTTCGCATCTGCGGCTCGGGCGGGGATAGCCTCAACCCAACGACTAACATAATCTACGGCCAACAGAATGTACTCAAATCCCTGACTCTTAGGGAATGGACCCATGAAATCGATGCCCCATGAGTCAAAAACCTCACAGAAGTGAATGGGCTGCATCGGCATCATATCACGTTGTCCACAAGTGCCCATCCTCTGACAGTCAGTACACCTCTTCACGAACTCATCAGAGTCCTTGAAGAGTGTAGGCCACCACAAGCCGGATTGGAGCACTTTCTGTGCCGTTCTCCTCCCAGAATGATGTCCTCCTGCCTCAAGCTTGTGGCAGTAAGTGAGGACACTATGATGCTCCTCCTGAGGAATACACCGACGCCAGATGCTATCCCCTCCTTCGTGGTAAAGGATGGGATCCTCCCAGTGGTAGGACTTGGCCTTCGCAAGGAAGGTCTCAATCCTCTGCTTGGGCCAATCTTGTGGGACTTTCCCAGCAACGAGAAAGTTCACAATATCGGCATACCACGGGAGTGAGGCGATAGCAAGGATCGCCTCATCTGGGAAGGCATCACAAATGGGATCAATCTGCTCAGAATCCTCAGGCTGCTCTAGTCGGGATAAATGGTCCGCCACCACATTCTTGACTCCAGGCTTATCCTTGATCTCAATGTCGAACTCCTGGAGTAGAAGGATCCATCTAGTAAGTCTGGCCTTGGCATCCTTCTTTGCCATGAGGTACCTGATGGCGGTGTGATCTGTGTACAAAGTCACTCTAGATCCAATGATATATGATCTGAATTTATCTAGGGCAAACACTACTGCTAGCATCTCCTTCTCTGTGACTGTATAATTCCGCTGGGCGGAATCCAATGTGCGGCTAGCATAATGTATCGCAAATGGTACTCCATCCCTCCTCTGTCCTAGCACGGCCCCTACGGCAAAATCAGAGGCGTCCGTCATGATCTCGAATGGTAGAGACCAATCGGGTGGCTGAAGGACAGGAGCCTCAATAACACATTGCTGGAGAGTTTCAAAGGATGAAAGACACTTGTCATCAACAAGGAACTCGGTGTCTTTCGTTAAGAGATCAGTCAACGGTCGGGCAATCTTGCTGAAATCATGAATAAATCTCCTATAGAAACCAACGTGCCCCAGAAATGACCGTAACTGCTTCAGATTGGACGGCGGTGTGAGTTTTCTAATGACATCGACCTTGGCCGGATCAACCTCCATGCCTCTGTTGGAGATGATGTGGCCAAGCACCGTCCCTTGAGTCACCATGAAGTGACTCTTTTCCCAAGATAGAACCAACCGGGTAGCAATACATCGCTGAAGCACTCGGTCTAGGCATTCAAGACAGGAATCGAAACCGTCGCCGTAAACCGAGAAGTCGTCCATGAAGACCTCCAAGCACTCCCCTACCATGTCCGAAAAGATTGACAGCATGCATCTCTGAAAAGTCGCAGGGGCGTTACATAGCCCAAATGGCATGCGTCGAAAAGCGTAGGTACCGAAGGGACAGGTAAAGGTGGTCTTCTCCTGATCCTCAGGAGCGATGGCCACCTGGTTGTAGCCTGAGTACCCATCTAAGAAACAATAATGGCTCTTCCCTGCCAGTCTCTCTATGATCTGATCAATAAAAGGCAGGGGGAAATGGTCCTTCTTGGTGGCCTGGTTGAGTCTCCTGTAGTCAACGCAGACCCGCCAAGAGGTGGGTACTCGTGTAGCGATCTCCTCTCCCGACTCACTGATCACAGTAGTGATGCCCGTCTTCTTGGGCACCACATGCAAGGGGCTGACCCACTTGGAGTCGGAAATGGGATAAATAAAATCTGCACTCCACCATTTTGATATTTCCTTCATGACAACCTCTCTTAGGTTGGGGTTTAGTCGCCGCTGGAACTCACGCGACGGCTTTGCCCCTTCCTCGAGATAGATATGGTGGGAGCACAACGAGGGACTAATCCCATGGAGATCTGCTACGCTCCATCCAATTGCCTTGCGGTTCTTTTCAAGAACCTCCATCAGACGGGATTCTTGTTCTCCAGTCAGATCGGCAGAGATGATGACTGGGTACATCTCAGACTCTCCCGCCAGGAATCTATACTTCAGCGAAGTAGGGAGCGGCTTCAGCTCTGGACAGCTGGGTGCTGGCAAATCTGGTTTCTGAAGAAGATGTGTGTATGCGGACAATTCTGCCAAATTTGCCTGGGAAAATGATAATGAACTCTCACAAACAGGATCTGGAGAAGGCGGGTCCTCTGCATTGTCTCTGATCTGTTCTGCCTCTACCTCCTCCTCATCTATAGGCTCAGGTGGATCCAGATCTGGCATCTGATCATCACAGTCTGCCCAATCAGATTCTGAATCCGAGGGATCTATATCAGACTCGGTGGCATCAGTACCATAGGAGAACAAGGTGGCATCAGCACCACCATATAGCAGGGTGGCCTCAGTACCACCATCACTGGAAATCGTGTCGCGATCAAGGTCCGATTCTGCTGACTCAATAGTATCCTGAACCAGGGTTGTGCTCTCCAGACTATCCTCTGCTATCATCTCTGCATCAGCTGTATCTGAATATGAGAGGATGGTCTGTGCTGCAGGGTCTGCCCAAGCTGCCTCATCATCTGTGATCACAAAATCACAGTCCTGGTGGATGTCTGGTCCCGCGTCTGTCAGCTGCTCTGAATCTGTACTGTCATGTGAGCGGGATCTAGCTCTGGCTCTGTGGTCCTTAACCGTCTCTATTTGTATACTCTCGCCCTGGACGCGAAAGAATACCCTCCCACTGTCATGGTCAGTCACCGCTTTGGCTGTGGCCAAGAACGGCCGACCGAGGATAATGGGGGAATCGGTCAACGAATCAGGGGTCTCCATGTCCAGCACTACGAAGTCCACGGGGAATTGCAAACCCTGAATCGTGACGACAATGTCTCGTAACAACCCCTTTGGCCTCTTGACAGACCGATCAGCAAACTGAAGGTATGTCCTGCTCTGTACAAGAGTGCCCAACTCTAAGTGGTCGAGAAGGGCTGCCGGTAAAAGGTTGATCGACGATCCGCTATCTAAGAGAGTACGGTTGAACCTCTGCTCACTAATCTGACATCTGACATACGGGGCCCCTAAATCTGGCCTCTTAGTCGGCAGATGGTTCTGGATCGCGTAACACGTGGCTTTTGTCAACACATGAATTTCTGCGGTCTTGTTCCTCTTCGTCCTTCTGACTGTGGTCTTATCTCTCAAGGATCGCTGAAGAAGAGGGATGTGTTGCAAAGCCTCATTGAGGGTCAGCTGGATGTGAAATCGGTCTATCATGCTCTGGCTGAACTCCTCCTGCTCTCTCTTTTTTGGATCTTTTTCTTTTTTCTTCCCCTTCCCTAACTCAAGGACTCTAGGAAAGGGAATCACAGGGTCCTTCTCAGATGAAGGACTAGGAATAGGCCTAGACGGTTCGATGACGGGATCCTCACAAACATCATTTACCACAGTGGGATCAGAGTAAACTAAACCTTTTCCTTTATTCAAATCAGAGTTCCGAGATACATTCATGCGAGAAAAGACAACATTTCTATCAGAAAAAATGTTGGTGGCATCAGTACCACCTCTAGCTGGCTCCATGACTAGACGTCTTGCGGCCTCAGTACCGCGGGCTGGCTCGGCTCTGCTGGTGGCGTCAGTACCACCTCCTCGATGTGGTGAAACGGCGGCCTCAGTACCGCCGGTGGAATCAGCATCTCGGGTGGCATCAGTACCACCGTCATCATGATGTGCGGCTTCAGTACCGCTCTCCTCCTCCTCATCTGGCGCTCTAGATGGATCCTCGTGTGGTCGCTCAGATGAGGCGCCGCCTGCTGGTCTTCTACCGCTCCTAAGTGTGACAAAATCAGCATCAAATAAATCCGAAGATGTGTCATCAAATGGGTCACTAGGAGTGGCAAATTCAGTGTGAACTACCTGCTCAGATTTCCGCTTCAAGCTATTCGGATTCGGCTCGATCTGTGCAGGGATGGCGGCCTTCCCTCTCATCAGGTCCCGCATCTCCTGGCGGAACTCGTCCATCTCCCGTCTAAATGTAGCCTGCTGCTCTGTGAAGAGACGGGCTAGATCATCCATGGCGGGGCTCTCATGGGAGCCCGACGGGTTGCCTCTCTGGTAATGAGGCTGCTGGACCTGGTGCTGCTGTGGCTGAGAGGGGTAAGAGGTATGATGCTGCTGCTGGTGAGCCTGCTGCTCACGTCTCCAATTCTGTCCCTGCTGCTGATAGGGACGAGGTACGAAGGATGATGGCTGGTGTGCTGGGGGCTGCTGGTGATCTCTCTGCTGGGAGTACTGCCCTCCCTGACCGGCTGGCTGCTGCTGGGGTTGGTTGCCCCCATTCCCCCACCTGAACCCGGGATGGTCTCGTCGGATTCCAGGTTGAGGACGGTCATACCAAATCCTGTTGACATCCATCAACGGCTCTGCATCGTATGGGGCTGGGGGGAGTACATCCAGAGGCTGATCCGGCTGATATACCACCATCTGTAAGTCTGGAGATGGTGGTGACTGGTAAGAGGGCTGCTGCTGCTGGTACGGCTCCGCCTGTACAAGGTGGACTTGTCTAGGCTGCTGCAAGGAGCTGGAGCGCTGGGACGAGCTGCGGCTGCCACCGGAATCGCCTCGCGACAGAAGACGGGGCTGAGGAGCCGTCTGTGCCTCCTGAAGACACAAGAGCTGGGTCTTCATGTCGCTCAGAGTTTGTGCCATTTCCTCCATCTGAGTTATGCCCTGGCACTGCTTCTTCTCTATGATTTCCATGCGGTCCAACTTCTCGCTGATAATCCCCATGTCCGCAGCGACCGACTCTGCCTGTGCGGCTGCAACTGTGGACGAACTGGATGGACCTGCATCAACCCGTGCTACCCGCTGATACTGCACGGGTCCTGGCGGCTGCTGAGATCTCTGAGTGTACAACCGAGTCTGGGACATCACCATGTAATTTTCTGCCATCTCTTCGTAGATGGCCCAGACTTGGTTGTGGTCCTTGGCAAAGTAGGACCCGCCGCAAGAAGCATTCACCAGACCCTGAAGCTCTGGTGTCATCCCACTAAAGAAGCTCTGAACTAGGTTCGGCTTCGAGATGTCGTGATGTGGGCATCTATCCAGAAGCTCTCTGAACCTCTCCCATGCTTCGTGAAATTGCTCATTAGGGAGCATGGAGAAGTTGTTGATCAGGGCCCTCGCTGCATTCGTCCGCCCGAGTGGATAGTACTTGTTCAAGTACTCGGTGCGGAGCTGATCCCAGGTGTAAACAAACTTCCCTAGATGTTTCAGCCAGGCGGCTGCTCTATCTGCCAGTGAAAAAGGGAAGGCCATCATTCGAATCGTATCTTGGTCCACATGACGGTCGTGGACAGTGCTGCAGATCATCAAGAACTCCTGGAGATGGAGATGGGGTTCCTCAGTGGCAAGTCCATGAAAGTGAGGGAGCATCTGCAGGGTGTTCGGAGGGAACTTGAAATCCCCCACGATAGCAGGTACCACCACCCAATGATGCATCAGTGTAGATCCAGGGTTGTGTAGCTCCCGCATCGTTCTCGGTGGTCCTCCTCCGGCGGCGGCTGCCGCTGCGGCAGCTGCTGCTGCGGCTGCTGCCTCTGCTTCAGCGTCAGGAATGTCCTCAGGCTCGCTCGGCTCTTCTCGCTCTCTTCGGAGTCGCTCCATCTCCCTTCTCATCTCAATCATAAAAGCCCCCTGATCGCGTAACTGCTGCTGAACCGTCTCTAATGACGCGATCAGGGTGGAGTTGATCGCTCCCTGGTCTAAGACAAAATGTTCGGGCTGGCGATCGTCTGAACTACCGGCTCCAGCCATAGTGACGTCTGCAAAATCAGATGAGCCCAACTCAGGTTCTGTTAAATCAATTCGTCTTTCCTCGGGCTCATGTCTCTCAGTAGGAAAAGAAAGGGGGTCGAGGGGGAACAGGGTGGAATCGAACTCGGGCCCGGAGAGTTGGTCTCGACTCTCACGGGCCAACCTAGATGATGAAGTAGACGCGCCTGAAAGCGGTGCAGCCAGAGGCTGCCTAAGAGATCGTCTACCCATCATCTTGATCTTGGCGAGTAAGGCGGATGAGATCTGGAGAAAATATGATCGCAAAGCAAACCCCTTGTTCACCAACTCAACACAATCTGAAGACCGTGAAAGCTCGGTCAATTTATCTTGTCAATTTTATTTGGTGAACACACAAGATATCAGAGCGATTACGTGACCTGCTGGGATACCCGATACTCTCTCAACCGACTGTCCCGCACAGAAGAGTCGGTAATCAGTCGAGATGAGCACCGGAGGGCTTTACCTAGTGTTCGGGTCACTCTCTCGCACAATCAAACCAAACAATGAGGGGGTTGCTCTCCCCAAGACAAATTTTCAATGTGAGTGTCTTTTAGGGTCAATAATGTTATCCAGTCCCAATTTTTTTTTTGTTTTTCTTTTTAATTTTTTTCAAAATAAATACAAGCGGCCTAACGGTTTTTCCAATTCTCCTGATGATTAAGCCAAACACAGGGGGAGAAGACGAAAAAGCCGATGCGCGAGAAAATCAATGATGCATGCAGAGAAAGAAATGCGTACCTTGTCTCCAGCACTCTACATGCAAGTGATCCGCGCAGAATTTAAATACAGAATTAAACTACCTAAATGATGCAACGAGGAAAAACCGAGTCCTAGCTGAGCATCTTCTATTGATCGTGAAGAACAATAATTAGCTAACCGAATCGAGTCCGGAGTCCGATCTTGGGAGTCACTCGGTGCCCGCCACAACGGGTCCTGCCAGCGCTGTATGTGACTCCTCACGGCACGTGGTCTCAAATCCAATTAAACTAACTTTTTCAGTGAATTTTATTAAGGTCCAATTACGTTCTATAGGAACAGATATTCTATTAGGTGTTGGGCCTTAGAAATCTACGTCACAATCAACAGAAATTCCTAAATCTAGGGGCTTGAGAAAAACCGCGTAAACACCGGAAAAGGCAGCTAGCTATCAAAACCACGATAAAAGCCGCGAAAATCCAAATGGGTCCCCCGAGCACACCGGTGCTCAGCGAAACAGACCCGTAAAGTTTACAAGTGTCCACAAGTCCAAAGTTTGAGTCCTAAGTTATTACAAAAAAAATGTTCTCTCTCTCTCTCTTTAAATAGAAAATCTCTTCTCCTCTCTCTCTCTTCCTGCTCTTCTTCCCGTGCGGGTCCTCAAAAAGTGTACTCCAAGTTCTCCACGCAGTACCTCGCACAAAAATTAGAAAGAGAGAGTGTAAGAAAACAGTTATAATTAAGAGAGACAATATGAAACAATGACTACAAAGCCGTGCTCCCCGGCAACGGCGCCATTCTGATGACCGCCCAAATGACAGAGGTAAAGGTACAGAAAATGATATAGGTCGTTGCGACCTCAGTCACTCAGCACGTGTCAATCAAGAAAATTAAATCAACCACTCACAGAGATAAAAACAAGCAAGCACACAATAGAGCGATCTAGCTATAGGATTAACCTGGTATAGCTCCCAGGGTCGAACTCAAGGAGCACAGATTGGCCTTGCGGCCTACGATGTAGTCAAATTGAAATAAAACACAGAGAACAAATTTTTGTGGTTTTTATTTGTTTTTATAAATTTTTTTTTTTAGATTTTTAAAACAATGAGAAAATGAAAGAATGTAAATACAAGGCAACTTCAACAATATATTACACACACCAAAAATGATGCAAAAATTAAGGAAAAATGGTTTTTAGGTTTTAAATGTTTTTTACTGTTTTTGGTGAATTTTTGGAATTTTTCTAATGGGTAAATTATTTATTAAAAATCAAACAATGCGAAAAACAAAGGGGACTGTCCAGCAAGGCTTAAGAACCAAAAATAAAATACTCTTGGATCTCAAAAAGCCCTAAAGGTAATTTTCCTATAATCTAGAAAGAATAAGGAAAATTTAGGCACCCTAATTATTGTTTTTGGATTTTTAATTTATTTATTACAATTTTTATGAGTTTTTAGGGGTTTTTCAATTTTTAGGGTTTTTAGGTGAAGAAAAATAGCCAAAATTGGCTAGAAAATCAAACAACCAGTAAACAACAATATCTAATTTTTTTAGAATTTTTGAAAGTGATTTTTATATTTTTTTGGTATTTTTAAAGTCAAACAGTGGCGAAAATAAGGGTTTTTGAATTTTTAAAAATAATAAATGAAATCAAAAATGTCCCCAAAAATCATAGAAATTCCTACACCATGGCAGGAGCCATGTGTCAAAATTTCATTGGATTTGGAGGTCGTTTGATATTTTATTCAAAAAGAAAGGTGGGGCACTGTGCACAGGGACCTAAGTGCAAATACCCAAAAGTTCTGGGGTCCTGGTGCAAAATACCCAAGAAGTCACGTGCCAAGCACGTGCCTGGGGCACTCAAGGACCTAAATGTAATAAAAATAAGTTCCAGGGACCTATTGATAACTAGTATCAAAAGTCCAGGGGCTTATGTTGCAAATAACCCAAAATAATTCGCACATGTGCAAAATCAATGCTCACAGGGGTATAAATGCAATTTCACAAAAAGATTCATTCATTGCATAACATTCCAGAACTACAGGGCTAAAGATGCAAAATTCCCAAAATAACACGTGACGAAGCACGTGGGTCTCTACTGGCAGGGGTATAATTGCAAATAAAATTAAGCGCGAGGGTCTCTATGCAAATATCCCAGAAAATAAACAACTGAATTAAAAATTACAGGACTAAAAAGAAATGGACAAACTACGAGGGGGCCCTATGATATTTACCCCTTTATTAGCCGACGGTCGGATGTGCGCCACGTGGGTGATCTGACGGCTGGGATGCGCGGCGCTTTGCTTCTTCGGCTCTTGGGCTCGATCGACGGCGGAGGGAGAGGCACGTGGACGATCGAGCGGTGCTGGGTTACTGCGCCTCTCTCCTCGGTTGCGACGGTCCAGATGAGATCCTCAGATGGATCAACGGCTGCTGCTCCTCTACAGATCGACGGCTAGGATGAGAACTGGAACGAGGTCTTCATCGGACGGCTCTGGAGGGTGGAGGAAGAACTCGACGCCGGCGAACTTCGCCGACGTCCTGCGTGAACTCCGGTCCTCCTCAGCTGCGCCTGAAGGTCGGAGAAGGTCCGTCGTGAAGTTGCGCAGCTGCTGCGGGTGGCCAAGGGCCCAACCGAGCCCTGGAGGGGCTCCGGTGAGGCCTAGTGGCTCGAAGCTCCTGGCTGAACTGTGAAGGAGGCTCAGACACCCCCTTTGGACCTGCAAAGTGGTCAAGAAGCTTCGCGGGTCGAGGGCAAAGTGCCTCGACCCGGTTAGGTGGCGTGAAGGTGATCGGTGCGGTGGGGCGGAAGAGCTCCGGTGAGGCGACGGCGGTGGAGCTCGACTCCCAGATCCTGTGCGATCTGGGTTGTGCGAATGGGTGAAGAAGGTGCGCGAGGAGATGGCGAAGGTGATGGTAGGGTCGGATGGTCGAGATGATATGCGAAGTGATCGGAATCGGAGATGTACGTCGGAGCTATGATTTGGGCGTAATCGGAAATTGGAAGAAATTAGAAGGAATTAAGGCTACCTGATGGATGCTGGAGACTGTGCTGGAGCGTGGCTATCTCCGGGTCGTAGCTTCGAAGGGCGTCAAGGCCTGAAGCTCGATGCTCAACGCCGGCGGCGGAGCAAGGACGGCGAAGTTACGCCGGATCGATGGTATCGCCTCCTCGCCTCACTGCAACAAGGGCAAAGCTTGCTGTCACTCTCGCGATGCCGATGGAGGTCACGGGGAAGAAGGAGATGGGCCAAAGATGGGGCGCGGAGGCGGCGGAGGTCGGGAATATATAGAGTGACAGGGGCGTTTAGGGTTGAAGGCTGACAGCGAAGGAAAGCGTGGATTTGATGGCGAAGGATCCGGCGAGGGAGAGGGATGAACGGCGAAGAATCCGGGCGCGGGGGATGCGTGGGAGACAGCCTGGAGTCGCGTGGGAAATTCGGCGAAGGTGGCGCAGCGCGCGACTTCCAGAAAAGGAAGGAGGTCGCGGGGGAGTTGACCGGGGTCAACATTCCCCCGTGGACCATTCAGGGGTTGCCACGTGTATTGAATTTTGTTTATTTATTTTAGGGTAGAAATAGGCCGAATTAAAGAAAACTCAAAACATGAAATATTTTTCTTTTATTTTTTTCTATTTTTTGGTGATTTTTATTTAATTTTTGGAAATAAAAATAGGGTAGCTCTATATATAGGTATATGTACACTATATGGGTTTTTATTTTGATTTTTTATTTGTTATTTTTATGTATTTTTATGCTCATTTTATATTTTATTTATTTACAACATGAAATATGGAATAAAAGAATATTTTTATTTTATTTTTATCACTTATATACAAGGGTGAAATAAATGGTTGAATACATTTATATACATGGTATTTATACAATGTATTTTTGTATTTTTATTTTTGTGATTTTTATTTGATTTTTGTTTTGTTTCTTTTTATTTATTTTATTTACAAAATATGCCATAGAATATTCACAAAAAGTTTAGAAAATAAATGAAGTTATTTACAAGGTTAAATAAATACAATGTGTGGTTTATGTACATGGTGAAGGACGGGTATTTTTGACTTTTTGATTTTTTTAAATTTTTATTTTGTTTTTAATAAGATATATACAAATACTTACAACATATTTTTGGGTGAGGAAAATATATAGTTTTATTTACAGAAGTATATACACATATGAGCCCTATCTCCCTCTACTTTGGCTTTTATGCGGTCAGGCCCATGCTGAGCCCTCCCTTGGGTTAGGTTGCTCAATATTTATTCTAAATATTTCCCTCTTTTTCTTTTTGCTCTTTATTCTTTTATTTTGTGCACAAAAACATGCTAATTATAGGTTTTTTACACAATGCATGCTTTTGGTAATTATTTGTATTTACACATATCTACATGTATTTGCAAAGGTTTTTGTAGCTAAAATAATAGAATAAAGAGTGATGAATGGGTATTCATCAGTGACATGATTTGATCAATGATGAATTTAGCATAATTATCCCTTAATTTCCAGGTATATATGTGTAGTAGAGACTACAATATATATCCTTAATAAGGTTCCATGCATGTAAGTTGGAATATAGCACTTGAGAGTGCTACTTCATTAGGAAAATAAAGGATGGTATTGGATACCTACTTTATGACCTTGAGATTCTTAAAAGATCTCATTTCTGAGAATGTGATTCTTGGAGGATTGAGACTCTTGAGAATAAAGATGAAAATGAAGTGAAGGGACTCATTTAATCTTGTGAAGATAATGAGGCTCCTGAAATCGGGAACTAAAAGGACAATTAAAGATGAAACACTAATACCTCTTCAAATGAGTTTGGGGATGTATTCCATGTGTCGATTAAGTCTGACAATGGTCGGACTTCATGTGACGAAGCTCCTAAGGATCATGACATGGAAAGATGGATATTAGCAATAAAGTCTAAAGTAGACTTCATGTACAAGTGTTGTATATGGACCCTCGAGGATCCACCTATATGGGTAAGACCCATAAAGGTGTAAATGGATCTTCAAGAGAAGAGGGAACCTGATGAGAAGGTAGAGACCTTCAAAGCTCGGTTTGTAGCCATAAGATACACACCGAAAGGGAAGACATTGCTTGCAATGAGACTTGCTCTTCGGTAACCATGCTTAAAATCATCAGAATATTGCTAAACTTAGATACACAACTTGACTATTGCATCTTCAAGATGTAAGTCAAGATTGCATTCCTCTAATAATACCTCTCTGAGGATATTCACATAAAGTAGACCTAGGGCTTCATGGTTGAGGAAAGCAAGGTGTGCAAGCTAAAGAAAATCCATCTATGGACTCAAATAAGCTTCTTGTAGTTGGAACATCAGATTTGATGAAATCATGTGTTATGATTTTAGATAGAATCTTGATGTACCATGTGAAGCTTAGTGGGAGTGCCATTGTGTTCATCGTACTAAATGTAGATAATATCCTAATCATTTGGAATGATATAAGGATGATAATAAGTGTTTTATAGACTGGTTATTCCATACCTTGAGATATGATCTCAAGAATACCTCTTAGATCTTAGTTCTGAAGTTGTTCAGAAGCAAAGAAAAGAGGGTATTGAGACTGTCACATTTGTAGTACACCTTGGACTTATTCCATTCTTGGAAATTCCAAGAAAGGCTTCCTTCCCTTAAGATTTGGTACTGACCTATCTAGAGGGATAACACCTCAATGAGTTAAGGAAGTGAATGCTAGAACTGCTTGCACTTGTGCATCAGTTACGAGAAGCTAAGTGTACGCTAGATGTGTACAAAAGCCAGATATCTGCCATGCAGTGGGAGTAGTAAACTCTTACTAATCCTATTATGGAGAAAGGACACTTGATTGCAGTAATAATAAAATCTTCATAGATGACATGTTTTTTTGAGATACTGATCTTAAAGTCATATCTTCAAAAGCTCAAGATTTTATAGAGAGAGATCTAAAAGGTCTTAACTGTGGATACCTTGAGAGATAGTGATCTCCCAGAATAAGGGTATTCTGATAAGGATTATGGAAATACTGATTATAATAATTACTGAGCAATAGTGTCAAGGACACTATAATTGCTTTATCAAGATTGAGTATTGGTTGCATAAGATGTAACATTCTCATTGGATGCGAGCACTGTTACCTAGAGACATGCAAGTGCCGTAAAAGGACTTGGCATAGTCTTTTGGGAATAAAGTGACTGATCAGCTTACCTAGCTATTTCTAAATAGCCTATGATTGTTACATGAGTGTGGGTTTAAATGATTAGCCCATTAATTGCTCTATGGGCTAGTGGGAGATTGTTGGACATGTGATCCCACGACGAGTCATTATGCAATAAATGTTATTGCAAATATCATTCCCTGATCTGAAATAAAGAATAATTAATTTGCATAATAGGTCCCTTAGTACAATTACGGTTATGTACCATGGCTATCTTAATGATCATACAGCTGTTGATTCAATTATTGAATCATAGAGACCGGTGCTTGGATGAATATCTAAAGAGTTAGACTGAGGACTCATAAATCACCGTCAAATGATTGTTAAGATGTGATCTCCAGCATGAGTAGGAGATGGCAATTCTTTCTCACATAGGTTGATATCTGATTGACCTCTTGATGCAGGTCCTCTGCATAAGAATAGAGATTCAGAGGTGTCAGATTAGTTAGATCAATGGGTTGACTTAAGGAGATCGAGATAACCTAAGTCCTATGTTGAATGTTGTCACAACATAGGCACGGATCCTTTGACCGGAGACAAATGTATTACTATATGTCTGAGTATGTACATTTGGCAGACCAATAGGTTGATGATCTGACCAAGGCCTATACACCAGCGCGTTGGTGTGCATATAAGGGCATATAAGTAATACTATCTCTCAAAGGGATCATACAGGTTCACTACTGAACCGGAAGACATGAGCTCACTCATGAGATATTGGGAAGAATCAAATTCCATGCACGGTCTTCTCGCTTTGGAAGCTTGTCTGAATTTGTAGGTTTGATATATACTTTTGGAAAGTATATGATTAAGACCTAGGTATGATATATGATTTTGGAAAGTATATGATCGATACCAAATCCCAATGATCAAATGAGAAACTTACTGATAAAACTCTGAAGAAGACAGTATAAAATTGATCTTGTTCTTCGGGTTGATCATAGGTCTTCCACTATGCAGGATGTACAGGTATTGGGAATACCTGAGGGTGATGTGATCATAAACGATTGTATAACCATGACGCTTCCATTCCGAGGGAGTGATGAAACAAGTCTGGATTTTAGTGACTCCTTTCAGTAGAGAAGCAATCTGATCTTAGTCCAAGTGTTGGACATTGGTCAGAATGAGATTCAGATACATGAGAAGATTAGATTTGCGGTCTTGATTTAATCAAGCATCTGTGGGAGGTTCGTAAGATCTGGATTTGAGATGAAATCTCAATATCCAAGTCACTATACATGGAACAATACAATCGCCATGTCCTTATCTCTAAGCATCTGCGGAGAAACACATTATTATTGAAAGGGTTCAAGAATAATTCATTTGATAAATTACATATCCAAGCAAGAAGGACTTCATGATTAAATGAGATTTAATTATCAAGCATAACATGAATGAGATTCATGTTGTGAGAATAATTATCCAAGATAATTAAATGGGATTTAATTATCAAGGATAGGAGAATGTGGATAATATTATCCATGATATTTGTGTATTATAAATATGATTTATAATATACGTATATTGAAGAGGGAGAGAATTTTTGTAAATAGCATTTGTTAGTTACTAATGTGGATTGGATTCACATTAATTAATTGGAAATGTAATTTACAAATTAGTTTGGGTTGTGAATATGATTCACATATTTATCAATGGCATGATTGAAATGTTCACAAATTAATTTGAAATTAATTTGGTGCGTATTTTTAATAATAATATAAAATAACCACCAAATGAGGTGGCATCAGCAATGACATAGTCAAAGGTGATAACCCCTCATTTTTAGGAGGTAATTTGTTATCTCCCCTTTATATTGTTATCTCTTAATAATTAATTTATGTTAAATTAAATTATGTTGATAATGTTGCAACATATATTTAATTTAAATATAAATTATTGTTGTTGGTTTTTTAACCAACAACAATCTTGGCCATTGATTAATACATAGACCAACTTGGTCGTTGGATCTATGTGTCCCATGGATTGAGATCCATTAGATCCTAAACTAATATAAAAGGAGGGCTAACCTAGCCTTTCAAGGAACATTATCAAGAGTTGTAGAAGCCTACTACTCTCTCTATCTCTCATTCTCGCCCTCTCTCTTTCTCTTCTCCATCAAGTGGTCGTCCACTTTGTGTAGAGAAGTAGAGACTCTCGCCTTCGCCTTCGACGACTCGGGGATCTCCTTCTTCTTTGGGGTTGCTTGCTCTAGAGGAAGACGACGGATTTCGTTTTACGAAATCATGTGATTTATTGCTTGGATCTTCATCGAGGATTGCGGGAGGAACGCGTCTCACCAACGTGCCGCAAGTGCGTTCTTCGTGGATCGGACTTAAGACAGGAGGATCTCTTGTTTGGCATCTCACGATCACAACCACACTCCAAGAGGTATTCCTTATACTTTGTGGTTTGATGAAACGATTCGAGAATTGTTCTCGTGATCATGTGGTTTCATCGTTAGATTTAAAAATTTTAATTTCCTCTACATCTAGCGACTAGTGCATCTAGTTGCTCTAATTGCATATGATGCGATTGACACACTTCCATGATGCGCTTAAGGATTCTCAATATCCTTCAGATCGGAGGGTTTAGACGATGGGGAGAAGTCTTGTGAAGATGGTTCGAGGGTCGGATGGTTGAATGGCTGGTTGGAGCGGAGCGAAATGGCCGGCGAAGGCCGACGACGCTAAATCACGAAATCAAAATGGAAGGTGGTCTAAATGGTATTGAGGGTACTTGACGATCGTAGACGTCTATGCTGGAGGTGGGTGTCCTCCTGGGGTCCTTGCCTCAATGGAGCGACGTCTCCAGAGGCTCGAGCTCCTTCGGGCAGAGCACGACAATGAGAACCACCAGACATAGGGCTAGAGCGTTCCAATCCTCGCTGCAACGCCTCCTCGGGATTGCTGTCACTCAAGGGTAGGAGACGGAGGTCCTGGGAGTGTGAAACGGTGTCAGAAGGTGATCTGAAGTGAGTGGCGGAGCTGAGCTAAATAGTGGTGGAGATCCGGTAGAAATGTAGTCGGGTAGGGCATGTTGATGCGCGGATCCCTAGGACGATCTCCGGGCGTGGATCAGTGATGAATCGAGAGTAATCGGAGCCCGGGGTTTAGGGATATGGGTGGCAGATCTGGTCATGAAAAGTGAGAGAAGTCGGGTTGGTGACCGGGTATGTGGAGCTGGTGCGCCTGGGGGGGGTTGATCGGGGGTCAACATCCCCCGTGGACCAATCAGGAGCTGCCATTTATTTATTATTTGTAAAATCATTTTAAAATAGAAAATGATTTTATTTGAATATATTTTCAACATGAAAAATGTTTATTTATTTTCAAAGTATTTTTTAGTGATTTTTATTTATTTTTTTGAAAAATAAAATACGTATTTTTATTAGGTATTTACGAGGGTGAATTAATTAGGTCTTGTATTTTATGTACATGATATATATACACTAGAGAGAATTTATTTATTTTTATTTTTTTCTTATTTTTCCATTTTTATTTTATTTTTATAAATATGTACAAAATATGAGAAACACATACATATTTTTATTTTTAGAAAATAGATTATTTACATATAGAGGGATATTTACACCATGTTGAGTCACCCTATCTCTCTCTACTTATTTTATTTTGCGGTCAGGCTCTTGTGGAGCCCTCCCTTGGGTTTGCGTCACTCAATATTTATTCTAAATATTTCTCTCTTTCTTTATTTCTTTATTCCGTTATTTTTATGCAAAAACATGCTAATTATGGTTATTTACATGATGCATGCATTTTGACAAATTATTGTATTTACAGGCATTCACATGGTATTTTGCCAAGGATTCTAGCTAAAATAAAGGAATAAAGAGTGATGAATGGGGATTCATCACCCCCGTATACTTTACTTTTGCTAGTCCCTTAGTAAACATTTATTTGAAAAAGAAGTGCAGAAGAGAAAGAAAAAGAAAAAGAGATGAAATCAAGGTTGATTATTAAACTTTCCTTTATTAAATTGAAATATGGAGCTCAGTCAGACCTTTGGATCATTAATTTATCGGAACCTTATTTGGACTTATGTTTAAAACTTAACAGCCTCTATGTTCCACTAGTCTACGGTCAAGACTCCTAAATCAACTAGATCAGAAGAAGTCTACATACACAAACTCTAATGACCATGAATCTTTCCTTGTACTGTGTAAGTGATATGTAGCTCCCCACCTCAGAAGTAATAAAGAAACAACCTCCCTCAACCTGGTAACTCTAATGCCTCAGTCTAGCAACTCTTTCCTCGAGAAGCGGGGTATTCCCTTCTAAGTTCAAGTGCAACCGACTCAAGAAGAGGGGGAAGAAGAGAATGGACCATGACCAGTGTAGCCATGTATCGTTGGGTGCTCTAACCAGTGTAGCTGAGTCTCCCGCTGCAAGCTTCATGAGATGGTCATGTATAACATCAGCTTTGCTTTATTTGACTATATACACTCCGGTGGGATTATTAAATTTTCAATCCGACCCACCACTATTTTGGAATTCTTTTCTTTTTGCACATTTTTTCTCATGTGCATATGTACAACATATCTACATGGTGCAACATATATACATAGGGAGTTTTTCCTCTTGAGCCAGTAGACTATCCCTCTTTTGAAGCTTTATTGCAACCCACAGCTTCTGTCTTTAGACTTCATAACCACCAAACCAAGTTGAGATACACTTCCTTCACTATAAGAAGAAGAGAGGTTCCGCCTAGAAGTACTACCCTCATATGCTACCCCAAGCCGAAGGAAACTGCCTCCTCACCACCTCATCCGTGGAGAGCTATGTGTAAAGTGCTGGTGCAAGTAAAGCCATTGTCTCTGAGAGTCATGTGTGTGTTGTTAAGTGCTCTACTTAAGCTCATCACGATGACATATGCTCATAGCCTAGTGGACTCAAAGAATTAAGTCCCAATGGACCTGAAAATTCTCAATCCTAAGCCCTATAAGGTTCCTCTTAGAATTAGGTGGATTAAGGTCGTAACCAAGCTCCATTTGTCAATTTAATTTCAGGCCAGTTTAAATGTCAACTATGATTTGGAAAAACTGTGCAAGAATTTACAAAGATGCTTTTTACAACATATTTACACATGTGCAAAATTTTTGAAAAATGTTTTGAAAACATGGATGTATGCATGAATGCAAAGTTTTGCAAAATATTTACAATCATTTACATGAGGTTTTTGCAAACTTTTTGTTTTCCAAACATTTTTCAAAAAATTTGTACTATATACATAAATTTTGATATGAAAATATTTACACACTATTTACACAAAAAGATTTTACAATCATTTGTACAAAATAATTTTTATAAATAGGTATGTACAAGAGGAATTTTATGTACAAGAGAAATTTTTTAAATTTTTATGGATTTTTAGCCATTTTATTTATTAACACACTCACACAAAGTTTAAGTTATAGCTAAAGTATATATGAAATATATACGACACCCCCAATACTTAGCTCGAACAATGTCCTCAGAGTGATCAAGAGCGATGAAGAAGACATAACTCGTGCTTAGTATAGGGAAGTGAAAAGGAATGGTATATACAAAGACGAATCAAAGAATAGAATGAAGAGGACTCGGTGTTTCCCCCTATACTTAGGATCAAGTAATCCTAAGTATAGCAAGTTGTACATGAAGGGAAATCCGAGTGGAAGGATGCACAGGGTCTACCCCCCTATACTTAGGGTAAAATATCCCTAAGTATAGGCAGCAAAATAGAGGTAGAAAGAATCAATAGAATACCCGAGAGTCCTACACCTCCCTATACTTAGGGTAAAGTACACCCCAAGTATAGCATAATCATAAGATGAGAAAAGGGGTGTGGGACTAAAGAATAGAGTGATATGGACAACTGGATCTATACAAGTCGGAAGAACATTGATAATCAGGCGTGAGATGCAATAGATGTGAATCAAGAGACCACATCTCACGTAAAGTGAATCGGGGCAACATCAACGACCCGCGGATCATGATCTAGATATGGCTTGAGCCGCTGGCAGTTAATACGAAAGGTAGCATCAGAAGACAACTCATATATATCAATACTCCCATTGTCATGTACCTTTCTAACCAAATAAGGTCCCTTCCATTTGCTATGTACCTTCCTTGGAAATAAATGAAGCCTAGCATCAAACAACCATACTCTTTGTCCTGGCTCAAACTGCTTGTGGCTGATATGAGAATCATGCCACTCCTTCACTCTCTCCTTATACTGGAGGCTGTTTGAAAAGACTGTATCACGTAGCTCCTCCAGGGCTGTTAACTCTACCCTCCTCTGGTCTCCTACAATCTCTGGATCCAAAAGTTTGTTAGTGACAGCCCAAAGTGACCTATGTCTCATCTCAATAGGTAAATGGCAGGGCTTGCCATAAACGAGGCGAAAGGGGAGATGTACCCAAAGGAGTCTTGAAAGACGTCCTATATGCCCTCAAGACCGAGTCCAAAAGCTGTGACCAATCCTTTCGGTCAGGGCGGACGACTTTCTACAATATAGTCTTAATCTCCCTGTTCGACACTTCAGCAAGACCATTTGTCTGAGGTGGTATGGAGTGGAAACTCGATGGTCTATGCTCAACTCGCTAGCAAGGGACTTTACCTTGTCATTGATGAAATGAGACCCCCGTCAGATATCAACACTCGAGGTACCCCGAACCGTGAAATGATATTCTTCATCAAAAATCTAAAAACAGTCCTAGCATCTGCGGTTCGGGCGGGGATGGTCTCAACCCAACGACTCACATAATCCACGGTCAACAGAATGTACTCGAATCCCTGACTCTTAGGGAATGGACCCATGAAATCGATGCCCCATGCGTCAAAAACCTCACATAAGTGTATGGGCTGCATCGGCATCATATCACGCTGTCCACAAGTGCCCATCCTCTGACAGTCAGTACACCTCTTCACGAACTCATCAGAGTCCTTGAAGAGAGTAGGCCACCATAGGTCAGATTGGAGCACTTTGTGTGCTGTTCTCCTCCTAGAGTGATGTCCTCCTGCCTCAAGCTTGTAGCAGTAAGTAAGGATGCTGTGGTGCTCCTTTTGAGGAATGCACCGACGCCAGATACTATCCCTTCCCTCATGATAAATGACAGGATCCTCCCAATGGTAAAACTTGGCCTTTGCAAGGAAGGTCTCAAGTTTCTGCTTGGGCCAATCTTGTGGAACTTTCTTGGCAACAAGATAGTTCACAATATCAGCGTACTATGGGAGAGAGGCGATATCAAGGATTGCCTCATCTGGGAAGGTCTCACAAATAGGCTCAGTCTGCTCAGAATTCTCAAGATACTCCAATCGGGAGAGATGATCCACCACCACATTCTTGACTCCATGCTTATCCTTAATCTCTATATCAAACTCCTGGAGTAGAAGGATCCATCTGGTCAATCTGGCTTTGGCATCCTTCTTTGCCATGAGGTACCTGATGGCGGTATGATCGGTATAAATGGTCACTCTAGATCCAATGATGTAAGATCTGAACTTATCTAGGGCGAAAACTACGGCTAGAATCTCCTTCTCAGTGACAGTATAGTTCCACTGGGCAACATCCAATGTACGACTAGCGTAGTGAATAGTAAAGGGGACTCCATCCCTCCTCTATCCCATCACAGCCCCCACGGCAAAATCGGAGGCGTCCGTCATGATCTCGAATGGGAGAGACCAATCAGGTGGCTGGAGAACTGGAGCCTCTACAACAAGACTCTTGAGAGTCTCAAAGGACGATAGATACTTATCATCTACGAGGAACTCGGTGTCTTTCATCAGCAGATCAGTCAATAGTTGGGCAATCCTACTAAAATCATGAATGAAGCGCCTGTAGAAACTGACATGCCCTAGAAAAGACCGTAACTGTCGCAAGTTGGACGGTGGATTGAGTTTTCTTATGACATCCACCTTGGCCGGATCAACCTCCACGCCCCTGTTGGAGATGATATGGCCAAGCACCGTCCCCTGAGTCACCATGAAGTGACTCTTCTCCCAAGACAACACAAGGTGAACCTCAATGCATCGCTGAAGGACTCGGTCTAGGCAGTCAAGATAAGAATCAAATATGTCACCGTAGACCGAGAAATCATCCATGAAGACCTCCAAGCACTCCCCCACCATGTCCGAAAAGATAGACAACATGCATCTCTGGAATGTCGCCGTAGCGTTGCACAATCCAAATGGCATGCGTCTGAAAGAATATGTCCCGAAGGGACAGGTGAAGGTAGTCTTGTTGGTCCTCGGGCGCGATGGCCACCTGATTATATCCATATTACCCATCTAAGAAACAATAATGGCTCTTCCCTACCAGCCTCTCAATAATCTGATCAATAAAGGGCAGGGGGAAATGATCCTTCTTGGTGGCCTGGTTCAATCGTCTGTAGTCCACACAGACCCGCCAAGAAGTGGGTACCCGGGTAGCGATCTCCTCTCTAGACTCACTGACAACTGTGGTGATGCTCGTCTTCTTGGGCACCACATGCAATGGACTGACCAACTTGGAGTCGGAGATGGGGTAGATAAAATCGGCGCTCCACCATTTCGAGATTTCCTTCATGAAAACCTCTCGAAGATTCAGGTTCAACCGCCACTGGAACTCACACGACAGTTTTGCCTCCTCATTGAGATAGATATGGTGGGAGCACAGGGTTGGACTTATCCCTTGGAGATCGGCTACACTCCATCCTATCGCCTTGCGGTTATTTTCAAGAACTCCCATCAGATGGGATTCTTGCTCTCCAGTCAGATCAGCGGAGATGATGACTGGGTACATCTCATGCTCACCCGCAAGGAACCTATACTTTAGCGACGACGGTAGTGGCTTCAGCTATGGACAAGTAGGTGCTGGCGGATCTGGCCTCTGAAAAGTCTGAGTGAATGCTGCCAAATCTGCATGGGAGAATGAGAACTCTCGCTCACAATCTGAATATGGAGAAGGCTGCTCTGCTGGATTGTCTCTACTCTGCACGGAATCAACCTCCTCCCTAGCTGTAGGTTCAGTGGAAATCAGACATGGTATCAAATCATCGAACTCTACGCAATCAATATCTGACTCCGAGGGATCTGTATCAGACTCACAAAAATCTATCTCACGATCGGGAACCGGGTATGCTGCCTGAGATGTATCCTGGACCAGGAATGTGCTCTCCAAGATCTCCTCTGTTGACGTCTCTGCATCAGCGAACTCTGAAGGTGAGAGGATGGCATGTGCGACTTGATCTGCCCAAACTGCCCCGTCATCTGTAATCACAAAATCGTAGTCCTGGTGGATGTCTCGCCCTGCTTTTGTCATCTGCTCTAAATCTATGGTCGGCTCTGAGCAAGCTGAATCTCTGGCTCTAGTCTCATCGACCGTATCTATTTGTATACTCTCGCCCTCGACGCAAAAGTACAACTTCCCGCTATCATGGTCGAACGCTGCCTTGGCTATGGCCAAGAACGGGCATCCTAAAATGATGGGGGTATCGGTCACATACTCAGGGATCTCCATGTCCAACACAACGAAGTCCACGGGGAATTTCAGGCCCTGAATTGTGAAGAAAACATCCTTCAGCAACCCCTTCGGCCTCTTGACAGATCGATCAGCAAGCTGAAGGACCGTCCTGCTCTGTCGGAGAGGGCCCAACTCGAAGCGGTCGAGAAGGGTTGCCAGAAGTAGGTTGATCGAAGAACCGTTGTCTAATAGAGTGCGGTCGAACCTTTTCTCATGGATGTGGCATCTGACATATGGGGCTCCTGCATCTGGCCTCTTGGCTGGCAGACGGTTCTGAATCGCGATACAAGTGGCACGAGTACGCACATGGATCTTTGACTGATGGTTCCTCCTCTTCCTCCTAACCGTGGTCCTATCTCTGAGTGATCTCTGGAGTAGAGGTATGTGCTCCAAGTCCTCCTGTAGAGTCAGTTGTATGTGGAATCTATCTATCATCTACTAGCTGAACTCTCTCTGATGGGTCTTTTTTGTATTTTCTTTTTTTTCTACCCCTTACCCAGATCGCGTGCTCTAGGAAAGGGGACTACAGGGTCCTTCTCAGATGAAGGACTAGGAGAGGGTCTGGCATGCTCATGAACAACATAATCCACACAATCATCATCAAGCAACACATGCAGATCCGAAAACAACAAACCCTTTCATTTATTTGCAGAAATGTCCTAAGATACATGTACTAAAGGAAAAACAACAGGACTAGCAGAACTGGAAATGATGGCCTCAGTACCACCCTCGGCATCTGGACTCACGACATCAGTACCGCGCTCTGGCTCAGCAACTACAATGGTGGCGTCAGTACCACCTCCTCCAACTGGTGAAGCGACGGCCTCAGTACCGTCAGCTGGATCAACATCCTTGTAGCGTCAGCACCACTGTCATTATCTCTCGCAACATCAATACCACGCTCCTCCTCGTCTGGCGCTCCTGGAGTGGAGTGGTGTCGTCGCTCAGATGAGGCACGACCTGCTGGCATCCTACCGCTCCTAAGTGTAACAAAATCAGCATCAAACATGTATGCAGACATATCACCAAGTGAAGCATTAGGAGTGGTAATCTCAGTGAACTCTACCTGCTCAAACTTCCTCTTGAGGTTGTTCGGATTCGGCTCGATCTGGGCAGGGATGGCAGCCTTCCCTCTCACAATCTCCCGCATCTCCTAGCGGAACTCATCCATCTCCCGTTGAAAAGTAGCCTGCTGCTCTGTCATGAGGCGGGCGAGATCATCCAGGGTGTGGTTCTCATAGGTCGGCCCATGAGAACCTGGCGGGTGGCCTTGTTGGTAGTGAGGTTATTGCGGCTGGTGCGGGTGAGAAGGGTACTGCTGATGATACTGCTACTGAGGCTGCTCTCGCCTCCAAGACTGTCCCTGCTGTTAGGGACGAGGACTGTGCTGCTGCTGCTGGGATGACTGTTGTTGCTGGGGTACTAGGGGCTGGGGCTGCTGGTGCTGCTCACGCTGCTGGCCATACTGGCCACCCTGAACTGGAGGCTATTGCTGGGGGCTGGTGCCTCCAGCCGACCGGCGGGATACGGGATGGTCTCATCGGATACTGGGCTGGGGTCAGTCGTACCAAATCCCGTTGACGTCCATCAACGGCTCCGGCTCGTAGGTGGGTGGAGGGAGTATTGCCAAGGGCTGATCTGGCTGGTAGACCACCATCTGAGTGTCCTGGGATGGTGGTGACTAGTAGAACTGTGGTGGCTGCTGGTACGACTCCGCCTGTACAAGGTGAACCTGTCTAGGTTGACTGGAGTGCTGGGACGAGCTACTGATGAATACCCATTCATCACTCTTTATTCTCCTATTTTAGCTACAAAAACCTTTGCAAATACATGTAGATATGTGTAAATACAAATAATTACCAAAAGCATGCATTGTGTAAAAACCTGTAATTAGCATGTTTTTGTGCAAAAATAAAAGAATAAAGAGTAAAAAGAAAAAGAGGGAAATATTTAGAATAAATATTGAGCAACTTAACCCAAGGGAGGGCTCAGCATGGGCCTGACCGCATAAAAGCCAAAGTAGAGGGAGATAGGAGCTCATGTGTACATACTTTTGTAAATAAATAAAATTATATTTTCCTCACCCAAAAATATGCTTGTACATATTTTGTATATATTTAGAAACTCTTAAAAACAAAACAAAAAAATTTAAAACAAACCAAAAAGACCAAAAATATCCCTCCACCATGTGCATAGACCATCACCCATGTATTTATTTAACCCTATAAATAAATAAAATTATTTTCTAAACTTTTTGTAAATATTCTATGTTACATATTGTAAATACATAAAATAACAAGAAACAAAACAAAAATCAAATAAAAATTACAAAATTAAAAATACAAAAATACATTGTATAGATACCATGTATATAAATGTATACAACTATTTATTTCACCCTTGTGTATAAATAATTAAAATAAAATAAAAATACCATTTTGTTCTTTATTTTATGATGTAAATAAATAAAATATAAAATGGGCATAAAAATACATAAAAATAACAAATAAAAAATCAAAAATTAAAATCTATATAGTGTACATATACCTATATATATAGCTACCCTATTTTTATTTCCAAAAATTAATTAAAAATCACCAAAAAATAGAAAAAATAAAAGAAAAATATTTCATGTTTTGAGTTTTTCTTAATTCGGCCTTTTTCTACCTTAAATTAAATAAACAAAAAAAAAATAAAAACGTGACAGCTCCTGATTGGTCCACGGGGGATTGTTGACCCCGGTCAACTCCCCCGCGGACTCTTTCCTTTTGCGTCGACTCGCGCCCGACCCGACTTCGTCGATTTCTCCACGCGTCTCCAGCCTGTCGCCCCCGCGAACCCCACGCCCGGATTCTTCGCCGTTCATCCGACATCCTCGCCAGATCCTTCGCCGTGGGATCCACGCCTTCCATAGCCGCCTCCACTCAACCCTAATCGGCCCTGTCTCCATATATATCCCGACCTCCGCCGCCTCCGCGCCTCATCTTTGGCTCGCCACTTTCATTCCCGTGACCTCCAGAGCAATCACCGAGGTGACAGCTCGCGTTTGCCCCTGTTGCAGTGAGGAGAGGGTGCCCCGACCATCGATCCGGCAGCTTCGCGCCGCCGTGCTCCGCCGCTTGCAGGAGCTCGAGCCTCAGGCCTTGACGCCCTTCGAGGCTACGACCGGGAGCTAGCTAAGCTCCAGCACAGTCTTCCGCACTACCCAGGTAGATCCTTTAGGCCATAGTTTAGCGTAAATCTCGATTTTTAGTTTACTGTTAGCGTAGCTCCGCCGCCATCGCCAGCCACCTCTGATACCCCATCTGCCATTCCGACCCGACCATCATCTTCGCCAGACCTCTCCGCATCTTCTTCACCCATTCACCCAACCCAGATCGCACAGGATCTGGGAATCGAGCTCCTCCGCCGACCACCTTCGCCGGGGCTCTCCATTCCGACGCACCATGCACCTTCACGCCGCCTAACCGGGTCGAGGCAATTTGCCCTCGACCCGTGAGTCTTCTGGTTCGCTTTTCAGGTCAAGATAAGGGTCATCTGAGACCCTTCGCCATCCAGCCAGGAGACCCAGCTCCGCCGCCTTCGCTCGAGCTCCTCGGAGCTCGGCGTGCTCGTCGGAGACCACCAGCAGACGCGGGAGCCTTCCGCGATTCTTCTCCGAGCTCCAGAAGGCTCTCCAGAGGACCCTAGCGCACGCACGAGCCCGGCGAATCTCGCCGGCGACCAGTTCTTCCAGGATCCTCCAGAACCGTCAGATTCTCCTCCTCACTCCAGATCTGATCTGAACCATTCATCTGCGGAGCACTGCCACCATCCGATCATCCCGAGGGTCGATCTTGACCGCTCGCGCAGAGAGAGAGGCACCAGCTAGCCTCAACCGTCAGATTCGCCACGTGTCCTCCTCTCAGCCGTCGATTCACCAAGAGTATCTCCGCCACGCTTCGTCACCGTCAGATCTGCCACGTGGAATATTCTCCACCGTTCGATCAGGCCAGCCCTTCCAGAGTTAAAGTCGCCCCCGTTCTCCACCGTTGGATCAGCCACGTGGCGCACATCAGGCCGTCGATAATAATAAAAGGGGTAAATTCATCTTAGGCCCCTCTGTTTGTTTTATTTCATTTTAGTCCTGTAATTTTTAAATTAAGTTGTTTATTTTCTGGGATATTTGCACTAAGGACCTCGTACTTACTCTATTTGCACTTATACCCCTGTCTACGTGGACCACGTGCTTCGTCACGTGAACTTTATTGGGTCATTTGCAATATAAGCCCTGTAGTTCTGGATGTTACAGATTGAATAAAAAGTTTTTGATATTTGCATTTATGCCCCTGTGAGCGTTTGATTTGCACATGTGCGTGTTTTAGTGGGATTTTTGCATTACAGGCCCTGGACTTTTTGGTACGAGTTACCAAAAGGTCCTCGGACTTGTTTTTCTTACATATAGGTCCCTGAGTGCCCCAGACACACGCCTCGTGCGTGATTTCTTGGGTATTTTGCACCAGGACCCCAGAACTTTTGGGTATTTGCACTTTGGTCCCTGTGCACAGTGCCCCTCCTTTATTTTTGAATAAAATATCAAATCACCTCCAAATTCGATGAAAATTTGACACATGGCTCCTGCCATGGTGTAGGATTTTTGTGAATTTTTGAGGACATTTTTGATTTCATTTGCTATTTTTAAAAATTCAAAAACCCCTATTTTTGCTACTGTTTCGAGCCAAAAACCCCCAAAAAAATATAAAAACCCTTTTAAAAATTCCATAAAACTTAGTTACTGTTTAGTTTGTGTTCCTTGATTTTCTAGCCAACTTTGGCTATTTTTCACTGCTTAAAAACACTAAAAATTCAAAAACACCTAAAAACTCATAAAAATCATAGCAAATAACTTAAAAACCCAAAAACAATAATTTTGGTGCTCGAATTTTCCGCATTTTATCTAGTTTACAGGAAAATTACCTCCAGGCCTTCTTGAGATCCTTAAATATCTTATTTTTGGGTTTTGGGCCTGGCTGGACAGTACCTTCTATTTTTCTTACTGTTTGATTTTTAGAAAATAAAGTACACATTATAAAAATCCCAAAAATTCACCAAAAACACTTAAAAACCTAAAAAACATAAAAATATTTTTTCCTGAATTTTTGCTTGCTTTCTGGTGCATTAAATAATTTGATGAAGTGAGCTTGCTTGTGTTTTTCCAATTTTCTTCATGTATTAAAAATTCTAAAAAAAATTATAAAAATTCAAAAACCACTAAAAAATTAGCTTTTCTGAAATTTGACTACTTAGTTTTTCAATCGTGCTCCTTGTGTTCGACCCTGGATCGCTATACCAGGTAAAAAGAATAGCGAAGACCGCTTACATTTCTTCATTCATTTTCTTGATTTTCCGAGTGGTTTTATCATTTTTCTCGATTGACCGCGCTTGGTGATTTGGGTCACAACGACCTTTTTTATTACATACTTAACCCAGTTGTCAGGCGCGTCATCAGAATGGCGCCGTTGCCGGGGAGCACGGCTTTGTAGTCATTTTTTTTCCATATTGTCTCTCTATATTATCATTGTTTTCTGACACTCTCTCTTTGATTTTTGTGCGAGGTACTGCTTGGGCGACTTGGAGTTTACTATTTAGCGGACCCGCGCAGGAGGAAGAGAGAGAGGAGAAGAAATTTTCTATTTTGAGAGAGAGAGAGAACAATTTTTTTTGTAATAACTTAGACTTTGGACTTGTGGACACTTGTAACTTAGCGGGTCTGTTTCGCCGAGTACCGGTGTGCTCGGGGGACCCATTTGGATTTTCGCGGCTTTTTCTGCGGTTTTGATAGCTAGCTGCCTTTTCCGATGTTTACGCGGTTTTTCTCGAGCCCCTAGATTTAGGAATTTCTCTTGCTTGTGCCGTAATTAGTAGGGTCCCCACACTTAATTGCTTGCCTGATCCTATAGGACGTTAATTGGACCTACTAAAATCTTTAAGAAAAATAGCCGATTCATTTTCTTCCGTGGCCTACGTGCCGTAGCTCGTCCCACAAAGCGCTTCTCCTACCCCCGTTGTGGCGGGCAGAGGAGGGACGGGCCAAGACCGGACTCTTTGGCTTGGAGGACCGTGATCGGTTAGACGGTTCTTGCGATAGAAATTTGCTCATCTAGGACTCGGTTTTCTCGCTGCACCATTTAGGGAGTTTTATTCTGTCTTTAAATTCTACGCGGATCACTTGCATGTAGAGTGCTGGAGACAAGGTACGCATTTCTTTCTCTGCATGCATCATTGATTTCTTCGCGCATCAGCTTTTTCGTTTTCTCCCTCTGTTTTTGGCTTAATCATCAGGAGAATCGGAAAATTCGTTAGGCCGCTTGTATTTATTTTGAAAAAAATTAAAAATAAAAACAAAAAAAATTGGGACTGGATAACACTATTGACCCTAAAAGACACTTCACCTAAAAAAATTGTCTTGGGGAGAGCAACCCCCTCATTGTTTGGTTTGATTGTGCGAGAGAGTGACCCGAACACTAGGTAAAGCCCTCCGATGCTCATCTCGACTGATTACCGACTCTTCTGTGCGGGACAGTCGGTTGAGAGAGTATCGAGTATCCCAGCAGGTCACGTAATCGCTCTGATATTCTGTGTGTTCACCCAATAAAATTGACAAGATAAATTGACCGAGTTTTCACGGTCTTCAGATTGTGTTGCGTTGGTGAACCGGGGGTTTGCTTTGCGATCATATTTTCTCCAGATCCCATCCGCCCAACTCGCCAGATCAAGATGATGGGTAGACGATCTCTTAGGCAGCCTCTGGCTGCACCGCTTTCAGGCGCGTCTACTTCACCATCTAGGTTGGCCCGTGAGAGTCGAGACCAGCTCTCCGGGCCCGAGTTCGATTCCACCCTGTTCCCCCTCGATCCCCTTTCTTTTGCTACTGAGAGACATGAGCCCAAGGAAAGACGAATTAATTTGACAGAACCTGAGTTGGGCTCATCTGATTTTGCAGACGTCACTATGGCCGGAGCCGGCAGTTCAGATGATCGCCAACCCGAACATTTTGTATTAGACCAGGGAGCGATCAACTCCACCCTGATCGCATCATTAGAGACAGTACAGCAGCAGCTACGCGATCAGGGAGCTTTTATGATTGAGATGAGAAGGGAGTTGGAGCGACTCCGAGCAGAGCGAGACGGAGCCGAGCGAGCCTGAGGACATTCCTGATGCTGATGCAGAGGCAGCAGCCGCAGCGGCGGCTGCCGCAGCAGCTGCCGCAGCGGCGGCTGCCGCAGCGGCTGCCGCAGCGGCGGCCGCCGCCGGAGCGGGACCACCGAGACCGATGCGGGAGTTACACAACCCCGGATCTACACTGATGCACCATTGGGTGGTGGTACCTGCTATCGTGGGGGATTTCAAGTTCCCTCCAAACACCCTGCAGATGCTTCCTCATTTTCACGGACTCGCCACTGAGGAGCCCCACCTCCATCTCCAGGAGTTTTTGATGATTTGCAGCACTGTCCACGACCATCATGTGGACCAGGATACGATTCGGATGATGGCCTTCCCTTTTTCACTGGCAGATAGAGCAGCCGCCTGGCTGAAGCATTTAGGGAAGTTCGTTTACACCTGGGAGCAGCTCCGCACCGAGTACTTGAACAAGTACTATCCACTCGGGCGGACGAATGCAGCGAGGGCCCTGATCAACAACTTCTCCATGCTCCCTAACGAGCAGTTTCACGAGGCATGGGAGAGGTTCAGAGAGCTTATGGATAGATGCCCACACCACGACATTTCCAAGCCGAACCTAGTTCAGAGCTTCTTTAGTGGGATGACGCCAGAGCTTCAGGGTCTGGTAAATGCTTCTTGCGGCGGGTCCTACTTTGCCAAGGACCACGACCAAGTCTGGGCCATCTACGAGGAGATGGCCGAAAATTACATGGTGATGTCCCAGACTCGGTTGTACACACAGAGATCTCAGCAGCCGCCAGGACCCGTGCAGTACCAGCGGATAGCACGGGTTGATGCAGGTCCATCCAGTTCGTCCACAGTTGCAGCCGCACAGGCAGAGTCGGCCGCTGCGGACATGGGGATTATCAGTGAGAAGTTGGACCGCATGGAAATAATAGAGAAGAAGCAGTGCCAGGGCATAACTCAGATGGAGCAAATGGCACAAACTCTGAGCGACATGAAGACCCATATCTTGTGTCTTCAGGAGGCACAGACGGCTTCTCAGCCCCGTCTTCTGTCGCGAGGCGATTCCGGCGGCAGCCGCAGCTCGTCCCAGCGCTCGAGCTCCTTGCAGCAGCCTAGACAAGTTCACCTTGTACAGGCGGAGCCGTACCAGCAGCAGCAGCCCTCTTACCAGTCACCACCATCTCCAGACTTACAGATGGTGGTATATCAGCCGGATCAGCCTCTGGATGTACTCCCACCAGCCCCTTACGATGCGGAACCGTTGATGGATGTCAACGGGATTTGGTATGACCATCCTCAACCTGGAATCCGAAGAGACCATCCATGATTCAGGTGGGGGAATGGGGGTAACCAGTCCCAACAGCAGCCATCCGGTCAGGGAGGGCAGTACTCCCAGCAGAGAGATCACCAGCAGCCCCCAGCATACCAGCCACACCAGCCATCATCCTTCGTACTTCGTCCCTACCAGCAGCAGGGACAGACTTGGAGACGTGAGCAGCAGGCTCACCAGCAGCAGCATCCTTCCTCTTACCCCTCTCAGCCGCAGCAGCACCAGGTCCAGCAGCCTCATTACCAGAGAGGCAACCCGTCGGGCTCCCATGAGAGCCCCGCCTTGGATGATCTAGACCGCATCTTCACAGAGCAGCAGGCTACATTTAGACGGGAGATGGACGAGTTCCGCCAAGAGATGCGGGACCTGATGAGAGGGAAGGCCGCCATCCCTGCACAGATCGAGCCTAATCCGAATAGCTTGAAGAGGAAGTCTGAGCAGGTAGTTCACACTGAGCCTACTACTCCTAGTGACTCATTTGATTATATATCGTCGGATCTATTTGATGCTGATTTTGTCACACTTAGGAGCGGTAGAAGACCAGCAGGCGGCGCCTCATCTGAGCGACAACGCGAGGATCCATCTAGAGCGCTAGATGAGGAAGAGGAGAGCGGTACTGAAGCTGCACATGATGATGACGGTGGTACTGATGCCACCAGAGATGCTGATTCCACCGGCGGTACTGAGGCCGCCGCTTCACCATATCGAGGAGGTGGTACTGACGCCACCAGCAGAGCCGAGCCAGCCCACGGTACTGAGGCCGCCGCTTCACCATATCGAGGAGGTGGTACTGACGCCACCAGCAGAGCCGAGCCAGCCCGCGGTACTGAGGCCGCAAGACGTCTAGTTGTAGAGCCAACTAGAGGTGGTACTGAGGCCACCAATATTCATTCTGATAGAGATGTTGTCTTTCCTCGTATGAATGTATCTCAGGACTCTATTTTGAATAAAGGAAAAGGTTTAGTTTCTTCTGATCCCACTGTGGTGAATGATGTATGTGAGGATCCGGTCATCGAACCGTCTAGGCCTATTCCTAGTCCTTCATCTGAGAAGGACCCTGTGATCCCCTTTCCTAGAGCCCTTGAGTTGGGGAAGGGGAAGAAAAGAGAAAAAGATCCAAAAAAGAGAGAGCAGGAGGAATTCAGCCAGAGCATGATAGACCGATTTCACATCCAGCTGACCCTCCATGAGGCTTTGCAACACATCCCTCTTCTTCAGCGATCCTTGAGAGACAGAACCACAGTCA
Source organism: Ottelia alismoides (assembly GCA_037367405.1). Lineage (NCBI taxonomy): Eukaryota > Viridiplantae > Streptophyta > Magnoliopsida > Alismatales > Hydrocharitaceae > Ottelia > Ottelia alismoides. The sequence continues at coordinate 853,554 of JAZKJV010007582.1, read as the reverse complement.
GGAGGAAGAAGAGGAACAAAACCGCAGAGATTCATGTGTTGACAAAAGCCACGTGTTACGCGATCCAGAACCATCTGCCTACCAAGAGGCCAGATTTAGGAGCCCCATATGTCAGATGTCAGATTAGTGAGCAGAGGTTCGACCGTACTCTATTAGATAGCGGATCGTCGATCAACCTTCTTCCGGCAGCCCTTCTCAACCACTTAGAGTTGGGCACTCTTAGACAGAGCAGGACATACCTTCAGTTTGCTGATCGGTCTGTCAAGAGGCCAAAGGGGTTGTTGCGAGACGTTGTCGTCACGATTCAGGGTTTGCAATTCCCCGTGGACTTCGTAGTGCTGGACATGGAGACCCCTGACTCGTTGACCGATTCCCCCATCATCCTCGGTCGCCCGTTCTTGGCCACAACCAAGGCAGTGACTGACCATGACAGTGGGAAGGTATTCTTTCGCGTCCAGGGCGAGAGTATACAAATAGAGACGGTTAAGGACCACAGAGCCAGAGATAGATCCCGCTCAGAGGGCAGTACAGATTCAGAACATCTGACAGATACAGAGCCAGACATACACCAGGACTGTGATTTTGTGATCACAGATGATGAGGCAGCTTGGGCAGACCCTGCAGCATAGACCATCCTCTCATATTCAGATACAGCTGATGCAGAGATGATAGCAGAGGATCGTCTGGAGAGCACAGCCCTGGTTCAGGATACTATTGATTCGGCAGAGTCGGACCTTGATCGCGACACGATTTTCAGTGATGGTGGTACTGAGGCCACCCTACTCTACGGTGGTACTGATGCCACCGCAGTTGATACAGATCCCTCGGATTCAGAATCTGATTGGGCAGATTGTGATGATCAGATGCCAGACCTGGATCCACCTGAGCCTACAGAGGAGGAGGTAGAGGCAGAGCAGATCAGAGACAATGCCGGGGACCCGCCTTCTCCAGATCCAGTTTGTGAGAGTTCTTTATCATTTTCCCAGGCAGATTTGGCAGAATTGTCAGCATACACACATCTTCTTCAGAAGCCAGATTTGCCAGCACCCAGCTGTCCAGAGCTAAAGCCGCTCCCTACTTCGCTAAAGTATCGATTCCTTGCGGGAGAGTCTGAGATGTACCCAGTCATCATCTCTGCCGATCTGACTGGAGAACAAGAATCCCGTCTGATGGGGGTTCTTGAAAAGAACCGCAAGGCAATTGGATGGAGCGTAGCAGATCTCGATGGGATTAGTCCCTCGTTGTGCTCCCACCATATCTATCTCGAGGAAGGGGCAAAGCCGTCGCGTGAGTTCCAGCGGCGACTGAACCCCAACCTAAGAGAGGTTGTCATGAAGGAAATATCAAAATGGTGGAGTGCAGATTTTATTTATCCCATTTCCGACTCCAAGTGGGTTAGCCCCTTGCATGTGGTGCCCAAGAAGACGGGCATCACGACTGTGATCAGTGAGTCGGGAGAGGAGATTGCTACACGAGTACCCACCTCTTGGCGGGTCTGCGTTGACTACAGGAGACTCAACCAGGCCACCAAGAAGGACAATTTCTCCCTGCCTTTTATTGATCAGATCATAGAGAGACTGGCAGGGAAGAGCCATTATTGCTTCCTGGATGGGTACTCGGGCTACAATCAGGTGGCCATTGCTCCTGAGGATCAGGAGAAGACCACCTTTACATGTCCCTTCGGTACATACGCCTTCCGACGCATGCCATTTGGGCTATGCAACGCCCCTGCGACTTTTCAGAGATGCATGCTGTCGATCTTTTCGGACATGGTAGGGGAGTGTTTGGAGGTCTTCATGGACGACTTCTCGGTTTACGGCGACGGATTCGATTCCTGTCTTGACTGCCTAGACCGAGTGCTCCAGCGATGTATTGCTACCCGCTTGGTTCTGTCTTGGGAGAAGAGTCACTTCATGGTGACTCAAGGGACGGTGCTTGGCCACATCATCTCCAACAGGGGCATGGAGGTTGATCCGGCCAAGGTGGGCGTCATTAGAAAACTCGCACCGCCGTCCAATTTGAAGCAGCTACGGTCATTTCTGGGGCACGTTGGTTTTTATAGGAGATTCATTCATGATTTCAGCAAGATCGCCCGACCGTTGACTGATCTCTTGACGAAAGACACCGAGTTCCTTGTCGATGACAAGTGTCTTTCGTCCTTTGAGACTCTCCAGCAGTGTGTTATTGAGGCTCCTGTCCTTCAGCCACCCGATTGGTCTCTCCCATTCGAGATCATGACGGACGCCTCTGATTTTGCCGTGGGGGCAGTGCTGGGACAGAGGAGGGATGGAGTTCCATTTGCCATACACTATGCTAGCCGCACATTGGATTCCTCCCAGCGGAATTATACGGTCACAGAGAAAGAGATGCTAGCCGTAGTGTTTGCCCTAGATAAGTTCAGATCGTATATCATTGGATCTAGAGTGACTTTGTTTACTGACCACACCGCCATCAGGTACCTCATGTCAAAGAAGGATGCCAAGGCCAGACTTACTAGATGGATCCTTCTACTCCAGGAGTTCGACATTGAGATCAAGGATAAGCCTGGAGTCAAGAATGTGGTGGCGGATCATCTTTCCCGATTAGAGCAGCCTGAGGATTCTGAGTAGATTGATCCTATTCGATATACCTTCCCAGATGAGGCGATCCTTGCTATCGCCTCACTCCCGTGGTATGCCGATATTGTGAACTTTCTCGTTGCTGGGAAAGTCCCACAAGATTGGCCCAGGTAGAGGCTTGAGACCTTCCTTGCGAAGGCCAAGTCCTACCACTGGGAGGATCCCATCCTTTACCACGAAGGAGGGGATAGCATCTGGCGTCGGTGTATTCCTCAGGAGGAGCATCATAGTGTCCTCACTTACTGCCACAAGCTTGAGGCAGGAGGACATCATTCTGGGAGAAGAATGGCACAAAAAGTGCTCCAATACGGCTTGTGGTGGCCTACCCTCTTCAAGGACTCTGATGAGTTCGTGAAGAGGTGTACTGACTGTCAGAGGATGGGCACTTGTGGACAGCGTGATATGATGCCGATGCAGCCCATTCACTTCTGTGAGGTTTTTGACGCATGGGGCATCGATTTCATGGGTCCATTCCCTAAGAGTCAGGGATTTGAGTACATTCTGTTGGCCGTAGATTATGTTAGTCGTTGGGTTGAGGCTATCCCCGCCCGAGCCGCTGATGCGAGGACAGTTTGCAGATTTTTGAGGAAGCACATCATCATGCGATTCGGGGTTCCACGAGTTCTGATTTCTGATGGGGGGTCTCATTTCGTCAACGACCAGGTAAAGGCACTTGCTAGCGAGTTCAGCATAGACCATCGTGTTGCCACACCTTACCATCCACAGACGAATGGTCTAGCTGAGGTGTCGAATAGGGAGATCAAGAATATTTTGCAGAAAGTCGTCCGCCCTGACCGAAAGAATTGGTCACAGCTTTTGGACTCGGTCTTGTGGGCATATCGGACATCTTTCAAGACTCCATTGGGTACATCTCCCTTTCACCTCGTTTATGGCAAGCCATGCCATCTACCAGTTGAGCTGAGGCACAAGTCACTTTGGGCAGTTACAGATATCCTTATGGATCCAGATGGTGTAGGAGACCAGAGGAGGGCAGAGTTAGCCGCCCTGGAAGAGCTTAGAGATACAGCTTTCTCAAACAGCCTACATTATAAAGAGAAAGTGAAGGAGTGGCATGATTCTCATATCAGCCACAAGCATTTTGAGATTGGACAGAAAGTATGGTTGTTTGATGCAAGGCTACGATTATTTCCAGGAAAGCTACAGAGCAAATGGAAGGGACCTTACTTGGTCAGAAAGGTACACGATAACGGTAGCATTGATATATCTGAGTTATCTTCTGAGAGTACCTTTCGAGTGAACGGCCAGCGGCTCAAGACATTTCTAGATCATGAGCCGCGGGACGTTATTATTGCCGCTATTCATTTTGCGTGAGATGTGGTCTCTTGACTCACATCTTTTGCATCTCACGCCTGATTCTCACTGTTCTTCCGTCTGTATAGATCCAGTTGTCCATATCATTCTATTCTTTAGTCCCACATCCCTTTTCTCATCCTGTGATTATGCTATACTTAGGGTGTACTTTACCCTAAGTATAGGGGGGAATGTCAGACCTGCTAGTATTCTTTTCATTCTTTCTGCTCTTGTTTTTGCTGCCTATACTTAGGGATATTTTACCCTAAGTATAGGGGGGGCAGATTCTGTATCTTCTTCACTCGGCTTTCCCTTCATGTACAGCTTGCTATACTTAGGATTAGTTAATCCTAAGTATAGGGGGAGACCACCGAGTTCCTCTCATTCTATTCATTTATTCATTCCTGTACTTAGCCATTCCTTTTCACTTCCTTTTTACTAAGCACGAGTTATGTCTTCTTCATCGCTCTTGATCACTCTGAGGACATCGTTCGAGCTAAGTATAGGGGGGGTGTGTATATATTTCATATATACTTTAGCCATAACTCGTACTTTGTGTGAGTGTGTTAATAAATAAAATGGCTAAAAATCACAAAAATTTAAAAATTTTTCATGTACATAAACCTCTTTTATCTTGCACATACATAGCTAGTGTACAAAGTATTTTTGTAAAAATGATTTCAAAAATCTTTTGTATCAAAATTATGTATATAGTACAAAATTTTTCCAAAGTGTTTTGAAAATCAAAAGTTTGCAAAAATCTTGTGTAAATGTTTGTAAATATCTCTTTGCAAAACTTGCACCTCATGCATCATTTATTCATGATTTCAAAACATTTTTCAAAAATTTTGCATAACTGTAAAACATTTGTAAATAGCATCTTGTGTACATATATGTATATAGTTTTTCCTGGATAAGAGTTGACATTTAAACTAAGCCTGGAATTAAATTGAGAAATGGAGCTTGAAAAAGATCTTAATCCACTTAACTTTAAGAGGAACCTTATAGGACTTAGGGTTAAGGCTTTTCAGGTCCATAAGGACTTAATTCTTTGAGTCCACTAGGCTATGAGCATATGTCATCTTGATGAGCCTAAGTAGAGCACTTAACAACACACGCATGACTCTTAGAGACAATGGCTTGACTTGCACCTGCACTTACACATGGCTCTCCACGGATGAGGTGGTGAGGAGGCAGTTTCCTTTGGCTTGGGGTAGCATATGAGGGTAGTACTTCTAGGCGGAACCTCTCTTCTTCTTATAGTGAAGGAAGTGCACCTCAACTTGGTCTAGTGGTGATGAAGGCTAAAGACAGAAGCTGTGGGTAGCAATAAAGCTTCAAAAGAGGGATAGTCTACTGGCTCAAGAGGAAAATTTCTTATCTATGCTGCACCATGTAGATATGTTGTACAGAAGCACTTGAAAAAAAAATATATGCAAAAATGCAAAAAGAACTCCAAAAAAGTGGTGGGTCGGATTGAAAATTTAATAACTCCACCGGAGTGTACATAATCAAATAAAGCAAAAGCTTATGGTATCAATGGTACATCTCATGAAGCTTGCAGCGGGAGACTTAGCTACACTGGCTAAGCTTCCAAAACTCTATACTTCTACCCCCTCTTCTTGAGCCGGTTGCACTTGAACTTAGAAGGGAATACCCCGCTTCTCGAGGAAAGAGTTGCTAGACCGAGGCATTAGAGTTACCAGGTTGAGGGAGGCTGTTTCTTTGTTACTTCTGAGGTGGGGAGCCACATATCACTTACACCGCATGGAAAGATTCATGGTCATTAGAGTTCGTGTATGTAGACTTGTTCTGATCTGGTTTATTGAGGAGTCTTGCCCATAGATTGGTGGAACTTGGAGGCTGTTGAGTTTTAAGCTTAAGTCTAAATAAGGTTCCGACACATTAATAATCCAAAGATCTGATCGAGCTCCATATTTCAAGTTAATGAAGGAAAGTTTAATAATTCAACCTTGATCCATGTACATCCTCTTTTTCTTTTTCTTTTTCTTTCTTTTTCACTTCATTTTCAAATAAGTGTTTGCTAAGGGACTAGCAAAGTTAAAGCATAGGGGGTGATGAATACCCATTCATCACTCTTTATTCTCCTATTTTAGCTACAAAAACCTTTGCAAATACATGTAGATATGTGTAAATACAAATAATTACCAAAAGCATGCATTGTGTAAAAACCTGTAATTAGCATGTTTTTGTGCAAAAATAAAAGAATAAAGAGTAAAAAGAAAAAGAGGGAAATATTTAGAATAAATATTGAGCAACTTAACCCAAGGGAGGGCTCAGCATGGGCCTGACCGCATAAAAGCCAAAGTAGAGGGAGATAGGAGCTCATGTGTACATACTTTTGTAAATAAATAAAATTATATTTTCCTCACCCAAAAATATGCTTGTACATATTTTGTATATATTTAGAAACTCTTAAAAACAAAACAAAAAATTTAAAACAAACCAAAAAGACCAAAAATATCCCTCCACCATGTGCATAGACCATCACCCATGTATTTATTTAACCCTATAAATAAATAAAATTATTTTCTAAACTTTTTGTAAATATTCTATGTTACATATTGTAAATACATAAAATAACAAGAAACAAAACAAAAATCAAATAAAAATTACAAAATTAAAAATACAAAAATACATTGTATAGATACCATGTATATAAATGTATACAACTATTTATTTCACCCTTGTGTATAAATAATTAAAATAAAATAAAAATACCATTTTGTTCTTTATTTTATGATGTAAATAAATAAAATATAAAATGGGCATAAAAATACATAAAAATAACAAATAAAAAATCAAAAATTAAAATCTATATAGTGTACATATACCTATATATATAGCTACCCTATTTTTATTTCCAAAAATTAATTAAAAATCACCAAAAAAATAGAAAAAAATAAAAGAAAAATATTTCATGTTTTGAGTTTTTCTTAATTCGGCCTTTTTCTACCTTAAATTAAATAAACAAAAAAAAAATAAAAACGTGGCAGCTCCTGATTGGTCCACGGGGGATTGTTGACCCCGGTCAACTCCCCCGCGGACTCTTTCCTTTTGCGTCGACTCGCGCCCGACCCGACTTCGTCGATTTCTCCACGCGTCTCCAGCCTGTCGCCCCCGCGAACCCCGCGCCCGGATTCTTCGTCGTTCATCCGACATCCTCGCCAGATCCTTCACCGTGGGATCCACGCCTTCCATAGCCGCCTCCACTCAACCCTAATCGGCCCTGTCTCCATATATATCCCGACCTCCGCCGCCTCCGCGCCTCATCTTTGGCTCGCCACTTTCATTCCCGTGACCTCCAGAGCAATCACCGAGGTGACAGCTCGCGTTTGCCCCTGTTGCAGTGAGGAGAGGGTGCCCCGACCATCGATCCGGCAGCTTCGCGCCGCCGTGCTCCGCCGCTTGCAGGAGCTCGAGCCTCAGGCATTGACGCCCTTCGAGGCTACGACCGGGAGCTAGCTAAGCTCCAGCACAGTCTTCCGCACCACCCAGGTAGATCCTTTAGGCCATAGTTTAGCGTAAATCTCGATTTTTAGTTTACTGTTAGCGTAGCTCCGCCGCCGTCGCCAGCCACCTCTGATACCCCATCTGCCATTCCGACCCGACCATCATCTTCGCCAGACCTCTCCGCATCTTCTTCACCCATTCACCCAACCCAGATCGCATAGGATCTGGGAATCGAGCTCCTCCGCCGACCACCTTCGCCGGGGCTCTCCATTCCGACGCACCATGCACCTTCACGCCGCCTAACCGGGTCGAGGCAATTTGCCCTCGACCCGTGAGTCTTCTGGTTCGCTTTTCAGGTCAAGATAAGGGTCATCTGAGACCCTTCGCCATCCAGCCAGGAGACCCAGCTCCGCCGCCTTCGCTCGAGCTCCTCGGAGCTCGGCGTGCTCGTCGGAGACCACCAGCAGACGCGGGAGCCTTCCGCGATTCTTCTCCGACCTCCAGAAGGCTCTCCAGAGGACCCTAGCGCACGCACGAACCCGGCGAATCTCACCGGCGACCAGTTCTTCCAGGATCCTCCAGAACCGTCAGATTCTCCTCCTCGCTCCAGATCTGATCTGAACCATTCATCTGCGGAGCACTGCCACCATCCGATCATCCTGAGGATCGATCTTGACCGCTCGCGCAGAGAGAGAGGCACCAGCTAGCCTCAACCGTCAGATTCGCCACGCGTCCTCCTCTCAGCCGTCGATTCACCAAGAGTATCTCCACCACGCTTCGTCACCGTCAGATCTGCCACGTGGAATATTCTCCACCGTTCGATCAGGCCAGCCCTTCCAGAGTTAAAGTCGCCCCCGTTCTCCACCGTTGGATCAGCCACGTGGCGCACATCAGGCCGTCGATAATAATAAAAGGGGTAAATTCATCTTAGGCCCCTCTGTTTGTTTTATTTCATTTTAGTCCTGTAATTTTTAAATTAAGTTGTTTATTTTCTGGGATATTTGCACTAAGGACCTCGTACTTACTCTATTTGCACTTATACCCCTGTCTACGTGGACCACGTGCTTCGTCACGTGAACTTTATTGGGTCATTTGCAATATAAGCCATGTAGTTCTGGATGTTACGGATTGAATAAAAAGTTTTTGATATTTGCATTTATGCCCCTGTGAGCGTTTGATTTGCACATGTGCGTGTTTTAGTGGGATTTTTGCATTACAGGCCCTGGACTTTTTGGTACGAGTTACCAAAAGGTCCTCGGACTTGTTTTTCTTACATATAGGTCCCTGAGTGCCCCAGACACGCGCCTCGCGCGTGATTTCTTGGGTATTTTGCACCAGGACCCCAGAACTTTTGGGTATTTGCACTTTGGTCCCTGTGCACATTGCCCCTCCTTTATTTTTGAATAAAATATCAAATCACCTCCAAATTCGATGAAAATTTGACACATGACTCCTGCCATGGTGTAGGATTTTTGTGAATTTTTGAGGACATTTTTGATTTCATTTGCTATTTTTAAAAATTCAAAAACCCCTATTTTTGCTACTGTTTCGAGCCAAAAACCCCAAAAAAATATAAAAACCCTTTTAAAAATTCCATAAAACTTAGTTACTGTTTAGTTTGTGTTCCTTGATTTTCTAGCCAACTTTGGCTATTTTTCACTGCTTAAAAACACTAAAAATTCAAAAACACCTAAAAACTCATAAAAATCATAGCAAATAACTTAAAAACCCAAAAAAAATAATTTTGGAGCTCGAATTTTCCGCATTTTATCTAGTTTACAGGAAAATTACCTCCAGGCCTTCTTGAGATCCTTAAATATCTTATTTTTGGGTTTTGGGCCTGGCTGGACAGTACCTTCTATTTTTCTTACTGTTTGATTTTTAGAAAATAAAGTACACATTATAAAAATCCCAGAAATTCACCAAAAACACTTAAAAATCTAAAAAACATAAAAATATTTTTTCCTGAATTTTTGCTTGCTTTCTGGTGCATTAAATAATTTGATGAAGTGAGCTTGCTTGTGTTTTTACAATTTTCTTCATGTATTAAAAATTCTAAAAAAATTTATAAAAATTCAAAAACCACTAAAAAATTAGCTTTTCTGAAATTTGACTACTTAGTTTTTCAATCGTGCTCCTTGTGTTCGACCCTGGATCTCTATACCAGGTAAAAAGAATAGCGAAGACCGCTTACATTTCTTCATTCATTTTCTTGATTTTCCGAGTGGTTTTATCATTTTTCTCGATTGACCGCGCTTGGTGATTTGGGTCACAACGACCTTTTTTATTACATACTTAACCCAGTTGTCTGCTCGGATCTCCTCATGACCGAAGACGGGGCTGGGAAGCCGTCTGTGCCTCCTGGAGACACATGGGCTATGTCTTCAGGTCACTCAGCGTCTGTGCCATCTGATCCATCTGCGTGATGCCCTGGTACTGCTTCTTCTCAATCAGCTCGATACGGTCCAGCTTCTCGCTGATGATGCCCATATCTGCAGCTGTGGACTCGGTCTGTGCAGCTGTCGCAGATGAAGTGGAACGACCGACATCGACCCGTGCAATCCTCTGGTACTGCACGGTCTATGGCAGGGGCATCCCTTAGTGTAGAGTCGGGTCTGGGACATCACTGTATAGTTCTCGACCATCTTCTCGTAGATGGCCCAGACTAGATCCTCATCCTTGGCGAAGTAGGAACCACCACAAGAAGCATTCACCAGGCCCTGCAGCTCTGGTGTCAGCCCGCAAAAGAAGCTCTGAACTAGGTTCGACTTCATGATATCGTGGTGCAGGCATCTGTCGGTCAGCTCTCTGAACCTCTCCCATGCCTCGTGAAACTGCTCGTTGGGGAGCATGGAGAAGTTGCTGATCAGGGCCCTCGCTGCATTGGTCCGCCCGAGTGGATAGTACTTGTTCAAGTACTCGGTGCGGAGCAGCTCACAGGTGTATATGAATCTCCCTAAATGCTTCAGCCATTGGCTGCTCTGTCAGCGAGGGAGAAGTGGAAGGCAATCATCCAGATGGTGTCCTCGTCCACCTACCGATGGTGGACGGTGCTGCAGATCATCTCAAACTCCTGGAGATGTAGATGGGGCTCCTCTGTGGCGAGCCCGTGGAAGCATGGGAGAATATGAAGTGTCTGTGGGGGGGACTTGAATCCCCCACGATCGCTGGAAGAACCACCCACCGGTGTGTCAGTGTCGATCCGGGGTTGTACAACTCCCGCATCGGTCTCGGCAGCTCGGCCAGCTGAGCTGGCTCCTCTGCATGATCTGGGTTTCTCCGTCTCGCGTCTCGCGGCTGCTCTCATGTTGTCCTCAGCCTCTCCATCTCTCTCTTCATCTCCACCATGAAAGCTCCTTGATCCCGTATCTGTCCCTGCATAGTCTCGAGAGAAGCAAGCATGGTGGTGTTGATCGCACCCTGATCCAGTACGTACATGGTCGTCTCTGGCCTCTGACCCTCAGTGCGCTCCTTGCTGCTGGCCATGGTCTCTGCAAAGGCAAAAGACCCAACCTCAGGTACCGATAAATCATCTGTCTGTTGTCTCGCATCTGGCGCTGATATCTCAAGACTGGTAGATGGGTGGTCAAGGGGGAACAGGGTGGAATCGAACTCGAGTTCGGAGAGCGGGTCTTGGCTCTCGCGAACCAACCTAGATGAACGAGTCGGAGTGCTAAAAAGCGGTGCAGCCAGAGGCTGCCTAAGAGACCTCCTCCCATCATCTTGATCTGGCGAGTCGGGCGGATGAGATCTGGAAACACACACAATGAGCAAACAAACCCGAGTTCACCTACTCAACGCTGAGCTGAAGATCTTAAGAGAGCGGTTGATTACCTTGCCAATTTTGTTTAGGTGATAATGTCAGGATATCAGAGTGGTTACGCGAGCTGATGGGAATCTAATCCGCCTACCAGACTGTCCCATATAAAAGGCCGGTAGTCTGATCGGGGTTCGGATATGGCTCTAGCCTAGTTTGTGGGTCGCTCTCTCACTCATCCAAACCAGACAATGAGGGGGTTGCTCTCCCAAGATAAATTTTTAAGTGAGGTGTCTTTTAGGGTCAAGTGTGTTTAGCAGTCCCAATTTTATAGTATTTCTTTTTATAAGTTTTTCAAGAAATCAACGCCTAACGAATTTTTCAGTTCTCCTAGTTATTTAAGTCCGAAAACAGGGGGGAGAAGATGAAAAAGCCGATGCGCGATAAAATCAATGATGCATGCAGAGTAAGTGACGCGTACCTGTCTCCAGCAGTCTACATGCAGAGTGATCCACGCATAACTGTAAAGACTAATAAAACTACCTATATGATGCACGAGGAAAATGATCTTAGACAGAGCAATTCTAGACGTGAAGAACAATAGCCGGGTACTCAAACCTAAGTCCGGAGTCCTATATTGGGAGCCACTCGGTGTCCGCCACAATGGATCCTGCACGTGCTGTATGTGACTCCTAAGGCACGTGGACTAGAGTCTAAGTTATCCGACATTTCTTGTGATTTAATTAATTAAGTCCAATTATCGATCTATAGGTGCAGACAGATAATTAGGGATTAGGCCTTAATTAATTATGTCACAATCAATATAAAATCCTAAGCTAAGACTAAATTCGTGCAAATCAGATAAGCAGTAAATAAAATGCGATAAAAACAAAGCCGGCAAAAAACCGCGGTGAGGTCCCCCGAGCACACCGGTGCTCGGGAAAACAGACCCTGATAAATAACCAAAGTCCAAGTCTCTGTCCCTGTATTATTATAAATTAATGGTTTTGCAGAAAATAAAATTAGGCTAACTACGACTATCTACGCAGCTATTCCGCGGCTCCCGCACTCCTGGTCGGTTCCTCACGTCCTCCTGCGGCTCTATGCAGAAAAGAACCGCCTCCATATCCCGCGGTTGCTTCGGCTTCCAAAAAAGCCACCTCGATCCTCGGGCCCTCGTAAAAAAGCAAACAGAAATGTATCAGAAACAGTTATTATGAAAATATGCAAATGATATCAGAGAAAAATGTCTATACAACTATGCACAAAAGGCCACGAAAAATCTATATACTACAAAGCCGTGCTCCCCGGCAACGGTGCCATTCTTATGAGCCGAAAAATCTCACGAGACCCAAGTAGGGATAAAATCAATCAAGGGTCGTTGCGACCCGGATCTCGCAGATCGGACTCAACAAGAAAAATAAGAGACCACCATATCAGAAAATCAATCAATAAGCACGAATAACGGTCTTCTCTATTTATTTAACCTGGTATAGCGACCAGGGTCGAACTTGAGGAGCATGGATTGACTCAAAAGAGCCTACAAAGCAGTCAAAAGATAAAATAAAGAGAGAAAATATTTTTGGTGGATTTTAGGTGTTTTTAAATTTTTTTGTGTTTTTAATTATATAAGAAAATATAAGAAAATGGATAAAAGAGCAAATTTAACAATTTATTAAAAACTCCCAAAATTCTCAGAAAATTCAAATAAAATTATTTTTATGTTATTTTATAATTTTATGTGTTTTTGGTAATTTTATGGAAATTTTATAATTTTTAGTTGATTTTATAAAAATTGAAGAAGGGGAAAACAATGGTAAAATGTATAGTCAGATTTGATAGGCTAATTAAAAATAACTAATTAGCCTATAGAAATCTGATGGCAATTTTTATGAAAAATATATACAAAAATAAAGCTACAGAAAAGAGTGTGCATTTTTTTGAATTTTGCATAATGTTTAAGAATTTTAATAATATTTTTAGGGTTTTGAGATTTTTAGGGGTTTTATAAATCCAAATGACAGAAAAATTTAACAGAAGCTGGAAAACAACAAAAAAACAATCCCTAATTTTTTATAATTTTTGGAAAATATTTTATATTTTTTAGTTGATTTTCTATTCCAGATAGTAGCAAAAATACGTGGGCCCAAGTGCAATTTTTCCATGTGCGCGGGGACGTCTTTGTAATTTCAGAAACCTTGGAGGGGTTCCCTGTAAAATACACCAAGCGCGCCATGCGCTTGGAGGACCAAAATGAAAATTGCATTTCTTTCGGGGTCTTTGAGCAAAATACCCAGCACCTCACGTGCTAGGTACGCGAGGGCTAGGCTCGGGTCAGTCCTACAGGTTCGGGCCACGTGGACACTGCTGGAGGTTCGGCGCGAGGTTCGGTCCACCCAAGACTATAGGTTGGGTTGGAGGCTCGGGTCCACACGTGGCATCATCAGGGCCGTCCGATCAGGAGGATCAGATGGTGCCTGTACCTTCGTCTCCTCCGTAGGTCACTGGAGAAGGCGGGGCTCCGGTGACCTGCCCTTTTCTGCGCCCTGCTCCACGAGGCCATCTGAAGATAGGATGAGATGGTCGAGGTCCTCGCAAAGAAGCTGGTGGCGAGGCGGTGCTCCGGCAGCGAAAAGATCGGCAGATAAATGAGGGCTACCGATGGCGGAGCTGTCGATCGGAGCAGACGCGCAAGCTCCGGCCAATGACGATGAAAATACTTGAAAGCGTCAGTTTAGCCGAGGCACAGTGTACGTGCGTGTCTTGCGAGGTGAATGGTGGGTGAGCGAGGTCGTGGGGCGTAGGGAGCAATGGCCCGGAGCTTCTACTCCGGCGGTGTTGGAGCAGAAAGGGGTCGAAGTGAGGGGAGGTCCTGGAGAAGGGGAAGAAGGTCGGCGAGGTTGCTGGTGGCGTGGCGAAGCTAATAAGGTGTTCAGGTGAGGGTGTCAACGAGTGTAGAGGGAGGTAAAAATCGAAGAAAATAGAATAAAAAGCACCTCATCGGAGCGAGGTGTGGCAAAGGTAGCAGCTTGGGCTGAGGCTCCATGGGAGCCTCCGGTCGTCGCCCTCGAGGCCAGTTGTTGTCCTCGGAGCTCGGTGGATGCCAGAGATGCCCGATACGAGGCGGAGGGGCCGCGGGTCAACACCGAACCCAATCCATGATCGCCTCGACGTTCCGCCCCTCTGCTGTCACCGAAGGGGCGGAGGAAGCTAGGGGAAGGCCTAATAATGGTGGACATCTGTTCTGGTGGCGGGGGAGAGGGTTAAATAGGCAGAGGGTAGTCGGAGGTTACAGTCGTACGAGGCGTTTTTGAACGGGGTGTAAATGGGGGGGGGTAAATGCGAGGGGTGTTCATGGTGGCACGAGGATGGCGGAGTAACAGGCTATGTGTGGGAGGCATTAGGAGAGGAGGAAGGAGGCTGGAGCGTCGGCCGGAAATTGAAGGGGGCGGAGGGTGCGCGAGGTCAAACGGATGGGGAGGGGGGTTACGGAGGTTGACGATGGTGGAGGACCATTGGAGCGCTTGCGGAGGGCCACGATAGATCCTTAGGATCTGATCGTGTGGCTAGGAGAGAGGCGGCGTGAATGGTTAGGATGGAGGTATGGGGGAGATCTAGGGCAGGAAACGAAGGGGTGACGTGGCACATAGGTAGGCGTTAGATGGGATACGATCGAACGGTGGAGGTAGAAGGGAGACGTGGCAGGTTGATAGGCGATGGATGAGGAGGTGATCGGACGGCTGTGGATGGGGCATGAAGTAACGGTGGAGATCTGATATGAGATCAGATCCAAGGGCTAAAAGTGAGGCGGTGATGAAGGGCTCGGATGCAGGCGGGAAGGAGAGGATCCGACGGCCCAGATTGGGCACTGGGTGGCGCGAGAAGAAGCAAGCCGCGTGGCGGCTCCAGAGAGCGCCACGTGGCCCAATCAGAGAAAATCAAATAAGAATACAAAGAAAATTACAAAAGAAATAGTTAGAGACCGAATTAGGAAAAAGTCAAAACATAAAAGTTGCTCGTCTCGACGAGATCTACAACTTTCATGTTGGTCAAAAAGCCAAAAGAGGTCAACTGTACAAAATCTATTTTGGGGGGTATTTTTAAGGGGATAAAAACACTGATTTTACGGTTTTGAGATGTTTTTGTATTTTTTTAGTGTTTTTAATGGTCAGTGAATTATAGACAATTATTCTACCTAATTTTTAGGGGTTTTTGAGGATAAAATAATTAAAAGAAAATAAAAGGGACTAAAAACAATAATTTAATGGTGAAATATACACAATATACTACAGGATAAAAATAAAGAATTAAAGGGTCATTTTATTGGATTGATTAAGCAGGGGGTTTAATTAGTGGCTTTTAGCATGATGAATACGAGATTCATCAGCAAGATATTAGGTGTGGGGACTTAGCTAATTATGTCACAATCAATAAAAACTCCTAAATCTAGGGGCTAAATCTGCGTGAATCAAGCAAAAAGTAAAATCAGAAAAACTGTGAGAAAAGCACGAAAAACCGATGAGGCCTCTAAGGGAACAATCCCTCGGGCAATGGACCTCGTGAAGTGTAGTGTCCAAGTCCAAATTATTACAAGTTAGAGTCACTCTCTCACTTCAAATTACACAAGTATATGCAGTAAAATAAATAGAGCTAATCTACAAAATTCTCTAAGTCTCCCTAGTGCCAAGGTAGCAAGCCGAAGCTGGCCTCACGTGGATCCGTAAGTTCCTAGAGTAGAGCGCCTCCCTCGATCTGTGGTACCTCACACAAAGTCAACAAAGAGAGGAGGTTAGATAGCTCAACAAGATGTATCAACAAATGAGAGAGATAAAAATGTAGACAAGCAATCACAATCAATTACAAAGAAATCCAATCTATACGTTCTTGCTCCCGGCAACGATGCCATTTGATAAATCCAAAAATCGTGCGGTCGTGTATTCCACACAAGGCAGAAACACAGTCAATGCGTTGACTGCTAAGAAATCTGAATTTAATCAACAATTAACCTACAAATAATATCAAGCAATGGAAATCAAAGTGTGGAGTTAAAATTTATTATAACTCTACAAAATATGTGTATAGGGCAAGTAATGTAGAGTGTTGAACATAGGAAGCTAACAAGTAGATCGGGGCAATCAAGCTCAAATGCGAATGTGATGTATTTTTCTATACAAGTGCTATTTTTTGTGGGGATTTAAATTTTTATTTTTATTTGATTTTTAAATATTCAAATGTTTTTTGTAGTTTTATATTTATAATAAATTTATAGTAATAATAATATAAATAATAACGATAGAGATATATAGATATCTGGATCTACTAAGAGAGAGATATAAATGAAAGAAATAAAGAAAATATTTTTTTATTTTTTTAAATAAGTCAAATAAATTTAAAATAAATATTATAAAATATTTTTGGTGTTTTAATTAATTTTACAAATGTTTTTAGATTTTTTTTGAAAAGACATGTAATAAAACAGGCAATTCTAAACTAGCAAAAATAAGGCAAATAGGATACTTAAAAAAATACTACCAATAGTTCAAAATGAAGTCCTAAAATTATATCTATACTTTTCCTAGATAGAGAAAATTATATCGAAGAAAACATGACTTTGTTTTTGGGTTTTTAACACTATTTCAATTTTTTATGATTTTTGTAAATTTTGAAGTGTTTTTGGGTTTTTAGACACTAGACCTAATATTACTGAATTCCTTTCGGATATGATATTGATATAGATGAGAGAAAGGTACAATACTTTTTGGTATTTTTATGAAATGTAATGAGTATACTAACAATAAAAGACATCAGGAAGGTAGAAATGATGTTTTTGATTTTTTTTGACTACTCAAATAATAGGATAAAATAAAATAAAAATCTTTGATTATAGAACAAACTCAAGGGCACACGGACATATTTTTAGATTTTCGAATAGATAAAAGGTGCTCCATAAATAAATCAATCACTCAAAATATTGTAGAAATTCTACAGTACACAAACCATAATATCTTTCGATGTAATTTGAATACAAATTCGACCTCATTAGTTTCTATAACTATTCAAAAATGAACAAGTGATATCAAGTATTGAAGAGTTATTGACAAAATACACCAAATCAGTATCCTGAGTTCACAAATTCACCATTAATAGTTCATACATCAGAATATTTTGAAATTTGGATACTATGTAGATCTTTAAAGCAGCTTTCTAACAAAACAACTCGCATGAAATGGAGCTCAAATGAATGATTTATGAGCATTTAAGTGCAGAGGTACATCTGCAATAGTAAGTACGAAACTGCAGTTTAAAATAGAGCCCAAAAAGTTTCTGAAATATCCCAAAAGTGTAGGGCATGGTCGCAATACTTTTCACTTATCCACGTGGCATTCAAAGGCTCTTAGAGGGCTGGGGACACACATAAAATGCCAGAAGTAAAGGGGTGCGTGTTCAAGATTTCTACCCCTTGGATGGATGGTCGAGATTAGAAGGAGAGGGGCAGATCCAATGGTGGTTGCTATCCGCCCCTCCCTTCTTCTTCCTTTGGACAGCAAAAAGAAGAAGGACGATCTGAGGGTTGATGACGCGCGACGGTGTGAAGGTGCTCCGATGTACTTGCAATTAGAAGAAGGGCTCGAGTATAAAACTTGACCAAGATGTTAGGTACACAAAAAATGGGGTATGAATGGATTTTCCTTCAATTTGGTGAGGGGAGAAGGAGGTGCTCCAGCCACCGTATGTGATCGAAGATGGAGGGGGTTGTGTGGGAGAATACGCAGAATAGTGGAGGATGGCAGTGGTGAGATGTGAGCTGCGTCGAGGAGGATGAATGATAGTTGAAATGATGGGTTGGAAGCTCGCCGGAGCTTGCTCCGGTGAGGGGTGAACTGGGTGATTAAGTGACTAAAGAGCAAGGAAACAAAATGCTAGAATAAATCTATGATATGCAGGTGAGTAAAGAACAATGAAACAAGCAAAAAAAATAACCTCGATAGGCCTAGAAACGAGGAAGGTGGAACCACGACGGCCGGTGGCCGGAGGTGGGGGTGGAGCTGGCATTTGACTCACCTAACTGCACCTCCGAGGAGCTGGAGAGCTCACTGTCACTTCACTCTATCTTGAGATCCAAGAAGGGTGGCCAAAATGGGTCCAAGAGGGTTCAAAAAATGAATGGAAAGCAGATGGGGTGTTTTGTACATGTGAGGGGGGCGGCTCCAAAGAACGATGGAGATCAAGAGAATCGTTGATCCAATCCTCCAAGCAACCTCTAGGCGTGTATTAGGGTACTTTCAGGAGAAAAAGATTTAACGAAAGCTTAGCGATTGGGTGAAAGGATCGTCTTTGAAAAATATGAGAAAATGGACAAAAACCAATGTTCTGCCGCACAACAGAGGGAGGTCAGACAACGTGATGAACATGCTCCAAGGATCGAAGAAAATCTAGTGAATCCATGATACAATCTTCAAGATATACATGGGTGTGTATGGTGGATGTAAGGGGAGAAAAAGTCAAGAAAACCGCATCGCGAAACGATGCAAGATGCGTCTTCCAAAAATTGGCGAAAATGACCTAAAACGTAGTTGACACTCCTGGTTGGTCCACGTCAACCAACCAGGAAAAAGCTTGGAGAAATTATTTCAAAAATCAATTAAAAAATAAAAAGAGATTTTATTAGTTTTGGTTATAAAAAATATCTATAAATTTATAAAGTATTTTATTATGATTTTTATTTATTTTTTAGAGGTTGAAAAATACAAGTTCCCTTTTAAAGGCTATATAGGTATATTCTTCTATATATTTTAATATTTTATATTTATTTTGTATTTTCAATTTTATTAATTTTATTTATTAATTTAAAAATTTATAACTTAATTTTATATACTTAAATATATTTTTATTTTATTTTTATGATGTATTATATACAATTAAATAAATAGATATATAGTCTATATAGGTATATTTATCGATATTATACCTATATATTTTCTACTTTTATTTTATTTTGTGTTTTCTTTATGTTTTTATTCCTGTTTAAATTTTCATATATATTATACTTACAAATTAATACAATATATTAAATAATAAAAATAATGAATAATAAATAAAATGAATATTTTAATCGATATAGTTATACAGTAGTGGTCCAAAACTCAACTTTCACATCATAACTCCAAAAAATATGAAATTACTTTCATTAAATAGATTATTAAAAATTATATACAATTACAGGTGAGTTTGAGAGATTTTAAGTTTTTATTTGAGAGATACATGTCTCGGAAGTTGGGATTTTGGAATCTTATCCAGATCATAACTTTTTATCTATATATTATTTTTAGGTGAAATCAATTTTTTTATTTTTCTATATTTAATTATCTACAACATTCATGTACAACATTTCTTCATTTGAAATATAAAAAGTGGAACTAAAAATAAGTCCTAAAATGAATAAAGAATGAATTAAATAAAAGGGATTTTTATTGGTATTTTGGCCCTTATCTCCCCTTACTTTATTCCTTGTTGACCTATTCATCTAGATGCCGAGGTCTCGGGGTTTCGGGTCATAAAATATTTACAATATTTTATTTTTTTCTTTTCTTTTCTTTATTCTATAATTTTGGCTTTAAAAAGCTTATTTTATACACTATTTGCACACACATGCATGAATGCTAAAATGCAGGAATTAAGGGTATTTACATGTATTTACTAGGGTTTTTGAGGCCAAAATGATAGAATAAAGATAATGAAATGGAGGTTCATCAGCATACATCATCAGGTTACTATTCCATATCATTCTCAAACGAATGGTCTATAGTCGAGGTCTCGAATAGGGAGATAAAAATGATCTTATAGAAGGTTATTCGTCCAGATCGAAAGGATTGCTCACAGCTTTTGGACTCAGTTCTTCGAGCATATAGAACATCCTTTAAGACTCCATTGGGTACATCTCCCTTTTGACTCATTTATGGAAAGCCATGCCACTTACATGTTGAGATCAAGCATCGACCTTTGTAGGCAGTGAAAGAAGTAATCTTTAATCTAGATGATGTGGGAGATCAGAGGCAAACAGAACTGGAATCCCTGGAGGAATTAAGATACGGAGCCTTCACGAGTAGTATACATTATAAGGAACAGATGAAAGATTGGCATGATTCTCACATCAGCCACAAGAAGTTTGAGACTAATAAGAAAGTCTGGCTATTCGATGCAAGATCAAAGCTATTTTCAAGGAAACTTCAGAGTAAGTGGAAAGGCACGTATCTTGTGTGAAAGGTGTACAACAACGGTAGTATCTACATATCTGAGTTATCGTTTGAATCCACCTTTCGCGTTAATGGTCAGCGGTTGAAACCTTTTCTTGATCATGAGTCACCAATCATTGAGGTTGCTCCTATCCATTTTGTATGAGATGTATTCTTCAATCTTCGCACTCTGCATCTCATGCATGCTTTTCACAATATGCTTTATACATATGTGTTTTCGATTTTTCTCTTTCATTCTTCCATCGTTTGTCTTACACCCTTAGGTTTCATCTAAATTTTTGTTATACTTAGGATGTAATTTTTCGTAAGTATAGGGTGGTGTAGACACCGTTTTGCTCATATCGTTCTGTTCTATTACCCCTGTCGTTGCTTATACTTAGGGTGTGGTTTACCCTAAGTATGGGGCGGGGAAGGGTAATAATGCTCATTATCGTGTTTTGATCGTTTTCGATTTTTTGTTTTTTCTCTCTCTCTCTCTTGTCCCTCACATGTTGATATTCTCTATATTTAGGGATATTTTACCCTATGTATAGGGGGGACAAGCCAAGCCGTTGGGTATGTACATTCTCTTGACCTTTATCATTGTCAATTTTGAGTCTACTATCCTTAGGATTACAAAATCCTAAGTATAGAGAGGATGATTGACTTCTATTCTTTATTCCTTATTCTTTCAGTCATTGTAGTATAGGATTCTTTTCACCAATCTATACTTAGTCTAAGTTATGTCTTCCTTTGTTGTTTCTTTGGTCACTATGAGGACATAGTTCATGCCTCGTATATATATTCTATATATACTATAGAAACCATAACTCGTACTTTATTTTATTTTTAATAATATGACTCTCTAAAAGTATGGGTGTATATTTTGGGGTTTTAAAAGCTGTAAGAAAATCATAAATATGTCTTAATAAAAAAGTTTAAAAATTGTATTAAAAACGTTGTGAAATTCTTGGATAAAATCCTTAAAAAAATGTAAATAAATTTTTGTAAAATCTTATATAAAAACTGTATAATCTTGTATATAAAAATGTATATAAAATCTTTGTAAAATATACCTAATATGTATAAAATTTGTGTAAATCAAATTAATCCACTAACTTTTTCAAAAGACCTTAAAAATTGAAAATTTCTAACATTCAATATAATTTGTAAAATCATTAAAATTACTTCAAATATTTAAGCAAGAAAATCCGCTTCATAAAAAAATGATTGCATCCATTAGCATTTTCAGAACAAGTCTGATTCTTGAACCGAATGGATCTAAGTCCGAGAGATGGGGCTTGGTTTAGGCCTTAATCAAATTAATTCTATTAGGGACTTTTTAGAAACTAGAATTAAGATTCTTTAGGTCTTTTAGACTTAATCTTTAGGTTCGATGAGATCGTGTTCGGAATTCAATTTGAATGTGCCTAAGTAGGACACCTGGTGTCATCCGTTTAACTCTTCCTTGTTTGAACCAATTTTGAACTCATGTAGTCTACACTTAGCTCAACTTGTATGGGGATGCGAAGGGCAATCCATTTTAGTGGTGCATTTCCATCCTTATCTAGTGACGTTGACGTATAAATACAGGAGAGATTGGGGTTAAAATAAAGGTTTGGATGAGGGAAGGATCTGTTGGCACAATTTTTCTAAGAGCCCAAAAAATGGACGGAATGATTGGGGCATAAAATATCTATGTAGTGCAACAACAATTATTTCTACCAAAAAGAAGCCAAATACACCAAATACAAATTCGACCACAATGGTCTAAGCTTTAGAAAGCCTACATTATCTTAGTGGAGACTTGGCTAAACTGGCCGGCTTCACAGGAGATATAATTACACCGATCACACTCCAGTTCTCTTCTCATTCTTCTTACTTCTTCCTATACTTGATTGTGTACACATCACGACCTGACCTTAGAAGGAAATACTCCCTCCTCGATGATTGAGTAGCTAGATGAGGACTCAATGGGAGTGTATTATTGGGATTGGCAGTTTCTTCGCTTCTAAAAGTAAGAAAAGCTAAAACCTTTCACATACAATACATATTTCTTTCAAAGATGAAAAGTTTACGTTACGGATAGGTGGATCTGAGCTCGATGTTGAGGTGAACCTAGATAAGGATTTGTGGAAATTGGGGGATGTCGAGGCTTTAAATCCTAATTCTAATAGAGTCTCGACACATTAATAATTCAAAGTTCTAAATTTTGAGGTTAAGTGAGATTCGATTTAAAGAAACAAACATGTTCTAAGTTCTTTTATTTTCCTTTTCTTTTTTCTTTTTCTTGCACTTATTTATAGAATAAGTGTTTTCTAAGGGAATAGCAAAGGTAAAGTACATGGGAATGATGAATCTATGATTCAATACCGTTATTCTTTCACTTTGGCGAAAATCCTTAGTAAAATAATGTAAATAGTCATTAATTCTAATTAATTAAGAATCTAACCATAAATGTTAATATTATGTATTTAACACTTATTTTACCCAAAATAAAAGAATAAAGAGAAAAAATAAAATAAAAAGAAAAGAAGGATAAACATAATTATGTACAAACTGATCCTAACACCGAGACAAGTCAATATAGACTTGGTCTACCAAATAAATAAGTAGGGGGAGATAAGGATCCTAACATATAAAAATGAAAGAAATCCGAGATAAAAAAATACAATTTATCCATTTTCCATATTACAAATATCTCACCTATTTTATTTATCACTTAGATAACCCAAATCAAATTACTTTCTTAACAAAAGTTGTTCACAAAAATATATATTATCTTATAAAAATATTAGAAAATTCATTCAATACAAAAACAAAATATTATAATGAACCGAAAAGGCATAAAAGCTGACTTCTGAGGTTCATAAATATTTGTAGAAAACTCCAAATGGACCAAACTCACTTTTAAACTTCGTTTTATACATAATAATATTCATAGAAATCCAAATGAAATTAGAATAAAAGGGCAAGTTAAGACGGTTGGGGCCATTGTATATATGTACTATATGTAGAAACTTCCGATGTTTTTAATTAATTAACTATAAATCTGATTAACTTAATTTATTTTCTAGAATTATTCTAGAAATGTATAAAAAATATAACTTAAATCAAAATGCCAATAAGCTCGAGGCCACGAAGCCGTTATCTAAATTTTCTGGACCTCATAACTCAGTCGTATGAATCTGAATTAGGCAAACTAAGTCTTAAAATTCATATTATTTAATTATCTACAAATGACACTAATTTCGCTAAAATCGAAGTCCGTATGCAAATTTGAGTTTCGGGATTGTATTGGTATATTATACAAGGTACCATAATTTATATTATTATTTATTATATTAATACCCTAATATTAAATTAAACTAAATAATAACCTATTAATTTATTC
The DNA here is from genome assembly GCA_037367405.1 of Ottelia alismoides. Lineage (NCBI taxonomy): Eukaryota > Viridiplantae > Streptophyta > Magnoliopsida > Alismatales > Hydrocharitaceae > Ottelia > Ottelia alismoides. The sequence goes on along the minus strand of JAZKJV010007582.1, from coordinate 829,767 downwards.
ATTTATTTTTCTTATTAATTATTTATTTAAGACATTATTTAATTATATACTTAATTATTTAATAAATTATTAATTTAATTAATTCCTTATTTAAGTACATAATTATATATTTAGTTATACCTTAATTAACTTAATTAGTTATTAAGTATTTAATTATCTATTTAATTATTAATTAGTTAATACTTTATTAATTAATTTAATTATTTATTTATTCTTTTATTTTCTCTCTCTCTCCTTTTTCCTTCCTCCTTCTCCCCAATCTCTTCCCCTTCACCCGACGTCGCTGCCTCTCTCCCCTTCTCCTCCTCCTTCATCCAACCGACGACCGTTAGGCCGATAGACTAACAACCCTGCGGTGCCACCACTACCTCACCGGTGACGACACCTGGTTCCTTGCCATTTAAGTTTTCTTCCCTCTTTATAGGTTCGCAGTAGCCCCCGTTAAGGGACAACATCTGTCATTCCCTTTTCTCCACAGCTCCAGTGGCGAGAGGACTTGTGATAAAGGTTGTCTCTACCGCACATCAAGCAACTGTAAGGAGCGGCACAGTCATCGAGTCGTCAGTGTGAGCTTCTCTGTCGCGATAAGCCTCTACGCATGCCGCCTCGTTGCATGTGATAACCCCTCGAAGCTCTGATGAGCTCTAATCCACAGACAATCATCCATAACGTCACCCGCTTGTATCAAGGTTAGCATTCTAATTCTCTTCTGATTTCTCATCTTCTCTTTCCAATTCTCTCCTCAATCCCTCTCATATTCTTCTATTTCCAATTTTTGAAATCAAACCGACTCATTTTGTCCTATCATCGCATCACCTTCTTAATCCTGCCATATCTACTGATTTCTGTTTGATCCTACCTGAACCATCTTCGAGCATCGCCGCATTTCAACTATACTCGCTTCTCAAACTTCATTCGCCCCTGAGCACCTCAGATATAAGCAAGATCTGAGATACGATCCCTCCTCACCATCTTTCTAGGATTGCTTATCCACTCACCACCTTCTATTCTAAATCTAGACCGAGATTTCGATCTCGAGTCATGTGATGTAATTGTAGGTGCAGGTTCTTCATTAGAGATTAACATCGAAGCACCTGTAACAACTGCCTAGAACCTCCATATCTTAAACATCTGCAGCAGATCGTCACCTGTAGAAAAAAATGAGGAAGTCGAACATTGTTGATCACATGGAGATCAGTCTACACCATCATCCGGTTTGATAACCATATTCTGGAGATACTCAGATCTGAGATTGGCCGCTGAAGAGAGATATGCCCAATCACATCACCTAGAGCATCTTAGCTCCAAGCAAGTGGGGGGAAGAGCAAGGCCCTGCACGGTAACTGCATGATGAAAATAAGATCAACGGCTTGTGTTAAGCCATGTGTCGCCACCACCTTAAACCCATCGCCCCACTGCTTAAGGTACGCACACGCTTGTGCATTGGAATATTTTGACAAATTTGCAGTAAACCCCCTATGCTTTTCTGCTATTCATAAGGCTGCTAATTGAGTTGAATCATTCGAAATTGATTAGGATTCATTCGATAAAAATTCGAAAAAAGTTCGATTCTAAATCAAATGAACTGAATTTGAATTTAACTTGTGGATTTGATTCTCAAATGAATCGAATCTGAATTCACTTGGATTCGTTCGATAAAAATTCGATTCGATTCGATACACACATATATAATATGATATGGACCATTATATATATGTAAATAAATGTAGTATATATTTTTTAAAATTCCCACAAATGATACGCAACTTAATATAATAAATAAAATTTTTCATCACCTTATACTAAACATCCCAATTTTGAGATGCCTATTACATACACCATACCCCCTCTTTACTCCCTCGAATTCTCTCTCCCCCTGTCACTCATGTGAAAAAATCCTATCATTTTCTTTTGCTCTCCAATGCCGCCAACTCCAACTTCTCGCCCATGCTCGCTATCTCCAACGTTGCTAGCTCTAGTCTCTCGCTATTGCTTGCTCTCTCTAGCGTCGTCGGCTCCAACCTCCCACTTCTTCTCGCTCTCTCCAATGCCGTCAGCTCTAGTCTCCCGCTCTTGCTCGCTCCCACCACTGACAACTCCACTCTCCCAGTTGCCAACCTCACCACCAACTCCCACTCTTCCCCGTCTTCGACAACGACACCAGTTCTAGACTCACCAACGTCGCCATCATCTCTCCATCACCCCCTCCCCCCCGCAACTACTAGTATTAACACACGCCCCTTTTTACCCAAAAAACTTAAGATTTAGGTTCTATCCATATAATTTATGTTATTCTAAAATACATCATCTATAAATAAACACATACTAAATTTTTAAAAATCATCCCGATGTCATAGATTTCAAATTTCTAATAATATTTTCCTTAATCACACTCTTAATCCTCCCATCTATCGTAATATCCAGATCTTATGATAAGGACAACCAAGCATTTGAATACAAATAATATCTTAGAGACAATTAAGGTATGAACAGATTCATGGATTTCGAGCTTTGCCTAAATGACTAAATGTGCAAAAGATCATAACTGCAACTAAATTCCATTTCTCATCAAGATTACACCGAGACTAGGTTATCAAGAAGAAAATATCATCATAATCTTTAATAAGCCAAACTATGCGCCCATAAGAATGCATTGAAATGAGGTAAGTATGAACTGTTCATGATTTATGTAGAAAAAATGTTACATAATAGAAATTTGAAGATCAAGCCATACCAAATGAGTTCTTAGTCAGGTCTGTCGGTTTTTATACACCTCAGATGTGGGAAGTCACAGTTCACGTCGATCTTTTAAGATTTTTATGGAATTTAGTGATTATTTTTTCTTAGATATCATGGAGATAGGTTACAATGGGGGGCAATATATAGAAGATTCTTCAGAGAAACGTGGAACACAATCTTCTGGTTATTGTTTTGGACATGTATATCAATTAATCTATATTTTGTATTTCTATATTGGTATGGAATTTAAAATATAGTTGAGTATTTGTTTTCATTGCGTTTTTAGAAGTCTAATTCAAACATACCATCTTCTTTAGATATGATCCATAAGAGGTCATTGGCCATGATGATGATGTTAATGAAAAAGTGGAAAAAGATGGTGAAGAAATAGAAATTTGATTCCTGAAATAATTAACAAGATTGATAGAAAGAAAAGACCAATGATTTGTGAATAATTTACCAAAGAGAATGAGAAAGCAAAATGAGGATTGCAAAAGAAAAATCAATGGTTTATCAAAATGTCAATAGTTATTTTTTCTTTATATCTTCAATTCACCATAGGTACAAAAAAGCAAATGAGGATTGCAAGAGACACACACGAATGCCAAAAGTTAGGTAATTTAATGTAATTTATTTTATCTATTGAATTTTACCATTTTTGGTAAAAGTTTTTTACTTTCATTAATTAATTTGTTCACAAACTTGTAGCACAAAGTCTATTCAATTCTTTGAAACTTAGAATATTATTAATATAATTATTTTATTAACGGTTACATTATTAAATAAAATTCTAATTCGATATAAAATGAATCGAATTTGAATATTCGAAACTCCAAATGAATTGAATTTGAATCTAGATTAGAAATTCATTTAATATTCGATTCGAATTCGGATTCGAGAATTTTATAATGAATTGAATCTGAATCTAGGTGGATTCGAATGTATTCGATTCGATTAGCACCCCTAGCTATTCACGAACAGGTCTAGGAAGAGCAGCTGAGGCACGTGGATTCTGAACATTTTGCAAAAAAAGTCCCAGTGTTTCTCTATAATTCTTAGCAGGTTCTTTGTAGTTGAGCATCACGTGATGGTCACAAGCCTACTAGAATAATTGCATGTGAGGTCCTTCAGTTCTGCATATCTACACATGTCCCATAGTTTTTAGTATTTTACATTTATATCCTTATCGTAATCTATAAACCATATACATACTAATGCATACTAAATAAAAAATATAAAATATAAAAATACAAATACATATAAATATCATAAACTATACTAAATATAGAATAAAACTAGTTTTTAAAAATAAACATAATTTTTTATTTTAATAAATAATTTTAAAACACTTTAAAAATATAACAAACTTTGAAAATTCATAAAAAAATATATAAACATCTTTAAAAATACTATATAGATGCAACCACCTGGTTACATAGTCATGGGGAAGTGTATATGACGATTTCACATGACCATATGTGGATTGAAGCAGAGTCATCATGGATGGTTTGACAGACTTACCACTAAGATCAACACTCTTGGCTTTTGTAGGATGTCATCTAAATATTCTGTCTTCGTTAGACGATGGTCTACTGGCATCGTTATACTTGTGATCTTTGTTGATGATGCGGTTGTCACTTGAGAAGATGTTGACATTTCAGAGACCAAGATCTTACTTCATATTGTCTTTGTCACAAAGGATCTTGGCCAACTATGTTACTTTCTTAGTATCGATGTAATATACACTACATGGGACTCTATCTCTCATGGATGAAGTATTGCCTAGACATTCTTACTGAGGTTGGACTACTTGGACGCAAGCCACCTGACATCCTTGTAGAAGTGAAGAAATATTCCACATCTACTGCTCCCACTTTTGAGGATACGACTTTGTATAAAAGCCTAGTGGGTAAACTTCTCTATCTTTCTGTTACTAGTCCAGATATATCATACGCTGTGAGCAGAGCCAATCAACATATGGAGAGGCTCCTTTACTGTCATTGATATGATGTTCCTTGATCCTTTGATATTGGAAGGAATCTCTGACCGTGGACTCTTCTATGGAGGCCAATTGTCACATTGATATCTCCTCTTATATAAATGCTGACTATGCCAATTCACCTGAGCAACTACGGGCCATGCCATGCTCAGTAGGGGCAAACTAGTTACTTGGCAAAGAAAGAAGCGAACAATGGTCTCCAGATCGAGTGTTGATGCAGAATAGATGACAATGCCTCAAGTCAACTATGAGATCACATGGCCTGTCTCCTTTTTACAAGAACTTGGACTTTCTATTCCAGAGAGCCAAATACACACATACACGTCATCTTGCTTCCACAAAGCATTGTCCCATGTCTTGTATGTCGACTCTGCCTTTGTCAGAATGTGTTCCTTGTTGCATTGCATAGACTACAACTCATAGTTAATCTCATCCATCTTTGCGATGGGAGTTGGGCTCATGAAGGCACCAGATGAAGAAAAGACATCACCCTTTTTTTCTGACATGATGAAAGGTAGAAAATAGAACACGATCGGGGAAGTAGACTAAATCAAACAAGTATACATGATCATATGAAGGAATGGTTGTACGTGTAGACTCATACAACCATCCTCATTACTCAAGTCACGCTAGGCCTGAAAAACAAGATTTATAGAGTTGAAATCTCGTTTTTTGGTCAAAATCAGAACGTTTCAAATTACAGTTTGGTCAAGGAGAGGAGAAAAATATCCACATGGACCCGAAAAGGTGTCGCTGCAACTCACATGACTCTACAAGGGTTGGCAGCACACGTAGGGGGCAGTAGGGCCCCTATAGATGGTTGGGGTCGCTGTGCAGTGGCACGTTCAGATGAAAAAGGGGTGGTAGCAACTCCATATAGAAAGGAAGAGGGGGCGACGACGTCCTCGTGGAATGAAATTGATAGGCGGTGGTGGTGCCGTGGAGATAGGAAGCATCGGGTGAGGTCTAGGGCTTGAGGACTCTCACTCTGATACCATGTGGTTTCGAGCTTCGACCAGGAACATGTAGCAGGGGATTACTAGTTTCAGGGGATTGAGAGGAGCAAAAGACAATATGCGAAAATGAAATAAAATAGATAAATTTTGATATGACCATCTAAAGGTAAATTGGTTATTTTTTAACAGATATCACTACAAATTTAATCAAAGACGGTATTCTGGTATAAAAACGTCCTTCTAGATCAAATCAAGGATGACATTTGCTTTAACGTCAAAATTTTCCTACTTCACAGATGTTCATACATTAACGTCGAGCATAAAAAGCAGAAGTCGACATTTTATTTAATTAATTGTCGTAAAAGTAATGTTTGTTGAAAGGTTGCATAACTTGTGTTCCTTCTTAGATTACAAAGCCGTCGGTTCCTCTTCCATGCATTACAACATACAGACACCCTTTAAATCCATCTATCAAATCTGTATCTCTTCCCCCATTCCTATGCTATCATCTACGGTTTGTTACAAGCTCAGCACGGAAGCGAAAAGAAGCGCCATCTGTGGTTTCCTGGAGAAAGAGACGAGCGGACGATGTTGTTGTGGGAGGTGTGGGCTGTTGGACATAGAGAGGCGGCACGTTGGGCTACCTCAAGCAGAAAGGGCGGTGCAAAGGATCGTATTGGCTGATGGTGCAGGGCTACAACTGGTGGGTGGCGAAATGGAAAGATGATAGGAGGGTAGTGTTGGGCCACCGCTCAGGGCTACAATAGAGGGTGATACGGTGACAAAGAAGGAGCAGGGTAGTGGGTAAACTTCTCTATCTTTCTGTTACGAGGCCATATATATCATATGTTGTGAGCAGAGCCAACCAACATATGGAGATGCTCATTTACTGTCATTGATAGGAATTTCTTTGATCCTTCTATATTTGAAGGAAACTCTGACCGTGGACTCTTCCATGGGGCCCAATGGTCACATTGATATCTCCTTTTATATAGATGCCAACTATGCCAATTCACCGAGCAACTATGGGTTATGTCATTTTCAGTGGGAGCAAACTGGTTACTTTGCATAGAAAGAAGCGAACAATTGTATCCAGATCGAGTATTGATGCAGAATACATGGCAATGGCTCAAGTCAACTATGAGATCACATGGCTTGTCTCCTTTTTACAAGAACTTGGACTTTCAGTTCCAGAGAGCCAAATACACACATACGCGTCATCTTGGTTCCACGGAGCATTGTCCCCTGTCTTGTTTGTCGGCTCTGCCTTTGTCAGAATGTGTTCCTTGTTGCACTGCATAGACTACAACTCATAATTGGTCTCATCCATCTTTACGATGAGAGCCGGGCTCATGAAGGCACCAGATGAAGAAAAGACATCACCCTTTTTACTGACATGATGAAAGGTAGAAAATAGAACACGGTCGGGGAAGTAGACTAAATCAAACAAGTATACATGATCATATGAAGGAATGGTTGTACGTGTAGACTCATGCAACCATCCTCATTACTCAAGTCACACTAGGCCTGAAAAACAAGATTTATAGAGTTGAAATCTCATTTTCTGGTCAAAATCAGAACGTTTCAAATTACAGTTTGGTCAAGGAGAGGAGAAAAATATCCACATGGACCCGAAAAGGTGTCGCTGCAACTCACATACCTCTGCAAGGGTTGGCAGCACACGTAGGGGGCAGTAGGGCCCCTCTAGACGGTTGGGGTCGCTGTGCAGTGGCACGTTCAGATGAAAAAGGGGTGGTAGCAATTCCATATAGAAAGGAAGAGGGGGCGACGACGTCCTCGTGGATTGAAATTGATAGGCGGGGGTGGTGTCGTGGAGAAAGGCAGCATCGGGTGAGGTCTAGGGCTCGAGGACTCTCGCTCTGATACCATATGGTTTAAGCTTCGACCAGGAACATGTAGCAGGGGATTGCTAGTTTCAGGGGATTGAGAGGAGCAAAAGACAATATGAGAAAATGAAATAAAATCGATAAGTTTTGATATGACCATCTAAAGGTAAATTGGTTATTTTTTAACAGATATCACTACAAATTTAATCAAAGACGGTAACCTGGTATAAAAACGTCCTTCTAGATCAAATCAAGGATGACATTTGCTTTAACGTCAAAATTTTCCTACTTCATAGATGTTCATACATTAACGTCGAGCATAAATAGCAGAAGTCGACATTTTATTTAATTAAATGTCGTAAAAGTAATGTTTATTGAAAGGTTGCATAACTTGTGTTCCTTTTTAGATTACCAAGCCGTCGGTTCCTCTTCCATGCGTTACAACATACAGACACCCTTTAAATCCATCTATCAAATCTGTATCTCTTCCCCCCATTCCTATGTTATAATCTGCGGTTTGTTACAAGCTCAGCACGGAAGCGAAAAGAAGCACCATCTGTGGTTTCCTGGAGAAAGAGACAAGCGGACGATGTTGTGGTGGGCGGTGTGGGCTGTTGGACATAGAGAGGCGGCACGTTGGGCTGCCTCAAGCAGAAAGGGTGGTGCAAAGGATCGTATTGGCTGGTGGTGCAGGGCTACAACTGGTGGGTGGCGAAATGGAAAGATGATAGGAGGGTAGTGTTGGGCCACCGCTCAGGGCTACAATAGAGGGTGATACGGTGACAAAGAAGGAGCAGGGTAGTGGGTAAACTTCTCTATCTTTCTGTTACGAGGCCATATATATCATATACTATGAGCAGAGCCAACCAACATATGGAGATGATCCATTACTGTCTTTGATAGGAAGTTCTTTGATCCTTCGATATTTGAAGGAATCTCTGATCGTGGACTCTTCCATGGGGCCCAATGGTCACATTGATATCTCCTTTTATATAGATGCCAACTATGCCAATTCACCGAGCAACTATGGGTTATGCCATGCTCAGTGGGGGCAAACTGGTTACTTGGCATAGAAAGAAGCGAACAACTGTCTCCAGATCGAGTGTTGATGCAGAATACATGGCAATGGCTCAAGTCAACTATGAGATCACGTGGCCTGTCTCCTTTTTACAAGAACTTGGACTTTCAGTTCCAGAGAGCCAAATACACACATACGCGTCATCTTGGTTCCACGGAGCATTGTCTCCTGTCTTGTTTGTCGGTTCTGCCTTTGTCAGAATGTGTTCCTTGTTGCATTGCATAGACTACAACTCATAATTGATCTCACCCATCTTTACGATGAGAGCCGGGATCATGAAGGCACCATATGAAGAAAAGACATCACCCTTTTTTCTGACATTATGAAAGGTAGAAAATAGAACACTATCGAGGAAGTAGACTAAATCAAACAAGTATACACGATCATATGAAGGAATGGTTGTACGTGTAGACTCATACAACCATCCTCATTACTCAAGTCACGCTAGGCCTGAAAAACAAGATTTATAGAGTTGAAATCTCGTTTTCTTGTCAAAATCAGAATGTTTCAAATTGCAGTTTCATCAAGGAGAGGAGAAAAATATCCACATGGACCCGAAAAGGTGTCGCTGCAACTCGCATGACTCTGCAAGGGTTGACAGCACACGTAGGGGGCAGTAGGGCCCCTATAGACGGTAGGGATCGCTGTGCAGTGGCACGTGCAGATGAAAAAGGGGTGGTAGCGACTCCACATAGAAAGGAAGAGGGGGTGAAGACGTCCTCGTGAAATGAAATTGATAGGCGTCGGTGGTGTCACGGAGATAGGCGGCATCGGGGAGGTCTAGGGCTCGAGGACTCTCGCTCTGATACCATGTGGTTTCGAGATTCGACCAGGAACATGTGGCAGGGGATTGCTAGTTTCAGGGGATTGAGAGGAGCAAAAGACAATATGCGAAAATGAAATAAAATCGATAAATTTTGATATGACCATCTAAAGGTAAATTGGTTATTTTTTAACAGATATCACTACAAATTCAACCAAAGATGACATTTTGGTATAAAAACGTCCTTCTAGATCAAATCAAGGATGACATTTAGTTTAACATCGAAATTTTCGTACTTCATAGACATTCATACATTAACGTCGAGCATAAATAGCAGAAGTCGACATTTTATTTAATTAAATGTCGTAAAAGTAATGTTTGTTGAAAGGTTGCATAACTTGTGTTCCTTTTTAGATTACCAAGCTGTCGGTTCCTCTTCCATGCGTTACAACATACAAACACCCTTTAAATCCATCTATCAAATACGTATCTCTTCCCCCATTCCTATGCTATCATCTACGTTTTGTTACAAGCTCAGCACGGAAGCGAAAAGAAGCACCATCTGTGGTTTCCTGGAGAAAGAGACGAGCGGACGATGGTGTGGTGGGCGGTGTGGGCTGCTGGACATAGAGAGGCGGCACGTTGGGACGCCTCAAGCAGAAAGGGCGGTGCAAAGGATCGTATTGGCTGGTGGTGCAGGGCTACAGCTGGTGGGTGGCGAAACGGAAAGATGATAGGAGGGTAGTGTTGGGCCACTGCTCAGGGCGACAATAGAGGGTGATACAGTGACAAAGAAGGAGCAGGTTTTGTGGGTAAACTTCTTTATCTTTCTGTTACTAGGCCATATATATCATATGCTGTGAGCAGAGCCAACCAACATATAGGATTAATTATGTTGATTTATCTATACAAATTAATTCAAAATTGAATCAATTGTTGTTATATTTTTTACAACAACATCTTAACCATTGAAAGAAACACAATTCAATCTCAACCACTGATTGTGTGTTGTCCATGGATTGAGATCCATGGACTCCCAAACCCTTATATAAGAAGAGGCATCCCTTGCTCTTCGAGTTATACGTTTACAAAGTAAACAAGTGCTCTCTCTCCCTCTCTCTTTCTCCACATACCAAGCCTCTCTCTCTCTCTTATAGTGGTCGTCCTACATGGAACCCTTATGAGAATCGTCATCAACACAGCATCATCGTTATGCTACCGGATCATCTACTTGTGGATCTCCATTTCCTTCGAGATGCCTCGCTCGTGAAGAACATTTCGGATCTCATTTGACAAGATCCGGACATTCGTCGCTTGGATCATCAATTTGGATTGCGAGAAGGACACGTCTCATCAACGTGCTCGCAAGCATCTCCTCCGTTGGATCGAACTTGAGACAGGAGGTCTCTTAGTTTAGAGACTCGATCGCAACCACTCTTTAAGAGGTAAACCTTATACCTAATTTTGGTTTAGATGAAACGATCTGAGAAAGGTTCTTGGATCATGTGGTTTCATCATATTAAAATTTTTAAATTCCGCTGCATCGAGCAACTAGTACGACTAGTTGCTCCCAATCCGCATGCTTCCGTCATCCGCATGCTTCCGTGATGCGCTTGAGGTGTCCCCATATCCTTCATATCCTGCTCTGTCGAAGAGGGCCAAACTCGAATCAGTCGAGTAAGGATGCTAGAAGGAGGTTGTTGGAAGAGTCATTGTCTAATAGAGTCCAATCGAATCTCAGCTCATGAATGTGGTATCTGACATAATGAGCTCCTGCATCTGGCCTCTTGGTTGGCATACAATTTTGTATGGCGAAGCAAGTGCATGGGTTAGCAAATGGATCTCTGCATTATTGTTCCTCTTCTTCCTACGGATAGTGGTCTTCTCTCTCAGGTTCTTCTTGAAGAGGGGGATGTTCTCAAGTGCCCCCTGTAGAGTCAGCTGAATCCAAAATCTATCGATCATTTACTGGCTAAACTCTGGCTATTGTGATTTTTCTGGATTTTCTTTTTTAGTCCCCTTAGCCAAGCGGAGTTCTTGAGGGAAGGAGATGGTTGGGTCCTCCTCAGATAGAGGGTTAGGAATGGGTCCATGCTGCTGAGAAGATGTAGAATCCATAAAGGTATCACCATGCATCACTTATGGACTCCAAAATGAAGAACCCTTTCCTTTTTCAATTTTTTTGGTATTTTCTATAAAGTCTTGGGGGTACAGAAATGGGAGGAAATACAACTGGAATAGTAGGGGTGGCCTCAGTACCACCCACAGCATCACAACTACGGCATCAGCACCGTACTCTAGCTCAACATCTGGATATCTGGTGGCATCAGTACCACCCTCTACATCTAGGGATGTGATGGCCTTAGTACCGTTTCCTGGATCAACATCCTTGGTGGCATCAACACCACCACCACCATCATCATAAGTGGCATCATCACCGCTCTCCTCCTCATCTAGCGCTCCTACATCCTCGTGGTGTCGTCGCTCAGACGAGGCACTACTGGCTGGCATCCTACCGCTCCTAAGTGTAACAAAATCAGTATTAAATGTATATGAAGCAATATCACCCAATGAGTCACTAGGAGCGGCAATCTCTATGAACTTTACCTGCTCAGACTTTCTCTTCAGGTTGTTCGGGTTTGGCTCGATCTGAACGGGTATGGCGGCCTTGCCCTTGACGATGTCCCTCATCTCCTGACGCAACTCGTCCATCTCTTTCCTAAATGTAGCATGCTGGTCAGAAATTATGCAGGCTAGATCGTCAAGTGCTGGGTTCTCATCGGTTGGCCCATGAGAACCGGACGGGTTGCCTCTCTGAAAGTGAGGCTGCTACTGGGAAGGATGAGGGGCATGTTGAGAATACTGCTGAAGCTGTTATTGTGGCTGCCTCCATTGTTGTCCCTGTTGGTAGGGATGAGGTCCCTGCTGGTTATGCTGCTGTTGTGGCTGGTGTGGTAACCGGGGCTACTGTTGAGGCTGGCTGAACTGTCCACCCTGAGCTGGAGGTTGTTGTTGAGATGAGGCACCTCTGGTCGACCACCTAAATCCGGGATGGTCTTAGTGGATCCCAGGCTGATGTCGGTCGTACCAAATCCCGTCGATGTCCATCAACGGCTCCTACTCAAAGGGGGGTGGAGGAAGGACTGCTAGGGGTTGATCATGCTGGTACACCACCATCTGAGTGTCCTGAGACGGTGGTCGATGAAGGTACTAGTGTTACAGCTACTAGAATCACTCCGTCTAAACATGGTGTACTTCTCTGTACTGGGCGGGGTGCTGGGTCGAGCGGTTGTTGCTAGGATATGCCAGTGACCTGAAACTAGGTTAAGAAGACGTCTGTGTCTCTTGGAGACACATGATATGGGTCTTCAGGTCACTCAATGTCTGTGCCAACTGATCAATCTACGCCATGCCCTGACACTGCATCTTCTCAATGATCTCAATGCGAACCAACTTCTCGCTAATAATGCCCATATCAGCAGCTGACGGCTCTGCCTGTGATGCGGCAGCTGAAGAGGTGGATGGACCCGCATCGACTCTTGCTATCCTTTGATAGGACACGGCATGGGGCGGGGGCTTCCTCTGAGTGTAGAGACTGGTATAGGATATGACAGTATAGTTCTCGGTCATCTCCTCATATATGGCCCATACCTGGTCCTCATCTTTGGCAAAATAAGAAACACTGCAAGAAGCATTCACAAGCCCCTGCAGTTTCGGTGTCAGCCCACAAAAGAAACTCTATACTAAATTGGGCTTGGAGATGTCATGGTATGGACACCGATCAATAAACTCTCTGAATTGATTCCACGGAACTGCTCATTGGGGATCATGGAGAAATTATTGATCAGAGCTCTTGCTGCATTCGTCTGACCATATGGATGGTACTTTTTCAAGTACTCAGTCCGGAGTTGTTCCCACGAAGTTACATATCGTCCTAAATGCTTCAGCCAGTAGGTTGCTCTATCGACCAGGGAGAATGGAAAAACCATCATCATAATGGTGTCCTCGCCTACATATCTGTCATGGACAGTGCTGCAGATCATCTCGAATTCCTGGAGGTGAAGGTGCGACTCCTCGGTGGCAAGACCATGAAACTTGGACAACAGTTGGATCGTCTAAAGTGGGAGCTTGAAATCTCCCAGAAACATCGAAATCTGAATCCAATGGTGTGTAAGAGTCGTACCAGGGTTATGTAACTCTCTCATCGGCCTGGCTAGTCGGACTGGCTCCTGTGGCTCCAATGGGATGGTCTCCTTCTCCTCCTCCATGCTTTGGTATCTCTCCACCAGTCTCCTTCTCCTCCTCCATGTTTTGGTATCTCTCCACCACCAGTTTAGTTTGGCTCTCCTAGGTTGGCTCTCTCCATCTCTCTGCGCATATCTACCGGAATGCTCCCTAATCTCTGATTTGGCGTTGCGTCATCTCCAGGGAGGCTAACAATGTATTATTGATGGCGCCCTGATCCAAGACATAGGTAGTAGTATGGGACTATCCATCGGTGCGCTCCTCGCTACTGGCCATCTCTTGGGTCTCTACAAAGGCAAAAGACTCGAACTCAGGTGCCATCAAATGAATGGATATCTACTCTGGCCTCTGCTCTAGCACCTCGGGACTAGTAGAAGGGTGGTTGAGGGGGAACATGATGGAATCGAACTTGGGTTCAAAGAGTGGGTCTGGGCTCTCACGAACCAACCTTGATGAGTGGGGCGGAGTGCTAGAAAGCGATGCAGCCAAAGGCTGCCTAAGGGATCTTCGGCCCATCATCCTGATATGGAGAAAGGCGGATGGGATCTGGAAACAAACAAGATCAGCAAACAAACCCCCACTTCACATACTCAACACTAAGAGATGATGACTGTAAAGGTTCAGTCTTTTATCTTGTCAATTTTTATTTAGGAGAAAATTCAGTCTAGTAGGGTGATTAAGAGAGCTAGTTGATGAATCCAATCCACGATTCATCATCTCAATATCTTGATCTTACCAAAATCCTCGAGTAAAATACCAGAAAAATGTCCATAAAAACAATAAATTAACAAAATGACTCTTGTAAATAAAACACACTAATTATTGTATATTAGATTGTACAGAATAATTTAACAATAAAAAGTCGTAAAATCAAAGGAGTTTCTCACATGTAAATAGCCCAAAACTTCATGTATTTTTAATAATTTCATTTCAACTCTTTTTTAGCTAAGTCTTTCTCCAACTTGTTCATAACAATGTATATAAAAATACAAAAAAACAAAACAAATTTCACCTCAAATAAATGCTCCTAGATCCCAAAGAGAAAATGCCATAAAGTCTAAATTCCAAGCCAAATTCCCGCTCCGTGTGAACTCCAAATTCACCAAACTCGCTTTTAAAGTTCAAGTTAGAAAATTATCTATCCAATGAAATGGTTTCATTAAAATCGGAGCTCATTTGCAAAGATGAGTTTTGGGACCTAGATGTACATTGTATATTATGTATATTCATTCTTTCTTCATTTTTTTATTTTATCTTTTCTAATTACTAAAAATACAAAAAATCATGGTTGTGTTGTATTTTAATAGTAGTTTTTTGTTGTAAATATCTCTTATTAAAAAGAAAAAAAATACATATTAGAAAAGCAAACAAAAAAATATACATGTTGTATGTATTCCCTTGTAAATTCTCCACTATTTTTTATTCTTTGTATTTTTTGTATTTAAAGTAGCCTACTTTATTTCATTTTATTTATTTAATTATTTTACATACTCTACAATAACTACCATACAACTCCATTCTACCACCAACCTCCATTCAACCCCACCATTTTTTAAACCTCCCATTCAACTCCATTAATAATATAACCTCCCGTCACTTTAATAACCTCTCATTCCATTCTCTTTATATACATCACATCCTCCTCAATTTGCACTTGATCCATCTTTATGTGAGGAGAGCCTAGTTCCCAAAGTGGAATCGGTGACAGCGATGCAACCGCGGTCCAGCGACGACAACCCTCTCTCCAGTGAGATCTGTTGGCCTTTTGGCCAACATCACAGCCGCATCCGCATGCTACTCGATCTCATCGCTCGTCGGCGATTCGAGCGAGTACCATGATGTCCATGAGCACACTCCATAGACGACCGTCTCCATCGTAAGTATTTTTCTCCCTTCATTTTATCATCATTGTTGTTTTAGTATTTTTTATATCGCGTCACATTACCATCATCATCACCACCATCATCTCCCTTATTTTTATTTCATCACTCCTCTTTCTCCATTTGCATCCCCTGATTAACAAAATAAAAAATATAAAAAAATAAAAACAAAAAAAGAGTTTTTTTATTATTACAGCAATAAAAGAAAAATCAAAAAATAAAAAAAACGAAACAGCAGCAGTGGTGGGAGCACCCACCACCGCCGCCCCCACTCCTCCATCGACGCCCAGTAGGGCACCGCGCCGCTGCGGCTGGCACCTCCTGCCCTTGCACCGACGCGCACGAGCAGCCACCCGCCGTCATTCGCATTCTTATAGAAAAAGGAAAGAGCTTGGAACGTGGTGTCGGTGACAGCAGCGTATCATCTTCCTCAAGCGACGACCTCCTTTAGGCGAGATCTGTTGCGACCACCATCGTCGTGTCACGAGTTCCCTATCAAGCTCGCATTGCCTCTACGATTTTATTTCGCCAATCGAATCGAGGCAACGACAGGAGTCTAGCGTAGCTGCTTCGCCAATCCGGCAAAGAATCAGGTAAGTATTTTCTTCTCATATCACTTATTATTTTGTTTATCTCATATTTTGTTGCCTTGTATTTCATCACCATCTTCATCATTCCCTCACCATAAGATCCCCTTCATTGTCATTTTTATTTGCTTTCCTGTTTTAAAAAATCAAAAAAATATAAAGTAAAAAATTTATCACAACAGAAAAAAAGAAATTAAATAAATAAAAATAACGGAGGCGGAGCAGCCGCTCCAAGGACGCCACTTTACCCCCCTTTTCCAACCGTTGGCCGCCAGCGGAGGCCCGCAGTGGCCCTGGCTTCCCTCTTCCTACCGCCATCGCCTGCTCGTCCTCCACAATAGCTGCGTCCTCCGCTCGCCAGCCTACTCCGTCAATGGGCCTTCTCCTCAAGCAGGTCTGCCGCCCACGCACGGCACCCCCCACCTGCCTTGTCGCCATCAACTACGCGGTCATTGTGCGCGGATCCACGCCCCTGCGCCGCCCGGTGCTCCTTCGCCGCGAATGGGTCGACGCCATCACCGTCCCTATTGGGTTCATCTCCCATCGTGCTCCAAAGGAAAAGGATGAAGAAGGTCTATATTTTTCTCTTTTTTATTGCAAACATTACATGTTTTCCCCTTGCTTGTTTATGTAATTACAAAAGTGCCCCGTGCACAGTTTTTGTTGTTTCGTTTAATTTCATCATTGCATAGACAACCATGTACTCCTATTTTATGTTGGACATCTTTATAGCATCCTTTTATCCAATGAAAAATAACATTGTGTTGAGCAACTAGTTTTCTACCACGGGGGTTTTTATTTATATTTTTCTGATATTTGGATAATTAATTAAAATTGTGTAACTGAAATTCTATTTATTTTACCCATTCAGTGCTCATAAATTGATATCTAACTCACGGATGCTCCAAAAATTCCACAAAAAATTGACATGATGCTTTAAAGAGTGATTAAGATATTTTCCAAATTTCATCCAAAGTGGAGTTGCCTTGTGCCTGAAATATATTTGTAGAGTGATTTTAGTATTCGATTTTTAATTAAATATGTGTACATCATTTTTGTGAAATTTCAAGTATCTTGGATTCTATATAAAAATACTATTTTGGGATAATTCGCACTCTGATTAATTTGACATTGTAGATTTATTAGAAATTGATTACTCACTGACACTCTATTTTCACTAGAAAATCCATAAAAAAATTCGTATTTTGTCAAAAAATTCCAAAAAAAATACTTCAGTCTCAATTCATCTTGTTTTTATTCCAGTAAATTTTCATAAATTTTTGCTTACTGTTTGTGTGAAAAATTACGAAAATACCCATAAAAAGTATGCATTTTTAATTGTTGCATTTTAAACATTAAATTCCAAAAAAAAAAGTGTCTTGCATTCATCAATGGATTAGGATTCTAGTAGAAATATAATTTGGCTAAATTGGACTTACTTTCTATTCAGATTAATTTGGCTAAGTTGTATGCTTTCTTAGTGTATTAATTCAGCTGCATTTGCATTTGCATTTGTTTTTTCATTAAAAAATCTAAAAAAAATACTGCTTGGAAATCTAGATCTAAGTTTTCAAATTAACCCCAAGTTGTTCCTTTGCCTCCCTGTGTTCGACCCCGGACTTGCCTGAGAAATAACTTAAACCGAGACACTCTTCACGGAGATCCTTCTCTCATTTCTGACTGAATCACTAAGTACACGTACTACAACGTGCTAATATTATACATAGTATTTAGCGACTCATCATATGGCGCCGTTGCCGGGGAGGCAAACGGCCTAGGGACTAATTTAAAAATTTGGATTTAGATTTCACTTACTCGGGTAGTCTTACCCCCGAGCCACCTTGTATTTAGTCCATTTTCCTCTCAATTATTTTTTTTCTTCATATTTTTGTATATATTTTATTTTTATCTCTCTAACATAAATTTTATCTTCCTTGAGAGGGCCCGGTGGACTTGGAGGGCATCGGAGGTCGACGGACGCGATGCGCGCCGTTTGTTGAAGATCAAGGAGAATTTATTTATTTCGAGAGAATTTTTATAAAAATTTTTGTAACTATTTAGCTTGTTCCTTTATAAAGGCTCTTGTTTGAGAGCTCGTGCATGTAAAAAAGACTTGGACATTATTTGTGGTGTGTCGAGACCTGTTTCACTCTCCGGTGAGGGTGGGGCTTGACTTGAGTGGCGAAATTAAGGATTGGGCACACGGTAATTTAGCATCAAATTTGTTTATGCCCATCATAAATTAGGCCACACATATTGTAGAAGATTCACATATCTTATAAGATCCATGATGAGACACACATAGATACGTACTACCTAGCTCAAAATCAAATCAATTCTTCCCCGCTAATAGTATATTGTTTAGGTGTGGTTTTCTCGATCTGCATGCATTTAGTGTAATATTTACAAATTCAGTTTTGCATAATACATGGAGAGTGTTGGGATTCACTGTAAGTATACCTTCTTTTGAGCATGCGTCATAGTTTCTCATTTGCATTCTGATTTCCGATTCCCTTATTGTTTTACAACTTAAGGTCAAAAGGAAATTGGGACTGAACGGTCGACGTGCTTGTGTGTTCATATAAATTTCAAGTGATAACGTAACTCTAAAATTGGGACTGAATTGAACAGGTCAATTTAAAAATTGGAATAAAAAGAACCCCTGTTCTCAGGTTCATAAAGCCCTCATTATTTGTTTTACTTGCAAGTGAGAGAGAGACGACCCTAGGATAGAGCCAAGCCAGGATTTCTTACTTACTACTGGTTCTTTATTTTCAGGCGATTAGCTACTTTTCAGTGAGGAATACGGGTAGCCGTATTTATACGGTCTGGACTTCCTTAGCAGAGTGGGAGGTTTAGAGGGTGATTTAGTCCTCAAGGAACGAGCTCCGGCATGTAATTACTTCTATACTGGCTGAAAGTAGGCCAAACTAGTTGTAAGAACCAGGTCAATCTGTAGGAAAATACGGGCACCTAACAGCTCGTTAATCTTTCCAAGATTGTATTTATCACCAACAAAAATTGACAAGATAATTCGGCCGAACTCTTATGGCCATCACGTGTTGAGTAGGTGAAATTGAGGGTTTGGATTGTGTTTGTATTGTGTGAGTTTACTCTGCACATTTACGTGCACCGTAGAACTAGCGCCTCATTGAATATCGTGTTCTAATCGGTTCTTTTGACATCGAAGATGACTGATTGGGGGGATATTTATTCGGACTTTGCGAATCTCCTGTTGAACCCTCCAAGAAGTATGTCTTCACAGATCCATGCGCAACTTGGACCAACCTGGACTCATGACCCTCTTGAGCCCAGGATCACTCACTCTCGGGATGGTTACTCTCAAACCATTCCCTTTCTCTCTTCCCACCTCACCGAGGAAGACCTTCGCCTCGATGAGAATACCTTGATTCATAAATCCTCTTCTAATCAAGAACACCTTGCTGATTCAGGCCATAAAGAAGATTCAAGGAAAATGCCTCCAAAGAAGAGAGACGAGGAAGAAGAAAATCATGAAGACCCAATGAGAATGAGACTTGCCAAATTAGGACAGCTGAGCAGCAACACGCATGACTGAGAGCTCAACAGGAGTATGACATCTGAGCAGCAACACGCATGACTGAGAGCTCAGTTAGGACAGCTAAATGATGGGGGTCGAACCACCAATGGATGCGGAGTATAACCTCGGACAATATCAAATTCGCAACTACTTGAGTCCGATCGAACCTACTGTTGATTTTGAATTGAAGACGCATTTTATGAACTTGCTGCCACACTTTGATGGGAATGCTTCTGAGGAGCCATATGCATTCCTAAGGGACTTTGAGCTCATCTGTGCTAACCTCAAACAAAATAATTTTAGCCAGGATTATATTAGGCTCAAAGCCCTTCCATTTGCCTTGGGTGGAAAAGCCGACTACTGGGTGAAGAATCTTGGAATCACTGTCACCACTTATGCCCAGTTCAAGGACCTATTCCTAAAGAAGTTCTACCTGTTGAGTAGAACTAACATGATGAGGATACACATTACGAGTTTTTCCCAATTACCCCATGAAGCCTTTTGTGATGCTTAGGAAAGATTCAAGGACATCCTGCAAAAGTGTCCCTGTCATGGACTAGATGACAATATCTTTGTCCAGTCGTTCTTCACTGGTCTTAACCCTGAGATGCAAGGTTTAGTGAGCGTTGCCTGTGGAGGTAGCTATACACCACGAGGAGCGGATACCGTCTGGAGCGTATTCGAGGAGACGGCTGAAACTAGCCGCTCACAGATGGCCAGCAGGGCCTATACACCATCCCCCAGTTCACTCTCAGCTGGAGGGGGGAAATTAGTTGTAGTTGATCTCTCTCAGGACGTGATCCCTAGCATGGGACTCCTTGCTGACAAGCTTACTGTAGTCGAGAGGATTGACAGGAGAAATGATGAGTTAGACCGGAGCGTCTCCAAGATCCCAAAACAAATGGAGGAGTTGACTAATAGGGTATCTAAGATAAAGATACCTGTCGTGACTACACCCTCTGCTCCCGTATATCGAGTTCACCATATTCAAGAGCAGTTGGTGTCAGGGCAACCCCAGCTGTTGGAGCAGGACCAATCCTACACCCATTATTTCCAGCAGCCACCTCCATTAGCAGAGACAGTTTAGGAGGAGCCTCCACCGGTTTGGGAGGTGAATGGAGTATGGTATACTCAGGATCCTGCTAGGCAGGGAAGTACTGGGACCGACAGACATACCAGCGTCCCCCGACCTTTCACAACACCACATTCACCTCTGCACTACCTCCTTCACAACAGAGCCCTGGATTCCAGCCACCCCAGCAGCAGTAGCAGTACCAGCAGTATGGCCGATAGGGCCATTACCATACTGGCTAGCAGGGCCAGCAACCCCAGCAGCAGTAGCAGAGGTAGTACTCTGGCCAGCAGGGCCTGTCGTGCCATTCTTCTTCCCAGTCTTATCCACTTCCTTCTTCGTCTAGTCCCGTGGATATTCAGCAGCAGATACTCGACAAGCTACGTTCCTACAGGAATGAGATTCATGACTTACGAGTGGATGTCAACCACCTCTCCAGATGGAGAGACGAGCAGACTAAACCCTCTACCTCTATCCCAGCCCAAGTTCAGGCTAACCCCAATAGCCTGAACCGATCTAGTTCTCAGCAGCACTTTGGTCATGTATACTATTCAGTATCTCCTAGATCTGAACATGAGATTCTTTCATGTGACGAGGCTAACCACATGTCACTCAGGAGCGGAAGGACCGTGACCATACCTGATCGGGCAAGGGACATGAGGAGGGGCATCTTTGGAGCTCTACCTGAGGAGTCTTCAGAGGACGAGGAGGAGAGGCATCATATTTCGGAGACCCATCAGAAACATTTGAGGATACCTACTCAGGGAGCCGAGAGGAGGAGGAGAGCATGTATGCAACATCGGTAGCATGGATATTCTTCTGAATCTACGGAGGACCTTGCATCTCCAGTTGTGGTGGATACCACTCCAGCTTCTATTCCACAACCTTTACTAGATAGTCTAGATTTTGATTCCATGTTGCATCAAAAAGATTCTTGTATGAAGGACTCTGTTTCCGTTAATGCAAGGAATGATCTTTCAGTTCATGATTCAGACTCTTCATCCTCTGTTTCCCTAGCTTCAATCCCTTTCTCTCGTGCCCTTACGGCAGGAAAGCGTATCAAAAAGATTCAGAAAGATGACCCCGATATGGCACGGTTTTGTAAAGAAAATATAACTGTAAAGGGGCCATTTGATGAATATGTGGCTAACCATCCTACATTCCAAAAATACCTTAAGGTGAGATGCACACCTACAAGGGTTAGCAACAAGAAAGATAACCAAAATATAAAGACACATGTCTTATCAGTAGCCACAACCTATTGTCTCAAGAATCAGACTTTGCCAAGGAAAAAGAGAGACATGGGTGCTCACTATGTGGAGAGTTGTATTGACGACATTGCGTTTGCACGCACACTCTTAGATAACGGTTCTTGAATCAACTTACTTTCCTTAGCATTATATCAGAAATTGGAGTTGGGATAACTTCGCAAATCTAGAACTTTACTCCACTTTGCAGAATCGCTCAGCGAAGAGACCTAAGGGAGAAGTGAAGAACGTAGTTATCTTGATTAAAGGGCAGAACTATCAGGTTGACTTCACATTCTTGGACATGGAGACCCCCAATCATTGGAGAGAATCTCAGATCATTCTCGGGAGGTCCTTCCTTAGGACCATAGGCGCGGCTTTTGATTATGGTACGAGAATGATGAAGTTCCATTCACCAGGCGGAGAAGTGAACCTTGAGATGAAGCAAACCAAGTGTCAGCGACCCGATTCAGAGAGTAACACAGAGTACTCGTCATCATAGGTAGATTGCAGAATGATTAGCACCGTTTGGATTTGGGGACAGATTCCTTTAGGACAGAGCGAGACCCTTTCATCTGGAGAGGACATAGTGCATGATGCAGTTTTCCAGGTGTTGTCTGATCTTGTTAGTGATGAATCTACCTATTCCTATGATGACGTAAAGATCCATCTGGATTTGTCAGTTCCATCATCTTCAGAACAATCATGAGACGTAGATGACGAGTCGGACATGGATTTTACCAATTGTTTAGATATTTTTGACGATCCGACTCCCGATACTTATGATTTGATGGTGAGCACTACTCAGCTAAGCCCACCTTCATGCAGCACGGAACCATATTCAGATTCAGTTCAGCCAGATTTGATTGATGATACCACATTGCCAGAACTGAAATCATTACCTCATACACTCAAGTATGCCTTTCTTGCGGGACCCAAAGAGAGATATCATGTCATCATTAGCTCAGACTTGACTTTAGAACAGGAGTCTAGGTTGTTAGAAGTCTTAAAGAGGAACCGCAAAGCAATAGGCTGGACAGTGTCGGATCTCGTGGGCATCAACCCCGCTCTCTGCTCGCACCATATTTTTACTGAGGATAATGTGAGACCTTCCCATGAGTTCTAAAGGAGACATAACCCCAATCTAAGGGAAGTAGTGAAGAAAGAGATTGAGAAATGGTGCAAATCTGGGTTTATATACCCTATTTCTGACTCCAAGTGGGTGGCTCCACTTCATGTTGTCCCGAAGAAGTCGATAATTCAAATGGTCACCAACGAGGAAGGGTAGAGATCGCGACACGAGTACCTACGTTGTGGCGTGTCTGTGTTGACTATAGGCACCTAAATGCTGCAACCAAGAAATATCACTTTCCCTTGCCTTTTATTGATCAGATCTTGGAGAGACTCGCAGGGAAAGAGTTCTTCTATTTTCTTGATGTGTACTCAAGATACAACCAGGTGGTCATAGCTCCTGAGGACCAGGAAAAAACCACATTCACATGTCCATTTGGTACTTATGCTTTCAGGCGCAAGCCATTCGGGCTCTGCAATGCCCCGGGCATATTTCAGCGGTGCATGATAGCCATATTTGCTGAGATGGTGGGAGATTTCCTGAAAGTATTCGTGGATGACTTCTTGGTCTACGGTGATTATTTTGATACATGTTTAGCGCACTTGGACCGAGTCCTCACGAGATGTAGAGAGGTGAATATGGTACTCTCCTGGGAGAAGAGTCACTTTACAGTGACGGAAGGTATCGTGTTGGGGCATTTCATCTCCAAAGGGGAACGGAGGTTGACCCTACCAAGGTGGTGGTGATCAAGAAACTTGATCCACCTACCAACGTTAAGTTAGTACGGTCATTCTTAGGGCATGTTGGATTCTATAGGAGATTCATTAAGGATTTTTCAAAGATCGCCTGCCCACTGACTGAGCTCTTAGGGAAAGACATAGAGTTCGTTGTAGATCACAGGTGTCTGGAAGCCCTTGAGCTCTTGAAGAGGAAGATTTGTGCTTAACCTATCCTACAAGCTCCTGACTGGTCTCTCCCCTTTGAGATCATGACTGACGCTTCAGATTTCGCTATAGGAGTTGTGCTAGGACAAAAGCGAGAGGAGATTCCATTTACGATCCATTACGCGAGAAAAGTATTAGATCCTACACAGAAGAATTATACAGTGACTGAAAAGGAAATGCTCGCAGTAGTATGGGCCCTTGAGAAGTTCAGATCATATATTTTGGGCTCTAAGGTGACAACTTACACTGATCACACAGCTATTCGATATTTAATGGAAAAGAAGGATGTGAAGTCACGTCTTCTTAGGTGGATTTTACTCCTCCAGGAATTTGATTTGGAGATAAAAGATAAACCTGGAGTGAAGAATGTTGTGGCTGATCACCTTTCTCTGATTGAACTTAAGGATTCTCTTGATTATGAGCGGATTAGAGAGACCTTCCTAGATGAGTCAATTTGTGTTATTGACTCACTCCCGTGGTATGCCAACATGGTGAACTATCTTATCTCCAAGCAGGTTCCCCATGGTTGGACTAGGAGCAGCATTGATCGACTGAAGTCGGATTCGAGGAGATACCACTGGGACGATCCTTTCCTTTTCTTCGAAGGACCGGATTGTGTTTGGAGAAGGTGTATTCCTCAGGAGGAATACCAGAGTGTCCTCAGATATTGTCATTCACTTGAGGCTGGAGGACACCATTCGGGAAAAGAGAACCACTCACAAAGTACTTCAATGTGGATTGTATTGGCCGACCTTGTTTAGAGATGCTATTGATTTTGTACGGTTGTGCCTTGTCTGTCAAAGGATGGGAGGGGCAGTTGGACAGAGAGATGAGATACCCATGCAACCGATGATTATTTGTTATGTTTTTGATGCATGGGGCATAGATTTTATGGGTCCCTTTCCCAATAGCCAAGGACATGAGTACATATTGTTGGCGGTTGGTTATTTATCCAGGTGGGTAGAGGCTATCCTAACCCGAACCGCAGATAGCAAGACTGTCGGTATGTTTGTGAGAGACCATATCATTGTTAGGTTCAGGGTGCCAAAAGTTTTGATATTTGATGGGGGTATCCATTTTGTGAACCGAGATATGAGATCTTTAGCTAAGGACTATGGATTTGAGCATAGAGTTACTAGTCCTTACCACCCACAGTCCAACAGCATGGCAAAGGTTTTGAACAGAGAGGTGAAGAGTATTTTGCAGAAATTGGTTCGTCCCGATAGGAAGAATTGGTCTTAGCTCTTAGACCAAGTTCTGTGGGCCTATTGGACAGCCTACAAGACACCAGTGGGTACTTCACCATTTAGAATGATCTATGGCAAGCCATGCCATTTGCCCGTAGAATTGATTCATAAATCCGAATGGGCAATTAAGAAGATTAATTGGAGTTGTCACCTAGGGAAGCTTTGTCGAGACTTGAACTTGAACGAGCTCATGGAAATCTGAAACAGGGCATATGACAACAGTTTGATTTATAAGGACAAAGTAAAGAGACGGCATGATCAGCACATTAGGTGCAAAGACTTTGTCCCTGGACAAAAGGTATGGTTGTTCAATGCCAGGTTGAAGATGTTCCATGGGAAGCTCAAATCTAAATGGACGGGTCCCTTTGTGGTTAAGAAAGTACACGAGAATGGAAGTGTAGAGATAGCTGATCTCACAGATGGTGCACAATCTCATGTGGTGAATGGACAACTGTTGAAGCATTTTGTTGATTCGAAAGAGCAGTTAGTCCAAGTCCAGGTCATCAACTTCATACAGAGTGAGCACAGAGCAGATACATCTTATTACTCTTCATGAAGATGCAGCATCAAGATTCAACATCTTAGAAGATTCAATCACTCTTGTATATGCTCCCTTCTTTTTATATTCTCCAGATCACATCGGTTCTCACACTTACTCTTGTCCTGTACTTAGACTGACAAGAGCCTAACTATATGGGGAACCGATGCCTGCCATGTGTATATACTCATCTATTTCTCCTCTTGACCTCATCCGCCCCATTTTTGCTCTTCTTCTACACTTAGGCTGACTTGAGCCTAAGTATAGGGGGCGGATCGACTTCTATACTTTTTATTATTTTAGCCATCCTACGCTTAGCACGAGCTATGTCTTTTTCGCGCTTCTTGTGCTCTGAGGACATAGCACATGCTAAGTATAGGGGGCGTGTATATATTACATATATACTTTACCCATAGCTCGTACTTTCACGTATTTTTGTATATATTATACAATAATTATGGGGTGGGGTGAAAAACTTAGAAATTCTTTCTCAAAAAAAAGAGAGCAAAACTTTTTCTAACAAAAAAAATCTTCTTTGCCTTTGTTTGTCAAAAAATACTTTTCAAAAAAATATGTTTTATAAAAAAACTTTTCAAAAAAAATTTATTTTTTGTTCTCTTTCCTTATTTGCTCTAAAAAAATTCAAAAAATATCCTTTTTTATCTACCAATCTTTTTCAAAAAAACTTTTGAAAAAAAAGCAAAACTTTCTTCTTTTCCTTTGTTTTTCAATAAAACTCTCTAAAAAATAACAAAAAAATTATAAAAAATCACAAAACAAAAAAAACACTAACTAATAAGTTGGTTTAATCCCTGACACAATTCACTTTCACACAAGACAAGTGATGTTCAAGAACACTTGGTTTGTGAGGTCTTAAGATTTTGAGTTAACCAGCCTTAGTCATTAGGGTCTTTGACTTAATTATTCACATTTCCCTAGTTTGAAAGATTTGTGTGCTATATTGCATGCTTAGTCTCTACCTTAAGAATATGATCAGCACCTCACATACACGATTGCAGATATGATGAAATGAGTTGAAATTTCACTTGAGGAACTGGGATGAGGGATTTGAGTTTGGACTTGATTTGATGATACTCGAGGATGGGATAAAATCAATGAAGGCTTCATGAAACCTGAGTATCGACGTCTTTAGCCAGTATGAGAACATGGTTCTTATACTATCTCTTGACATTTACCTATGTGCCAGAGTGTGATAAAATAAAAAATATTGATCAGTGTGCGCCAACTCTTGGTAAAAGCAGTGGAGCTAGCCAAAAATACTACAAAGAAATGAAATGAAAATAAAAGCTCTCATTCCACAAAGTCAATTATCAAAAGAGCTTCCATCAAAGGCGAGCGCTCCCAACCATTTCAAAGTGTCCACTTGGACCACCGCTATTAGGACCAGAAGTCAGGCTTGCACCAAAAAAAGGGCTTTGCATCGTAAATGCAACAAGTCTGGGTGTAGAAGTTATGATAGGTACTCAAAAAAGGCACACCCCAGTGTACTCCCAAGAAAACAAGTGCAGACGGCTCCAACATCTCTTGACGGATGCACTGATCAACACCAAAAATATGCATTCCGTAATAAGACACTTGAGAGGATCCTTCTTCCAATGAGAGGGAGAGAAGAAATGACACAATCCTATGCCCTCCATCAACTGGCCTTCCATCTACACTTTCAAATCTGACAACTAAAGAGACAGTGGATTGGATGCAAGAAATGGTTTATTCCCTAGTGAGTATCGGGTCCTTAGGAGAGTCTCTTGGACTGGAACCTTGGGTGACATTGTGACTCTACTCTTGTAACTGCGGTCAACACTTAAAGTTATATCCCTACTATATATGTATACAAAGAGAGTCTGATGATTAGGGAAATTGGATACCTTTTGACTAGAGCGTGGTTCATCTTAGAATTTTAGGATATCTAAAACCGAGAGTTCTTGAACAGATCAAGTCTTGTATTCACATACACAGTCAGGGGTTAATCCAACTTATTCATTCTTTATTTGCTCGAGGACTAGCAAAGTTTAAGTATAGGGTGGTGATGAATCCACAATTCATCATCTCAATATCTTGATCTTAGCAAAATCCCCGAGTAAAATCCCAGAAAAATGTTCATGAAATCAATAAATTAATAAAATGACTCTTGTAAATAAAACACAATAATTATTGTATATTAGATTGTACAAAATAAATTAACAATAAAAAGTCGCAAAATCAAAGGAGTTTCTCACATGTAAATAGCCCAAAACTTCATGTATTTTTAATAATTTCATTTCAACTCCTTTTTGGCTAATTCTTTCTCCAACTTTTTCATAACAATGTATAAAAAAATACAAAAATATAAAACAAATTTCACCTCAAATAAATGCTCCTAGATCCCAAAGAGAAAAGCTGTAAAGTCCAACATCCAAGCCAAATTCCCACTTTGTATGAACTCCAAATTCACCAAACTCACTTTTAAAGTTCAAGCTAGAAAATTATCTATCCAACGGAAGTGGTTTCATTAAAATCGGAGCTCATTTGCCAAGTTGAGTTTTGGGATCTAGATGTACATTGTATATTATGTATATATTCATTCTTTTTTCATTTTTTATTTTATCTAATCTAATTACTAAAAATAGAAGAAATCATGCTTGTGTTGTATTTTGATTGTAGTATTTTATTGTATTTTTTCATTGTAAATATCTCTTATTAAAAAGAAAAAAATACATATTAGAAAAGCAAACAAAAAAATGTACATGTTGTATGTATTCCCTTGTAAATTCTCCACTATTTTTTATTCTTTATATTTTTTGTTGTATATAAAGTAGCATACTTTATTTTATTTTATTTATTTAATTATTTTACATTCTCTATAATAACTACCGTTCAACTCCATTCTACCACCAACCACCTTCAACCCCACCATTTTTAAAACCTCCCATTCAACTCCATTAATAATATAACCACCCATCACTTTAATTACCTCCCATTCCATTATATTTATATACATCACATCCTCCTCAATTTGCACCTGATCCATCGTGTGAGTAGAGCCTACTTCCCAGAACTGAATCGGTGACAGCAACGCAACCGCGATCGAGCGACGACAGCCCTCTCTCCGGTTAGATCTGTTAGCTTTTTGGCCAACATCGCAGCTGCATCCGTGTGCTGCTCGAGCTCATCCCTTGCCGACGATTCGAGAGAGGACCATGCTTTCCATGAGCACACTCCATAGGCGACGGTCTCCATTGTAAGTATTTTTCTCCCTTCATTTCATCATCGTTGTTGTTTTTACATTTTTTATATCACGTCACATTACCATCATCATCACCACCATCATCTCCCTTATTTTTATTTCATCACTCCCCCTTCTCCATTTGCATTCCCTGATTAACAGAACAAAAAATATAAAAAAATTAAAAACAAAAAGAGTTTTTTATTATTATAGCAGTAAAAAAATCAAAAAAATAAAAAAAAACCGAAACAGCAGCTGCGGTGGGAGCACCCACCGCCGCCGCCCCCACTCCTCCATTGATGCCCAACAGGGCGCCGAGCCGTCGCGGTTGGCGCCTCCTGCCCTTGCGCGGACGCGCGAGCAACCACCCGCCGTCATCCGCCATTCTTAAAGAAAAAGGAGAGAGCTTGGAACGTGGTGTCGGTGACAGTGGCATATCATCTTCCCCAAGCGACGACCTCCTTCAGGCGAGATCCGCGGCGACCACCATCGTCGCGTCACGAGTTTCCTATCGAGCTCGCACAGCCTCTTCGATTTTATTTCGCCAATCGGATCGAGGCGACGACAGGAGTCCAGCATAGCTGTTCCGCCAATCCGACGAAGAATCAGGAAAGTATTTTCTTCTCATATCCCTTATTATTTTGCTTATCTCATATTTTGTTCCCTTGTATTTCATCACCATCTTCATCATTCCCTCACCATAAGATCCCCTTCATTATCATTTTTATTTGCTTTCCTGTTTAAAAAAATCAAAAAATATATAAAGTAAAAAAATTATCATAGTAGAAAAAAAAAACAAAACAAAAAAATAACGGAGGTGGAGCAGCAGCTCCAAGGCCGACGCCCCACCCCCCTTTTCCAACCGTCGGCCGCCGGCCGAGGCCCGCAGTCGAGCGCCAACCGCCGGCCGTGGCCCCTGCCTTCCCTCCTCCAGCCGCCACTGCCTGCTCGTCCTCCACAACGGCGGCGTCCTCCGCCCACCAGCTCGCACCCTCGGCAGGCCTTCTCCTCAAGCAGGTATATCGCCCACGCGCGGCACCCCCCACCTGCCTCGTCGCCATCCACTGTGTAGTCGCTGTGCGCAGATCCGTTCCCCCGTGTCGCCTACCCGCGTCGCCCGGTGCTTGTTGGAGCGTATTTCTGAGGGTATAAGTACCCGATTTTTACGTCGGATAGTCGTTGAGAACCCACAAAAATACACTTCAAACAAATAATTTACCGGACTTAGCTATATTATGCACAAGGCAAAGTATAGGGTAAGTCAGGGTCGATCCACAGAGACAGGAAAATTTTTGCACTTTATAAAAATACTTTTGTAAGTTTGCAAAATGTTTGAATAACAAGAATCGAAATGAAAATTGAGAAGACAATAGTGCAGGTAGGTAAGTGTTGATCGCTCCCCTTCTTTGCAGCAACTTCCAAATGGGACTCGTACGCGGTAACTCTTCGCGAATTTGGATATTCTGGCGAGGTGAGTTGGATGCGATAACAACCGCGGATCGAGCTCAAACCTCGTGTCACGTCCAAGATCTCCAAGAGTCGAGGATAATCACCGTTAGATACGGATCGTCGCGATAGTTTGACGAATTCCTGCACGAAAGAGAAGATAACAAAATAAGACAGATATAAAATTTAAAGTAATAAAATAAAAGTGAAATAGAAATATGATGATCGGCGGCTCGGGAGGAAGCCTCTGGAGTCGGATTCACAGAGGGGCCGAGAAAATGATGGTTGGCGGACGTCTATGGTGTTGAATGACTTTTGGCGGCACTCGGGGTGGAGCCTCAGGAGTCGGATTCACTGGGGGTCCGAATGCACAAGTCGGCGAGATCACCTCGATACTTCGTCGATGTATGATTATTTATGGTGGTAGAATTTTGTGGGATGATGAAGGAATTGGTGGGAGACGGATTTAGTTGGCAAGAATGGAATGACGGAATGAAGGAGATGCTTGGAAACCAAATAATAATGGAATACTCGGATGTCCTTCCAAAGCCCACTCCATGAGGTATATATACACATTCGAAAGTGACCGTTCCCAGCCGAGTTGCATCCCTCCAATTAGGAGATGCATCTCTTCGTTATGGCATTCATGCCTTTTTATAAGCACGCCAATCTGAAACACCTTTTCACTACATCGTTCATGGTTCTCAACTCCATTTTTTTTGTAACTTTTGGCATGTGAATCTTTGACCATCTCACGGATGGATGGTGCTCATCCATCCAATTATTCCAACATCAATAATTCTTAGCCACTCATTAGTTTTATTAATTATTCAAGTAGTTCCAACGTATAGGTTTAAGTTTGTAGTGGCTTGATTTCTTTTAGGATATAGATAAAAAATAGGATTGCAAATATAATATTTATTTGGGTTATTGGGTTTTCATTGTAGATGTATTAAATAATCAATCACCATAATGTGTATTATATCCTAATGTGTTAAAATGGTAGAATAACATGGATGAAAAGAGGTAATTGAGGAAGATGAGTTTCTTAGTAATTTTACTGATTATAAATATCCTATTGCTCATTTTATGCTCTCTCCCTCGGGGCATAAATCAAGATGGATCGAAGAGTAGTAGGTGACTTTCTTGTAAGTGGACTAATGGATGCATGCTATCTAATATGCATAATGGTTCTAATACCACTCCCTTAAATTATTATACATCATAGAAAACATGATTTACTTTATGGAGTGTGTTGGTATTGACATAGTTATATAATGAATCGTAGATTCATCATACCCCTATGCTTAAGATTTGCTAGTCCCTAGCAAATGTAAAAAGAAGAATCTTAACACTCCATTGTTGACATATAGGAAGAGAATAGCCTCTGAGGGTGATAAAAATTTACCCTTAATTTCATAAAGTTAAAGAGTAGAAATGAATCTCTTCGTACAATGCTTGATTATCTCTAGCGTCCTTAAGTTTATTAATATAGAGACTTTCTCGATTCTGATTTGGTGACACCTAGCATCAATAATGTTATTAGACCTGAGGATAGACTCAAATGTAAATGTACTGCATTGATCAAGTACTTTCATCCACAAACCTCTAGCTCTAATACACTAAGCCAGGAAATGCCTGAGATGGGGGCTCAGAGTATTCTCACAAGATCCAACTTCATAATTAGTTTAACACTCAACCCAACTTCCTCCAACTGGTCAGCAAGAAAAATAATAGGTTGATTTGAGAAATATTTAGGTTTAGGCTTATTTGGTGGAGATGACTTTGCTCAGATTTCGGTGTATGGATATGAGAGGGGTATAATATAGAATAAATGTTCATTATAAAATAATTTTGTTGAATAGTAGAGAAGAGAAAAATATAGATGGCATGAGAAGGGAATATTAGCACAATGGTTCTCTTGGTTTTCTCTTCTTCTTTCTTCTTTCTTCTTCTTCTTCTCTCTCTTTTTTTCTCTTTTTTTTGCAATATTACTTTTTTTTACTATACTTCTTTCTCTTTTTTTTGCAGTACTTCTTTTCTTCTCTTTTTTTTTTGCAATATTTCTCTTCACTTTTCAAGAGAACCAATGTGCCTCAATGCTTTCTTCTGGGACTTGGAAACATAAAGAGACATGTATTTTGTTGTAAATGGAGGATAGAATATTGAAGAATATTTCTCTTTTGATGCATAATAGAAGAAGAGGGGTAAAGAAGTCGAATGAAATGAACAATACATAATATTAATGGAAGACTTTTAAAGAAGTGGTGGGTTTGAGAAGTATGTAGAAAGGCAAGCAAGAGGATGGTATGTGAATGTTTCAAGTGTGTACAATAATTGTGCATAATGGGTAATTGCTTGACCAGTTGGGAACACTCCCTTACATTTTATGGTGGACTCTCTTCCTCACATATATTTGGCGAAACACTCCCTACTCCTCTACTCCGTGATAAGCTCACCATCTCACAAACTCTGAGCACAACCATCATCAGACCCCCTTAGCCTTTTGTATGTCAAGCTAGCATCGCAGTACAAAGCTCATGATTTTGCAGTATATAATGTTTAAGTATATTATTGATACCAAGTGTTAAAAGTTGAATCGATGCTAAGTTTCTTGATTTTAATGCAAAAGGATAAAAGAGAGCTACAAGCATTGTAAGCTCAGAATCACTTCAAATCTCATGCTTTATGTGGTATTTAATGATGAGGCTATAGTTCTCCCTATATGCAAACTTAGAGAGTTGATGTAGGGAAAACATGCAAATGAATGTAGAAATGTGATGCAATTTGCATTTTAGTGCCCCCCATGCCTAGGATTTGCCATGCCCACATGCTTATGCAGTAAACTAGTTATGTGATGATGTATGAGATGAGATGGGCAGTGAAATGAGTGTGTCATGAGGAGTTTTGCAGAACATGGGTTACTGAAACAGGCATTGATTTTTCAGATTCAATGACGGGCTTAAGGCGTTGTCCATTCACTCGAAGGGTCATGGATGTTTTAGAATCGGTTATTTCAACAGATCCATTATCAAAAACGTGTGTGACAATGTATGGACCTTTCCACTTTGACCTGAGCTTTCCTGGAAAGAGCTTTAGCTTTGCATCAAACAACCATACTTTTTGACCAATGGAAAAGATTTTGTGAGAAATGTTGGCATCATGCCAAATTTTAACCTTTTCTTTATAAATAAGGTTGTTGTCATATGCTCGGCAGCGAAGCTCAGTTAACTCATTAAGGTCAAGTAATCGATTCTGGCCAGCTCGGGTTAAATCAAGGTTACATTTTTGTATAGCCCATAATGATTTATGATGGATCTCGACAGGTAGATGACAAGGTTTGCCATAAACGATGCGATACGGACTCATCCCTAGAGGAGCTTTATAAGGAGTGCGATAGGCCCATAATACTGTATTAAGGTGTTGGGACCAATCTTTGCGATCAGAGCGAACAATTTTTTGTAGAATGGTTTTTATTTCTCGATTAGAGACCTCAGCTAAGCCATTAGTTTGAGGATGATAAGCGGTAGAAACTCGATGTTCAATTCCATTATTCTTCATGAGTTTTCGTACCGAGTTATTAAGGAAATGTGAACCCCCGTCACTTATAATGACCTTAGGTATGCCGAAGCGAGCAAATAAATCATTCAAGAACTTGATTACTGTTGCACTATCGGCAGCACGAGTAGGGATGGCTTCGACCCATCTAGAGACGTAGTCAACTGCAAGAAGGATATATAGGTAACCATTTGATTGAGTGAAGGGACCCATGAAGTCAATGCCCCATGCATCAAAAATTTCAACTACATGGATAGGATTTAGAGGCATCGTGTCTCTTTTTGTCATAGTTCCTGTGGTTTGACATGTAGGGCATGATTTCACAAAATCATGGGCATCCTTAAATAAAGTAGGCCAGAAAAAACCACATTGAAGTACTTTTGCAGTTGTACGTTTTCCAGAGTGATGTCCACCACACCCAAAAGTGTGGCAATGAGATAGGACACTTGGAATTTCAGACTCAGGTATACAACGTCTCCATATACAGTCGATCCCTTCCCTAAATAATAAAGGATCTTCCCAGTGGTAGTATCGAGAGTCGGCTATGAACCGATCTCGTTTTGCCTTAGGCCAATCATCAGGAATTCGAGATGTGACTAAGTAGTTTACCATATCTGCAAACCACAGTATTTGTGATACTGTAAGGATGGATTCATCAGGAAAGGTTTCCGATATGGGAATGAGTTGGTCGGTTTGTTTGGTTTCAGACTCATGGAGTCTGGAGAGATGGTCGGCCACGACGTTTTGCGCTCCTGCCTTATCTTTGATTTCAATGTCAAATTCTTGTAGCAAGAGTATCCATCTAATCAATCGTGGTTTCAAATCTTTCTTGGAAAGTAGGTGGCGTAGTGCGGTGTGGTCAGTGTAAACAACTACGTGTGAACCCAGTAGGTATGACCTAAATTTTTCAAGTGCAAAGATAACGGCTAGTAATTCTTTTTCAGTGACTGTGTAGTTTTTTTGTGCATCGTCAAGTGTTCTGCTAGCGTAATGGATGGCAACTGGTTTGCCATCTTTTCTTTGACCTAGTACAGCTCCTACCGCATAATCTGATGCATCACACATTATTTCAAAGTCTAAGGTCCAATCAGGGGACTGTAAAATTGTTGCTTCAGTGAGAGACCTTTTTAATGTCTCAAAGGATCTAAGGGCATCTTCAGAAAATTCAAAAGCTCGATCCTTTGAGAGTAACTCAGTAAGAGGTTTAGCAATTTTTGAAAAATCCTTTATGAATCTTCTATAGAAGCCAACATGTCCTAGAAAAGATCGAACACCTTTCAGTGATGTAGGTGGGGAGAGGTGAGTTATAGTCTCAATTTTCGATGGGTCAACCTCCATTCCTTTTTTAGAGACAATGTGACCTAGAACAATGCCCTTGGTGACCATAAAATGTGATTTTTCCCATGATAAGACTAGATTCACCTCCATGCATTTTTGCAATACCCGATCAAGAAATCCAAGGCACTCATCAAAGGAATCACCGAATACAGAGAAATCATCCATAAATACTTCCATAAAATCTCCCACCATATCGGCAAATACGGCTAGCATACATCGTTGGAAGGTAGCCGGCGCATTACACAGCCCAAAGGGCATCCGTCGAAAAGCAAATGTACCGTAAGGACATGTAAATGTTGTTTTCTCTTGGTCTTCAGGTGCAATAGCTATCTGATTATAACCTAAGTAACCATCGAGAAAACAAAAATATTCCCTCCCCGCTAGTCTCTCAATAATTTGATCTATGAATGGGAGAGGGAAGTGGTCCTTCTTCGTGGCAAGGTTTAATTTCCTATAATCAACACAAACCCTCCACGAAGTGGTTGTACGAGTGGGGATCTCTTTACCCTGATCATTGGTGACTATAGTCAGACCAGCTTTCTTCGGTACAACTTGTAAAGGGCTGACCCATCGACTATCTGATATTGGGTAGATGATCCCTGCACCTAGCCATTTGCATATTTCCTTCTTAACTACTTCTCGTAGATTTGGATTTAATCTTCTTTGCATTTCTCGAGAAGGTTTTGCATTATCTTCCAAATAAATATGGTGGGTACATAGTGATGGACTTATTCCCCTAAGATCAGATATCGTCCAACCAATTGCCCGTGAATTTCTTCTCAAAACATCCATTAATTTATTTTGTTGATCTAGATCCAAGTGGGCATTGATTATTACCGGGTATGCCTTATTTTCTTCATCTAGAAACACATATTTTAGGTCCTTCGGTAAAGGTTTTAATTCAACTACGGGGACCTGAATTGTCTCTTGGGAACCTTCTATTGAATTTATGGGGCGGGTGGGTGCGGTGATTGTAAGGTCTTCCTCCTTGTTATGTAGTAATTCCAAAATAGGAGGTTCTAGCATGGGCATATTCATTTCCGAGATAGGAGAAATTAAAGCATCAAGTTCATCCGATGCTTGGTCTAGTTCTATGATATCTGAATTTGTCAACGGTTCGTAGGGTTCATTCTTGATGGAATCAAGGGTTTCGGCCACTAAAACATGTTGTCTCTCAAATAATTTATCATCTAAAGTCAAAGTTGTCTCAAGAGGATCTCTAGCGAGGTTCAAGGGAGTTAAATCGTCTATGATTTGTTTAATTGTCGAACATTCCTCTATCCATCCACAATCTTCAGTATCGTGTTCTTGAATTGTGGGGTTGACAAGATCGACAGGAACAATCTCACCATTTACTTTGAATTCTACTTTTCCAACCTCATAGTCAAAATGAGCCTTGGCAGTGGCTAAGAATGGTCTTCCGAGTATAATAGGAGTTTGAGCAAGTGTTTTAGCCGGGTCCATTTCTAGTACGATAAAGTCGACTGGGAACTGATGTCCTTGGACTGTGACTAAAACGTCCTCTAGTATTCCTAATGGCCTCTTTACAGATCTGTCAGCTAGTTGTAAAATCATAGAAATAGGTTTTAACTGACCTACTGCATAATATTTTAGTATGGCAGCTGCGAGGAGATTTATCGAAGCACCATTATCAAGTAGGGTACGCTCAAAGGTCATGTCTCCAATGATGCACTTTACTAATGGAGCCCCAGGATCTTTCATTTTAAGGGGAAGGAGTTGAGAGATGGCATTAGATGATGCGAGCGGTAACACATGCCTCTCTTCCTCGTGTTGGTCATTCTTTTTCTTTCCCCTCGGTTTTCTTTTTGGAGTGCATTTCTCTTTTAAGAAACGTGAATATGCAGGAACTTGTTCTATAGCCTTAAGGAGGGGGATTTGTATGATAACATTGGAGAATAAATTCTCCAAGTCAGGAGTCAGAGTCGAAGGTCGTTTCTTCACTTTTCTTCGCAGGGCCTCTGGAAATGGAATAGTTGGTTGTGTAAAGGTTTGTGGTTGGTCTTGCATTGGCGAATCATTCTCATGTGTTTGATGGTTTTGTGTGGTCGATATTTGAGGTGTGCTTATGGTGCGACCACTTCTCAAGTGGATCGCACTGGCAGATGCATTTGACTCATTTTTGCTTGTACTAGCTGCATTTCTAAAGCTCACGGGTCCTCGAGTAGGTTGTTGTGAAAAGCCAGGAGGGCGGATTTGTGAGTTGTTAGGATTTTGTACCGTTTGAGCAGGTAGTTGTGGTTGAGGTGGTATTTAAGAACGAATCTCGGTCAATTGTCTTTGGACCTCAACTTGGCTTTGAGCCAGTTGCTTTTGAATCTCAACTTGGTTCTGAGCCAGCTGTTGTATGAGTTTCATCAAGTCACCATAATCAGAGGCAAGTCCTTGTGATGGTGTAGTCAAGGGTTGTAGTGGTGGTTGGACTTGTTGTGTGAATTGGTTTTGATTTGACCCTTGTTGGGTGACTTGATATCCTGAATTGTTATTTGTTGGGGCCTTCCATGCAAAATTTGGATGGTTCCTCCATCCTGGATTATAGGTGGAGGAATAGGGGTTGTTATTGGAATTCCCCTGCACCCAATTAACTGCTTCAGGATTAATTTGTTCATCTAAAGGGACAGATGGTTGGTAAATCTCTGGTTCCATAGGTGTTTGTGGAATAGGGGCTACCCTGCAAACTGACGGGGTGGTTTTCTCTAATACAAGACTCCCTACGGTTTTAGTTAATTGATCCACTTGTTTAGCCATCAACTCTACTTTGTCCAACTTTGAAGCAATGATCTGGATATCCGAGGATGTGTCTCCATTTGTTGTTGCATAGTCTATGGCTTGGATTGGTCTTTTATGTCTATTATAGAACTCTATAGAATAATTGTTGACAGAGTTATCTGCCATGTCCTCATATAATTGCCATACAAAGTTCTCATCCTTATTCAAGTAGTTGCCTCCGCAAGAGCCATCGACAACTCTCTTGTATGATTCCGTTAAGCCCTCATAAAATATTTGCACTTGCTTCCATTTTTCGATTCCATGATGTGGGCATTTGCGTAAAAGATCTCTAAATCTTTCCCAAGCTTCGTGGATTGGCTCTACGGGTTTTTGGGTGAAGTGAGAAATGGCATGCCTAAGTGCGTTGGTCTTACCAATGGGGAAATATTTTTTTAAGAATGCCTCTCTCAACTCGGTCCATGATCGAATCGGGACTTCATAGCTACGAAGCCATTGGCTTGCTTTTTGTTGAAGGGAGAACGGGAAGGCTCGGAGGTAAACATGTTCTTTGTTCACCTCCCCTGTGTTTAGTGTATCGCAGGCTGCTACGAAATCCTGAAGGTGCATTATAGGGTCCTCGGACTCTTCTCCCCGGAATTTAGGGAGGAAGGAAATAGTTGCAGGTTTTATCTCAAAGTTTCCCGCTTCTGCGGGAAGTTGGATGACCGATACAAGTTGATGATTAGCAGGATTATAGTGATTTCGTATTGGTATTGGTGGTGGGTTGTTTAGCCCTTGATGTGCTACCAATTGTCGAACATGGGCATCTTGCAGCTCTTGGCGTTCTGCCATTTGTTGTAATTGCTGCATTATTATAGTGAGTGGATCGGGAGGAGGTGGTACACCAGCCATGGGTTTTATCTCGGGCTTGACTTTGGATTTTGGAGGATAGAAAGGATCAAATTTAAGGGGATCAGTAAGGAGATTCCTTAATGACATCCTGCCAAGCATACACAAATCAAACACCAAACAATTTGTGTATTCCCACTCAACGCTTATAGTTTAGTTTTTTTTCTTTTAAGTTTTGATTTGCAGACAAGAATACAAGTTGATTACGTTTCCTAGAATATTTAGCGGTTCAGAATAACCCAATGATTACCACAATGTCGTTCTTCTGGTTTTGAGGCCAGTCAGAGGGTAAGTAGGCTAGAGCCTTTCTTAGATCAACTTGGATCTTAAACCCCTCGTGAGAGGCTAGGCCAGTCATAGGGTAAGTAGCCATTGTGAGAATGGTGCAACAAACAAGTTGGCAAACAAAATTTTGTTTTATGGTTTTTTTATGACCGATTTAATTTAATCCGATTACGATGTATTTTTTTATCTTGATTAGTCGGCAAACAATTAAATGGTCTTTTTAAATGCAAGGTGGGACTATGAGGAAGAAATCCTATGGAGATGCAATGCAATACGGAAAAAGAAGTTGATTTTTTTGTTGTTTTTATAATATGCGCAAACAAAGAAAAAAAAGATCCTAGTTATGCCTAAGAAAAGAGAACTTATCGCGAGAGCGCTCCAAATATATAATTTTTTTAGCTTCACGTTGATGTTTGATGCGGCTCCTTTCCAATGCGACTTGTCCCCTGCAGAAAAAAAGAAAGATGGTGAAAAGTAAAATGTAAAGAAAAACTTTTTTTTATATAAAGAGCGAATAATTGCATGTCCCCGGCAACGACGCCAAAATGTTGGAGCGTATTTCTGAGGGTATAAGTACCCGATTTTTACGTCGGATAGTCGTTGAGAACCCACAAAAATACACTTCAAACAAATAATTTACCGGACTTAGATATATTATGCACAAGGCAAAGTATAGGGTAAGTCAGGGTCGATCCACAGAGACAGGAAAATTTTTGCACTTTATAAAAATACTTTTGTAAGTTTGCAAAATGTTTGAATAACAAGAATCGAAATGAAAATTGAGAAGACAATAGTGCAGGTAGGTAAGTGTTGATCGCTCCCCTTCTTTGCAGCAACTTCCAAATGGGACTCGTACGCGGTAACTCTTCGCGAATTTGGATATTCTGGCGAGGCGAGTTGGATGCGATAACAACCGCGGATCGAGCTCAAACCTCGTGTCACGTCCAAGATCTCCAAGAGTCGAGGATAATCACCGTTAGATACGGATCGTCACGATAGTTTGACGAATTCCTGCACGAAAGAGAAGATAACAAAATAAGACAGATATAAAATTTAAAGTAATAAAATAAAAGTGAAATAGAAATATGATGATCGGCGGCTCGGGAGGAAGCCTCTGGAGTCGGATTCACAGAGGGGCCGAGAAAATGATGGTTGGCGGACGTCTATGGTGTTGAATGACTTTTGGCGGCACTCGGGGTGGAGCCTCAGGAGTCGGATTCACTGGGGGTCCGAATGCACAAGTCGGCGAGATCACCTCGATACTTCGTCGATGTATGATTATTTATGGTGGTAGAATTTTGTGGGATGATGAAGGAATTGGTGGGAGACGGATTTAGTTGGCAAGAATGGAATGATGGAATGAAGGAGATGCTTGGAAACCAAATAATAATGGAATACTCGGATGTCCTTCCAAAGCCCACTCCATGAGGTATATATACACATTCGAAAGTGACCGTTCCCAGCCGAGTTGCATCCCTCCAATTAGGAGATGCATCTCTTCGTTATGGCATTCATGCCTTTTTATAAGCACGCCAATCTGAAGTACCTTTTCACTTCATCGTTCATGGTTCTCAACTCCATTTTTTTTGTAACTTTTGGCATGTGAATCTTTGACCATCTCACGGATGGATGGTGCTCATCCATCCAATTATTCCAACATCAATAATTCTTAGCCACTCATTAGTTGTATTAATTATTCAAGTAGTTCCAACGTATAGGTTTAAGTTTGTAGTGGCTTGATTTCTTTTAGGATATAGATAAAAAATAGGATTGCAAATATAATATTTATTTGGGTTATTGGGTTTTCATTGTAGATGTATTAAATAATCAATCACCATAATGTGTATTATATCCTAATGTGTTAAAATGGTAGAATAACATGGATGAAAAGAGGAAATTGAGGAAGATGAGTTTCTTAGTAATTTTACTGATTATAAATATCCTATTGCTCATTTTATGCTCTCTCCCTCGGGGCATAAATCAAGATGGATCGAAGAGTAGTAGGTGACTTACTTGTAAGTGGACTAATGGATGCATGTTATCTAATATGCATAATGGTTGTAATACCACTCCCTTAAATTATTATACATCATAGAAAACATGATTTACTTTATGGAGTGTGTTGGTATTGACATAGTTATATAATGAATCGTAGATTCATCAGTGCTCCTTTACCACGAACGAGTCGCCGCCATCACCGTCCCTGTTGGGTTCATCTCCCATCATGCTCCAAAGGAAAAGGAAGAAGGTCTATCTTTTTCTCTTTTTTATTGTAAAAATTGCATGGTTTCCCTTGCTTGTTTATGTAATTATAAAATTGCCCCGTGCACAGTTTGTGTTGTTTAGTTTAATTTCAGCATTGCATAGACAACCCTGTATTCATGTTTTAATTTGAACATCTTTATAGCATCCTTTTATCCAATGAAAAATAGCATTGTGTTGAGCAACTAGTTCTCTACCATGTTGATTTTTATTTATATTTTTCTGATATTTGGGTAATTAATTAAAATTGTGAAACAGAAATTCTATTTATTTTACCCATTCAGTGCTCTTAAATTGATATCTAACTCACAGTTGCTCTAAAATTTGCACAAAAATTAAACATGATGCTTTGAAGAGTGATTGATATATTATCCAAATTTCATCCAAAGTGGAGCTGGCTTGTGCCTGAAATAAATTATAGAGTGATTTTAGTATTTGATTTTTAATTAAATCCATGTACATCATTTTTGTGAAATTTCAAGTATCCTGGATTCTATATGAAAATACCTTTTTGGGATAATTTGCACTCTGATTAATTAGACATTATGGATTTATTAAAAAATAATTACTCACTGACACTCTATTTTCACTAAAAAATCAATAAAAAATTCATATTTTGTCAAAAAATTCCAAAAAAGTATTGTAGTCTCAATTCATCTTGTTTTTATTCCGGTAATATTTTCATATTTTTTCTTACTGTTTGTGTGGAAAATTGCGAAAATACTCATAAAAAGTGTACATTTTTAATTGTTGCATTTTAAACCATAAAATTCCAAAAAAAAAGTGTATTGCATTCATTACTGGATTAGGATTCTAGGAAAAATATAACTTGGCTAAATTGGACTTATTTTCTATTCAAATTAATTTGGCTAAGTTGTATGCTTTCTTAGTGCATTAATTCAGCCGCATTTGCATTTGTTTTTGCATTAAAAAAATCTAAAAAAATACCCCTTGGAAATATAGACTTAAGTTTTCAAATTAACCCCAAGTTGTTCCTTTGCCTTATTGTGTTTGACCCCGAACTTGCTCGGGATATAAATTAAGACGAGACACTCTGCACAGAGATCCTTCTCTCGGTTCT
Organism: Ottelia alismoides; assembly: GCA_037367405.1. Classification (NCBI taxonomy): domain Eukaryota; kingdom Viridiplantae; phylum Streptophyta; class Magnoliopsida; order Alismatales; family Hydrocharitaceae; genus Ottelia; species Ottelia alismoides. The sequence continues at coordinate 787,165 of JAZKJV010007582.1, read as the reverse complement.
GACTGAATCGCTAAGTACATGTACTACAATGTGCCTGAATTAAAACACGTATTTTAGTAACTCGTCACTGGTAGGAACCCGATGCTCCCAACAGACTGTCATGTATAAAAGGTCGGTAGTCTACGAGAGTTCAGGTGCGACTCTATCCTAGTCTGCGAGTCACTCTCTCACGTAAGCAAACCAAACAATGAGGGGATTGCTCTCCAAGACAGATTTTTAAGTCGAGTGTCTTTTAGGGTCAAATATGTTTAGCAGTCCCAATTTTATGATTATCACTTTATATGTATTTTTCAATAAGCAAACAAACGCCTAATGAATGTTTCGATTCTCCTGATTATTTATAGTCCAAAACATGGGGAGAAGTCGAAAAATTCGATGCGTGATCAAACACAATGATGATGCAAAGTAAGAGATGTGTACCTGTCGCTAGCACTCTACATGCAGGGTGATCCACACATAATTAAAAGACAGGAATAAAACTATCAATATGATGCAAGAAGAAAACAACCTTAGACGAACAATTTCTACACAAAAAGAACTATAGCTAGCTAATAATACTAAGTCCGGAGTCCGATCTTGGGAACCATTCGGTGCCCGCCACAACAGGTCCTGACAGCGCTGTATGTGGTTCCTCATAGCACGTGAACTCAAGTCTGATTAAACTAACTTTTTTATTATGATTATTAATTAGGTCCAATTACGAACTACATGCACAACAAATAGTTAGGGATTTGGTCCTAGTCAATTACGTCACAATCAAAAAAATCCATAAGTTTAGGGGCCAAATCCTTCGAGAATTAAAATAGAAATAAAAGGCGAAAAATCAAAACCAATGAAAACCGCGGTGAGGTCCCCCGAGCACATTGGTGCTCGGCGAGACAGACCCCGATATAAACCAAGTGTCCAAGTGTCCATGTATTATTATAATAATAATCAGGCTGAAAGTAAACTAACTACTCTAAACTACTCTATAAGTTATAACTAAGTCCCTAGTTACTCTTGCTTCTCCTTGAGCACGGGTCTCCTCCAAAGAGGTCCACGGGCGGTTCCTCGCACAAAAAACGAAAGAGAAACATGTCAGAAAACAGTTACAACAAATGGAGCTAGAAATAGATAAAAGATAAAATCTGAAAATCGACTACTAAGACGGGCTCCCTGGCAACGGTGCCATTCTGATGAGCGCTCTACCAATCGATGGTAAGTGATATCAAAGGTCGTTGTGACCTCAATCACCCGAGTCAAACTCAACAAGAAAAACAAGACCATCAATGGAAGCAATCAAGCACAAAAATCGAAAGAAGCGGTTTTGCTAGTTATTTAACCTGGTATAACCATCATGGTCGAACACAAGGAGCACGGGCTAAGCCTACAAAGTAGTCCGAAAATCAGAGAAGTAAAGGCATCTTTTTGGTGGTTTTTAATTTGAACTTTTTTATATGCTCTAATGAGAAAATGAATAAGAGACAAAGGAAATGACAATTCAACAACCTTTATTATGATTAAAAATACTCAAAATGCAAAGTAAAAATATTTTTGCATTTTTAAAATATGCAGATATTTTTTGTGATTTCTGAGGTTTTTCTGATTTTTATATGATTTTTTAAAAGTGAAATCAAGTCAAAATCTCAAAACAGTGAACAATCTGGACTAGAAGGAACTTTAAAATATCTAAAGTTTCCTAAAGGTCCTGTTGTAATTTTATGTCAAAACATATACAAAGAGCTAACTACAGAAATTGAAGACATACTTTTTTGTTTTTTGTGTAATTTTTAATGATTTTTGTAAGGTTTTTGGTCTTTAATGATTTTTAGGGTTTTATTAAAGATAATAGCACAAAAATGCTACTAGAATTAAAAGACACTAAAAAAACTCTTAGTAATTTTTGTAGAATTTTTAGAGTAATTTTATATTTTTTATGGATTTTCCAAAATAGACAAATTCTTTTTAGGGATTTTTTATTTTTAAAAAATAGCAAATAATATTAAATTGTGTCACAGATATTACCAAAAATACTACACAATAGCATAAGCTAATAGTAATTTTTGGAGAATTTTTGGAGTAGATTTGGTATTTATTTAATTCAAATAAAGTACACAGGTTGTAGGGACCTAAGTATAATTAGTTTAACTTTCTGGACTAAACAATACCTAAAAAGTCTGAGGGTCTCACTGTAAAATTTCCACAAATTCAAGCACATGTGCAATACAACGTTCACAGGGGTATAAATGCAAATTCGAAAACTGTTTCATTCAATCGGTAACATCAAAATGTTGGCGGCGTGGATTCAACCTGGAGAGGGTAAGCCGATCCAATGGTGCAGAGCACGTCTGGAAGAACAGCATCAGGCAAACTTCACCGGAGCCTAGAAGATGATCCTCAGCTCTGATGGTCGATCGGAAGGCACTGGCATGGTCGTGGGAAGCTTCCGCGTCGACTGAGCTGGTCCGATGGAGGAGCCACCGATCGGATGGGTGTGGCGAAGAATGGGGCCTAGTGTTGCTCCGGCGAACCTCAGATGGATGGAATCGGGGTCCTCACTGCGTGCTATCACCTGTAAAGGGAAGCTGGGACTCGAGGTAGTGCTCCGGTCCAGGTTATTGGAGCTCAAAACCAAAGAAACGAAGGGGTGATGATTGATCTCTGACGAAGGTGATAGAGGATATCTAGTTCCTAATCTCGACTTGATGGTCGAGGCTAAGGTTGATCAGGTTGCGGAGCAAGATGGGAGGCGAGCATGCGAGTCAATCGAAGTGGCTGGAAGTGAGTCACGAGTCTCCGACCGGCTGGTCGGATCAGGTGGGCACACGGCGGTGCTAAATGGAAAGATCCGATTGAATGGGAGAATGGAAAGGATATAAGGGATACCTGAAGGTTGAGATGTGCTCCTGAGCTTCAAGCGAGGATGAACGTCGGGGTGATAGCCTCAACCTCAATGCGGAAGTTGGGGGAGGCTAGTCGCGGCGGAAGTCCGGCTACGAAGGTTGAGCGTCACCTCTATTGTACCAAATCGAGTGCTGAGATAAGCTCCAAGCAGCTGTCACTCAGCTGAAGGTAGCTAGGGTTCGAGAAGGGAGCGAGGAACGAGCTTTCTCTCCTAGGAGGTGGATGAGAAGCTTTATAGCGTTCCCAGGAGGCTGGAGGAATCAGGCAAGGGTACGTGAACCAAGAAAGATTCGCACCTTCCTAGGGATCTGTGAGGGTCCTGGATCCTAGGAGAGTCCACAGGAGGAGAATCAGAGCAAGGGGTTGCGTGATCCGCCCGGGAAAAATCGAAGAAAATGATCCAATGAAGAGGTCGGGTCAGGTCAAGCCTAGGAATAGGGGGTTTAACGTAGTCAACAACCTGACGTGGACCAATCAGAAAAATAGAATATACAAAATACTTACAAATTAAATAAAAAATAGTAAATGATTTTAAATCAAAAGGTGTATAAAATAATAAATATTTGTTATTTTTCAAATTTTTTTCTGTGATTTTTAGTTTTTTAAAAAATAAATTAATCTATATACAGTATAGTGTATTATATGCAGGTATAATATACCTATATATTTTGTATAATTATTTTTATTTTGTTATTTTTACACAAATAACACACTTTTGTATTATATTTATTTATAACATAATTTTTGGAGTATAAAATAATTTTTATTGTATTTTTACTTAATCAAAATTGTGTAATAAATGGAGAAGGAAACATATATATATATATATGTATTATATACAAGGAAGAGAGAATTCATTTTTATTTTTATTTTTATTTGTCTGATTTTTATTTTATTTTTAGAACTATATACAAGGAGGTAAAAATACTATTTTGTTTTTATTTTTCCAAAAATAATTATTTATTTACACAAAATAATATGCACAATATAGAGTGGGCCCTATCTCTCTCTACTTATTTTATTTGACGATCTGGCCAATGTTTAGCCTTCTCTTGGGGTTCGGGTCACTTTGTATTTATTCTAAATACCTCCTTCCTTTTTCTTTTACTTTATTCTTTTATTTTTGCACAAATACAAACTAATTATGTACATTTAACACATGCATACATGATGCTAACTTATTGCATTTACATCTATTTACGTGATGGCTTGCCAAGATAATTAGATAAAATAAAAGAATAAAGATTGATGATCAGGGATTCATCATCTTGCTAGTGTACTGTATGGCGTATGGAAGGCCATCCCTCCTCTGTCCCAACACAGCCCCTACGACGAAATTGGAGGTGTCCGTCATGATCTCGAATGGGAGACACCAATCGAGTGGCTGAAGAACAAGAGCCTCTACAACCATGCTCTTGAGAGTTTCAAAAGCCGAAAAACGCTTATCATCAACTATAAACTAGATGTATTTCATGAGAAGATAAGATAACGATCAGGCAATTTTGCGAAAATCTCATATGAAACATTGGTAGAAACTGACATGCCCGAGGAAAGATCGTAACTACTTCAGATTAGATAGTGGATTGAGTTTCTTTATGATATCCATCTTGGTTGGTTCCATCTCCATGCCCCTGTTGGATATGATGTGACCACGGATCATTCCCTGAGTCATCAGAAAATGACTTTTCTCCCAAGAAAGAACAAGGTTAACCTTCATGCACCTCTGAAGCATGCGATCTAGGCTAAAAAGGTAGGAATCAAAATCATCATCGTAGATCAAAAAATAAACCATGAAGACCTCCAAGAAATCTTCCACCATGTCCGCAAAAATAGAAAGCCTACACCTCTGGAATGTAGCTAGAGCATTACATAATCCAAAGGGCATCTGTTGAAAGCATACATTCCAAATGAACAGGTAAATGTTATCTTTTCTTGGTCTTTCAGGTGCAATGACCATCAGGTTATACCTCGAGTACCCATCAAGAAATCATTAATGGCTCTTCTCGACTAATCATTCGATGATCTGATCAATGAACGGTAGCGGGAAGTGATCCTTCTTGGTCACCTGATTCAAACATTTGTAGCCCACACAGACGCACCAAGAAGTTGGTACTAGGGTAGGGATCTCCTCTCCATCCTCATTTATCACTGTAGTGATACATGTCTTCTTGGGTACCTGTAAAGGACTATTCCATTTAAGGAGATGGGATAGATAAAATCGGTGCTCCACCACTTGGATATTTCCTTCATAATCACCTCTCTAAGATTCGGTTTCAGCCTACACTGAAACTCACAAGATGGTTTGGCGTCATCCTAGAGAAAAATGTGGTGGGAGCATAAAGTCGGACTAATCCCATGGAGATCAGCTACTGACCACCCGATTGCCATGAGGTTCTTCTCAAGAATCTCCATCAGACGGGATTCTTGTTCATCGGTCAGATTGGAAGCGATGATGACCAAAAACAATTTAGGATCCACAGCAAGGAATCGATATTTTATAATCTGAGGTAGAGGTTTAAGATCATGGGGAGAAGGAATAGGGAGAGATGGTCTGACTAGGGCTTAGGTATAAGCTACTAGGTATGTCTGCGTGAGCTCGACCTGTGTTGACTCCAAAAATCTAGAAACTGCTCGTCTGATTGCTAACTCTGTTGTACTAGCTTGGTCTCTAGGATGGTTGTAGGCTCATCTAAAATGAGATGTGGAACATATTCATCAAAAATCTGCTAATCGAAGTCCGCATCTTCATCGGAGGAATCAAGATTTGAACAACAAGATTGGAATTCAAAAAGATATGTTTGCACAAAGTCACAATCCTGATGACTATCGGATCTGTCTTCAGATGCTTTCTGAAACTTCTGATTTAGCTCTGAGTTCTTGGATCTTCTCTATATGTATACTCTTGCCTTGGACGTGGTAGTACACATTCCCTGTACCATAATCAGAAACTGCCTTATATGTCGCTAGAAAAGGTCGCCCTAATATGATCGGGGTATCGATCACACGTTCAGGGATCACCAATTCCATCAAGACAAAGTCCAGGGGGAATTACGAACCCTAAATGGGGATGATAATGTCTTCAATTAATCCCTTCAGCCTCTTGACCGATCTGTCAGAAAACTGTAAGACCGTTCCGCTTGCTCAAAGAGGTCTGAAATCAAACTTGTTGAGTAAGGAAGAGGGAAGAAGATTAATCGAAGATCTGTTGTCTAATAGAGTACGATCAAACGTCTAATTGAGGATCTCGCATCTGACATACAGTGATCCCATGTCTAATCGTTTGGCTAGGAGCTGATTTTGGATGGCGTGACAAGTTTCCTTGGTTAGCACATGAATTTCTGAGCAATGATTGCACTGCCTCTTCTTTCTACAAACTGTAGTTCTCTCCTTAAGATCTTTCTGTAGAAGAGGGATGCGTGCTAAGGCTTCCAAAAGAGTGGGCTGAATAGTGAATTTATCGACAATCTCTTTCGTCAGATCTAACATTTGAGCCTTTTTGGTGTTTTCTTTTTTATTGCCTTTTCATAAGCAGATTGCTTGAGGAAAGGAATCTGTACATCCTCCTTGTCAGTCTACACAGTAATAAGATTGGTTGAAAGGGAAAATCATGTCCTTTTGGAAAAGGGGGACTTCCTCTATGTTGATCATCAGAAGTAGACGAATCAGTTGTCTTATCTTTATTTACTTTTTTAGATCCCCTCCTTTTCACATTTCTTTGTATTCTTATCTCCTTATCACTAAGTATGAAAGATGGTAACACAACTATATCTACATCGCGATCATCAGATTTGGTGGCATCAACACCACCATTCAAATCACAGATAGTAGCGGCATCAGTACTGCTCTACATCATGCTTAACTAGCTCGAAAACATCATTTACTGATGCATATATATCATGCATAGCTGATCCACCGCGAGCTGGGACTATACCACTCCTCAGAGATATGAAATCAACATTATTCGCATCATTAGGTGTCGTATGCGATTAAGGAGTAGAGTCTATTTGTTGAGTCTGCGTGGCGGTCTAATCTAGCACGAGATCCATTATCTACTTCTTGAACTCATCTATATCTTGCCTATTATTCTCATACTGACCGGTGATCCGATAGGAAAGATTATCTAAAGCCAAGTTCTCGTAGAGGTGCCCTACAGATCTGGATGAGTAATCTGAGAATTGTCGAGACAACTGCTGAGAAAGTGATCTGGCATCCACTGAGTGCAAGTTTGAATCTGATGAGGCTCTGCTGCAGGCTCTGATACTAAGGTAATGTATCTGCTACACTAGAGACTGTGTATCGGATGGATCAGCTGGTAATCTTTGAAGATGTGGTAGATGTCATCTATTCAATCTGGTTCTTTAGGTCACTAATACTCCTTACAATCCCATCCATCTTATCGATCTTGTGTAACTGATGGAATTTTGTCTCAATATGCTCTAGGTGATCCAATCTCTGGTTAGGACTCCTCATTTTAGCTGATGAAGATTCTGAAGATGTAAGCATAAATGGATCCTTCTCAATTTGTGCCATGGTAGACTGGTGAAGAAATGCAGGTGACTCCGTCTGAGTATGAGTTTTTCTGAGCTAAAGTGTCATGATGAGATGCCATCTCCTCGAAATTATCCTAGACAACATCCTCGTGCTTTGAAAAGTATGAGGTGCCACAAATTGCATTCACCAATCCTTGCAGGTCAGGTGTCAATCCACTAAAGAAGCTCTGAACCAAACTTGCCTTAGGAATCTCATGATGGGGACATCTATCAATCAGGTATCGAAAATGATCCAATGCTTCATAAAACATCTCGCTCCCTAACTTGGTGAAACTGGTAATGAGATACCTTGCAACATTCATACGTTCGATGGTGTAGAATCTACTTAGGAACTCCGTACGAAGTTGCTCCCATGTATTAATTACTCTCCCTAAATACCACAACCAGTACATAGCCTTATCGGCCAGGGAGAACAGAAATTCTATCAACTGAATTGCATCCTCATCAACTCAAGAGCCATATACTGTACTATAGATCATATCGAACTCTCGAAGGTGTGAATGTGGCACCTCAGTGAATTGCCCATGAAAGATCAGTAGAGTTTAAATAATCTCGGGAGTAAGGACAAATGATCTGTGAATAAAGAATCTCCAGGTGTGTGAAATTGTCTCATCATGCGTACACGCTCTAAAGGTGTTGTCTCCACTCTATCTATCTCATCTTCATCCGAAATATGTCTCTTCTCTCTCAACTGTGTCAACTCAGTTCAGATCTTAGAATCATGATATCTTGCTATCTGAGTCTGCATAATCTCAAGGGAAGCAAGAAGACTAGCGTTGATCGTCACATGATCTGAAAGCTTTGAATCATTCTACGACTCTACTCCTTTCCCACTCAGAACTGTTTCTAGGAAGGAGAATGCATCCACGTCTAGCTTAGATAAGTCTATATATAGATGTGTAATAGTCATCGGAGGTGGAGAAGAACTTAGTGAATGATAGAAATGTCCAGTGTTAAGGTCACACCTAGAAGAGGGAAGATGTCCTGAATCCGACTCAAAGAGGAGGTTCTCGCGAACCGACCCGAGGGACGAAATTAAAGGCAGAGATTGAGTCAACTCATGTTCAAAGAGAGGGTTCTTTTGAACTGACCTAGATGGACATGTAGGTGTACGTGGAAGCGGTGTTGTAAGAGTCAGCTTAAGAGACCTCCTACCCATTATCTTGATAAGATAGATAATCGATTCTATATTGAAAAATGGACTCACACACAAATTCAAATACAAAGCAAACCTTGAATTTGCCAACGCAACCCTGGTGATGACCGTAAAAGTTTAGTCATTTATCTTTTCAATTTTAGGGTTATTTGACAAATAAGTTTTCTCATAGATTAGCGAGTTGATATGTGCCTGAAACTTCCCTGGAAGATTGTCCCGAGTTCTTACAGAGAATCACCTATTATCATCCAGTATGGGAGTAAGTACAAACTATTTCTAGCTAACCGTGCTACTTGAGGACTATGCTATTACAGTATCCTCTAAACCTCCCATGTTGCTAAGGAAGCTCAAACCATTTCCGGCTACTCAAGATCACCACTGAAGATTAAGTGATTAACTGTATGAAATTGGTGGTATCCCAAAAGAAGTTCAAACTCTAGCTCTAACCTTAAGTGTCGTCCCTCACTCACGAATCTGGAGAGTACCTACAATGCATTGGGGATTGTTCTCCCAAAACAATTGTATCCTTTACATTTTGTTTTAGGTCAGATAATGTTTGCAGTATCGGTTTTACATTTGGTTATCACTTTTTTGGATATTTTCAAAAAACGTCTATCAAAATTTTCTTTTTATGTTTGTCCAAGATAAGCATGCACCTAGGTTGCGAGTCCTAAAACTAGCTATGCAGGCACAAGCAGAGAAAAATAAAAAAAAATATAGAAGCGCCTAACCTCAAAAAAGATGCAGAAAACCATTGAGAAAATCATGATGCGAAGAGCTGGGTGAGTGCTATGTTCCCCCAAATGCCTGACACTCGATGAAATAGACCCAGAGAAGAGAGAGGAAGGTACAAGTCAGGATACCTTTATGGGGAACCTTCCATGAAAACATAAAAACAGGCAAGTTCCCTTGATCATTTTATATTTTCTTATAAAATACTACATGAAAGTAAAAATGTGGTTTCTCGATTCTTAGTTGTGCAACTCAATCCGTGCTTCACAGATCACAAACAAAACAATCGTGAGGTTAGGTAATAAAATGTCGAAGAGAAAATCTTAAACTCTAGGTCTATGATCTACCCAAGCGTTGCCTCCCTAACAATGGCGCCATCTGGAAAACACACCTAATTTGAATGATAACTACGGCCGTTGCATTGACCGCAGATTTTAACAGAAAATTTATTTTTTTAATTATTTATACTCCAAAACTTTGATGTATAGTGAAAGTACGGGAATTTCGAACTTAGGGAGGCAAACTGTAAATAATAGAAAATTAGGATTTTGTGAATTTTCTTGTATTTTCAAGGTTGAAAAAAATTACATTTTATGGAAAATTAGATTTTTATTTTCAATTTGTACAATATTAAACAATATCAAAACATTTTTATTTTATTTTTATTATAGAGTAGGCGATGTTATCTTTAAAGTGATAGGTTGTCTGTATTTCTGCGATTTTCTAGAATTAGTTATGATTTTTTAAAAAAATTTTATGTTTTTTGTAATTTTTATTGGTTTTAAAAGTTGATTTTTATTTTATTTTTGATTTAAATTGTAAAATATGAAAAAAAAACTATTGTAACTAATTTTCATAGGATTTAAAAAGAGGTTTTTATAATTTTCTATGAATTTTTAAAGTTTGTTATATTCTAAGTGTTTTAAAATGATTTATTAAAAACATAAATTATTTTTATTTTTCACAACTGAATTTACCTATATTTAGTATAGTTTACGGTATTTATATGTAGGTATTTTGTATATTTTGTATTTTATTTATTTATTATCCATTAGTATGTAAATGGTTTATATATTGTGATAAGGATATAAATGAAAAATACTAAAAACTATGAGTGTGTGTAAATATGCAGAATTGGAGGACTTCACGCACAATTATTCTAGGAGGCTCGTGACTATCACATGATGCTCAGCTGCCAAGGACCAGCTAAGGATTATAGAGAAACACTAGGACTTCTTTCGTAAAATGTTCAGAATCCACGTGCCTCAGCTACTCTTCCTGTACATGTTCGTGAATAGCAGAAAAGCATAGGGGGTTTACTACAAATTTATCAAAAAAATCCAATGCACACACGATGCGCGTGTGTGCCCCTAAGTGGCGGGCAACGGTATAAGGTGGGGGCGACGTGTGGCTTAACGCGAGCCGTCAATCTTATTTTAGTCATGCGATTACTATCTAGGGCCTTGCCCTTCCCCCTTTTGCCTGGAGCTAAGATGCTCTAGGTGATACAATCATGCATCTGTCTCTTCAACGGATCACCTCATATCTGAATGTCTCCAGAATATGGTTATCAAGCCAGATGATGGTGTAGACTGATCTCCAGGTGATCAGCAACATTCTACTTCCGCGCATTTGTTCCGCATGTGACGATCTGATCCAGACGTTTAAGATCTGGAGGTTCTAGGTAGTTGTTGTATGTGCTTCGATGTTAATCTCTTATGGAGATCTTGCACCTGCAATTACGTACATCACATGACTCGAGATTCTCAGTCCAAGTTAGAACGGAAGGAGTGAGCATATAAGAAATCTTAGCGAGATGGTGAGGAGGGATTAGATCTCATATCTTGTTTGTATCTGAGGTGGTCAGACTCAAGGGCAAATGAAGATGAAGAAGCAGGTATAGTTGAAATGCAATGATGATCGAAGACGGTTCATGTAGGATTCAAACAGAAATTGGCAGAAAATGGGGGGATTAAGAAGGTGATGCGATGATCAGATAAAAGGAGTTGGTTTGATTTTAAAAATCAGAAATAGAAGAATACAAGAGAGACTAAGGACAGAATCAGAAAGAGAAGATGAGAAATCAGAAGAGAATCATAATGCTAACCTGGATACAAGCGGGTGACATTGTGGATGATTGCTTGTGGATCAAAGCTCATCGAAGCTCCGAGGGGTTATCGCCTGCAACACGGTGGCATGTGTCGAGGCTTGTCGCAGCGGAGAAGCTCACGCGTTGAGTCAATGATCGTGTCGCTACTCACAGTTGCTCGATGTACGATAGATATGACCTCTATCCTAAGTCCACTCGCTATGGGAGCTGTGGATAAAAGGGAATGGCGGGTGTTATTTCTCGAAGGGGTTGCAGACCTATAAATAGGTAAGAAAACTTAGAGGGAAAGGAACCGGGTGCTGTCACCGACGAAGTGTGGCGGCACTGCAGGGTTTGTTAGCCCACTAGCCTAATGACCATCGGTTGGAGGAAGGAGGAGGAGAAGGGGAGAGAGGTGGCAACGTCGGGTGAAGGAGAAGAAATCGAGGAGAAGGAGGAAGGAAAAAGGAGAGAGAGAAAGAACAAAAGAATAAATTAATTATTAATTAATTAGTTGCTAATTAAATAGATAACTAAATATTTAATAACTTATTAAGTTAATTAAGGTATAATTAAATATATAATTACATACTTAATTAAAGAATTAAGTAAATAAATAATTTATTAAATAATTAAGCATATAATGAAATAATTTCTTAAATAAATAATAATAAGTAAATAAATGGAAGTTAATGAATAATTTAATAGATTATTTTTTATTTTAATTTAAGATTAGAGTATTAATATATTAAAAAATAATATAAATTATGGTATTTTGTACAATATACCTATACGGTCCTGAAACCCACATTCATATATTAACTCATATTTTAGCAAAATCATTTCATATTGTAGATAATTAAAAAATATGAATTTTAAGACCGAGTTTGCCTAATTCGGAGTTCATACGATCGAGTTATGAGGTTCGAAAAATTTACGTAACGGCTTCGTGGCTTCGAGTTTATTGGCATTTTGTCTTACGTTATATTTTTTATATACATTTTTAGAAGAATTTTAGAAGAGAAAATAAGTTAATTGGATTTATGCTTAATTAACTAAAAATGCGGGAAGTTTTTACATACAATACATATATAGAACGGGGCCCAGACACCAAACTCACCTGTTTTATTCTAATATTTTTCTGATATTTTTAATAAATAGTATTAGGTATAAAAAGAAGTATAAAAGTGAGTTTGGTCCGTTTGGAGTTTTCTTTAAATAGTTATGAACCTTGAAACTTGGCTTTTTATTGCTTTTTCGATTCATTATAATATTTTATTTTTGTGTTGAACAATTTTTCTAATATTTTTTATACGATAATATATATTTTTGTTAATAACTTTTGTTAAGAAAGTAATTTGATCTGGGATTATCTAAGTGATACATAAATAGGTGAAATATTTGTAATGTGAAAACTAGATTAATTGTATTTTTTGTCTCGATTTTCTATCATTTTATAGATTTGGATCCTTATCTCTCTCTACTTATTTATATGGTCGATCACGTCAATACCGACCTGGTCTCGAGGTTAGAATCAGTATGTACATAATTATGTCCATCCTTCTTTTCTTTTTATTTTCATTTTTCTCTATATTCTTTTATTTTGTGTAAAATAAGTGTTAAATATATGATATTAATATTTATGGTTAGAGTGTTAATTAATTGAAATTAGTGATTATTTACATGTATTTTTTACCAAAGATTTTCGCCAAAATGAAAGAATAAAGACGATAAATCGTAGATTCACCACCTATCTAGATTAGAACATACGACGAGTCAATTTTCAATGTAGCAAATTATATTAAATGTGATGCGAGTGCATGTGTGTTAACTTATTCATTTAAAAGATGGATGGTACCATCTCGAAACTTACTGATTAAAATTAAATTTCATGTGGTCTCTACCATATATTTGTGTGTGTGAACGTACAGCCAATTACAATCTTGGACTCGCATGCTAGCTTAATTACTTAGATAAGATCTTGATATTATGTGGCATTAAGCATGGCGTAGTACAACAACAACAATAAAGTCTTTTCCCTTTTTAAGTAGGACTGGGCTGGCTAAAGCGTGGCCCAGTACTAAAATAAAATTGGCTCGCAAAAATAACGTGACATCTTCAATCAGAAACTAATAACGTGCTGCGGGTCCTTTGCGGATGTGCGAGACAGGATATCTATATTTATATTAAGACTCGCAAGTTTATTTAAGGACCAAACAGTCTATTTGTCATGTGGAAGCGGGAGAACGGATCTGGTGCAGTCCGTGTTTCCTGAGGTCAAAATTCAGAGATATTTACATCTACCTCCCTGTAAATTCTCATTACTCTTTTAACCTCGGAGTTTTTTATATTTAGACCCTGCCCCTACAGTCATACTCTTAAATACGATCCTTCTGACTCCGGCTTCCTCTCATAACCATTTTCTAAGGTGTAATGATATCCGTTAAAAAATAATAAATTTACCTTTAGACGGTCATATCAAAATGTATCGATTTTATTCCATTTTCCTCAGATTGTCTTTTGCTCCTCTCGATCCCCTGAAACTAGCAGTCCCCTACCACCCGTCCCTGGCCGAAGCTCGAAACCAAACCTGCACCCCCTGTCAGGTTAAGTAGACGAGGGTCAAGATGTAAATGTATACGTAAGAGTTCAAATGCAATTATGTTTTGACAAGAACATGTCTGTAAATATCCCAAGTTTAAAATACGAGGAAAGCTGATATATGACACCGGCCTCCCACCGTAACCTGATATATATTATATAGGACACCCAATAGTCCACCGCTACGCCCATTGTAGTTTTATTGGAAACCCAACGATGGCACCGCAAGTGCTGCCAACAGCTCTCCTCATACTCACGATCCTACTCCTATCCTCGTCTCCGATCACCGGCTCATCCCTTGAGAGCTTCCTCCACTGCTTCCACAGCCGCACAAACAAGAACATAAGCCAAATTCTGTTTCCAAGAAACACCTCCTCCTACAACACCATACTCCTCTCCAATGCGCAAAACATGAGGACCATCTACTCCACAGCCACACACAAGCCCCTCCTCATCATAACACCCACAAACCCTTCCCAAGTCCGCGCGTCCGTGCTGTGCGCTCGCAAGAACGGCCTCCGGATACGTACACGAAGCGGCGGCCACGACTTCGACGGCCTCTCCTTCACCTCCTTTTCCAGAAATGATCCATTCGTCGTAGTCGACATCCGCAATCTCCGCCAGATCGAGGTGGACGTGGTGAAGAAAACAGCATGGGTCGGCGCCGGTACAACCCTCGGCGAGCTGTACTATCACCTCGACAAGGAGATCCCGAACTACACATTCCCGGGAGGGACATGCCCCACCGTCGGCCTCGGCGGGTACGTGGGCGGCGGTGGGACCGGTTCGCTGATGCGTAAGTACGGCATCGAGGCCGAATACGTGATCGACGCCGTACTTGTGGATGCCGAGGGGAACGTGCTGGACAGGTCCACGATGGGTGAGGACGTCTTCTGGGCCATAAGAGGCGGGGGCGTGGCGAGCTTCGGCATCGTTCTGTCTTACAAGCTCAAGTTGGTCGCCGTTCCCCCCCGGGTCACGGCGTTCGGGTTCTGGAGAACCATCGAGCAAAACGTTACCATGATCCTGACCAAATGGGAGCGAATCAGTAGCAAAGTAACCGAGAACTTGTGGATAAGGAACGTGGCGGTGGTGTTGACCAATGATGGTGGCAGAAAACTTGGTGTTTTTTTCGAGGGTTTGTTCCTTGGGGTGAAGGGTAGGCTACTTGCTTACATGGGCAAGGTCTTTCCGGAGCTTGGAGTTAAGGAGTCAGACCTGATGGAACTCAGCTGGATCGACGCTGTCAAGTACATCGGTGGTATCCCGGACCGCCCCGCGGAGGCACTGCTCGACAGGACGCCGCCGTTCAACGGATCCGTCAAGTCCAAATCCGACTATGTGCAGAAGCCCATCGGGGAGAAGGAATGGGAGAAGATATGGGAGTTCCTGCTGAGGTCAGTGGGCGAGCCTGCAGGTCTGATAATGGAGCCTTTCGGTGGGAGGCTGGAGAGGGTATCTAAGAGTGCCACCCCATTCCCACACGGGAAGGGGAACTTGTACTCCATGCAGTACTATATGAAGTGGAAGGAGACGGACGCTGCTGTGGCCAAGAGGCATTTGGATTGGATGAGTGAGCTCTATGCATTCATGACTCCCTATGTCTCCAAGAACCCTAGAGGCGCGTATCTCAACTACAGGGACATCGACCTGGGGACGAACGTGGAGGGGAGCTGCGGGAGCAGTGCCGAGTGGGGAAGGCAGTATTTTAAGAGCAACTTTGGGAGGCTGGTGAAGGTGAAGAGCAAGGTAGATGGGCACAACTTCTTCTGGGGTGAGCAGACTATACCGCCCGCTTGTGCGTAGTGGATGTAGTATATAAAGATATGCTGCAAGGGACGTACGTAATGTTAAAATATATGTCTGATATCACCTTCAAATAAAATCCTAGCATTGTGATTGTTGTTCTTTGTTTATGTTGTCTTCGTTTTTTATAAGTAAACAATGATCTGTGTCCTCAAAAAATGGCTTTCAATTGGCCCAAACATTACAAACAGCAATTGCTAATAATATCCACAAAATATACCTAAAACTTCACTTTCGAGCGGACATAGGATCCAAACAAACAGGTACATAGATGTGTGTGTTTTCGTATCTTTATGTGCTTCAAAATCTGAATACATACAAAAACGATAACTTTATCGATATTGAAAATCGTAAATCATATTCTTAAATATAAATATAAGTATGGAAATGGATAACAAGATTTGGAATGCAAGTACTTGACCAATCGTTACAAATTATCCATTAACGAGTGGTCTCTCTGAGGCAATAAAAATTCAACATGGCTTCTATGCCTGGAATTTGATTTAGGACCGGTGGCGAGAATACAAAATCATCTGCATCAATCTATGGTTATTGAGTCTCTTGCTCACATTGGACCAGATCGAATATGTTACCTCAATTGTGGTTTATCTAATTATCCTATAAATTTTCCCTTCAACATATTTAGTTAGAGATGTTTGTTTGGGGACAATACAACAAAAATAGTCATTAAAGATGATCATCATTTGTCTATATACATTGATTATTTTTTATAATATGTTATACCGACATATCTTGAAATTGTCGGTGAATTGTCACAAAAAATATGTCGCTAAGGCTTAGCGACATATGCTTTTGTCAATATTAAGATCATTTTAGTGACACTTTTGGTTGTCGATTGCTTCGTCGGTACAACACAGTATTTAGATACAATTACATTTTCAATCATTTTTGTTGATATATTGACCATATTAGCGATAATATATTTGTGGCTAGAAGTTTTGGTGATGTATATTAAATTTTGTGAATAACTTAATTGACACTAAAATATCTTCAAATAATTGATTTAGGAATAATCAATTTTATCATTAATTAACATATGTGTGTAATATTTAATCCCATTATATATTTCACAATTATTATTATTAGATGTGTATAATGGCAAACATTTTTGTTGCTATTCTAATATTCATAAATTATATAATGCAAACAACGTATTTTCTGTCAATGATAAAAACCCTTCAATTACAATACTTTGGGACAATTTTATTATTGAGCACAATCGTTAAGGACTTTATGTGCATATTGCACGTGGCCTTTTATAGACCCATAATATTTTGAAGAGATTGATTGAGCTGAGTAAACATACTCCAATGTTGTATTTACTTTTATACATTATTAATGCACATATATTTGTTGTATATATTAATTTTTCATTATTATTAATGCTGAGTAAATTAATACACATAATAAAAATGATAAAAACAACAATCACATATAA
This sequence comes from Ottelia alismoides, assembly GCA_037367405.1. Taxonomy (NCBI): domain Eukaryota; kingdom Viridiplantae; phylum Streptophyta; class Magnoliopsida; order Alismatales; family Hydrocharitaceae; genus Ottelia; species Ottelia alismoides. Next base: position 769,889 of record JAZKJV010007582.1, on the reverse strand, counting down.
ATGATTTATAAAAAAAACAACCTTTATTATAAAGGCGACATTTTTAATAAAAAAAGAGGGAAACACACGTAGATGTCCACCCCAAATAAAGTAATAAAAGGATAAGAGGAGCCAAGACTCGTGGAGAGTCTGAGGAAGGTGAGCTACATTTTCCACATAGAACCTCTTAACGTGAAAAATTACATCATTTCTAGCAATCCAAATAGCCCAAAGACCCGCGATTGTCGCCAATCTCTCTTTCTAGGCAGAATCGAGAGTTGAGGAGAGATTCTCAGAACGACGTCAAGTTGCTACGGTCAACCCACCCCACATCCACCTTTCACCAGAATTCTTCCGCCTTCTCACAACCTAGAAACAGGTGCTCCGCGAATTCTAGCGTTGAGATGCAAAGAGTACAAGAGTGATTTTCATAGCGTAAAATGCGGGCACGCCTTTCCTTTGTGAGCAATTTCTCATACCTAAGAAGACATATGAATACTCTAATACGTGTTGGAACCCTCAGCTCCCATAACATCTTGCATTTTATAATAAGGTCCTCATGAAGCGATTCAATTCCTTTGATCATCAAAGTATACGCCTTCTTGACGGAGAAATCCACCTTCTCTCCAAACCACATGGTCTTTTCCAGCAACAGGGCCCTCAGTCCTAGATAAAGATTCCATCAAATCAAAAAGTTCTTGTCTACGACGGTCTAAGAGAGTACCGGCAAATGCGGTCTCCAAACGCCATCAACCCAACAATCCGCAACATGAACATTTTTGTCAACTGCTAGAGCAAATAAGTACGGGAAGCGAGATACGAGCGATCCACCGTTCAACCAATCATCAATCCAGAAGAAAGAATTGCAGCCATCACCTCAGTGCAGACAGAAGAGATGTGTAAGATCCGAAAGAATCACACGAATATCCTTCACAAGGCCGATCAAACCGCAGATTACGCAAAGCACTAGTAGAGAACACATCGACCCCATATAGACCTCGCAAGAGTCTGCCACACAAATCTTCCTTGTCGCCCCAAATTCTCGTTGCCCACTTCAGTAGTAGCGCATCGTTCATCAACTCCACCTTCGGCACACCTAGCCCCCCATTTCCTTAGGCAAACTAATCTCCTCCAAATCCATAAGATGTAGAGAATGGACGTCCCCATTATTTATGCCCCAAAAGAACCTTCGCATGATCTTCTCAAGTCAATTGTGAATCCCTACTGGAAGAAGTCTTGTCAACATGAAGAAAATTGGAATTGCTACCAGGATGAAGTTCACCAGAATTAGTTACACCACGAGAAAGATGGGATCCTATCCAGCCAGCCAACTTCCTTTCTAGCTTTTCCACCACTGAGAGCCAATCAGATAGATAGAGCTGACCAGGACCCAAAGGTTATCCCAGGTACCTAATTGGTCTCGAGCTGCATGTGCACCCCAGATCTATAGAGCAAGCCTCTACCTCCCCCTCTTCCAAAAGATGAAAAGGGATTATGCAGGGTTTACCCCTATTAAGCTTAAGACAAGAAAGCTCTCCAAAGATTTCCACAATCATTGACATACCCTTCACCTCAGTAGGACCACCCTCGATAATAAAGATAGTATCATATGCATATTGGAGAACAGGAATGGAGATGTACCCCAACGAGAAACTTGTTGTGAGGCCTTGAGCCACCATCCGGTTGACCATTGATGACGCGAAAATCGACGCGACTAAGGTGGAAGATAAATCACAATGTCGTTGTCCTTAATCGATCAATTCGGTCAACGGAAAAATTTGTAAACCACTCAGAAAATCAAGAAATTCAATGTAAGCGGTCTTTCGCTATTCTTTTTACCTGGTATAGCGACCAGGGTCAAACACAAGGAGCACGGGTTGGCCAATAGACCTACGATGTAGTCAGAAATCCAAGAGAATACTTTTTAGTGATTTTTAATTGTTTTCAAAAATTTTTTTTTGGATTTTTAATATGTAGAGAAAATAAGGAAACACAAAACAAGCACACTTTCAACAATTTATTTAATGCATGAAAAATCAAGCAAAAATTCAAGAAAAATTGTTTTTATGTTTTTTAGGTTTTTATGTGTTTTTGGTGAATTTTTGGGATTTTTATAAGGTGTATTTTATTTTCTAAAAATCAAACAGTACTAAAAAGATAAGGTACTGTCCAGCAAGGCCCAAAACCCAAAGATAAAATATCTAAGGATCTCAAAGGGACCTGGAGGTAATTTTCCTGTATACTAGAGAAAACAAGGAAAATTTGAGAACCAAAATTATTGTTTTTGGGTTTTTAAATTATTTATTATGATTTTTATGAGTTTTGAGGTGTTTTTAGATTTTTAGGGTTTTTACTCAATGAAAAATAGCCAAAATTGGCTAGAAAATCAAGGAACACAAAATAAACAGTAACTAATTTTTATAGAATTTTTAAAAGGGTTTTGATATTTTTTTTGGGGTTTTTGACTCTAAACAGTAGCAAAAATAAGGGTTTTTGAATTTTTAAAAATAGCAAATGAAATCAAAAATGTCCTCAAAAATTCACAAAAATTCTACACCATGGCAGGAGCCATGTGTCAAATTTTCATCGAATTTGGAGGTGATTTGATATTTTATTCAAAAATAAAGAAGGGGCACTGTGCACAGGGACCAAAGTGCAAATACCCAAAGTTCTGGGGGGTCTGGTGCAAAATACCCAGCAAAACACGTGCCAAGCACGTGCCTGGGGCACTCAGGGACCTATATGTAAGAAAAACAAGTCCGAGGACCTTTTGGTAACTCGTACCAAAAAGTCCAGGGGTTGTTATGCAAATAACCCACTAAAAGACGCACATGCGGAAATAAAATGCTCACAGGGGCATAAATGCAATTATCAAAAATATTTCATTCATTCATAAACAACCAGAACTACAGGGCTAAAGTTGCAAATACACCAAATACACACGTGACGACGCACGTGGCTCACACAAACAGGGGCATAAATGCAAATAAGCTAAAAGATGAGGTCCAATGTGCAATTATCCCTACGTAAATAAAATGCATAAAATATTTACAGGACTGAAAGTGAAAACATAAACTACGAGGGGGCCTAAGGTAAATTACCCCTTATTTAACGTCGATGGCTGGATTCGCGCCACGTGGATGATCCAACGGTCTCGGACGGCGGGCGCTCTTCTTCTCTTCCGCACTTGGGCCAATCGATGGTGCAGAGGGGGCCACGTGGGTGATCAAACGGCTCAGGTGCTGGGGCCTCTCTCCTCTGTGCCAACGGTCCGGATCAGCCCCCTCACGATGATCGACGGTAGCTGCTCCTTGATGAATGGACGGCTGAGATGCGAACTGGAGCGGAGGGGCTGATCTGACGGTGAAGGAGGATACTGGAAGAACACTCGGCCGGAGAGCTTCGCCGGCCTTGTGCGCGTGATGTAGACCTCCTCAGCTGCCTCGGATGATCGGATAAGGTCCGCAATGGAGTCCCGCAGCTTGTGATGGCTTCAGATGACCCAGCCGAGCCCTGGAGGGGCTCCGGCGAGGTCGGCGGCGACGAGCTCCTGGTCTGAAAGTGAGGGGGGCTCAGATGCCCTCCTCTTGGCCTGCAAAGTGAACCAAAAGCTTCGCGGGTCGAGGGCAAAGTGCCTCGACCCGATGAAGCGGCGTGAGGGTGATCGATGCGTCGGGGCGGATGAGCTCCGGCGAGCGGAGGACGGTGGAGCTCGAACCCCAGCTCCTTTGCGAGCTGGGTTGAGTGAAAGGGCGTAGAAGGTGCGTCGAAGGATGGCGAAGGTGATGGTGTGTCCCGATGATCGAAATGATGCACGATGTAGCCGGAATCAACGGAATACGTCGGAGGTATGAATTGGGGGAAACTAAAAATTACGCTAAATGGAAAGGCTAAAGGGTTACCTGGGCGGTCGGAGAGACTGGGGAAGAGCAGGGGGTGCTCCTGGTCGTAGCCTCAAGGGTCGTCTCAGCCCGAGGCTCGGTGCTCACGCTGGTGGCGGAGCAACGGCGGCGAAGAACGCCGGATCAATGGTTTCACCTCCTCGCCTCGCTGCAAGAAGGGCGATCGCTTGCTGTCACTCTCACGATGCCTCTGGAGTTCACTGGGAAGAAGGGGACGAGCCAAAGATGGGGCGCGTAGGCGGCGGAGGTGGTTCTATATATAGTTGCAGGCCCGATTAGGGTTGGGAGGCGACGGCTATGGAAGGCGTGGATCTCACGGCGAAGGATCTGGCGAGGATGTCGGATGATCGGCGAAGAATCCGGGCCCGGGGTTTGCGTGGGCGACAGGCTGGAGGCGCGTGGAAAAAATGGCGAATGCGGGGCGGCGCGCATTTTCTCAAAAAGGAAAGAGTCCGCGGGGGAGTTGACCAGGGTCAACATTCCCCGTGGACCAGTGGGATGCTGCCACGTGGACAAGATTTGACACTTAAAAATGAGGCAGCTAATGGCCGATTTTGCAAAAACTTTCAACACGAAATATTTTTCTTTTATTTTTTTTCTATTTTTTGGTGATTTTTAATTAATTTTTAGAAATAAGAATAAGGTATGTACATTATATAGGGATATATACAATGTGTAGGCTTTTTATTTTTGATTTTTTTATTATTATTTTTATACAATTTTATTCATATTTTATGTTTTATTTATTTTCATATTTTTTTATTTTATTTTTATTATTTATACACATATGTGAAATAAATAGATATATACATTTATACACATGGTATATATACAATGTATTTTTGTAATTTTAATTTTGTAATTTTTATTTGATTTTTGTTTTGTTTCTTTTTTATTTCTGTTATTTACAAAATATGCCATAGAATATTCACAAAAAGTTTTGAAAATAAATACATTTATTTATAGGGTTAAAGGATGATGGTCTATGCACATGGTGGAGGGATATTTTTGCATTTTTGATTTTTAAATTTTTATTTTGTTTTTTAGGAGTTTCTATAAAATGTGTACAAGCGTATTTTTGGGTGAGGAAAATATAATTTTATTTATTTACAAAAGTCTATACACATGAGCTCCTATCTCCCTCTACTTTGGCTTTTATGCGGTCAGGCCTATGCTGAGCCCTCCCTTGGGTTAGGTTGCTCAATATTTATTCCCAATATTTCCCTCTTTTTCTTTTTACTCTTTATTCTTTTATTTTTGCACAAAAACATGCTAATTACAGGTTTTTACACTATGCATGTTTTTGGTAATTATTTGTATTTACACATATCTACATGTATTTGCAAAGGTTTTTGTAGCTAAAATGGAAGAATAAAGAGTGATGAATGGGTATTCATCAACCATACAAGGCAGAACATCCCCTGCTAGAACAAAGAGGAGTGGTGCTAGAGGGCACCCCTGACGAACACCCCGTTGCGGATGAAAGAAACCTCCCTCAAGGCGACCTTTCACAATAACTGAGTAAGATGCAGCAACGTATCGCTTCATCCAAGAGATCCATAGATCCAAAAAAACCCTTTCGGCCAACACAGTCCAAAGGAAGCGCTAATTGACGCTATCATACGCCTTGGAAAAGTCCACCTTCCACATCACCTCCCCCCTGAGTTTGACGCTGTTACCAGTCAACAATAATCTCAAAGGCCATCACCAAGCTATCATCAATTTGTCTTCCCGAACGAAAGCAGATTGTAGCGGAGAGACCAAGCTATCAAGAACCTCACTGAGCCTTTCAGCAAGAACCTTGGTAATAATCAGTTATATAGCATTGGATAGGGCAATGGTGTGATAATCCTTAACACGTCCGAATGCATCCTTCTTCTGAAGAAGAAAAAGCAGGGCTTTGTTGATTCTGTTGAAACCCACATTCCCACAACTAAACTCCTCCAGGACTGCAAATACATCTCCACCCACGACCCCCTATAACTCATTGTAGAAGAAAATGGGAAAGCCATCTGATCCAGGCGCACCTTCGCCATTCAGCACGGGTACTTCCCGCTTCAACTCTTCCATCGTGAAAAGTCTAACCAGTTGCTCACTCTGGTCGGTTAAGAGATAAGATGCCCCCTCCCCCGTCATCTCCATGGTCTCGATACCAACCTTCTCGAGAGCCCGCGATAATAATCCTCCAACGCTCTCCCAAACTCCTTCTCTCTTGCAACTGTCGACCCCCCTACCTCCACCTCTCGGATATGATTTCTTCTTCATCTACCACTGGCCACCATATGAAAAAACTTTGTATTTCCATTACCTTCCTTTATCCATCTCTGCCTTGATCTTTGTTTCCATTCCATCACCTTATTCCTATACTCTAGAGCAATGGTCATCAAGTAATCACTTCTCTCTTTCAACTCTTCATATGTCATGTCTATAGAGTCTTCTAACATGTCCAACGTTACAATCCCCTCCTCCGTTGACGTTCTGTCTGCCCTTCTATTTTCTCTTACCTCCCGCTTGAACTCGCTCAGTTTTTTCCTCAAGCTGGCTAACTTTAGCGATAGACTATAAGCAGCTGAACCTACACCCTAACTGATGGCCAGTGATTGGCTACCAGTTGACAGAATCCATCTTCAAGCAACCATGCCTTATCAAATCTGAAGAAAGAGAGGGGAGAGACTCCATCCCACTATCCCAAACAAGAGGAGAGTGATCTAATCTAGATGTAGGGCGAGAATAAACACTACACATGGGGAACACCTATAAAACCTTGGGGGGAACCAGGAAACTGTCTATCCTAGAGTGGGACCTAGAGCTTCTCCAGGTGTGACAAGTGTCAACCGCATGTAGAACCTCCGGCTGCAAATATCTGACCATCTCCACAAAATCTTAAGAGCCATGATCTTGACCTCCCCTCGACATCGGTCTGTCAGCTGCAAATAAAGTGACGTTGAATTCATCATCCAATACCCATGCTTCATCAAGGAATACCTCTCTTACAGCATGCAGCTCTGACCTAAGGTTTCCCCAGAGTGAGTGATTGCTTGGTCCATAGACATAGGAAATCACTAATCAGGAATTGATGTGCTTCATAAAAAAGTTCAATTGTCAATACAAATCTACCCCATCTTTCCAAAAGGGAATCAAACATGTCACCATCACCACAACAACACCGCATGCGCTGCCTATAACATTAAGGATCGAAAAGTTGTTCGCATGCCTCAAACCGAGAGACTTTCAAAGAACCTATGAGAAATCATTGAGCTTATTCTATTATAGAAGAACCACATCTGCCAACTACTCATTCAGAAACGATCCCACAGAGTCTCTCTTCTCAGGGTTCCCTAACCCCCACACTTTGCAGGATGTCAACTTCATTTACAACCTATAAGTTTCCCAATGATTGGGATCACCCCCGCCACCTTAGCCAAAGCCAAATTTTTTGCACCCCTTGCTGAAACCTGAGCTGCATCACTGGGTTCCTCCTCACTGTTCCTGGCTCTCTCTTTCCACAGTTTGTAGCACTTTCCTATGGAATTGCCTGCAAACTCTTCAAAAAAATCCCTTCGCAAATGCAAATGTGACAATCTTGGAGTTTGGGGCCTCCCCCTCTTCAGGAATGACTTCCACCTTCCCCTCTCGCGGTACATGAGACAAGTTATACACCACCGAGACGGATCTCTCCTTCTCCATCGAAGCAGCCTCTGGAATGAATAAGCAACATAAATCCACTGACAATACTCCCGAGGTATCATAAGTAACCACATTCTCATGGTCTAAATGAGGCAACACAATAGCGTCCATGCCGAGAGCAGCCCCCATAATGGAGTCGTTGGTTGAAAGCGGCTTCTCTTAGTTGAGTTGCAAGGGCTAGAGGTCACCAACAAAATGGACCCATGGTGATTCTGGAGTGCAAGAACCGCCCCACCCGAAGAGCGGTCGTCAGAAGGAGGCACATTCATCGAGAGAAGAGCGTGTAAGTCCAAGACGGGCTAGGTGTTGAGTGTTGCAAAGTCTTGCCTGAAAGCACCCTACGGATACACATCACGACCCAAACCCAAATCTGGGGCAAGTGCAATCGACCCTGGAAGGCCCACTGTAACGAACCCAATCGTCTGAGAATGATGCGGAAGCAAGAATAAAGTGGACAATCTCGGGATCGTTACTCATAGCATCAATCATGGCATAAAAGAGCAGTAAAGAACCAACTAAAACAACTTTAGTTCCATTCTATTAATATGGACATGAGGTCAAGAGTTCCTTAAATTAAACAAAAGATAAATAAACTAGATGAAATCGTATCCTCGAATTCCTTATTCCAATGGGCATATAAGACGTCCTTACAAAACAAATTAACAATAGTTCCATATCGATCCTACTTGAAGACTGTGTCATCTCCCGTAAATCGTTAATGATCTAATCCTTGCGCTCTCCTGAAAAAGATTAACAATACATGTTATGAGCCTAACGCCCAGTATGTGCCGAGTTGGGGTCAAGCCGGCTAGCGTAGAAAACAAGTCACAAAAGCCACTATCATATGAATCATAAATCAACTTATTTAATGCACATAACTAAAATCCTTTCATAACCCCGAAACAAGTAACATATTTGCGCATATACTTGTAGGTTTTACCATATTTGCATATATGCACATAATATTCACAAAATTGCACATATGCACTTAACAATAACATAATTACACATGTACCTTTAAAACTACCATAAATGACACATATGCACATACCATTAACATAAATTGCATATATACCCATAACATTAACATAATTGCATACGTGCACTTAACTGTAACAAAACTTACACATATGTCCATAACAATATCATAATTGCATATATGCGCATAATAGTAACATATATTGCATATATGCCCATGACATATTTCATGTTTAGAGTGGTCTTGATTGTTAATTTTTACGAGGTTTTGATGGCTTTGATGATTTATCGCCAGCACAAGCGGTTCATAAACATAACATGACAGTGTAGCTACAACTGTAGATGACTTATCTTTTGCCTCACGCCATCGGTAAGCGTTGGCCCTTTAGGCCCTTACGACCCCTTTCGAGTCGGTGCCAAAAATCTTAACTTATACATGTTTAACATTATGGTATCTTTAATACCCCTTATAGGGCGTTGCACAACGTTTACACATAATCATAGATGATATTCGAAAGTGATATATGTCTTGTTAGTAAATAATACATTGCATATTGTGTGTGCTACATAAACCGAACTACATATCACAGATCAATTGTTTCCAAAAAAGAAAGTGGACATCATTATTATATTAATTAAGATTGCAACTTCAATTAGACATCGTACAAAATCATTAGCTCGGAAGTTGTTACGTAATTCCAAGTTATAGGTAAGAATCAAGATCTACGTGAAATCACTTGGAAAACGGTGTGTAAAACACATATATACTTCAAAATATATGGGATATACACCTTGTCATACCGTATATAAAAAAAACTATTTATCATAGTCAGTAGCAATCACTTGAATCATAGTTGACGTAATTATAATATTCTTCTTTGATTACCTTCCATCTTCATCGATCTCCAAGGTAGTTTTCACATGCATATTAAAAAGCAACAAAGGTATAAAGTAAAGAATATGGTTATGTCATTTTTCTCCCTTCTTATACCTAAAACTACGCCATATTACTGTTGCGTAAGGAATGACCTTGCAGAGGTTACGACATTGAAGAAATTATATGTGTAACAAAACTTGCATGTCAAAATCTTGGCCATAATAAAAAGGTTTATCATCCAATTACATACCTTATTATAAAAGTCAACTATGCGGTTAAAGTCTCGGTATACTAATTAATTTTCTCAAGACGACGTCTTCAAATATTGTATGCATATTTCCACCGGTGGGAATATCAAAGTTGTAAAGATATTCACACATCATGAATCCTTATATTTAGTCAATCATCGACGTAAAGATTTGGTAGGCACTTGCCAATTCACTCTAAAACATTCCTAAGAGATCAACACGTACATCTATATATTATAATTCTAAAACAAGGATCGACACAAAATGGCATTTAACGATCCTATGTGTTCGACACATACCTTGTCGACGTAAGAAATTCATCGACCAAGATTCCACCAATCCCCCGTCGTTGCTCCTCTAATTTTGTCGGATCAAAACTTTGATGCCGTCGAAGAAGGTTGTTGTTGATGGATTCAAGAACGACGCAACGAAATATGTCGTCAACGATCTCTCTCTCTCTTCCTCTTTCTTTCACTCTCTCTCTAGAACTCTCTCTCTCTCTCTCTCACGTGTATGAGTAGATGAAGAGATGATTGGAGTCTCATGTATTTATAGGTACAATCAAAGAGATAACAATAATAAAAAGGATTTAATTAATGGATAATTGTGATAACTAGGTAAGGTTGTTGCTAATTTGTTATCTCTTTCTTATAAATATTAATGTTGTTATTTCATTATCTTATAAAAGATGATGTGGGGATTTGTTGTGGTTTTTTTATTATTATCTTAAAAAATCAACCTACAATCTACTCTCCTTAAGGAAATTTCGTCATCGAAGTTTATACTATAAAAAGAGACTTACCAAAAAGATGTGGATAGTGTTGACGCATTTCATCCTCCAACTCCCAAGTCCCTTCTTCCCTCTGATGGTGCTGCCAAAGTACTTTGACCATCGGAACTATGCGACGGCGCAACTGATGCTCCTTACACTCTACGATACGAACTGATCTTTCTTCATATGTCAGATTCGGCTGAATATCCGGAACTTCATGCTCGATCATGTGCGATGGATAGGGATTATACTTCGTTAACAATGATACATGAAAAACATCATGTAACTTGGAATAATGAGGTGGAAGAACAACCTGATATGCTACTTCTCCTACTTTCTTTATTATCTCAAAAGGTCCCACATATATGGGACTCAATTTTCCCTTTTTACCGAATCACACTACTCCCTTGGTAGGGGAAATCTTTAAGAACACATGGTTACCTACCTCGAAATTTAATTCCCACTTTCGACAATCAACATAAGACTTTTGTCTATTCTGAGCGGCTAAAAGTCTCTTCCAAATGACCTCCACACCCTTCATACAAGCTTGGACTAATTTAGGTCGTAATATGTATTTTTCTCCAATATCACTCCAGCACAAAGGGGATATACAAGGTCAACCGTATAATGCTTCAAAAGAGGCCATCTTAATGCTTACATGATAGCTATTATTATAAGCAAATTCATCCAAAGGCAAACGTCTATCCCAATTTCCAGCGAAATCTAGGGCACAAGCTCTCAACATGTCTTCTGTCTGGATTGTTCTTTCAGATTGTCCATCGGTCTGAGGATGAAATGATGTGCTGAACTTCAAACTTGTACCCAAAGCATCCTACAAGCTTTTCCATAACCAGGATGTATATCTCGTGTCTATGTCTGACACGATCGATACCGGAATAGCATGCAATTTCACTATCTCATTCACATACAATTCAGCAAGGCTCTCTGTAGATTGATCAAATCTGATGGGTAAGAAATGTGTTGACTTCGTTAAACAATCAACAATCACCCAAATAGTGTCAAAGCGACCCTTCCTTGTCTTTGGCAACCCGCAAACAAAATCCATAGTGATATGGTCTCATATCCATTCGGGGATCTCTAGTGATTGCAGAGGACCTGCAGGCTTTTGGTGCCTAATCTTTACTTGTTGACAAATAAGACATACCGAAATAAATTTTGCAATGTCCTTCATCTTAGGCCACCAAAAATTCTGTAGTAAGTCATTGTACATTTTTGTAGTGCTGGGATGAATGGTATACATGGACCTGTGAGCCTCTTCAAGAATTTCTTGCTTTAATTCACTATTATCAGGAACCCACAGTCTATTACGGAACCACAATGCTCCATCTATCCTGATTGAGAAATCAGATCCTTCTTTTTAAGAAGTGATTATCAATCTTTGAAGGTCATTATCATCCTTCTGAGCCAAGATAGCCTTCTCTACCAATGATGAGTGGATCTTCAATCCAGCCATAAGAATTCTAGTCTTTCATTCAATGAAAGGTTCCATTCCTCTAAATCTTTCATTAGCTGCAATTGTAATTTCACACTTGCAAGCTTCCCTTCATATTTCCCACTTAGATCGTCAGCAATTGCATTTGCCTTTCATGGATGGTAGTCAATGGAAAGATCATAATTTGATAGAAACTCCAACCATCGTCTTTGCCTCAAATTCAGTTCCTTCCGATAGGAGATATACTTGAGGCTTTTATTATCAGTAAATACCTCAAATTTATCTCCATATAAATAATGACGCCAGATCTTTAGTGCAGAAACTATCGCTGCAAGCTCTAAATCATGTGTCGGATAATTTTTTTTCAGATTCCTTCAATTGTCGGGATGCGTAAGCCACAACTTTTCTATGTTGTATGAGGACACATCACAAATCGGAGCCAGATGCATCAATGTAGACCACAAATCCACCACTACCCGAGGGTAGCGTGAGAACAGGAGCTGTCGTCAATCCTTTCTTTAACTCTTGAAAGCTTTGCTCGCACTTCTGAGACCATTCAAACTTTACATCCTTTCTCAACAATCGGGTCATAGGTAGGGAGATCTTAGAAAAATTATGGATGAATCTCCTGTAATACCCTGCCAGTCCTAGAAAACTACGGATTTCAGAGACATTCTTGTGCTGACTTCAATTTAAAACAGCCTCCACCTTTGCAGGGTCCACAAAAAACCCTTCTTGGATACAACATGACCAAGGAATGCAACTTCGTGAAGCCAAAAGTCGTATTTGGATAATTTAGCATAAAGTTGGTGTTGTTGCAATGTCTCAAGAACTAATTGAAGATGCACTTGGTGTTGTTCGATATCTGGTGAATAAACCAAAATATCATCAACAAAGATAATCACAAATTTGTCCAGGTATTTTCGGAATACCCTATTCATTAACTACATAAATGCAACATGCGCATTTGTGAGGCCAAAAGGCATCACTAAGAATTCATAGTGTCCGTATCTTGTCCTAAATGCTATCTTTGATATATCTTCATCCATGATCCTGAGTTGATGGTAACCAGATCGAAGATCAATGTTGGAGAAAGACCGCTACTTGCTGCAATTGATCGAACAAATCATCAATGCGAGGTAGTGGATATTTACTTTTGATGGTGACTTTATTCAATGCTCTGTAATCAATGCAGAGCTTAAGGGATTCGTCCTTCTTTTTTATGAATAATACAGGAGCACCCCAACGAGAAACATTTGGTCTTAAGAACCCTTTATCTAATTGTTCTTGCAATTGCTTTTTCATCTCATCCAACTCAGCAGGAGACATCCTGTAAGGTGCCTTAGAGATGGGCGTAGTACCCGGTAATACATCAATAATGAAGTCAATATCCCTTCTAGGCAACCTGGGAGGTCATCTGGAATAACATCCGGAAAATCTCGTACGACGTCCGAATCCTCCAGTTGCACCATAGAGGGTTTTGTACTTATTATACTAGACAAATAAGTTGTGCACCCGGTAGATATCAATCAGCGTGCTCTTAGAGCTGAGATAATCATCTAACTTCTCTTTTTGTCTCCGTGAATGATCAATTCTGTCATGTGTGGTTTATTAAAAACCACATTCTTTTGTCTGCATTATATGGCTGCATAGTGCTCCCAAAGTCAGTCCATACGCAAAATAACATCAAAATTATTCATCTGTAGTAATATCAAGTAGGCTGGTAGATTGTGTCCTTCAACAAGGACATGTACATCAGCCATGTAGGTTCCCGAGGTAAAGTGATCACACATTGGTGAAGTCACACTAAGTATATATGGAAGTTCAATAACCTCAAAATTCAACTTGTTGGTGAATCGATGAGAGATAAAAGAATGTGATGCAACAGAATCAAAGAAAACATAGCTCAAATGATCCGCAATAGAAAGAGTACCTTCCACTGTGGTGTGTCCATCTTCGTCCTCTCTTGAAGGTAGAGCGAACACCTGTCCTTTTACGTGCTTCTTTTGATCTCTAGAGTTTTGTTCCTTCTTCTTGGGACAATCTCTAATAAAGTGCCCCTTCTGTCCGCAAGCCAGGCAAGCTCCTGTAAGTTTATAGCACTCTCTCGTGTGCCTTCTATCGCAGTGAGGGCACAGAGGATATACTGGCTTATCTTTCATGGCATTCTCTATTGTGGACTTCTTTCCTTTATCCTTATCATACTTACCCTTCTTACTGTCAGTAGAATGGAGACGTTTTCCACCACGTAATTATTGGATCCTTTTATATGCTGAGTCGATCTTCACAGCCGCTGAAACTGCATCCGAAAAAGTCTGAGGGCCTTTAGTGAGTACCTTCATGCCCAAACCTGAATTCAAGCCTTCGACAAATTTCCTAGCATGTTGTATTTCATTTTCGCATAATCCTTTTCCATACTTTTCCAGCTCTTGGAATTTGGAAGCATATTATTCAACGGATAAACTCCCTTATCGAAGTTCAAGAAATTCTAGTCTTTTTGCATCTTGAACATGCTGAGGAATGTAACGTTCGGTGAAACGTTCCTTAAAGTCCTTTCATTCGATGATGGTTTTATCAGCAAAGTGTATGCTTTTACAAGAAGTCCACCTTCTTTTGCATTGTCGCGTAAACGATAAGTGTCAAATATCACCTTCTTCTCCTCAGGACAATCGGTTGCCTCAAAGGAAAGTTCTATTTTACTCAACCAATGCTCAGCTTTATCCGGCTTAGGTTCTCCTTTAAAGATAGGTGGATCATGCTGAATGAAAGTCTTCAGGGTCAATCAACTGAAACCATGTCCTTGGTGCTTTTGCTGCTGAGCCATCATGATCATCAATTCTAACATTTGACGTTGCATGTCCATAGCCATATCCTGGGTAGACAAAGAGTCACGATCTCTGTTCGCCTCATTCCCACGACGAGGGGACATATGGAATGATGACATGTGAAATTTACGGTCAAATGTCTATTTCTAAAACTAATGGACCTAAATTTGTATTGGTCGGATATCTTATGCTCAAAGGAACTCCTGCTTTATACCACTTGTAACGAACCTGATCGTCCGAGAATGATGCGGAAGAGAGAATAAAGTGGACAATCTCGGGATCGTTACTCATAGCATCAATCATAGCATAAAAGAGCAGTAAAGAACCAACAAAAACTTTACTTCCATTCTATTAATACGGACATGAGTCCAAGAGTTCCTTAAATAAAACAAAATATAAATAAACTAGATGAAATCGTATCCACGATTTCCTTATTCCATTGGGCATATAAGACGTCCTTCCAAAACAAACCTGCAGTAGTTCCATACCGATCCTACTTGAAGATTGTGTCGTCTCCCTTAAATCGTTAATGATTTAATCCTTGCGTTCTCCTGAAAAAGATTAACAATACATGTTATGAGCATAGCGCCTAGTAAGTGTCGAGTTGGGGTCAAGTCGGCTAGCGTAGAAAACAAGTCACAAAAACCATTATCATATGAATCATAAATCAACTTATTTAATGTACATAACTAAACCCTTTCATAACCCTGAAACAAGTAACATATTTGCGTATATACCTATAGGTTTTACCATATTTGCATGTATGCTCATAATATTCACATAATTATACATATGCACATAACAATAATATAATTGCGCATGTACCCTTAAAATTACCATAAATGGCACATATGCACATACCATTAACATAAATTGCATATATACCCATAACATTAATATAATCGTATACGTGCACTTAACTTTAATAGAACTTACACATATGTCCATAACAATATCATAATTGCATATATGCACGTAATATTAACATATATTGCACATATGCCCATGACATATTTCATGTTTAGAGTGGTATTGATTGTTAATTCTTACGCAGCTTTGATGGCTTTGATGATTTACCGCCGACACAAGTGGTCCATAAACATAACATGACAGAATAACTACAACTGTAAAGGACTTATCTTTTACTTCACGCCTTCTGTAAGTGTTGGCCCTTTAGGCCCTTACGACCCCTTAGTTCGAGTCAGTGCCAGAAATCTTAACTTATACATTTAACATCATGGTATCTTTAATACCCTTATAGGGCTTTGCACGACGTTTACACATAATCATAGATGATATTCGAAAGTGATATATGTGTTGTTAATAGATAACACATTGCATATTGTGTGTGGTACATAAACCGAACTACTTTGCACAGATGAGTTGTTTTCAAAAAAGAAAGTGGACATAATTATTAGATTAATTAAGAATGCAACTTCAATTAGACATCGTATAAAATCATTAGCTCAGAAGTTGTTATGTAATTCCAAGTTATAGGTAAGAATCAAGATGTACGTCAAATCACTAGGAAAACAGTGTGCAATATATATATATATATATATATATATATATATATATATATATATATATATATGAGTCATATGTGGCTGCCCCCGCCTTATTTGGGCAAAAATTTTTATTTTTTTTGAAAAATAACACCATTTAAATTCATCCCTATATCCCTCCTATATACCATTCGAATTTCGTCAGAAACAGAGACTCCTACGGCCTCCATCCGGACAGTAATTTTTTAACGGTAACAGGATTTTTTTAAATCGATACCATCGAGATGGAGGCCCTAGGAATCTTTGTTTCTGACGAAATTCGAATGGCACGTAGGAGGGATATATGGATGAATATACATGGTTTTATTTTTCAAAAAAAATAAAAAAAACGCCGAAAAATGGGGCGGGGGCAACCCCATTTTTTCCTATATATATATATATATATACTTCAAAATATATGGGACATACACCTTGTCATACTGTATATAAAAACTATTTATCATAGTCAGTAGTAATCACTGGAATCATAGTTGACGTAATTATAATATTCTTCTTTGATTACCTTCCATCTTCATCGATCTCCAAGGTAGTTTTCACATGCATATTAAAAAGAACGTAGGTATAAAGTAAAGAATATGGTTGTCATTTTTCTCCCTTCTTATACCTAAAATTACCCCATATTACTGTTGCGTAAGGATTGACCTTGCAGAGGTTACGACATTAAAGAAATTATGTGTCACAAAACTTGCATGTCAAAATCTTGGCCATAATAAAAAGGTTTATCATCCAATTACATACATTATTATAAAAGTCGACTATGCGGTTAAAGTCTCGGTAATACTAATTAATTTTCTCAAGACGACGTCTTCAAAAAAATTGTATGCATGTTTCCACCGGTGGGAATATCAAAGTTCTAAAGATATTCTCACATCATGAATCCTTATATTTAGTCAATCATCGACGTAAAGATTTGAAGACACTTGCCAATTCACTCTAAAACATTCCTAAGAGATCGACATGTACATTTATAAATTATAATTCTAAAACAAGGATCAACAAAAAATGTCATTTAACGATCTTATGTGTTCGACACATACCTCGCCGACGTAAGAAATTCGTCGACCAAGATTTCACCAATCCTCCGTCATTGCTCCTCCAATTTCATCGGATCAAAATTTTGATGCCATTGAAGAAGGTTGTTGTTGCCGGATTCAAGAACGACACAACGAAATATGTTGTCGACAGTCTCTCTCTCTCTTCTTCTTTCTTTCTCTCTCTCTATAGAACTTTCTCTCTCTCACGTGTATGAGAAGATGAGGAGATTATTGGAGTCTCATGTATTTATAGGTACAATCAAAAAGATAACAATAATAAAAATGATTTAATTAATGAATAATTGTGATAACTAGGTAATGTTGTTGCTAATTTTCATTATCTTATAAAGGATGACCTGAGGATTTATTGGTTTTTTTGTTATTTTCTTAAAAAAATCAATCCGTTACACCGACGGCAGGGAGTGAAAGTCCTTCCATTTGTGACACAGCACATGGCTCACCCTGTGGTAAAATTCTGCCATTTGGACTTCCGAAAAAGACTCCCAAATCAAGTGCCTCGTGCACCACCTCCTGTTGCACCCAACGGGAAAGTCCTTCCATTTGGAAATTCTGATGTAACACCCATATCTAACGCCTCGGGTTCCAGATTCTTCAGCATTTGTGACCACGCATTAATCGATATCTCCAGAGGTAATGGCGTTCTGACCTATCGTCTTCCCACCGCAACGACGTCGCACCTCCGCCACCAGTGGCGGTGGAGGAGGCGGAACCTCCTCAACAGAGATTCTAAAGCTTGCACAGCCCACCCGGAGGCGCAACTGACTTGGCGGACGCCCTCGTATCCATATCGATACCGTCATCGCCTCCGTTGTCGAGCCTGGCACCAAGCCATCCGAGAGCATGACCATCCCGTCCCCGACACCCCCAAAAAGCTCTTTTATCCTACCTTCCAAATGCGAGAGGAGAGGTACACCATGCAGGCGCAGAACATTAGCAAGTGGAGGTAAGTTCCCCATCGGCGAACCGTGGCCTCCTTCACGGCACTCTCAAGCCACCACCTCTAGACAGGAGTGCACCCATTTCACTCGCCTACAACCCCCAAGCAAGGACCACCCCTGGAGCCAGCCCCACGACATCGCCCTTGCAGGACCCCCGAGCACCGACGAGATCTTAGCAGCAGCCACTGTCGGGAGATCGGTTGTTCGCCCCGCCAAGAAATAAAAACTGGGCACCACCTCTGGTTTGATAGGTAACCCATCACCACTTGTGCAAAAGATGGACAGCCCGGAACGAGCGTCGCCACACCGTGTTTTGAAATAAGCGCATGTGCGCCTTGTCGCTGCACCTCCTGCACTTCAAGAACAACCAAGCACTTTTCGACGCGCGCACAATGAGAACTTCTATTGCGAAAACTTCTATGCCCAAGTCTGCCACATGAGAAGCAATGAACCTCCGCCTTACAAACTGCTACCAGGTGTCCTAGGCGCCCACACCGATGACCCGAGGGCTGACTCCCTTCGACCGCCCCTCCATCTCCTCTCTGTGTGTTTAAAGTATCCAACATCTCCAATGATAATCTAGGGAATACATAATGAATGGTGGCATTAAACTCAATTCAATCAACGTCTAGAAGGTACCCTGTAAAATTTATAAACTTAGTAAGACAAAATTTTTTTTAGATAATAGAAGACATTTGATACGTAATGTCGTAACCATAATACCTTTATCTGATGAACTTCCTTGGCCAAGAAATAACCACTCCTACAACATCTAATATTTCTTATTTACCAAAAGGGGCTAACTAGAGCTTCATCTTCCTTACTAGCAACTTCAATACAAACTCCAACAAATTTCTCACCAATCTTACTACCACTGATGACTATGGTAGGATCCATATTTTGCACCCTACCTAATCCAACTTTCTCATCGATGTCATCCATGCTTAACAAGAAAATCTCATGTGATATTTAACCAATTAATTATGTATAAATAGATATTCATGTAAACATAATTACTAGAATGTATAAATCATTATTAGTTTGCTTGGACTTCAACAAAGTCATGTTGCACTGTACTCTTATGTTGCTCCCTTATCAATTTTAAACAAATGTCATTCTCATGCCTTTTATTTCTTTGTATTTCCTAAATATAAAATATTAGACTTTCCGGTTACAGTATATATTTATTTTATTTAATAAAATTTTGCTTACCTCAGAAGAAACTAATGAGGGAGATAGTTGTAGTTGCGATCCATCCATCAACTGCAAAAGTTGTTCTTGAAACTTATGTTGGTCTCCCCTCAATTTGTCAATCTCTTCCTTAAATTGTGCACCCACTTGTGTCTGCCACTCTTTTCGTTGTTCTTGTTATTTAAGGTCCATACCCATGAACATAATTTTCATTTTGTTTCCCAAATATGTTGTCATAAATTTGATCAACACAAGAAGAATATTTAGTACCATCCATTTTTCCAATTGCTTCATTAAATTTATTCTACAAAATTAATGAAAGATAGTGAAATAATGAAAATCCAGTCGAGACAATCCACAAGGCAGATCAATAGTTGTTGAGTTGATCGCTCAAGAAATTCATTAAATTCAACCATTAACCCACTATAGATATAGCAATAAAAGCAAAATTTATGCATAATTTAAATTTATTATAGCTCTACAAATGTACGTATAGGTGTAAGTATGCGTAGAATATTGAACACATGGAGAAAATTTGTGTCCTTCTCGTCTATGTATTTTTGGTGTGGGTTTTTAATTTTATATTTTTATCGATTTTATTTTTTTATTTTTTAATTATTTTTAATTTTATATTTTAAATTTTATTTTTATGTTTTCTAATTTTTAGTTTCTTTTCTGCTTAATATATTATATAAGAATATATATATACACACAATATAGGATAATACAATTATAAATACTATTAAAAATAACCAAAATATAGGAAACACATTATTTTTTGGTTTGAAGAATTTTTTTACTGTTTTGTGATTTTTAGATAATTTTGTTAATTTTTATGTATTTTTAAAGTAAAAAATATACCAAAATAGGGATCAAATAAATATGCCAAATTGACTTGGAGATTAAAAAAGGAACGATGCTAAAGCGGTTATGGGGCTCAGGGAGAAGTTGCTCATCCGGTGGAGGGTGTGGGAACGTTGTCATGTGCCTCGCAATGTGGAACCATGGCAACGCCACCCGCGGTGTCGATTCACGCACGAGCCAGAGGGGGAGGCTTAAATCAGATCTATGTCATTGAGAATGAACTAGTGCAATGTTTATGTTTGCAGCTGGAGGTCATCCTATTAGCCCGAGGTGGATCTCAGTTATAGAGGTTGGTTGATGGAGGACAAGAGGAGGTCCGAGAGAGAGGTTTGGTGGCAGATAGCTCGACTTTTGCTCGGGTGGCGTCGTTGCAAGATGAGGGGGCAATAGAAAATCAATTAGAGGATGCAACTAGAGGGGGATCTATCGGGGGTCAGGGAGTATAGGTTGTTCGACATGTGTTTTGGGCGGAAGGGGGCGACACCAAATAAGAGAGGAAGAATGAGGAGGACGATGGAGGAGGTATCAAGAACTAGGTTACAAAGTCAGATTACACCTATGAAAGTTGACGAGACAACATCTCTGCTAGGACGTCCCTATGAAGCTTTGCAGAAACTCTGGAGGTGGTGGCGCCCACGAGGAAGAAGAAAGGGTTGCCCCTATGAAGGTGTTGTCTTGGAACGTTCAGTTTTTGGATCATCCCGAGAAACGGCTGGGTGAGGAACCTCATGTATGATGCACAAGCATATGTTGTGTTTGCTACAAGAGATAAAGATATCAAGAGGAGAAGAAGACTTGTGGCGAGATCTGGGTGCTGGGGAGGCTTTTGAGTTCTCTAAGGTGCTGGCCCAGGGAGTGACAAGTGGCCTCCTTACAGGGACGAAAAAGGTAGTGTTCGAGAAGATGGACGAGCGACAATCTCTTTTCTCTATCTCGGTGCACTTAAAATGCCAACTCGATGGTGTATGCTTCACGGTGACAGATGTGTATGGCCCTACTGGAATGGATCATGGCTCTTTGGCTGTAGATCTGGAGCAGGTGGGCTTGGTCAGGGAGGATGATGTGCGGCTTGTTGGTGGATATATTAATGTAACGATTCTTCTAAAGATGACCCCATGATTGGTGGTGGTCGAGATGGTGGGTCAAAATCATTTAGAAATCTAATTCACGTGCTGGGTTGATTATCATGGATGCAGCCGGTTGCACATACACTTGGCGCAATGTTAGATCATGATCTTGATTGGACAGATTCTTGCTTTCATTTGAGGAGACTACCTTTTTTCCCCCTCCCACGGGCTTGGGCCTTGCCTCGGGCCCACTTAGATCATATATTGATCCTCTGGTCATCTGAGGAACAATCGAGGACAAGGTACTTTTTTAGGTTCGAGCAATTAAGACTTTTGGAATAGGGGTTCAAGGATGAGGTGGCTACTCGTTGGGTAGAATGGAGGCCGGAGGGTTCGATAGTGGCCTGCCTGACAAGCAAACTGGAGTTGTTGAAGAAGTTTCTCCTGACATGTGAGAAGAAGGTGAGAGCGAGCCGAAGAGCCTGACGAGGAGCTACCCAGGAGGGAGTCGTGCAGTTGGACGGTCTGGATGATCAGAGAGGGGCTGGAACACGATGAGATAATTGAGAGGGGGAGATTGTTAGAAGAATAGCTGGTCAAGGATTGGAAGGAAGAGGTAGGGTGGAGACGGAGATCCAGGCAAAAATGGTTACAGGAAGGAGATGCAAACACAAACTTTTTCCTTTCAATTGCATCAATAAGAAGGAGAAGAAACCACATCCATGAGATGGAGGTGGGGGAGGGGTGATAGTGGCAGGGGACACACAACTAGGTCATACTCTCAAGGGGTATTTCGTGGAAGCATCTAAGAGGAGGGGGGATGAGAGGTGGGGTTGGCTTGGGAGAGGGGTGGAGGAGTTGTCGGGTGAGCAAGTTGAGGGGCTTAAGGCCTCGTTTCAGGAAGAAGAGGTTAAGAAAGCAGTATAGGGGCTGAATGCGAGTTCCCGGTCTTCTTCTATAGGGAATTCTGGGACTTGCTGAAGGAAGAGGTTATGGCTATGATTAATGAGTTTAGGGAGGGTAACAAGGGCTTCAAAAAGGTCAATAGAGTACTACTCTTTTTCCTTCCCAAGAGTGACCATCCGCTAAGAGTGGAAGACTACATGCCGATTGCGCTGTGCAATGCCTTGTACTTGATTGTTGCAAAGGCATTGGCGAATAGACTAAAGGGTGTCCTTGACTCGATTATTCTCCAAGGTCAAGATTTTATACCTGATCGACAGATGACTGATGGTTTGGTGATGGATTTTGAGATTTGCCTTCAACGGAGGCATGAAGAAAAGAAGGGGTTGATCTGGAAGATAGACTTCATAAAGGCATACGACTGTGTGGACTGGACCTTTACATGGGTGTACCTGAGGCATCGTGGCTTCCCATATCGGTGGATCACATGGATGAAGAGGTGTGTCATGACTTCTTCTTACTCGGTGTTGGTGAATGGGAGGCTGGAAGGGGTTTTTTCAAGCTTAGAGGGGAGTGCAGCAGGGTTGTCCTTTGGATTCGATGATATTTGTCTTTGTGGTAGATGTTGTGGCGGTTCTTTTCAGGCACATAGTGAGTGATGGACGGTGTGAGGGTATTCGATGTGGATCAATCTCTGTTCCGCTCTTGCAATAGGCGGACATCAGGATACTCTTTTTGGGAGGTTCAAAGGATATGACGAGAAGGGCAGTGCATATTGTGCAGGTCTTCAGTAGTCTTTCAGGCCTTCATATCAACATACATAAATCGGTTTTGATTCCGTTTGGGATGGAGAAAGAAGAAGGTGGCAGAATGGCGGATTTGTTGGGATGCCTGATATCGAAATTGTCGATTTCTTACATGGGCCTCCCCCCGGTGCCAGGAAAACTGAAGAAGTCAGATTGAGACATGGTCCTTCAGAGATTTGAGCAGAGGTTAGCGAGGTGGAAAGCGGTCTCCCTATCTAAGGGGGTGATCCTCCTGAAGGATGTCCTTTCAGTTATCCCTATTTTCTTCTTCTCCACTAGATTGATGCCATTAGGAATACACAAGAAGATAGAAGAAATGATGAAGAGATTCTTCTGGTCAAACAGAAAGCAGCAAAGTCCTGTGGTGCATTTGGTGGGTTGGGAGGAGATGACGCGCCTGTGAAATGAAGGTGGCTTAGGGGTTCGGGATGTGGCATGCATGAACAAGACACTTTTGGCAAAAATGAGTCATTCAGATTTGGGGAGATTCGAATGTCTTGGCGGTAAGACTGCTACGCGAGATCTACTGAGTCCGAGGTTATCTTGAAGCTGGGAGAGCACGGTTTCATGGGTTGGGAGGAGATGACGCGCCTGTGAAATGAAGGTGGCTTAGGGGTTCGGGATGTGGCATGCATGAACAAGACACTTTTGGCAAAATGAGTCATTCAGATTTGGGGAGATTCGAATGTCTTGGCGGTAAGACTGCTACGCGAGATCTACTGAGTCCGGGGTTATCTTGAAGCTGGGAGAGCACGGTTTCAATCCCCTTTGTGGTACGGTGTCCGCGAAGTTTACCTTCGTTGACTCCAAGCTGTGGCCGAAGATCAGTAATTGGGAGGTTTTCCAGTTTTGGAGAGATGATTGGACATGGGACGGGTCACTGTGTAGCAGGTTCCCGAGGTTGTTTGCTTTGGTAGAAATGAAAGAGTGCTCCGTGGCACAAGCAGGGGCTTCAGGGTCATGGGACCCACAGTTTTTTATCGATACTCTCTTCTCAATGTTTGGATAACTTAGCCAGGATGCAGTCCGAGCTTCCAGCACCAGATTGTTTCACAGAGGGTAGAGATCATTTTGAATGGGAAGGTGGTAGATTCTCAACAAGGCATATATGGAATTCAAGGGAACCGCAATGGACTTGGGTATTAATCTTATCAGGATATGAAGATTATATGGGCTAGTAAGATTCCGTGCAGAGTTAAGGTCTTCCTATGGTGCTTGAGGAGGGGTAGATTGTGTGACAAAGCAAGTAGGGGAAGACTTTTCGACATTGTGGACTCTTAGTTCGACATGTGAAGAGAACAAATTGAAGATACTGATCATTTGTTCTTCAGGTGCCCAACATCAAAACAAATATGGCAAGAGGTAGGTGTACCTTAGGTTTCGATTGGAGGCATTGTTGATTTTTGGAGATCCGTGAGGACAATAGGGGGCAGCTCAACAGATGATTGTACTCTGCCTTTTGCAATTATGTGGACTATTTGGGCGAAAGGAATGATGTCATTTTCAAAAATCAAAGTTTTCATCCAGAAAATGTACTCACTCATTGCAACTCTCTATCTCATTTCTAGGCCTCCAGATAATGTACTCTTTTTTTAAGTTAGATATTATTCCTACGGTGAATCCCAACTCAGAATGTCATCCTAGTATTATTCAAAAAAAAAGCAAAAAATATCCAAAATTTTCAAACTAATTTTAATATATAATAAATGATATAAAAAAATAAATAGAAATGAAAAATTTTGGGGATTTTTTTATATTTTTGTAAAGAATTTTGGAGCTTTTTTATATTTTATGGTTTTTCTTTTTTGAGTTTAGTCGTTTTAGATTGGAGTTGTAAAACACTAATTTAAACATAATATAATATTTTAGATGTTCTCAAAAATACCTTCGATGAGAGTCGGTTGCACACATCGGTGGATCACAGAACCACCTGCTGGAAAATCCGTAGAGTTGCAACGAGATGGGTGATTGATGGTATGGGTGGTCGTAGGGATGGGACTATATCGATGGGCGGTTGCTTCTGTGCATTCGATTTGGTAGCATCAACTTGTAGCAGGAGAGGGATGTTCTACAACACCAGGAAGAAGGGAAGGAAGGGTGGCTCTTGTGGATTTTAGAACTTTGGGGAAGAAAGATACATAAGCAAGGATTTAAAAAGAAGACGCGTACTGAAATATTTTGGCATGTGATTTGCTTTTCTTTTTCGGACTTATAATTCCAATGTTGTTATTGAGAACTAATGCCAATAAATGATTAGGATCAATATATTATATATTACATTATGAAATATGTATGTATAACATATATATAACAAGAGAATAATGAGTAGTAATGTAATATTATTATATACTCACTAATAATTAGTAATGTAATATTATTATATACTCACTAATAATTAGTAATGTAATATTATTATATACTCACTAATAATTAGTAATGTAATATTATTATATACTCACCAAAAGTTGCAACTGTAATAATAATAAAGAGAAAAGAAACATTAAGTCGATTCTTCAAAAGATAGTTTGCTGCTGAAATAATATTGCATGGACACCAGATATTAATCTGTACAAGTACCTTCTTACGAGAGGGCTGTACTACAACTTATCGGGTGATAGTAAGTAAAACAACAAGAAATGGCACCGAAATTCCCAAAACAAACAAACCGATGATATTATTATGTACAATTTGAAACTCCATGTAACAAAATATATAATTAATCTCCATGTCACTTTCCCCGAATTGTACAGCATTTACCTATTATACACGTAAATGTATACATCCACACGACTGACTCTTGACATGCCCCCATGTAAATATGGAAAACTAAAAGCAACCAATGCACCGATAGTCGAACAAACTGCAAGATCAGGAGACCTGATGTGTTGGAAAAAGTAGGTATCGAATGGGAACCAACTGTATCGTAAAATCATTGTAGAGATTCCAGTTCCATGCCGCGCTATGACAATGCGCATTGACCACAATCATCTGCCTCCATGGTAACTTTCAAGTCCAAGGCTCGGTCTCATCAATAACAAAATACTCTCCAGTCACTCTGCAAGTAAAATGAATTTTATATTGTTAAAATTGGCATTTGAGAAAAACAATACCATTATACAAAGTTTTCCACAAATAATCAGCCACTTTAGAGAAATAAGCCCAATAAAAGTTAGAATGCTGGTTGTCATCAATTCAGAGGAACTGTCAGCAGGTAATTTTTGTATTCCCATTTCTTTCCATGATCATATATGTCTTTTTCAGGCCTCCGGCTATTGCTCTGTGTTTGATACTCAAGATCAAAGCTTCATGCTAATCATCTATATTTTGAATATCTGGAGTTAAGAAAAAAATAAGCTTCCAAGATCATAGGGAAAGATCGAATTTGATCAAAGGAAAGATCTGCAACAACATTTTAGGAGTAAAACTATCATCCCGGAAATTTCAAAAGCCCAATAACGGAGGGCAGTGAGGAGACACCATTGAAGTGGGCATTTTGACCGGAAAATGAGATTTCTTCAACCCTAACACGTGAGTAACGAGGATGGTTGTATGAGTCTACACGTACAACCAATCTTTCATATGATCGTGTAGACTTGTTTGATTCAATCTACTTGCCCAGTCGAGTTCGTTTTTTTTGACCTTTCATCACGTCAGAAAATAAGGGTGACGTCTTCTCTTCGTCCGGTGCCTTCATGGGTCCGGCTCTCATCGGAAAACGGATAGGACCAACTATGAGTTGTGGTCTATGCAGTTTCTGACCCTTATGCAGTACAACAAGGAACACATTCTGATAAAGTCAGAGCCGACGGACAAGACTGAGACACTGCTCCGTGGAAGCAAGATGACGTGTATGAGTGTATTTGGCTCTCTGGGACCCTCACCACAGAGATAGTCAATGATATTATGAACCAACCCACCGCTAAGGTGATGTGGAATATTCTGGCATCCACTTATGCCGAAGCAAATAACGATGCCAAGATACTTCAGCTTTAGTTTGACATATGCAGGGCAAAGAAGAATGATCGCCCACTGCACACATTCTACTCCTCGTTTCGTGGCATGTTCGAGAAGCTTCACAGTTTCATGCTGATTACGGCATCCACAGAGCAGCAGATAGCATACATGAACTCCATGATGGTTGGAGGAGGCTTACAGTCATCTCAACATGCTTCTTATTCCATATGTTGGCACCACACGACCTTCCTCGGCAATGACTGCTTCTCGCGACAGAGGAGGTTCTACTTAGTTTAGGGGGCGTACTCACATGGCAAAGGTGGTGGGTGTCAGCATGGTCCATGCACCTATTATTGACACTCTAAGGATACATGCTATCAGAAGCATGGATACCCCACATATACTTGAGTAGCAGAGCACATTAAGCCTTCAGACACTACAGCTCCTCATGCATATCCACGACTTGATGACATTGTCTCTCATATACGGGAGATCATGACTTCAATAGCCGGCTCTATCACTACATGATCCACAGATATTGCAGCTGCAACTAGAGCCTCTTCAAGCTCATCAGATATAGCACACACTTTTATTGGTTGTAGCAGTGCAGATATGAGAGAGTGGATCATGGACTCCGATGCTTCTCAGCATCTATGTGGAGAGAGCCCAGTTCAGGTCTTACAGTCTATACCCCCTGGTAGATGGGTTGTCATTGCAAATGGGAGTCACTTACCCATTACAAGACATGGGATGGTGCATTTGATGCCATCAATGTGGTTGCAGAATGTTTTATACGCTTATGATGTTCAGATGAACTTGTTTTCTATTAGTCAGATTACAAAGGGTGATTGGATGTGACCATGAGCAGCGGGAACTCTACAGACTGATCCAGCCTCCTCATGTTTTGTGCCTCAACTATTCCTATTAGATCAGTCTCACAGTACCTGTGGCACCTTCGTTTTGACCACCTTCCTCTGCAAAAGTTGTGTCATGTTCTTCTATATATCTTCATGCGATCTTCCTTCCAGTGCGAGACTTTCCATCTTGGGAAGCATTACCATTCTCCGTTTACATCTCGTCAAAGTCGGAGTAGTTCTCAGTTGTTTGAGCTCCTTCACTTAAATATATGGGGTTCGAGTCGTGTCCCTAACATTTTTTATCTAATTGTTGTTGATGATTACTCTACATTTTCTTGGGTTTTCTTGTTAAAGAATAAGTTGAGGTTGGGTCTGTCATTAAATCACTTATTAATGAGATAAAGAATATTTGTTCTACTTTCAAGTATTTGCATCCTGATAATGCCTTAGAGTTTTGCACTTTACAACTATCAGAGTTTCTCAGGTCACTTGGTATTGTACACCAGACCTCGTATGCATATACACCTCAACAGAACGGTGTTGCCAAGCACAAACATCATCATTTACTCGATGTAACAAGAACCCTTTTGATCCAGAATCGTGCTCCTCACTCTTACTCGGGTGATGCGGTTCTCAATGCATGCTACTTAATGAACCATATGCCATTCTCTTGTTTGGGAGAAAATGTTTCTTTCTCGATTGCATTTCCCGAGAAGGATTTGTTCTCTCTTACACCCCGTGTATTTGAAGCAGTGGTCTTTGCTCACAATCTTTCACCTGGTCGTGACAAGCTCTCCCCCATAAATGCCAAGTGTGTCTTTGTTGGCTACTCCCGTACCTAGAAAGGATACCGTTAATTTGATCCGCTTCGGCATAAATTGTGGTGTGCGTGCGTGCGTGTGTGTGTATGTATGCATGTAGGTGTGTGCGTGGGTGCGTGCGTATGTGTCTGTGTGCGTGTGTGCGTGGGTACGTGCATTTGAGGATCCCTCCAATGTCCAATTACCACATCCACAGGTTTAGTCCAACATCTATTGTGAGCGAGACCTGATCATACTGGTGAGGTTATTTAAAGAGCCGCAAACCAATTGTCATAGATGAGAAAATTTAACGATAACATCATCCCTTTGAGGTTATTCTTCCGTGATTTCATCTCGCTCCTTATAGAGTAGGGCTCCACGTAAAATTTTGATATTCATCATGATCATTTTATTATCACAAATATTATGTTTTTGCATTCATCGTTTTCTACATGGTATCAAAGCAGGTTTGATTTTACATATTTGTTCCTGAAGATTTGTTGTTGAATGAAGATCTTTTCGAGTTCAAGAATTTTATTCGACACAGTTTGTTCAAGAGTGAATGATGGAACTCTAATTCTGCAAAGTCGACGTCAACGACGATCAAAGCGGACATTCTCAAATTCAAGTCTCGTTTAATATATGTTCTGCTCATCACCAAGTTTAAGGAAGAAAATAAGGGTTCTTAAAACCTTAATTGGAAAGATCCCAGACAAGATTCCCTCTCACGACGTGCCATCTACTGCCTTTTCCACGCACGATGTGATGCTACTCCGCCAACTGCTTCTAGTGTGCAATAGCATCTACAAATGAAGGTGTTACAACTCTAGATGGCTCTCTTCCATGGTGCATCTCCAAGCGGTAACTCCCAACCCAGGTCAACCAACATCATGAACCCACATCGACAAACGCGTAGCATTGTCCATTATAGCCTCTTCGATCAATATGAAGACAAGTCCGAAGTTGATCGGCTACCTGGCAACATCCGCCACGCACAAGGTAGCACTTCCTTCACGCCACCGCAGTCGTAACATCAGCCCCGACAAATGCCATTGTCTTCGTAGAATCGACGCGAGGTCCAAGTATTAATCCAACAACAACGATTTGGGAAGAAAGTACCCTCCCTCCTTCAAATCATAGGAGGCAACGAGCCCACCTTGTACGAGCGTCTCTTCATACGACTCTGCCCTCAAACGCAACAACTACCCCTCCAGTAGGGACCCACATCCAACGAGACAAGGAAGCCCATCGAGGGCAACGTGATCATGGATGGGATCCCATTAAACAGGAACCTTAAAAAGAATGGGTATCCATGTATGTTCTGCTTCGAAAAAAAGGAGGGGATGATTTGTTTCAGCCCAAGTGGGCCACAAAAGAAAAGGGTGAGATACGTGAGCCCACCAAGTTGCAAAAAAAGAAGAGATAAGTTTAGGTCAAAGTTGGGCTGAAGTCAGGGAAAGGGAGCACTTCAAGCATAGTTTAAAAAATAGTTGTTATCAGTTGTGCCCCTCTGAGATATTACAATATCAGTTATACCCCTCCATTTTTGACAATATCAGTTGTACCCCTGATTTATTGTCATTCATCCCCAACGCAAACGGACGTTAACTTTAAGGATCCAAGAAGAATAAATTTTTTAAAAAGGGTTATTGTGATCTTTCCTCCCCCACCCTAGCCTCCTACTCCTCATTCTGCCCCCCCCCCACAGTCGAACCTCCCCCCCCCCTCGCCTCAGCTTCCTCTCCAAGCTCTCCTGCCTCCAATGCCCCATCCTATTCCTTTGCCCCATGCTCCTCCCTAGCTTCCTCCTCCCAGCTCCCTGCCCTCCGCTACCCCTCCACCTTCCTCCTCCACCCCAGCCTCTCCTCATACGGCTCCCCATCCCCCTCCACCAGCCCCTCCTCCCTCGGCTCCCCTTCCTCTCCCTCCACTCCATGCTCCTCCTCCAGCTCCCCTTCCTTCCCCACCCCCTCTGCCTTAGCCTCCTCCCATGCCTCCCCTTCCTCCTACGGTTCCCCCTCCTCCATTGCCTCCCCTTGCTCCACCTCCTACTCCTTCTCATGCTCCTCCTCCTCCTCCACCCCAACTTCCTCTTCTGGCTCCCCTTCCTCCTCAACCTCCTCCCTAGCATCTTCCTCTAGCTCACCTTTCATACCCTCCCCATCCGTCCTCCTCCTCCACCCTCGCCACCTCCTACGACTCCCCCTCCTTCACCGTTCCCTCTTAGCCCAATTCCCCTTCCTCCCCCTCCCCCTATGCCACATGCTCCTCCTCCGCCCCAGCCTCCTCCTACAATGCCCCTCCTCCTTTACCCCATGCTCTTCATTCTCCCACCACTCCTCCTTTGCCCCCTCCGCCAGCCCACTCCACACCTCTGAATCTCCATCGAAAACGTAGGGCGTTGCTTCACTAGACAGATAAATAGAGAAAGAGAGAGATGGTGAGTGGCCGGAGATGGTCGTTGGACGGGATGACGACTTGGTGACATAGATGGATGCCTTGGGTGTTGTCATGCACACATGCCCCCGCAACGAGGCCCCTCCAGCGACGACCCCATCCATGAAGAGAAAACCTTTGCAATCGTTGCTTCAATGGTCAATCAAGAGGAGGATGGGTTGAAGGGGGAAGTGGAGGCTTTTCTTCCAAATATGCGCATCTTAACTACACCATGGTTTCATTAAACCATGATTAAGTTCAACTTATTGACGATCAAAGTAACAGAGGGACACAAGTGATAGAACGACCAGAAGTCGGAGGCACAAGCGATATTCCTAAAAAGAGAGGGGTATAACTGATACCGCAATAGCTCAAAGGGGAACGACTGATAAAAACCCTTAAAAACATGATGAGCCTAGTTTATATATAATAAAGAGAGGTTGTGAGTTTTGAGGAAAAAACGTACGGTACAGAAAAACATACAAAAAAGATAAGGAAAAAGAATGGCTTAAAAAAGAAAAGAAAAGTCGAGAAAAATTAAAGATGGCTTATTAATTTTTTGTTTTCGCATCTTCAATTCTCCCAAATTGGTCAATGTCATAAGCTCCGATCGGTATGGGAGAATGGGGCATATCTTGTAGAGTTTTCTAGTTCAAATTTCAGACTCTATCAATTCGAGATGCACATGTGTGCGATCAGTACGTCACAGGTCCCCATCTTGAGTTAGACTCGGAGGTTTCATGTAATCCATATGGACTCCAAAGTAGATATCACATTCTCCGAACCAATGTGGATTTGGAGTTTTCATATGGATTCATAGGGACTCCATAGTAAAGATCCCATTCTCTAAGCCAATTTGGGAGATACCCAGTTCTCCGATGCGGAGACTCGTTTTCAGACTCCATTCTTCAGCATCAATAAACTTCGATGACAATGTTTCCATAGCTTTCTCCACTTAGGCCCTTCAAAGAGATGGAGCAGTCGCGAGCCAGAATTCTCCAAGTATAGACTCATTTCAATTCAGAGACTCTACGTAGTACAAAGCGTACATTCTCCGACGAGGAGACTTATTCTTTTCCGGTGACTCTAACATGTAGTCCATGACATGCGTTCTTCGACGAGGTGACTCATTTCACACTCCGACCCTTCAATTTCTCCTCACCTGCACGACATGAGAAGCAATGTCCTTAACATGCAAGCACCAGAGTCTATGTTGAGTTGATATTGTCTGTAGTATTATGTATTGTGAGTGAGTGGGAGATTTCTTTCTATTTGCCCAAGTTGAGCATTGCATGCTCCAACTTGAGGGGGAGTGTTGGAATATGTGTCATTATAGATGGATAATTAAATCCCTCCACAAATTTACCACATCCACAAATTTAGTCCCACGGCTACTGTGATTAGGACTCGATCTACTAGTGGGGCTATATAAAGAGCCCCATACCATACGTAACAGATGAGAGAAAAGTTAATGATAACACTAGCCCTTTGAGGTGGTTCTCCCTTGGTTTCATCCCGCTTCTTACGGAGTAGGGTTCCACATAAAATCTCAATATGCATCATGACTATTTTATTATTTCTAATATTACGCTCATGCATTCATCTACATATGTATGTAGATATGTAGCTATGTCAAAAAAACCCTACATCTATATGTATGTTTATTTGTAGGTACATATTTACGTAAGTATACATATAATATCCAAGCAATACTTAACGTAATATATACTAACTAATCTTTTTAATAAGTGTGTAAGTATACATATATGTATTAACAATATTTAAAGTAATAGAGGTTGGGGAGCTTGCACCAAGGTGCATGTAACTTTACATGCACCGATGCCATGTGAGATTTAGAACATTGTATATCACCATGATGTCATTCAAAATTCAACTTAAATCAAGATTTTTAACCCATCCATCGAGATTGTGAAATTTTAACAGTCTCTAGATTGTCGAAATTGGGCCCTTCCATATGGACATGGTTTGCACAAAATTTGAAACACATAGTCTACTAATAATTCTAAGTAAATCTCCCAAGGCTTCATTTCAAAAAATAGGTATTTGTGGCACTGGTGCATGTAAAGTTACATGCACCATGGTGCAAGCTCCCCAACCTCAAAGTAATATATATCTAAAGCAGAAAATTAAACAAATAAAAATACAAAAAAATTATCAAAAAGCTCCAATTTCGCTAAAGGTGCTCCCCTAACCATCTAGCGCTTCAAGTCAGGTACTTATATGGGTAACGCCTAAGGCAAAACACCCCACCTAAGGCAAGGCAAGGCACCCCGGTTTAGCCTCGCCTCAGTGCCTAAGCGAGTATCTTGGGAACCTTCGACAATGTTGTCAACAATATATGATCGGTATCATTAACGAACATTAGTAATCAGTGTGAGTGCTTCTAGCTACAAGAGCATTGTTAGAGTGTTGTCGCATTGTAATCGGGCCAATCTATGGTATCCAAAACTATATGCAACAAGAGTAGGCCGCACATATATCTTCTTTATTTTGAGTGCATCTTTGGAGTCCTAGAGGTTCCAGGATAAATAGCCCTAAGAAAACATCCCTAAATGATGTATTAAAAGTACATGCTTTAAAAAATGTGCATTGAGGCACAAAGCATGCACCTCATGGCATCGAGGCGACCCTCAGACCCCACCTCAGGTTGTACTTGGGGTTGGTACTCAAATGTAGATTTTTCGTGAATACTCATGAATCATGATATCTTAAGTATAACATTAACTATTATCAAATTAATTTAGGGTAAATTACAATTTGGGTCCCCATTTATGGGTCAGATCTCAGAATGGGTCCCGATCTTTAAATTGTAACGATTCGAGTCCCAGAGCCATTAATGTAAGGACCTTTTTTAGGTTAATGACGAGTATGCCCTTGTTTAAAAGTTGAAACTCAACCCCCATTCCCTTCCCAACAAGGGCATATTCGTCATGAACCCCAAAATTTCCATTTCCTAAATGGTCCTGGGACCCGAATCGTTACAATGTAAAGATCGGGACCCATTCTGGGATCTGACCCATAGATGAGGACCCAAATTGTAATTTACCCATTAATTTATTATACACTCCTACATGTATGAGTTTAATGGGGCTACCCTCAGGAGGAGCCAACTTGGCTACCCTTTCTTTTATTTTTTATTTCTCAAGATATTTTTTTGAAAACACCTAGGGGGATGTAGATAACTATATGACACCATATTTTCATTCAAATTTCGACTCAATTTCAAATCACATCCCATCCATCATGCTTGTCAAATTTTATGATCTCGTAATGGTTGAAATTGATCCATTCTAGATGGAAAGGTTAGGAATGTATGTTTCGCACAAAAATTGAATTACATGTTATATAGTAGACTAAATCCCCCATGTGCTTTCAAAAAAATACATTAAGAAATAAAAAATAAGTCTATGGGTAGCTAAGTTGGTTCCCACCTGGGGGTAGCCCCATCAAAACCCTAAATATAAACATTGTCAATTTAACAAACTGATCATTTGCCATATACATATATATATATATATATATATATGTCCTAAATTACAATGCCACATAGCATATAATAAACATCATTATATTTTGTCGCAAGTAGCGAAAGCAAACATGCAGAAGCGGATTTACAAGGTTCACTCGTAACCACGCTACGTACTTAGGCGACGGTAAACATTACCAGTGAGACCCCTGTGCTGGTAGGGTATTTGGTGGCAGAAGGTTGCATATAACAACTCTTCAACAACAACGACAACAACAAAGCCTTTTCCCACAATTAAGTAAGGTCGGCTACATGGATTCTTCGCCTCCATTCAGATCTATCTTAGGTCAATCCCGGGCTTATATCCATAAAACTAAGATCGGTTCGTATAGTTTCTTTCCAACACTTCTTGGGTCGTCCTCGCCCTCTCTTTACCGGCTCAACATCCCAACACTCGCATCTCCTAATTGGCGCATCAACTGATCTTCTTTGCAAATGACCAAACCAACTTACGCGGTTTTCTCGCATCTTATCCTCAATCGGAGCTACACCAACTTTCTCTCTGATTGCATCATTCCGAATCCGATCTTTACGTATGTGTCCACACATCCACCTTAACATTTTCATTTCTGCTACATCCATTCTTTGCACATGTCTATGGTTCACATGCTAACATTCAGATCCATAGAACATAGCAGGTCTCACAGCTGCTTTGTAAAACTTTCCTTTAATTTTTAAAGGAATTTTCTTATCACATAGAATAGCAGAGGCTCCTCTCCACTTTAGCCACCATGCATTTATTCTATTAGTAACATCTCCATCAATTTCCCCATCATGTTGCAAAATGGATCCCAGATATCTAAAAGAATCTCTCTTCCGAATGTTATCATCACCAATCTTCACCTCGATTCCTTCACCATTGCTTCCATCAAAGGAGTACTCCATATATTCTGTCTTAGTCCTACTTATACGAAATCCTTTACTCTCCAACTCATGTCTCCAAACCTCAAGCTTCTCATTTACTCCATCTCTAGTCTCGTCAATCAACACAATATCATCAGCAAATACCATACACCAAGGTAAC
Organism: Ottelia alismoides; assembly: GCA_037367405.1. NCBI lineage: Eukaryota > Viridiplantae > Streptophyta > Magnoliopsida > Alismatales > Hydrocharitaceae > Ottelia > Ottelia alismoides. The sequence goes on along the minus strand of JAZKJV010007582.1, from coordinate 734,161 downwards.
TCATCTTGAATGTGACTTGTCAACTCGTCCATAATCAAAGTAAAAAGAAATGGACTCAAAGCTGAACCTTGATGTAGACCAATGTTGATGTCAAAATAGCCAGTCTTCCCAGACGGGATCCTTACACAAGATAAAGCCCTATCATACATGTCCTTTATGAGGTTAATGTATAGGACATGTACTTGTCTCTTCTCCAAAACTGTCCACAATATCTCTCGTGGGACAGAATCATAAGCCTTCTCCAAATCAATAAAAATCATATGAAGGTTCTTCCTTTTAGCTCTATAAATCTCCATTGTTCTCCTCAGCAAATGGATGGCTTCAATAGTTGAGCGACCTGGCATGAATCCGAATTGGTTTTCTTTTACGTTAGAAACTTGCCTCAACCTTCCTTCGATCACAAGATCCCAAATTTTCATAGTGTGACTCATCAGCTTGATACCTCTGTAACTCCTCCAATCTTCAGGCATTTTCTTGCTTCGCCAAATAACATTGAATAGATTCGTAAGCCAAGTCAAATCACGCTCACCTAAAACTCTCCATACTTCTACAGGGATGTCATCCGGTCCTACACCTTTCCCAGGTCTCATAACCTTCAAAGCCTCCTCTACTTCCTTTCTTTGAATCCGTCTATAGCTTGTACGATTCAAGTAACTTTCACTACTAGCCAGATCACCCAAAGTAATCTCTCTATTTCCTTCCCCAATGAAAAGTTTATGAAAGTACTGCTCCCATCTAGTCTCTATATCCTTCTGAGTAACAAGCACGTGACCTTCCTCGTCCTTAATGCATCTCACTTGAGAAAGGTCTTTGGTCTTTCTTTCTCTTGCTTTGGCTAACATGAATATATCCTTCTGTCCCTCCTTAGAGTCGAGATTTTTATACAAAACTTCATAAGCTTTTGACTTAGCTTCGCTTACAGCCTTCTTTGCTTCCTTCTTCGCTATTTTGTAGTTTGTGACAGTTTCCTCTGTTCTATCCTTAGACATAGCCTTAAAGCATGCTCTTTTAATTTTTAGCCTCTCTTGCACCCCTTCACTCCACCACCAAGCCTCCTTTTGACCTGGAGCTCCTCCCTTTGACTCGCCTAGCAACTCTTTGGCTACCTTTCGGATACAAGATGCTACAACATATAACAACTCTTCAATATTAATAAATGTCATATGTAACTATTGAGGAGTGAATGAATCGTGTTTATTCCATGAGTCCAGAATTTCTTATATAAAGAAAAACCCTGGAGAGCAAAATGGAAATTACATATAAGACCCTGAAGGAATACAAGAATCAAATAAAATAGAAATACAATAATTCTAACACTCCCCCTCAAGGTGGAGCATATAGGTCGATCATGCCCAGATTGAAAATCAAAAACACAGGAGATGTTCTTCGGTAGTGCCTTTGTGAAGATGTTTGCAAGCTGAAGCTCAGTGGAGGTGTTTAATGTAATGATCCTTCCTCCTCATACAGCATCATGAATAAAGTGACAATCAACCTCATTGGGCTTATTACGCTTATGGAATACAGGATTGATGGTGATGTATGTAGCAAACGCATTTCACAGTATAAAGGTACGGGAGGAGCAACTGAAAGTTCAAGTTCTTGTAAAAAGGAGACAAGCCATGTGATCTCATAGGTATCTTGATCTATTGTCATGTATTCTGTCTCTGCACTCGATCTGGAGACCATCGTTTGCTTCTTGCTTCGCCAAGTAATCATGTTGCCCCCAATGAGCATGATGTGGCATGAAGTGGATCGATGGTCCTCAGGTGAATTGGAATACAGAAACATCAGTGTGGCCATTGGCCCATAGAAGAGTCCACAGTCAGAGATTCCTTCAAATATCAAAGGATCAAAAGAACATCATGCCAATGACAGTAAAGGTGTCTCTTCATATGTTGATTGGCTCTACTCACAACATATGATATATCTGGCCTAGTAACAATGAGATAGAGAAATTTACCCACTAGACTTCTATATCAAGTCGTGTATCCTCAAATGCAGGATCAGTAGATGTGGACAAGGCCCTAAATGCCGGTTTCGGTCACCATTTTGGTGACCGAACGAAACAGAATTTCGGTCGAACTTCGACCGAAATTTCGATCATTTTGTTCATTTTTTGTACTAGGGCCTCCATATTTCAGTCATTTCGGCCATTTCGGTCAAATTTCGATTTCGACAGGATATCAATGTTCGAACGAAATGGATTTCGCTGAAATTTGAGGCCATGGATGTGAAATGTTTCCTCACTTCTACAGGGATGCCAGACCTGTATCCAAGTAGTCCAGCCTCAGTAATAACGTCTAGGAAATACTTCATCCATGAAAGATAGTTCATATGTAGTGTGTATCACCTCAATACCAAGAAAGTAACGAAGTTGGTCAAGATCCTTTGTAACAAAGACATTCTGTAGGAAGATCTTTGCCTCTGAAATGCCGACTTCGTCCTCTCGAGTGACAACCACATCATCAACATAAACAACAAGTATAACGATACCATCAGACTATCGTCTAACAAAGACAGAATACTTAGATGTCGTCCTACGAAAGCTAAGTGTGTTGATCTTAGTGGCAAGTCTGTCAAACCATACTCGATGACTACTTCAATCCACATATGGTCATACGTAATCGGTATATACTCTCCCTCTTGATTATGTAACCTGGAGAATGCATCATATAAACCTTCTCCTCGAGGTCACCATAGAGAAAAGCGTTCTTCAAATCAAGATGAAAGATGGGCAAGGCTTTATTAGCATCAACAGAAAGAATGTTGTGTATGGGCCCCATTCTAGCAACTGGAGAGAATGTCTTGAAGTAATCAGCCACATTGGACTACGTGAAGCCTTTGACAACTAATCGGCTTTCAATCAGTCAATGGACCCATCAGACGCTTGATTGGACGTGAAGACCCATCTACATGCCAGAGGACAAACTCCCATGGAGCATGGCACAAGATCCCACATGCCCTGGGAGGTAAGAGCATTCATCTCTGCATCCATGGCTTGTCACCAACCATGGTCCTGCAGTGCACTATGATAATCTAGGAACAGAAGTGGTCATCAGGGCATCTGCAAACCTCTTGTCATGGCTATATGAACCATCAATCGAAGTAAAATGAGATATAGGGTGAAAAGTATATTGTTTTTATACGAAGCTCCTCAAGCATATCTGAGGTAGCAATGGTGGGAGTATTAGAAGAGGCATATTATCCTACAGAAAAAGAACAAGCAAAGGTACAAAAGCAGGTGCAATGGTATACTTGCAATTATAGACGATCAATGGAGGTGATAGATCCAAAGCAAGGCCTTAAATGTCGATTTCGGTCACCATTTCGGTGACCGAGCGAAACAGAATTTCGGTGGAAATTCGACCGAAATTTCGGTCATTTCGATCATTTTTTGTACTAGGGTCCCCATATTTCGATCAAATTTCGATTTCGACAGGATATCGATATTCGACAGAAATTCGACTGAATTTCGCTGAAATTTGAGGTCATGATCCAAAGCAATGTCACCTACAATGTGTAAAGAAGCTAGTCTGCTCAAAAAAGCGACATCTGCGAAAAATATAGTATCAACATCCAACATGATCATAGCATCGATAGCATTTCTAAGTGCGGAAGTACTCAAGAAAGACACACTTGATGGCCCTAGGCTACAATTTGTCAGTAGCATTGAAGTTGTGAACAAATGCAATGCACTTAAAAAATCCACAATGGTAAATTCGACTGAATTTCGCTGAAATTTGAGGCCATGATCCAAAGCAATGTCACCTACAATGTGTAAAGAAGCTAGTCTGCTCAAAAAAGCGACATCTGCGGAAAATATAGTATCAACATCCAACATGATCATAGCATCGATAGCATTTCTAAGTGCAGAAGTACTCAAGAAAGACGCACTTGATGGCCCTAGGCGACAATTTGTCAGTAGAATTGAAGTTGTGAACAAATGCAATGCACTTAAAAAGTCCACAGTGGTCAAGGAAAAGAAGACTCATTGGGGTATAGTAGAGAGAAAGGAATGTCCCCTTTAGGACAGAAGATGAAACCATATTTATATGATGAACAACAATAAGGATGGTATCCCGCCAATAGTACTTGGGAACATTCACTTGAGTAAGGAGAGACCTAGCAATATCAAAAAGATGTTTGAGTTTCCTTTCCGTTATCCTATTTTGCTGAGAGGTATATTGACGGGATTTTTGATGAATAGTCCCTTGGAAGGCAAAGAAAGACATCAAGTCATGTCGGGTGAACTCAAGATCTTTATCAATGCGAATGATTTGAACAAAGGCAGGGAAAGAGGTTTTAATATATTGAAAGAAATTCTTGACAGTCTTATTAATCTCTTAATGTTCCTTTATTAGATATATCCAAGAGGATCCATATTATCATCTACAAAGATAATAAAATATCTATACCACCCAAACTTCGGACCAGACAAGTCTCAAAATATGACAATGAACTAAGCCGAAAAATATGATGCAACTCAGTACGAATAGGAAAAGAAGCTCGATGATGTTTCCCGAACTCATACACCTCGCATTGAAAGGGCTTCAATGTAGAGAGTTCAGGGAACATCATTGAGAGAGCCTTGACAGAAGGATGCCCAAGGTGCAAATTCCATAGGAATGGGTCTTCGGAGATGGACACAACATCAACAAACTTAGAATCCGAGGGAATGTCGAGATAATAGAAGTCATCTTCTTATACCCCCTACCAAAAATCTACATCATCCTGATGTCCTGAAAATAGCAATAGAATACGTGAAATATCACACGGTAATTAAGTTCAATACAAGTTTACGAACAGACAATAAGTTGGAAGGTATCTCAAGAGCATAGTGAACCCCAGACAATCGGAGCTTAGAGGAGAACTCCATGGCTCTTAAGGAAGTAACAGGCGAGCAAGTCCCATTAGCAACTTGAATCGACTTCACTGATGAAGACGGATTGAAGAAGATTAGAAGACTACCTTCACTTGTTAGATGAGTAAAGGCTCCAGAGTCAATGTAACAAGTAGGATTAGTAGTTGTTTCAGAGTTGGCTATTGTACTTGAAGTGGTAGCCAAAGTAGCAGTGGTAGTCTTAATGGTAGAAGGAGCCAGCTCAGGTGTATGGAGAATATGCATCAAACATGAATAATTATTTGCATTGAGTTGGACCTTCAATCCACTAGAATCTGGATCAGAAGACGCCTCTACGGCATCGTAGGCATTGTCATAGGCATTATTAGCTTAGATAATTAGGAAAGCCAGACTTGCGCCAGCATCGTTCGGACGAATGATTCCAGCGACCACAATAAATGCACTATGCATACTAGGGAGCAGTAGTATCTCATTCACGATCATAGCCCAGGTCACGCCCACGACCAAAGTCATCCAAAACCGTAGCCAAAGTCACGATCATGCCTCCTCAGAAGCTATGTTGCCATCCTCTCCCAGACGATGCTAAGTAGGACAAGTCCTTTCCCAGACGATACTAAGTGGGACGAGCTGAACTTACATGTACATATTCGGTACAACATGAAGGTTAAAAGATCGCAAACTCCTTATACAAACTAGTGAGATGCATACAGTAATCAACTAGAGTAGAGTTACCCTGAGATGCAGACCAAATCTATCTGTAGATGACAGCGAAGCAAGACTTAGTTAACTTCAAGGAGTAGGTCTACTCAATATCATCCTACATTTCCTTGGTTGTCTTTGAAAAGCATGTTTGATACAATATATGCTTCAACGTTGTTGGTCATACAAGTGATCTTTAATTTATATATAGAATCGGGTTTCATAGTCTTTGTCTATCTCCACTGGAGGATCTTCAGTCAAAGATATAGAGTTCATGTTGACCATCAATGAACACCTTAAAAGAACGAGCCTAGAGCATGAAGTTTTATGTGCCTTAAGTTTTATAGAAGTGCCTTTTACTATCATAGATGACGGAATGTACAAGGGATTTATTTCAGTAGGAAGAGATGCCATGGTAGTCAGGTAGAGAGATAAAAAAGTCATTGAGTTCATGTATGCATATGGTGTAGAAAACAATAATGCGGAGGCATATCAGAGATAAGAAATATAGAACATGGAAAGAACATCGTGATTTTATATGGAATCTTACTCTATAAGGGAGAAGACCTCTCAAGGGCCTTATATGTATATGATTTCTCTCGACTGATATAATTGGTGTGGAGCTTTTTATATAGCTCAACTAGTAAGACTGAGTCCCACTCCCGGTAGATGTGGGATTAAACTAGTAGATATGGTAATTGGACCCTAGATAGATCCAATTACCCATCTAAGAGATAATGTATACTCTAACACTACCCCACAAGTTGAAGCATGCAATGTTCAGCTTGGAAAAATAGAAAGAAATCACTCACTCACAATATAAGACACTACGGACAATATCAGCTCAACGCATACTCTAATGGATGCAAGTTGAGGACTCTTGAGAAAGTTACTATATTTAGTATCATCTTCTGTAATTTTCTATTTTTCTCTTCTTCTTTCTGTAATTTGTCCAATGGGTTCTTCTCCTATATAAGAGAACCCTGGAGCATCTCATAATGCATCTCAGTATGTTCCCTTAACATGGTATCGGAGCGAGGGTCCTAGACCGGAGTTACCGTATCCATCCCTAACCCTACCCTACTCGACACCTGGCTCGTCTAACCCCGTCGTCCCCCCCACCCCGCCCCCCAGTGCAGCACGCACATCAGGCCACCGTGCTCCCGTGCCCCTTGCACCGTGCCCCCAGGCTCCCGTGCATCGCACGCACGCCGCCACCCCCTCTCACGCCTCGAAGCCTCGCGCACCCTATTTCTCGCGTCCAGTCGCTGTGCCAGGGCGCAATCTACTCGTCGTGCTCTTGCGCGCCCTGTCGCTCGCAGTCGCCTGTGCCCAATCGCATGCACCCTTGTGTGCCCCGTCGCTGTGCGTCCAGATGCTCGCATCGCCTAGTCACCTGCACCCATGTGTGCCCCATCATTGTTCGTCCAGACGCTCGCGCCCCTGCGCACCAATCCCTGCGACTGCAACGCCCAGGCCCGTGCACCCATGCGCTCTCAAGGACCTGTGCCCTGCTCTGATCTTGATCCCATCATCGAATAATTATGTCATTTGATTTCTATCAGATACACGATTTCAGTCAAGCAAAGAAGACTAGCAAGGGCGGTTCTATGAATATACACGTACAACCAATCCTTTGTATGATTCTGTAGACTCGTTTATATCGGTCTACTCCCTAGTTGAAATCCGTAATTTGATTATTTTATCATCATGTCTGACAACAAGGGTGACATCTTCTCGTCCGGAGCCTTCAAGGGCCCATCTCCCATCGATAAGATGGATAGAACCAATTATGAGTTATGGTCCATGCAGTTTCTCACCCTCATGCAATACAAGGAGCACATCTTGACATATCCAGAGCCAACGGACAAGACTGGGACAAATGCTTCTTGGAAGCAAGATGATGTGTATATACGAGTTTGTCTTTGTGGGACTCTTACTACAGAAATAGCAAATAATATTCTAACTCAGCCCATTGCCAAGGCAATGTAGGATACTTTGGCATCCACCTATGCACAAGCGGAGAATGAGGCCAAGATCCTTCAATTACAGTTCGATATCTACAACACCAAGCAAAATGGCCTCCCTCTGCATGTTTACTACTCTTCGTTGTGTGACATGTTTGAAAAGCTTCATAGCTACATGCCCATTACGACGTCTATTGAGCAGCAGAAGATATATAGGAACTCCACGATGGTTGGAGTTTCATGACTGGACTTGATACAGAATATGATGTTGCACGTACTCATCTTCTTACTGGAGCAACCATTCCCCCTATAGAGGAGGCCTATAGCCGTATCAGCCGGCTCATCATCCCTTCGACAGGCACGTCTTCGCACTCCTCAGCAATGGCCGCTTCTCGTGGTCGAGGTGGGGCGATCCAGTCTAGAGGACGCACACCTCGAGGAAGAGGCGTTGGATGCCAACGTGGTCCCTGCACCTACTGTCGCAAGCCTGGATATGCAGAAAAATACATGCTATCAGAAGCATGGATATCATGTATCTGGTCGAGCAACAGAGTAGATTGTGTCTTCAGAGACTTTAACTCCCTAGGTCGATCCTCGTCTGGATGATATTGTCTCTCGTATTAGAGAGATCATGACTCATAATGCTAACACCTCTACATATACCGCTGCAACAGCTAGAGCCTCTTTGAGCTCTTCATGTATCACCTATGCCTTTACTGGTAGTACGAATACATACATGACATAGTGGATTATGGACTCTGGTGCTTCTCACCACTTGTATGGAGACAAAACACATCTGAAGTCCTACAGGGCTATATCACCTGATAGATGGGTCGTCGTAACTAATGGCGACCACTTACTCGTAACAGGACAGTGGAGGTGCAGTTGACACCATCCATGCACCTGAAGAATGTTTTATATGCTCCTGCCTTTCAGATGAATTTACTTTCCCTTAGTGAGATCACCAAGGATCTGCATTGTCGAGCTATCTTTGACCCTTCATCTCTTGCGTTTCAGGACATACTCACGGAAAGGGTGATTGGATGTGGCCGTGAGCAGTGGGGGCTCTACAGACTGGTCCAACCCCCTCATGCTAGTGTTTCTATTTGACCTACTAGACTTGTCGCTCCTTATTTGTGGCACCTTAGGTTTGGACATCTTCCTCTGTAGAAGCTATGCCATATCCTCCCTCAGAATTTTACGAGATCCTCCTTTCAGTGTGAGGCATGCCAACTTGGGAAGCATCATCGTTCCTCTTTTCCATCTCGTCAAAGTAGGAGCAGTTCCCAGCTATTTGAGCTCCTTCATTTAGACATTTGGGGTCCTAGTCGTGTTCTTGATCTCCAAGGACACTACTTTTATCTTGTAGTTGTCAATGATTTTTCTAGACTTTCCTGGGTCTTATTGAAGAATAAGTCCGAGGTTGGTGTTGGAGGAAATAAGTGACTTGTTATTCCATAGAACCCTAGGCTCTCTTATATAGAGAGACCCCATGGGTAAAATACATATGAGTCCATAAAATAAACAGAAAATAAGAAACGCTACATAATATCATAACATAAGTCTCTACAATCCCCCTCAAGATGGAGTATAGATGTCTATCATGCTCAGCTTGGAAGAACATCTCAGAAAGGGTCCTCTGAGCAGCGGCTTGGTAAATATGTCGGCAGTCGGATCCTCTGAGCTAACGTGAGACGTAGATATCAAGCCTCTCTGGATCATATCTCTCGTGTAGTGGCAGTCTACTTCGATATGCTTTGTTCTTTCATGAAATGATGGATTGTTGGCAATAAACAATGCTGCATGATTGTCACACTGAAGCTGCATGGGTAAAGGTACAACTATATGTAGATCTTCTAGCGCAGCTCGAATCCACATCATCTCCGTGCTCGCTTGCGACATGGCCCTATATTCAGACTCAGCGCTAGACCTTGCCACAACAGTCTGTTTCTTGCTTTTCCAAGAAACCATAGAGCTCCCAACAAAAACGGCGAATCCTGAAGTAGACTTTCGATCCTTAGGACATCATGCATAATCTGCATCTGCACACACTGAAATAGATAAATTTGTGCTCTTTCGAAATAGCAACCCTGAGCCTGGAGAAGACTTTAGATACCTCAGTATCATGTATATAGAATCCATATGAACTTGTCTTGGATGCTCCATAAATTGGCTCACTCGGCTTACTGCAAAAGCAATATCGGGTCGAGTTATGGTGATATAAAGGAGCTTACCTACCATCTCTCAATATATCCTCTTGTCCACTTCTGCAGTATCATTGTCATACAGTTTCATGCTCGGATCCATAGGAGTGCTCGATGGTCTACATCCAACCATGTCTGTTTCAATTAGAAGATCTGTAATGTATTTCCTTTGGGTCATCACCATACCCTGTGCATTCCTGGCAAATTCCAACCCCAAAAAGTATCTTAGGGTACCAAGGTCCTTCGTGGCAAACTGACGGCCCAGGAATGCTTTTGCCCTCTCTACTCCTTGAAGTCATCTCCTGTAACCAGAATATCATTAACATAGACTATGATGGCAACCGTACATGTAGAAGTCTTCTGAATAAACGAGTGATCCACATTTATTTTTTGAATCCTTGTCGTTCAATTAGGTGGGAAAGCTTCTGGAACCATGCCCTTAGGCTCTATTTAAGGCCATAAATCGCCTTGTGTAGTCTACACACCATATGATTCTCCCCCTCAGCAGTTAACCCTGGTGGTTGTTGCATGTAGACTTCCTCCTGCAGATCTCCATACAAGAAGGCATTCTTGACATCAAGTTGAGATATAGTCCACTCATGTACCACAGCACCTGAAGAAAGAATGCGAAGAGTAGAATGACGAGCCACTGGAGAAAATGTATCCATATAGTCCACGCCATAGGTTTGTGCGAAACCTCTCGCAACAAGTCGTGCCTTGTACCGATCAAGATTACCATTTGCATGGTATTTAACTGTGAATACCCACTTGCAGCTAACAATGGATGCGCTAGATGGAGCATTAACCAAGCGTCATGTACCACGAGACTGTAAAGCACGCATCTCTTCTTCCATAGAAAGTCGCCAGCAATCAATCTTGATAGCTTCTTGATAGCTTCTTGACAAAGCCGTAGCAAACCTCTGAAAGTCGCCTGTAAGGCGGTGAAAGGACACCTGGGAAGCAAAAGGATAAGACGTGCAAGTCCGTTTCTGCTTCCGAATAGCAATGGGAACATCAAGATCGTCGTCCGCTATACTGGACGGTGCAGTCTCCTCCTGCAATGAAGAATCCTGCACATGTACAATATCTGACACATCATTAGTAATGTCATCTGAACATACCTGAGGCGTAATGGATGCCTAACGTGTAGTCTGAGCAGGACCTGACCGACGTGTATAGAATTTAGGTAAAGGTGGGATAGGTGATTGTGGAGGTGGCGGAGGTGGTGATGGCGTAGCAAAATGAACTGCATTGGACTCAGGTAAAGTCAGACTAGGAGGAGGAGGAACATAGACAACATCATTGGTAGTGGACGAGACCAACCTGTCATTTGCAGGGGAGAAGTACATAACGGACTTAAAAAATGTAACATCAGCACTGACAAAATATTTCTTGTTTATGGGGTCACAACAACGATAACCCTTCTGAGTCCGAGAGTAACCTACAAAGACACACTTGACAGCTCTAGGAGAGAGTTTGTCAAGTCCAGGAGATAGGTGATGAACAAATGCAACAATACCAAATACACGGGGAGTAAGTGAGAATAATTCCTTATCGGGGAAAATAACGGAAAGAGGAATTTTCTCACCAAGAACAGATGATGGCATGCGATTGACCAAGTAGCAATATGTAAGGACAGCATCCCCCCAGAAAGTGATATGCGCGCTACTCTGGATAAGAAGGGTTCGAGTGATGTCAAGAAGGTGACGATGCTTTCTCTCTGCCATGCCATTCTGTTGAGATGTGTAAGCACATGTCGTTTGGTGGACAATACCTTTAGACGAAAGAAACTGAGAGAGATAACGTATGCAGAATTCCAATGCATTATCTGTACGAACATATTTGATAGTAGAAGAGAAAACATTCTGCACTTCATTAATCACATTTTTAATAGCATCCACTGCTTAAGATTTATTCGTTAAAAGAAAGACCCAAGATACACGAGAAAAGTCAGCCACCACAACTAGATAAAACATGTGTCCCTGATGATCAGGTACACGACTCGGACCCCAAATATCAATATGAAACAACTCAAACGGGGAGCTACTGCTCCGACTCTGACGACTAGGAAAGCTAGACCGATGATGCTTTCCCAACTGACATGCTTCACAATGAAATAACGAACTAGGAGGGATCTGAGGCAAGAGATGACGCATTTTCTGGAGCGGGAGATGGCCAAAGCGAAGATGTCAGGTGTACGAAGAGACTGATCCGGCTGAATGTGAAGAGACGCCAGCATCAGAATTCCATATCAGACGGTAGAGACCATTCTGCTCAAAGCCACAACCAATCACCATGCCTGTTAGTATGTCCTGAAAAATGAGAGATAAGGGGTCAAATATAGCACAACAGTGCAAATCCTTCGTAATCTGACTAATAGATAACAAATTCATGGAGAACTCAGGAGCATGTAGAACATTTTGTAGATGCATAGAAGGTGATAAGGTGATCTCGCCCTGACCAACGATGGGGGAATGAGTCCCATCTGCTATCAGCACTGAGCGGCCAGGTGGGATGTCCCTGTATGACTCAAGTCTCTCTCTGTCACGGCAAAGATGATGGGTGGCGCCAGAATCTATAATCCAATCAGAGAGATCATGACAAGATGTAAAGGCAGTGGAACTACCTGAGGTACTGGCAGCGGCAGACGAACTAGCAGAAGTTGTAGCAGCAACATCTGAAGATTCACCAAGAGAATCAGTAGATGATTGAGGCATAATATCTAGTAAACATGCTACAAGTTCTTCGAACCGGTTATCTGTAGTGAATGCTAACTGAGAAATGACATGCTCGGCTACACGTACTGATGCTGGGAACCCATGCTTAGAGTAGCATGTATCCTCTGAGTGGCATGTGCGATGACAGAATGAACATGGCTGGTGAAAGAGACCTCCTCGTCCACAAGGACCACGACCAGAAGACTGACCACCTCTCCCACGCGATACCGCCATCGCCAATGGAGGTGGAGTAGATGTGCTGGAAGAAACAGATATGCGATTGAGCCTTCGGTAAACGTCCTCCATAGGAGGAATAACGACATCGGCCGGTATCTGAGAGCGGCATGCCTCATACTCAGGATCGAGCGCTGCAAGAAGTACGCCCACCATGGTAGCATTCCGAAAGGTAATCTGCAGCTCTGGAGTCGCCATGAGTGGTATGGTGCTATATAGTTTCTAGAACATCCCCCTCAGGGACGTATACAACGAGTGAAGTGGCCACTCATTCTGCTTTATCGTGAATATATCGTGTTGGAGCTGTAACATCTTGGTCTCGTTCCGTACTTGGGAATATGTAGTAGTCAGAATATCCCACATTGCCTTGGCAGTGGGCTGATGGAGGACATCATTGGCAATCTCCATCGATAGTGTGCCTGATAGCCAAACCTTGGAATAAGAATCATCGACTTCCCAAGAGGCATAGATCCCAGTCTTCTCTGTCGGCTCAACCTCGGTAAGTATATGCTTCTTACCGTTTGACTTCAGGAGACTCATGAACTGCATCACCTAGAGCTCATAGTTCGTCACATCCATCTTGATTATTGGCGCAGGACCTTTGAAGGCGCCTATGGAGGGCATATCGACTTTACTTTCTGACATTTAGCCGGAGATGAAAACTAAGGTTTTTTGACAAGAGACGATGTCTACATCAACCGGATAGGATTTGAGTGCATATGTAGACTTTATGCACTCAAATCCATGTTACAATATCGACCGACGACTGTTAAAGCGGCTGTCAGGGACTCGGCGGCCGATGGGGCCATAGGAGGGGTCCGGTAGTGCACTTCGAAGGGTTGGGGGGTGCATGGCGGTGCCTGACGAGACCTAACGAGGCCCGGCGAGGCCTAACAGGGCTTGGTGGGGCCTGCCTGTGGTTGGCGGAGGCCGATGGAAGACCGACGGAGGGCTGGCGGTGTTCGGCGGAGGCCGAGCGAAGGGCTGCAGGCGTCTGGCGGGGCCAGGCGGAGGCGGGCAACGCTGCCGAGAGGAGAGGAGAGAGAGGGTGGGTGACGTGGGCGGCGGTATTAAGAGGGTAGGGTTAGGGTTTTTGGCTCAGATACCATGTTGGAGGAAATAAGTGACTTGTTATTCCAAAAAACCTAGGCTCTCTTATATAGAGACCCCATGGGTAAAATACATAAGAGTCCAGAAAATAAACAGAAAATAAGAAATGGTACATAATATCATAACACAAGTCTCTACAGATCCGTCATCAAGTATTTTATTAATGAAATAAACAATATTTTTCTGCCAATATCAAGTATCTCTGTTTTGATAATGCCTTGGAATTTTGCACCTTACATCTTTCTAAGTTCCTTAAATCCTATGGCATTGTTCACCAGATCTCATGTGTCAACACTTCCCAACAAAACGGTGTTGCCGAACGCAAACACCGTCACTTACTTGATGTGACCAGAACATTGTTGATACAGAGTCCTCCTCATGCTTATTGGGTGATGTTATCCTTATTGCTTGTTATTTGGTAAACCGTATGCCTTCATCCATGTTAGGTGAGAAGATTCCTAACTCGATTGTGTTTCCCAAAAAGGATCTCCTATCTCTTACACCTCGTATGTTTGGATCTGTTGCCTTTGTTCATGATGTCTCTCCAGGGCGTGACAAGATCTCTCCTAGAGATGTCAAATGTGTGTTTGTCGGCTACTCTCGTACCCAAAACGGATATCGCTGCTTTGATCCAATAAGACAAAAATATTGTGTTAGTCTTGACGTTACTTTCTTTGAGTCAGTCATGTATTTTTCTCCTACAGGTGACTGACTTACTCCATCTGACTCTGATGATGAGATATACATGCCACCACCTCCTACAATTGGTCATTCACCTACCCATCCTCTTCCACCACCGTCACCACCTCCTCTGTTGGTTCAGTTCTTGCCTCGTGTTTTTCCTCGCAGATCTCGCCCTGTTCGCAATGCTCACAAGCCTTGCCCATCATCCAGCACGCCTCAGGTATGTAATGAGCATATTGTTTCTATGGATGGCACTACTGAATTGATTGACAACATGATTCTAGACAGGAGGAGTAGGTACCCTCTCAAGAGAGAAATGTACAGGCCCAGGACATGGCAGATGGTCTTGATGTGTCGATTGCTCTATGAAAGCAGAAACAAGTGTGTGCTACTTACCCTCTTGCAGCTCAAATTTCTTTGAGCAGGTTGTCAGAGGATTTCAGGAGATTTACGTCAGCACTATAAGCCATGCAGATACCACAGAAGTATAAGGATGCTCTGAAAGATAGTCCGTGGAGGTTAGCCATGGAAGAGGAGATGGTTGCGCTATAGTCACGTGGTAGGTGGAGTCTAGTTTCTGCTCCTATTGATAAATCAGTTGTTGGATGTAAATGGGTGTTCACTGTGAAACACCGTACGGATGGCAGTGTAGATCGCTATAAGGCGAGACTTGTGGCACAAGGGTTCACCCAGACATATGGGGTGGACTATCAGGATACTTTCTCCCCAGTTGCCAGACATTCTACACTACATATTCTCCTTGTTGTTGTGACACGACATTGGCCTTTTTATTAACTTGATGTGAAGAATGCATTCCTCTATGGTAATCTACAGGACGAGGTCTACATACAGCAGCCACCTGGGTTTGTTGCAGAGGGGGAGTGTCAGAAGGTTTGCAGGTTACACAAGGCCATCTATGGCCTAAAGCATCGTCCAAGAGCATGGTTCCAAAAGCTCTCGAACTTGATAGAGGAGCAGGGGTTCATGAGATCAACTGCTGATCACTCCTTGTTCATACAGAAGACCCAGAGAGATACTACAGTCATTCTTATTTATGTTGATGACATTTTTATTACAGGGGATGACGAGCAGGGTATTCAGGGTGCCAAGGACTTCCTAGGTTAGCATTTTGTGACCAAGGACCTTGGACATTTACGTTACTTCCTCGGAATAGAGTTTGCCAGGAACCAACGGAGTCTTGTAATGACCCAAAGGAAGTATGTTGTAGATCTTCTTTTAGAGACAGGCATGGCAGATTGTAGACCTGCCACTACTCCTCTTAACCCAAGCATGAAGTTCCACGATGACGATATTGAAGAGGTCGACAAAAGGAGGTACAGAGAGTTTGTTGGCAAGCTACTATATGTAACTATTACCAGGACCGACATAGCATATGTCGTGAGCAAAGTAAGCTAGTTTATGGAGCGACCCAAACAAGCACATATGGAAGCAGTCCATATGATTCTGAGATACTTGAAGACTTCACCTAGTACTGGACTTCTTTTCAGCAGAGGCACATCTCTCTCAGTAACAGCATGCACAAATGCAGATTATGCTGGGTATCCAAAGGATAGAAAGTCTACATCTGGCTTTGTTGTGTTCATAGGGAACTCTCTTGTTTCATGGAAAAGTAAGAAGCAGATTGTGGTTGCTAGATCAAGTGCTGAATCAGAATATGGGGCCATGGCACAGGCTATTACCGAGATGATGTGGGTCAGATCCGTTTTTACCGACCTGACTATAGAAGTGCCTCTTCCCATGCACCTCCAATGTGATAATCAAGTTGCTCTCTTCATTGCAAACAACCCAGCCTTTCATGAGAGGACGAAGCACATAGAGGTGGATTGTCACTACACTCGTGACATGATACAGAAGGGTATTATCACTACTACACATGTCAGCTCTGTAGACCAGACAACATATATACTTACAAAGGCTCTAACGAGAGGACCTTACCAGAGATGTTGTTCCAAGCTGAGTGTTACTGATATCTACGCTCCATCTTGAGGGGGAGTGTTGAGATAGTTACTATTTTTAGTATCATCTTCTGTAATTTTCTAATTTTCTTTTCTTCTATCTGTAATTTGTCCAATGGGTTCTTCTCCTTATAAGAGAACCCTTGGGCCTCTCATAATGCATCTCAGTATGTTCCCTTAACAAGGACATTGCTTCGCATGCCATGCTAGTAAGGAGGAAGTGAAGGATTAGAGAGTGAACTAAAATGGGTCTCCTCATCGGAGTACTCTGTCATAGTCACTGAAACTGAAAATAGTCTCTTTATCGAAGTACTCTGGCCAGCCGTATTAGAAGACTGTGCATCATGTGGACAATTGCTCCAACTTTGAAGGACCAAACAAAGAACGTCGCTAATTATCCATACATAGATCTCTGAAGATTTGTCTCATAAGAACCTTGGAATGATCACATACCAGATTTCATGAACACTAGAGAATGGAGTCTGGAAGTCTCCTCGTCGGAGAAATAGGTCTCTCCTATTCTGTCTTAGAGAATGGGAGCTCTACTATGAAATATGAAACCACATGAAAATCCTAAGCCCACAATGGCTCAGATAATAGGATATCTACCTTCGAATCCCTATCGATCACACGAAAACTTTGAGTCCAAATAAAAGATAGGACCTCTCAAATAATGATCGCATACATGATGCGAATCAAACTAAAGCACCAGAAACAATCCAATTGTTGAGCCTGAATCTGAACTATGGAGTTTGAAATAAGGCATGGAATTGAATCTAACATGTAGAACTCTACATAATATCCCTCATTTCTCCCATACTGGTCAGAATACATGGTATCAACCAACTAGGGAGAAGGCATGAAGATGGGAGGGGGGACCAATCTCAAATGAATTTTCATCGATGACAGGGTGCTTGATATCAGAAATTGCTCCTTCATTGATTGATATCTAGGATCTACGTCCATCAAGAAAACAGTATACATGTCAGTCTGAACGTTCATGTACATGTTTGGTACAACAGGAATGCTAAAAGATTGCAAGTTCCTCATACATGCTAGTGAGATGCACGCAGTACTCAACTAGGGTAGAATCACCTTGAGATGCAAGCCAGATCCTCCTGCAGATGACAGTGAGGCAAGACTTAGTTGACTTCTGAAAGTAGGTCTGCTCAAGATCATCTCACATATCCTTGGTTGTGTCACTGAAAAGCATATTTGATGCAATATGTGCTCCGATGTTGTTGGACATCCAAGTAATGACATGTTGGGAGAAAACATTGAGATGTTTATTCCATGAACCCTAGTCTCTCTTATGTAGGAGTAACCTATGGGTAAATTACAAAAGTCATACATAAGAAGAGAAAATTATGGAACAGTACAGAAAACATAAATATCTCTCTACACTCCCCCTCAAGATGGAGCATAAATGTCGATCATGCTCAGCTTGGACGAGCATTTCTAAAAAGGCCCTCTGAGTAAGGCCTTGGTAAAGATGTTTGCAGTATGGTCCCCTGAGCTAACATAAATGTAGAAATAAAGACCTTCTTAATCATATCTCGTATATAGTGGCAATCAACCTCAATGTGCTTGGTGTGTTCATGAAATGCAGGATTATTTGCAATAAATATAGCAGCCTGATTATCACATTCCAGTGCCATAGGAAGAGGAACCTCTATATGTAAATCTGCAAGCAAAGCTCGAATCCACATCATTTCTGTACTAACCTGGGCCATTGCCCTATATTCAAACTCGACACTGGATCTGGCTACAACAGTTTACTTCTTACTTCTCCAAGAGACGAGAGAATCTCCAATGTGAACAACAAACCCAGTAGTGGACTTCCTATCCTTTGGGCACCCTGCATAATCTGCATCCACACACGCTGAGATGGTGACCTCCTTGCCTTTTCTAAACAGTAGACCTGCACCAGGAAATGATTTAAGATACCTGAGTATCATCTGTATAGCATCCATATGGACCTGACGTGGTTGCTCCATGAACTGGCTCACCCGACTAACAACAAATGAAATATCGGGCCCGGTTATGGTAACATAGAGGAGCTTTCCTACCAACTCTCTGTATCTCCTCTTGTCAACCTCATCAGTGTCATCATCATATAGTTTCATGCTTGGATCCATGGGTGTAGTGGCCAGTCGACATCCAAGCATTCCAGTGTCACTTAGTAAATCAATAGCGTACTTCCTTTGGGTCATCACAAGAACCTGTTGATTTCTGGCAAACTCCAATTCTAGAAAATATCTAAGAGCTCCAAGATCCTTGGTGACAAATTCACGACCGAGAAGTTCTTTCGCCCTCTTGATTCCTTGTATGTCATCTCCTGTAATGAGAATATCATCAACATCCACCATAACAACAATTATACCTCTGGATGTTCTTTGTACAAAGAGAGAATGAACTGCATTCGAACGTTTGTACCCATGTTTCTCAAACAAGTCTGAAAGCTTCTGGAACCAAGCTCTAGGGCTCTGCTTAAGGCCATAGATCGACTTATGAAGTTTACACACCTGTGAGCACTCCCTCTCAACAGCAAATCCTGGTGGTTGTTACATGTAGACTTCTTCTTTGATATCACCATAAAGAAATGCATTCTTGACATCCAATTGAAACAATGGCTAATCACGAATCCCAGCAACAGAGAGAAGAACCCGCAAGGTAGAATGACGAGCTACAGGAGAAAATGTATCAAGATAATCCACTCCGTAAGTCTGAGTAAATCCGCGTGCAACCAGGCATGCTTTCTATCGGTCAATGCTACCATCTGCATTGTGCTTAACTGTAAACACCCATTTACAACTAATAGTAGAAGTACCAGCAGGAGTTGGTACAAGACTCCAAGTACCTCTCGACTGAAGAGCAGCCATCTCTTCTTCCGTAGCCAAACGCCACCGAACTGACCCTCAAAGCCTCCTGATAATTCCGTGGAATATCCACGGCGGATAATGCAACTGCAAAAGATCTGAAGTCGCTAGTCAAGCGATCAAAGGAAACCACGATGCTATAGGATATGATACACAGCTACGCTTTTGCTTCCGAAGAGCAATGGGTAAGTCTAAGTCTGCATCCACCAACTCTGTCCCATCTAGGGAGTCCTGCTCAGGTAGAACATGAGAGCCATCATTAGAACATTTATTATCAGAACATACATCATGTGTGCTTGGTGATGAACATTGACCATGAGCAGAAGCTGGTCGACGGGTAAAGTGATGTGGCAATGGGGGAACTGGAACCGATATAAACGGTGGAGGTGGCATAGATAATGGTGAGGATCATTGTGAGGGAGGCGGTGGTGGTGGTAGGATGGTAGGCATTGCTGGTGGTGGCGATATGTATATGTTATCATAAGTATCTGAAGGTGTCAACCGATCTCCTCTAGGTGAAAAGAACATTACAGATTCGAAAAATGTGACATCGGCACTAACATAATACTTTCTGTGCAATGGATCATAACACATATACCCTTTTTGCGTCCTCGAAACCCAGCAAATACACACTTGACAACTTTAGGAGAGAGCTTGTCAACGCCTAGAGATAATTGGTGCACAAAGGTGACAGAGCCAAACACACGAGGAGTGAGATTGAACAGTTCCTTGTCAGGAAATGCAAGCGTGAAAGGAATTTTCTCACCCAAGACTGATGAGGGCATGCGATTTATAAGATGACATGACGTAAGAACATCAAAACCCCAAAAAGAATGAGGTGCACGACTCTGAATGAGGAGCGTCCTCTAACATCAATTAAATGACGATGTTTCCTTTATGTAATGTCATTTTGTTGGGAAGTATATGCACATAAAGTTTGGTGAATAATGCCCTGGGTTGAAGAATACGTGGATAGAGTATGCGTACGCAGCTCCAAGGCATTGTCAGTTCTCACAATTTTCACAGATGCAGAAAAAACATTTTGAACTTCAGTCGAGAAGGTTTTGATAACATCTCCAGCTTCATATTTATTCTTTAATAAAAAGACCCACGACAGACGGGGAAAATCATAAACAACGACTAGGTAAAATCTATGCCCCCGGTAATCGGGAACACGTCTGAGACCCCAAATATCTATATGAAACAACTCAAAAATGGAGCTACTGCTCAGATTCTGACGACTGGGAAAGGTAGAGCGATGGCACTTTCCCAACTGACATGCCTCACAATCTGAGGCAGAACGCGACACAGTTTCTGGAGCGGAAGATGACCAAAGCGCAGATGCCATAGGAATGGCGAGGCAGATCCGACAGATAAAGAAGAATGCCCAACATAGGGAGTTCGAAGTAGGCGATAGAGACCGCCCTGCTCACGGCCATACCCAATCACCTTGCCTATAAGAATGTCCTGAAAAACAAGAGAGGAAGGGTTTAAAATGGCTCGACAATGTAAGTCCTTCGTAATATGGCTAATGGATAACGAATTCATAGAAAATTCAGGTGCATGTAAGACATTCTGTAAATGTATAGAGGGTGTTAGACTGATCTCCCACTGTCTTGTAATCGGGGATTGAGTCCCATCAGCAATAACTATTGTTCGTCCAGGAGGGATAGACTTGTATGCTGTAAGCTGATTCTTGTCTCCACACAAGTGATGTGGGGCACCAGAATCCATAATCCATTTGATTACATCAGATCCACAATTGTTGGTGAGTGCATGAGTACTACTTGAGGTGCTGGATGAGGTTGATGCAACCACATCAGATTGGCTCCCAGGAACCGAGGAAGATACGCCAGGAGTAGATGGAGGTATAATACCTCTCAACCGTGGCACAAGATCATCAAACCACTGAAGAAGCTGCAGGGGGTTCAATCTGCTCGGCTACACGAGCAGAAGCTGGAAATCCATGCTTAAAGTAGCATGTATCTTCGGTATGTCCAGAACGATGACAGAGGGTGCATGGCTGACGAACACGACCACCTCTGCCACGGGGTCCTCGTCCACGATGAGAAGAACCTCCTCGACCTCGAGAAGCAGCCATTACAGAAGGAGACTGGCTGGTGATAGAGGATGGAACAGTGATCCGACTGAGTCTGCAAAAAGCTTCCTCCATAGGAGGAATGGTCGAGTCTGCCGGAATCTGAGAACGGGCAGCCTCATACTCAGGATCAAGGGCTGCCAAGAAAACACCCACCACTGTCGCATTCCGATAGGTCTTCTGCTGCTCAAGGGTCGAATTGAGAGGCATGAAGCTATAGAGCTTTTCGAACATCCCACGTAATGAAGTATATAACGAGTGAAGGGGCGTCCATTCTGCTTAATAGTGAAAATATCATGTTGGAGCTGTAGAATCTTCGTCTCGTTCTTAGCTTGTGAATAGGTAGCAGCAAGGATGTCCCATATTGCTTTGGTTGTGGGTTGGTGAAGTATGTCATTGGCAATCTCCACTGCCAATGTACCTGTTGGGAAAAATGAACAACTTGTTTATTCCATAAGCCCTAGGCTCTCTTATATAGGAGAGTAGCCTATGGGTAAATTACATAAAGCATACAACTGAAAATAAAAATAATGAAGGGATACAGACACTACTACATGCGTTAACACTCCCCCTCAAGATGGAGCATAGATATCAATCATGCTCAGCTTGGACGCACACTTCTGGAATGGGCCTCGAAGTAGTGCCTTGGTAAATATATCAGCAGTTTGATTCTCTGAGGTAACATGAGATGTAGCAATGAACCCCTTCTGAATCATGTCACGTATGTAGTGACAGTCAATCTCAATATGCTTGGTCCTCTCATGGAATGCTGGGTTGTTTGCAATGAACAAGGCTGCCTGATTATCACATTCCAAGTTTATAGGAAGCGGTATATCAAGACATAGATCTGTAAGAAGAGCTCTCATCCACATCATCTCTGTGCTAGCATGGGCCATAGCCCTATATTCAGATTCAGCACTGGATCTAGCTACAACTGTCTGTTTCTTGCTCCTCCATGAGACTAGAGCATCTCCAACATAGACTGCAAATCCTGAGGTGGACTTCATGTCCTTGGGACATCCTGCATAGTCTGCATCCGCACACGCTGAGATAGAGATCTCCTTTCCCTTCTTAAATAGCAAACCTGCACCTGGAGATGATTTGAGATATCTAAGAATCATGTGTATTGCATCCATATGGACCTGACGTGGTTGCTCCATGAACTGGCTCACACGACTCACTGCAAATAATATATCAGGTCTAGTGATCGTGACATACAATAGTTTGCCTACCAGTTCTCTGTATCTTCTCCTGTCCACCTCCTCTGTGTCATCATCATAGAGCTTCATGCTAGGATCCATTGGTGTCGTAGCAGGCCGACACCCAAGCATACATGTTTCACTCAACAAATATGTAACATTTCCTCTGCAACATTACTAATCCATTTGGATTTCTAGCAAATTCCAGCCCCAGAAAATATCTAAGGACTCCAAGGTCCTTGATGACAAATTCGGTTCCCAGTTTTTCTTTCGCCTGCTTTATGCCCTGCTCATCATCTCCTGTAATCAAGATGTCATCTACATAAATCATGATTACAATAATACCTCTAGCAGTCTTCTGTACAAACAAGGAATGATCAGCATTGGAGCGTTTGTATCCTTGTTTCTCAAAGAGGTCTGAGAGCTTCTGAAACCATGCTCTGGGGCTCTGCTTAAGGCCATAGATAGCCTTATGTAATCTGCATACCTTAGAACACTCCCCCTCAACAGCCAAACCGGGTGGTTGTTGCATATAGACTTCCTCCTGCAAATCTCCATATAAGAATGCATTCTTCACGTCCAGCTGATAGAGCGGCCAGTCTCTAGTAATTGCAACTGACAACAAGATCCGGAGAGTGGAGTGACGGGCCACAGGCGAGAATGTGTCAAGGTAATCCACCATGTATGTCTGTGTAAAGCCACGTGCAACAAGACGTGCCTTGTACCTATCAATAGAGTCGTCTGCATTGTGTTTCACTGTAAACACCCACTTACAGCTCACCGGGTTCACATATGAAGGTATAGAAACCAAACTCCAAGTTCCTCTGGATTGAAGTGCCGCCATTTCTTCCTCCATTGCTAGCCGCCATCTACTATCCTGCAGAGCATCTTGATAACTCCGTGGAATATCTACAGCTGACAGTGCCACCATAAATGTCCTGAAATCTCCAGATAATCTCTCAAAAGACATAGATGCTGACAATGGATATGTAACACAGCTCCTCTTCGATTTGCGTAGAGTAATGGGAACATCTAAATCTGTTGAAGCCTCATCTGGCCCCTGCAACATATCCTGCTCAGAAATGTCGTCAGATCCATCAATAGAAATATTTTCACTACATACCATAGGCGAGCTAGGAGACGAGTCCTGACCATGAGAGGGAGGAGGCCTGCGGGTATAATGGAACGGTAGCGGTGAGACAGGTATATGTGGTGGTGGCGGTGGTGGTGTTGGTGGTGTTGATGACGGCATTTGAGGTGGTGGCGTCATGTATATGGCATCAGTAGATGGAGGTGGTAGCTGCTTGTCTCCCGAGGCTGAAAAATACATAACAGATTCAAAAAATGTAACATCTGCACTGACCATATACCGGCGACGCAGGGGATCAAAACACGTGTACCCCTTTTGGTTCTGGAGTACCCAACGAAAACACATTTGACAGCCCTAGGAGAGAGCTTGTCAGTACCAGGCGACAACTGATGGACAAAGGCAATCGAACCAAACACACGAGGAGTAAGAGTGAACAGATCCTTCCCAGGATGGATGAGGGAAAACGGAATCTGTTTATTCAAGACAGAAGAAGGCATACGATTGATTAGGCAACATGCAGTGAGAACTGCATCACCCCAGTAAGAGTAGGGAACATGACTCTGTATAAGAAGTGATCTTGTGACATCCAGAAGGTGACGGTGTTTCCTTTCAGCAATTCTGTTTTGTTGAGATGTATGAGCACAAGATGTTTGGTGAACAATCCCTTTTGAGGAGTAATATTCGGCAAGAACATCGGTGTACAATTCTAAAACATTATCACTTCTCACAAACTTCACAGATGTGGAGAAAACATTTTGTATTTCATTCAGAAAATGGATAATGATATTTCCTGCTTCAGATTTATTTTTCATCAAAAACACCCAGGACACTCTAGAAAAATCATCCACAAATACTATATAAAATATGTGTCCCTGATGATCAGGTACACGACTCGGACCCCAGACATCAATATGAAATAACTCGAACTTGGAGGTACTACTCCGACCTGGACGACTGGGAAAGGACGACCTGTGATGCTTTCCCAACTGACACGCCTCACATTGAATAGGTGTGTGAGGAAGACCGTAAGGTAACACGTGACGCAACTTCTGAAGCGGTAAATGTCCAAAGCGCAGATGCCACAATAAAGTAGATACTTGTCCAGTGGGAAGGGATGAGGTTCCAGCAAATGGGGTCTGATTCAGGCGGTAAAGGCCTCCTTGCTCATAGCCACGACCAATCACGTTGCCCGTATGGATGTCCTGAAAAATCAAAGAAGATGGATCAAAAATTGCCCGACAATGTAGATCCTTTGTAATCTGACTAATTGACAACAAATTCATTGAAAAATCAAGTGCATGTAGCACATTCTTGAGCAGCCTAGAAGATGTCAATCTAATCTCCCCCTGACCAGTGATGGGGGAATGTGTACCATTGGCAATTACTACTGTTCGGCTTGGAGGAATCTGAGTGTATCATGTAAGTAGACTCTGGTCGCCACATAGGTGATGTGTAGCGCCCGAGTCCATAATCAATGGTAATGTATCTGATCTACTACTAGTGAATGCAAGTATGCTACCTGAAGCAATGGTAGACGCAGAGGCAGAAGCAGCGACATCAGATTGACTCTCCGTAGTCGGTGCTGGACCAGATGGTGGAATAATGCCCCTCAGACGGGCAACAAGATCGTCGAACCGTTGATCCAAAGTAGCAGCAGACGGAGGCTCTATCTGCTCAGCAACCCGTGCAGATGCAGGAAATCCATGCTTCGAGTAGAATGTGTCTTCATTGTGTCCAACGCGGTGACAGTAGGTACATGTTGGCCTAGTGCGGCCACCTCTTCCACGAGGTCCACGTCCACAGCCCTGGTGATGAAATCCGCGACCCCTGTTGGCTGCCATGGCTGAAGTATTCTGACTCGAGGCCGTGGAAGGAACTGTGATCTGACTCAGTCTATGGAAAGCATCCTCCATGGGAGGAATAGTAGAGTCGGCCAAAATCTGTGATCGTGCTGCCTCATACTCTGGATCAAGTGCAGCCAGGAACACACCCACCATAGTCGCGTTCCTATATGTCTTCTGCTGTTCTGGCATGGCTGTCAGGGGCATGAAACTGTAGAGCTTCTCGAACATCCCTCTCAGTGATGTATAGAGAGAATGTAGAGGGCGACCATTCTGCTTGATAGTGAAGATATCATGCTGGAGTTGCAGAATCTTTGTCTCGTTCTTTGCCTGTGAATATGTAGCCGCCAGAATGTCCTACATATCCTTGGCAGTGGGTTGATGTAAAATGTCATTGGCTATCTCAATTACCAGTGTACCGGATAGCCAAACTTTGGCGTATGCATCATCAGCCTCCCAAGAGGCATTGGCTCCAGTCTTCTCAGCAGGCTCTGGTTCGGTAAGAATGTGCTTCTTACCCGTTGACTTCATCATGCTCATGAACTGCATTGCCCACAGTTAATAGTTTGTACCGTCCATCTTTACAATAGGCGCTGGACCACGAAAGGCGCCAATAGATGGGATATCTGCCTAGCTTTCTGACATACTGGAGATGGAAGACTGGAGCGATTGACAGATGAGATTCGCCTACAATGACATAGACGGGTTTAGTTGCACGTGTAGACCTTAAGCAACTAAACCCATGTAGATGAAGATATGCGCCCTAGGGCTTAGCACACGTACACGCGCGCAAGAAGCACGCGCACACGCAACTGGTTCGCCCTAGCAACTGGATCTCACGTGCTTAGGGCGCAGGCGAGGAGGCTACAGGCGCAGAGGAGACACACGCGCACAGTGTTGGATCGCGCGCAAGAGGGCTACAGCACGCAGTTGAAGCGCGCTCGCGCAGTGCGCGGCAGAGGTGCAGCACGGAGGCGCGGCAGAGGCGCAGTGCGCAGCAGCGTGCAGCAGCGCGCAGCAGAGGCACAGAGGCACTGGCGCACTTCGCGCAGGGGCGCACTTCGCGCAGGGGCGCAGGCGCATAGGAGCAGCAGCACCGACGCACAAGGGTGCTGGTGCGGCTGCGGTGAGCCCCGGCGGCGCCGATGAGATGGAGAGAGAAGGAGAGGCCGGCGGGTGGGGTAGGGTAGGGTTAGGGTTTCGAGAACTCCGGTCTAGGACCGTCGCTCTGATACCATGTTGGGAAAAATGAACAACTTGTTTATTCCATAAGCCCTAGGCTCTCTTATATAGGAGAGTAGCCTATGGGTAAATTACATAAAGCATACAACTGAAAATAAAAATAACGAAGGGATACAGACACTACTATATGCGTTAACAGTACCTGACAGCCAAACTTCGGCATAAGCATCATCTGCCTCCCATGAGGCATTGGCACCAATCTTCTCAGCCGGTTCTTCCTCGGTAAGAATGTCTTTCTTACCTATAGACTTCATCATACTCATGAACTGCATTGCCCACAGTTCATAGTTGGATCCATCCATCTTTACTATGGGCGCAGGACCTCTGAAGGCGCCCATGGAGGGAATGTCGACCTTGCTCTCTGATATAATGGCTCGAGAAGACTATTTATGATGACAAAATACAGAGTTGTCTATACTGACATAGAGAGATTTGATTGCATGTGTAGACTCATGCAACCAATCTCATTTCGAATCCGAAAACTGCTCCTTGTAAAAAAAATTTGGTTGACAATCAACCGACAGGGGCTACAGGTTCCGCACGGGGGTACCGGTGGGGCTACAGGGGCCCACAGGGTACCACTGGGAGCTACCGGAGCTGCACGGGGGCACCACTGGGGGTTGTGCCTCACCGCACGGAGGTTGTACGGAGGTAGGGTGCCGTTGGAGGCAGCACTGTAGGCGGTGCCTTATGCGATCAGCCAGGAGAACGCGGAAAGGGGGGCTACACCGTGGGCGGAGGAGTGGTTGCTCCGTGGGCGGCGCGGTACCGCTCAAGAGGAGGGGCGACGGTGCCCTAGCGTTGAGAGGAGAGAGAGGGGAGGAGGGGGCTAGGGTTCAGGTTTCGAAGCTCCGATGTAGGACCGCCGCTCTGATACCATGTTGGGAGAAAACATTGAGACGTTTATTCCATGAACCCTAGGCTCTCTTATATAGGAGAGTAGCCTATGGGTAAATTACAAAAGTCATACATAAGAAGAGAAAATTACGGAACAATACAGAAAACATAAATATCTCTCTACATGACAAGGTAGTTGTCTCCGAGCTAGGTATCATAGTCATTGTATGTCTCATCTTGAGGATCTTTAGTCAAGATATAAAGTTTCCGTTGACCACCAATGAACACCTTAAAAGAACGAGCCCATAGCATGAAGTTTTCTGTGCTATTTAGTTTTATAGAAGTGCTTTTTACCATCATAGATGACGGAGTGTACAAGGTCTTTGTCTCAGTAGGAAGAGATGACATAGTGGTCAGGTAGAGAGATCAAAAAAGTCTTGTTGTTCATGTATAATATGGTATAGAAAACAATAATGCGGAAATGTATCATAGATACGGAATTATATAACATGGAAAGAACACCGGGATTTTACATAAAACAAGGAGCAGGATGAAACCACAGGAAAGGGCCTCTCAAGGGTCGTATGTGTATTGAATTCACTCAACTGAAATAATGGATGTGGGGCTTCTTATATAACCCAATCAGTAAGACCGAGTCCCACTCATAATAAATGTGGGAATAAATCAGTGGACGTGGTAATTAGACCTTGGAGGAATCCAATTATGTATCTATGAGATGGCGTATACTCTAACATATAGGAGCTGAAAAGTGCCCTAGAAATCACACTCATGCTTACATGTGGCCGAAATAAATGTTGCACAACAGATCAGGAGGTTCTCGAAGACCCTAACAACACATTTGAAGGTGCAAAGGTGGCTGAGGATGTCTGGCAGAGTTTTAGTAGATTTGGCGAAGATCCAAACGGCTTCAGAGATGTTGGAGGCCTTGGCGAAGCGCTAGCAGGTTGGCGGCACCGTAGGAGGGGATGGCAGAGGTCGGTGTCCACCAACCTTGGGTGGTGCCCTCTGACGATTGGTGGTGCTCAGGCAGGCCATTGGTGGTGCTCTAGGAATGTTGGCGACAATCCAGTGATAGCATTGTGGTAACGCGAGAGTGCCCGGCCTTGAACCCTAGGGTGAGAGTACCTGCGTGAGCGTCGCTTACGATGGCGGTAGGATTTAGGTCTGAACACGGGTATAGGATCGTTGATCTAATACCATGTAGAGAGAATGAATCATTGTTTGTATTCCATGAGTCTAGGATTTCTAACATAGAGAGAAGCCCTGGAGAGCAAAAAGAGAGCATTACATATAAGACACCAAAGGGTTACAGGACTCAAATAAAATAGAAATACAATAACTCTAACAGATAAATAATAAGGTCTGTAGTGTATAAGGATGACAATACGAGTTAGGAATCAAGGCACCTCATACAAGGAATAGTACGTATTTACAAGCTTAGAACATATATGGTGAATATTTTGAAGAATATTTAAATTGATGATTTTATAAATATTTATATATATAGGAAATATTTCCAATGAGATGCACCTTTCCTGGGTGCATGGAAAGCCCGCCATCCTAACCATCCATAGTCAATCTGATAGTTATCATTAATGGCTCGTTATCTATATTTTTTAAATGTCGAAAAACCCATTATGGTCATTTTGATATATTCTATATTTAGAATGCAACAAAATATCTCCTAAATTATCTCACATCTCTCTCTCTTGTCTCTCTCTCTCTCGATGACGGCTCTCTCTCGACGACGACTCTCTCTCTCTCCTATCTCTCTCTCGACGACGGCATGTGGGAGGAGGCTGCTCCGACGTCCTCCATCGCCTCCCCAACAGATCACGTTCACCTACGTCGCGAAGATCATTGATGACGACATGTGGGAGGAGCTTGGTCGATTCCACAGGTTCAAACGTCGGAGATCGTGCTGGTGGATGTGAAAATAAGCGGGGAGGGGAGGAAAAGGTTGAACGAGTGCGTGAATGGAGGTGTGTGGGTGGAGGAGGACGTGCATGGAGGAGGTGGGTCGTGGAGGAGAAGGGCGGAGGAGGTGCGGGTAGAGAGGATGCTGGAGATGGAGGGCGTGCCCAGGTTTTTACAATATAATGACCTATTTTGCAATCTCGAGTTTTTTTTTACAATCCCAGATCGTATTTTACAATAGAATAACATCTTTTTATAATTTTCAGATTGTTTTTTACACTTATACGTGTGGAGGAGGTGGATCATGAAGGCATGGCCTTAAATTTCGGCGAATTTCGATCGAAATTCGGATGAAATTCAGTTTCCTGGCGATACCGATATCGAAACCATGTATAATATCTGTTTCTAGGATTTCGGCTGAAATTTCGGCCGAATTTCGGTCATTTCGGTCCATTTCGGTGGAAATTGTTCACAGATTTCTCGGATTTCAGTGTCATTTCGGTCCATTTCGACTGAAATTGTTCTAGGTCACCATATGTCATGCCTAGGCCACTTATTGATATTCATAGGTACTATTTGGTCACTAAATGAAATTTATAGGTCATTATTTCAACCATCATTGCAATATAAGCCACTATTCCAAACACCATTGTAATAAATAAGGCCATTAAGGGTCCTATTTAAACCCAATAAATATAATGTATATGTTCACATTCCATCTCACAACTTCACAAGTCACAATTCACAACCTAACTTAAGTCTTGGAGAGCCAAGTTTCCAAATTCCAAGTCTCGTATAACATACATTTTACGATCACAAGCTCTACTATGCATTTATTTTGGCATACATGTTAAAATATTCGTGTTTGTGTGTGTGTCTTGTTTTATTTTTAAATAAAAGTATTATTATTCTTTTGAGAATTGATAGAAAAATTGAATGCCAAAATTTAACCGTGTACTGAAATATGAAATTTCACTCTGGACGGTCATTGATATGATGACCGAAATCATTATTTCAAGGTACTGAACATTATAACATCTTATTATAAGCAAAAAAAACTTGTATTTATGCCTCTTTTATTGATTAAACAACATTACAAATCTTAAATTTTGAAAAAATGAGTTTTCAAGTCGTTTTCGCAATTTCCGGCCATTTCACCGAAATTCCACCGAAATTCCTTTTCTGGGCTTATCGAAACGAAACCGAAATCCGACATTTGAGGCCTTGCATGGAGGAGACGGTTGAAGGAGTGTGTGAATGGAGGTGTGTGGACGGAGGAGGACGTGCATGGAGAAGGTGGGTTGTGGAGGAGAAGGGCGGAGGAGGTGCGAGTAGAGAGGATGTTGGAGATGGAGGGCGTGCCCAGGTTTTTACAATATAATGACCTATTTTGCAATCTCGATTGTTTTTTTACAATCCCAGATCGTATTTTACAATATAAATGACCTATTTTGCAATCTGAGACTGTTTTGCAATCTCATGTTTTTTTACAATCTCAGATCGTATTTTACAATTGCATATCATTTTTTTACAAATTTCAGACTGTTTTTTTACATTTATTTAAATTATGTGATATGGCAAAAACTATTTGAATGTATTACTAACTGAGATCTTATTATACAATGAAGGATGCAAAATTACAACAGGGATTCGAATTTTACAAAGATGCTTGGCATTTGTGAAAAACACACATAATAGGATCTGATGGATTTACAATCTTCATACAGATTTTACAAAACGTCCATGATCTTTTACAATAGTGTTATCAAAATTACAATTATTATAATATAAATTTTACTAATTGTTATTTTATTTTACAATGCAGGATGCAGTTTTACAATATCAAGGGGAATTTTACAAAAAAATATGCTATTCTACATTGCGCGAAAATGCCACCATGTTGGCGAAAATTCAGTAACTAAAAGGCAACAAAAAATACCAAATCAGACATGCTAAAAATGGAAAAATATAAAGACGAAATAAATTTCAAATTCGAAATTAAATTCAAATTTAAAACGAAAATGTATGGACTAAAATACCCTTTTGGATGAAAACCGCTAGATCGAGATCTGACGGATCTCGTGATGGGCTTTCCATACATCCAGGAAAGGTGCACCTCATTGGAAGGGCCCTATATATATATATATATATGATTATGTTTAATTGTAATTTTAAACAAGGTTGCAGAAGTCGGTAGTCTGTACTCGATCGGTGGGGTCACTGACTAAGGATTAATCGGGAGTTGGATGACTAATCGGATTTAGTCGGCCATTAGTCGATTTTGAATTTTTTAATTATTTTAATAATATAAATCATTTTTTATACATATATGTTATATATTTGCATAGATTTATACATTTTCTGCACTATAATAATGAAACAAAAGAATTAATTGACTTTCAATATAACATTAAGTATACTAAAATAAGTGTGCTTTTAAAAAAAGCAAAAAAACATTAAAATAAAAAAGTTCTACGTAAAAGTCGACCGAGTAGTGGACCAACTACGCCGATTAGTCGGTCCGATTAGTCGGGTTGGCCGACTATTGGCCGACTAGGCCTAGTCGAGTCGGCTAACCCACCGACATGACTAGTCGGTCTAGTCGGCCGACTTTTACAACAATGATTATATATATTTTTTCTTATACAAACAGAGGCTTACACCTCAAGGGATACACCTTGACTCAACAATGAAAAACCGCCTCGATCTGCATCGTATATTTTAAATCCTTAGTAAGAGTGTTTGTCAAAGAAAGAAGTGCTCGGCATTTCAAATGCAGAGGTGACATCGTTAGTAGTGGACATGGTATCATAAGGAACCCATTCTCCGATCGACGGATGAGGCCAACTATGTGTGGTTGTCACAGATCTTCCTAGTGTCAATCAAAAATACATAGGAAGTTAGACCTTTTCCCATTACAGGAACTGAGGCAGGGTATGTCACTCTCAAATTGTCTACATGTAACCATGTGTTACTTGAGGCAATTGTTGTAGCCATTGTAACTACATCTGCTTTTTGTACCACAATAAGTTCAAGTATACATGCTGACTATGTATATTTATTGACTATTGGTAGACAAATTATGTTGCTTCTCACTTTTTTGTGAGGAGACATGAAGCAATTTAACAATGTAAGTCAAATCCTCTTTTATAGAATAGTCAAGGCCATTAATGGTCGATTGTTACCAAATATGGGACTGGGGGAGGATACGATTATTCCAACTTGTAATCTTCATGATGTTCTACTGGTTCTATGTTTTCTATTAGCATGCTATTTATCAGCTAAATTTTTAACGATATGCATTGAAGAATCAGTGCAATGTTGTGTTGTTGACACTTCAAATTTTTATGACTCGGGAGACAATTAGTCAAGATCGTGAAGGAAATTTTAGATATGCTAGTCTTCTACTGCTTCAGATTCTTTATGGCATCAATATCGTGGTCTCATCCATCAGCAGACTTTGGTACCTACTACCTCAATTGACTCCCACTACCAAACTGGACTGTAAAACTTATCAGCTTAGTTATCATCATTGGATTCATTTCATGCTCTGGACCACCATTATTCGTTCATAACATTCAATCTAAGTTGATATGGACATCAACAGGCCCAGTCGAATTCCAAATCATCTTGGTCACACTACTATCGTGTGAATATTTCTTCTGAAAAATAAATGAAATGCATGCTCAAGGAAACATAACTTGATGTCACTTAAAGATTGTTCAGCCTTATAATGGTCGAAAATCGTATCCTACACAACTACAAAATCTCTACATCTATCAAGGGATAGTTTGTTATGCATCGTATGCTCATACATCTGATGCAAATGGCAAATTTGCAATGGTGAAAAAAATCTTTTTTAATGGTGGAAAAACTTGGTGGAGAAAAAATAGAGGGTGGAAAGAGAGAAAAACTCACCGCTTGCGGATTTGGAGAATGAAGCGTGGAGATCGCGTGGAGGGAGAAGAAAGGAGAGAGAGATGAGATAATTCTCAATTTTGATTAACTCTGGAATTGAATAAAACATTGGACTATCATCCCCTTCATATAGGAAGGGTGGGGTTACAAAAATAGAAAAATGGTAAAATCTAATAAAATCAGATCCTAATTTAGACTCTAAATATCTCTAACCAACAAACTAATTAATAACCGACTAAAGTAATTGATTTGAGATCACATGTGATCTCGTTATTTAAAAATAAATTGCAACAGATTCAATAAAATTAACTCAACCTTAATTTAATTAAACTCTAATTAAGTCATACATCACAGCAAAAAGGTGTTGCATAACAGAAACACCAACACAAAATTGATGTCACCAAGACTCTTATACAAACAAATGGCACATCAACATACAAGGATTTGCAATACTCAGACTTCAAATCTCAATAATCACCTACCCTCAACAAATAATAATAAACTCCTTATTGAGATTTTATATCTTGATCATCCAACCTTTGTTATGCTACCCAGAGTCTGTCTATGTGATGCCTTTGTGCATCATTTTGATTAGATGGGACAAGCTAGCCCATATACAATCAAGTATGTTTTTTTGAATGCCAGAAATTAGAAAGGGTATCCCTTTTTATCCATGTTGTTTTCGATATTATGTCAAGCATATGTGACCTTATTTGAGGACATCGCATTCCTCTCCACTGCAAGGAGTCAGGCCACGATTGAACCGGGTAAGAATATTCTTCAGACAGTTTCCTTGGTGTCTCACGTATCATTATCTCAAGATATTACTGATTTTCCAGATCAAATGATAGCAAATATTGGATTTGCTGTATCATCGTACCCCATCCCCCCACGTGCACACACATAGAAAGCCCCACCTAAGGTAGTTACTATTACTAGGAGTTTTCAGATAGTTCTTAGTACGACAAGTACAAGTGAGGAGAACTATGATATGGATAAGATTGTTATTCCAATTTCTATTCAAAAGAAACC
Organism: Ottelia alismoides; assembly: GCA_037367405.1. Taxonomy (NCBI): domain Eukaryota; kingdom Viridiplantae; phylum Streptophyta; class Magnoliopsida; order Alismatales; family Hydrocharitaceae; genus Ottelia; species Ottelia alismoides. Next base: position 699,635 of record JAZKJV010007582.1, on the reverse strand, counting down.
CTACAGTCAGCACTACATCCTCTACCTAAGGAGAAATCCTTGACCCATTTCAATTATAGCTAGAAACAGTATGCATAGCGTTAATCTGTTATACAAATATTAATGTCACACACTTGGGCTTTCTGTCAACCTTAATATAAGGGAGCCATAAAGGAGAAAATGGTAAGTCATCGTCCTCTCAGCTGGCGGTGTCGTGTGTGTATGGTCCCTGTGATGATGGTTTGCGGGGAGAGTTATGGGAGGATCTTTTGGAGGCCGGTAGGGCTGTCGACAGGACTCCGTAGGTGGTGGGGGTGATTTCAACGTCACCCTTCTTACTACGGACAAACCCGAGGGAGGGGGGGCCAAGACCTGGGCTCCACTGAGTTCGCTGACACCATCGACCTGCTCGGCCTTAAGGTGATGGATGCCGGGGACGTCGCGTATACCTGGAGGAACTCTAAAACGCGCTCGCGTCTCGACCGTTTTTTCGCTTCTAATGAGGTTTTGGAGGTTTTTCCTTTGGCATCGGTGGAAGCCAAGCTGCGGTCGTGTTCTGATCATAACCCAATCTTGTGGTGCTTCGGAATTGGAGACTCGTGCGGTGGCGCAGAGGAAGGTGGTAGTGGAGGATAAGAAGCCTGTCACGGAGTGGAGGCAGAGATCGAGGAGCATTTGGCTTCGGGAGGGAGACGTGAATACATCCTTCTTCCATCGTATTGCTAGTGGGAGACGCAGATCCAATGCCTTACGTTCCATCGCCGTCGATGGCGTCAGCGTGGAAGGGAACAAAGACATGGGCAGAGCTATTGCGAATCACTTCAAGAACGTGCCCGCTGCAACTCTCTCCTGGAGGTGGAAATGGTTGGGCCGGGATACTAGGACTGTGACGATGCCTTCATGCGATGCTCTTCTCCGTGATGCTACCTTGGAGGAACTTAAGAATGATGTCTGGGACTTGAACGACGACGTTGTGCATGGCCCCGATAGTTTCCCTATTTCGTTTTACAAAGACTTTTGGGACCTCGTTGGTCAGGAGGTGCTTGAGGTGGTTTTGGAGTTCTGCTAGGGGAATAGGGGTTTTGACCGTATCAACCGCGCGCTCATCATGTTGTTGCCCAAGTGTTCGGCGTCGACATCCATCGGGGACTTTCGTCCTATTGCTATATCAAACGCCCTTTACTTGATAACGACAAAGGTCCTTGCCGCTAGATTGGTTGTCGTTCTTAGGAACCTGGTATCGCTGGTACAAAATGCCTTCGTTCCCGGTCGACAGATATCTGACTGCATCACTCTTGCTTCTGAAATTATTGCGGATTGGCGGAGGAGGGGCATGAGCGGTGTCCTTTGGAAGGTGGATTTTGCAAAGGTGTACGATAGCCTCGACTAGAGATTTCTGTGGTCAGTGCTACGGAGGAAGGGTTTCCCGGACAAATGGATTTCTTAGATGAGGCGCTGTGTCACCAAAGCATCGTTTTCGGCCATGATCAATGGTAGGTCGGAGGGTGGTTGGATCCAACCTCGTAAGGGGGTGCGTCAGGGGTGCCCCCTTGCACCGATGCTCTTCATCCTTTCGGTCGATGTGTTGTCCGATATGGCGTCTCTTGTTGTCAGTTGTGGCTTCTCTGACGGCTACTCAAGGGAGGGGTGCGGATACCGATCATCCAATACGCAGACGATACTTTATTCCTCATTGAAGGGGGTGTTGAGGAGGCCAATGTCTACGGCGCTGGAGATTTTTGCTGAGTTGTCTGGTTTGATTAAGAACGACAAAAAATCTGTGTCCATCCCTTTCGGGCATGCGGAGCATTTTGCAGATGGGATGGCATTTGTTTTGGCTTCTGGCTGCGCTGCCTTTCCTATTGATTACTTAGGCATGCCTCTGGCTCTGGGGAGAACAAGGCTTCGTGATTGGTTGAGGGTTGTGGAGAAGGTTGAGATGAGGTTGGCGGGGTGGAAGGCTGCTATACTTTCGAGGGGGGTAGATTGGTCCTGCTGAAGGCCGTCCTTTCTTCCATCCCAATCTATTTCCTTGCTAACCGCAAGATGCCGAAGGGGATTCGTGCGAGGTTGGAGAAGAGGATGCGCACGTTTTTATGGGGAAGCTATTTGACTGGACGTGGAGGGATCCATCTGGTGGGGTGGGAAGATATCACGCGCAGAAAGAATCTTGGGGGCCTGGGGGTGAAATCGCTCGAGCAGATGAATGAGGCGCTTTTACTTAAATAGGCTAGCAGGGTATGGAGCCCGGGGGATGATCTTGTTTGCATGGTAGTTCATAAGATTTATGGCGTGAAGGGGGCGTCGTCTTCGCAGCCAGGTAATCTCGCCGCCATGACACCCTTCTGGCGGGGAGTTGTGAAGACCTTCATGAAGAATTTGGCCCTCTTTAGGTCGGTCCTTGGGGGGGGCTTCTCTTTTTGGGTGGATGATTGGTCGGGGACGGGAGTTCTTTGCTCTCGTTTCCCCCGTTTATATGCCCCGGCGGAGGAGAAGCTTTGCTCGCTGGCGGATTGCTGGGTTGATGGGACCTGGTGCCCAACCTTCTCCGCTAACTTCTCAGATCAGAGATTTGATGAATTCCTGGAACTGCTTGACACTGTGACGGAGGTGGGAGCTCCTTGCGGGGGAAGGGATCATTGGTACTGGAAGGAGGGGCCGTTCTCGGTTAAAAGGGTCTATGGGGCCATCTCCAGGCCGCCGCCGGCTAACTCGGAGCTGCTGATCAGGGATTGTGCAACTATTTGGGCTCTTAGATATCCTGAGAGAATTGGGTTCTTCCTGTGGTTACTCAGGAGGAAGAGGCTGATGACGCGAGATCGGTGCGTCAGGCTCCTTGGCATCATTGCAGACAGGTGCCTAATTTGTGGTGATGCGATTGAATCTGTGGAGCATCACTTTTTCTCTTGCCCCGTGGTCTCTCAGATATGGCATGAGGCCGATGTAGCTTGGTGTCGCTTCGACGACTTTCAGGCCTTCTGGAATTCGATCTACACAAATATGACTAGACCAAGGAGGGAGCGACTTTATCCCATGGCTATCCTCTGGGCGGTCTGGCGTGGAAGGAATGACTTACTATTCTCGGGTCAAAGATTTTATAAGAACATGGAGGTGTTTGCAAAACGCATGGTAGAAGACTGGGTGTTGTAGTGTTCCTGTACTACCGGTGCGTGTTGTGTGCTGTAGTTTTGTCTCCCTTGTTGTTTCTTTTGTTATTTTGGAATAAATTGTGATGGGGCGGACACCATCGAGTGTTTCCCCCTACCTTTCAGACTTCAAAAAAAAGGAGAAAACGGTAGCTTTGATATCCAGTGATACATGAACCGTGGTAAGCCAACCAAAGGGATGCAGTGAAGAACAACCCACATAGAGTTATTTTGCGATACATAACATTATTAGTGAAAACTTCATCAAAATCTAAAGGGTGGATCTCTTTTATGCATTCTTTATTGCGTCTAGACTTCCGACTCTTCCAATCCTTCTTTCAGTCATTGTGTATGGTAGTTGGTCTCTAAATTAGTTGTATGTAAAGAATGTGCTCCTCTGTAGGGATCTAGACAAGGATGCCTTCAGGCATCTGCCCCTTGTATTACAGCTTCAGCGGGGTACCGAAAAGTTTTCCTACTAAAGAAGACTATTTACAACCTCAAGAGGAACGCTAGAGCATGGTTCCATTTCCAGAAGCTCTTGTAAGCAAGGTTTTAAAAAGTGTGAGGCGTATCGAGGTGTTTTCCCAGTATTGCCTCGAGGCGTAAGCCTCACTCGTGAAAGAAAATTTTTCATAAACATAACATTTAATCGTAACTACAATTTTCAAGTTCTAGAAATTAAATAGTTACGATTAAATACATAACTTCACAACATTTCAAGGCTAACATCATGGTTTAAACATCCAAGTTGTTATGTAACTCTCTTTTTTTGGACTCTAAATCTGTAAGGAGTCAAGTGAATATGGATATGCAAGCACAATAATGGGTTACTCTCCGTAAAATTTAAAGTTTTGAATAAAATTTAACTAGAGCAATGTAACACACCATTTTCAAAAATAGGTGAGATATGTGCGCCATTTCATTGAGAATGATAAGAGAATAAGCAGTGAAACAGTGATCACTTTTTACTTTACCATAAGGATTGGGGGATAAAATACTTGAATATTGCATGTTATGACCATCTTTGTTCATGCATGCTTTGATGTGTATTAATTTAGTCGATTGAATAGAAGAAAAGATGAGACATGTTTACAAAAATATACTTGTCTAAATTTAGGTCAAAGTCGGGGGTTCGCATCCAAATATTTTAATAAAGAAAGCATTTATGCTTGATTCATGCTAGAGAGTAGAGACATTAGATTCAAGGACTCGACTCAATTTTCTGTTCATGTTGATTTATAACGAGCATGCATAAAAAAGTAAAAATAAGCTTAATATGTTAATAAACTAAAAAAAAGTATTTCAATGAACCATGAGCTTAAGGACTTGAAAATTCTTGTCTACGAAAGATGAAAAACTCACAATCTAAAAGAAAAGGAAAAAAATGTAGAAAAAAATAAAAAAATCAGCTCATACATGAGGCAGCGCCGCATAAGCCTCGGGGCACGCCTCACTGAGGTTGCATGAGGCTATATCCTTGAGGCATTTTCCTTGAAAAACGCCTCGAGGTGTATGCCTCAACGCCTCGAGGCGCGTTTTTAAAAACAATGCTTGTAAGAGATAAAGAGTTAAGACAATATCATCCTCAAATCACTCACTATTTGCCCAAAAATAAAGAGAGACATTGTAGCTATGTTAGTCTATATTTACGACATATAGCTAACAAATAATAACTAGCAAGGAATCAAAGAAGTAGATGCTTACATATCACTTTGTGATCAATGGTATGAGCTCATTGAGATATTTACTTGCAAGGAATCAAAGAAGTAAAGTAGATGCTTGCATATCACTTTGTGATCAATGGTATGAGCTCATTGAGATATTTACTTAAACTAGCAGTAGTCAATAATTGCACAATAATTGCAGAGAAATTGGTCTATCGCAAATGAAATATATTGTTGATCTTTTAATAAAGGCTGACATAGAAGGTGTCAAAACAACTCAGATTTCAATGAATACTAAAGGTTGTTTATATGAGGATGACAAGCTAGTTGATGATGGGCTCTAACATCGATTGGTAGGAAAACTCCTTTATAACACTATCACAGCACATGGCATTCCCCTTGAAGTAAAGGAACTAATTCATGAGTAGCACTATGTAGGCTTCTAAGATGCAACCATGATGATCTTGATGTACTATAAAACAAATCCCTAGAAAGGAAATCTTCTGCGCAATGGGGACATCACTTGATATTACATCATATGATAATGCAGATCATACAGGATGCATTGCAGATAATAAGACAATATCGTTGTTTGCTCATACCTCAAGGCAACCTAGTTGCATAGATGAGCAAGAAACAAGTGGTATCCCCCTCAAGTGCAAAGCGAATACAAGGAGATGGCACATGCAATCGTATAGATGCAGTGGATTTAGGAACTGATTAATGACCATCTTCCCCAAGCCACAGTGATAGATTTGAGATCTGACAACACTGTTGCTTTATACCAAATCACGAAATATTTACCAAGGTATTTTCCAATTGTCTTTTGAGTGATGTTCTCACAAGCAAAACATGATAGATACTAATGGTTAGGCTTGAGGGTGTTAGATTGTGTAATGGTTGTTAGAAAAGGGAGAATTTTGTATTTTCTCATTCTTGTGTACCCTATAACCCTGGCGCCTTGTATAGAGGGCTAGGCTCCATTATCACAATATGAAGTTATTTGCTTCCTATCCACATAAGTCAACACCATAAAAACCAAAAGGATCAAATGTGGTCATTTAATGAAACCGTGCCATATATAAATTGTACTTTAAGATTTAAATAACTTTTATGCAACTAAAAAATTGATTTACATAACAAATTAATATAACTAATAGCTCTACAAGTTGGACTTTTACCTGTTGTATCGCAAAAAGGCTTCTCCAATACCTCCAATGACCTTATTCCTGACCTTCCGAATACAAATCTAAAATCAAAAACAAGAGACGATGAGCAATGAAGAGGAGACTAATTCCATAAGCCCTAAAAGCACTACCTCAACACGATCAAGGGGCCCAGCATCTTTATCTCTATTGCGATGGACTACGATTCCATTATCACACTTATTTATAAAGTGGGCACTTCCACTTATATCATACATATTAGGCGCTCCACCAGACCAGTTATGGAGCTGCAGAGTACAGTCCAAAATCATTAAGATAAAGAAACAATAATTAAATTGTCAAAATGAAATACCTGTCTAGGATGTGCTACAAACCAAACATGACAAGCATGATGTTGTGCAAAACGCTTGACCTTTGTTAGCATCTGACTCACATACTCAGTTTCTGTCCTGACATTTATGAAGATAAATAAATTTTATACACTGCAAGACATGTGGAGGAAGAATGAACAATTATATGGCATAAATCTCTGTCAAGATAGTACATACTCATTTTTTGTTAATCCAAGAAAGATCATACTTGCTAAATGAAAAAACAACTTGCACAAATGTGCATCACAGATCACAATCACTAGTTATCCAGCATTCCCACACACCGACAAAAAAAAACCTATGTAAATTCCAACAGACTCACGATTTCTTCTTTGAAAGCCATGTACATTAGAAAGCAAATAAAAGGGTTTGTAGAGAAAGATGAAATCATACTGGTTATATGGTCTTTGATGATCCAGTTCATTGTAAGGATCAATAATAAGTCCACGAATACCATGCCTTAGAACTGCAGCCTTTGCAAGATCAAGAACCCAATTTATAGAAGGAAGGGAATCATCCTCACATCTGTTCCACATAGAATGGTGAAATTAAAGAAACAAAGAGACAATAACTCCCAATGAGGCCATCAAGCTAATAAGAACAGGTAGACTAAGACAACATGCAACAACAAGATTCACGTAATAGAACATATGCAGTTAGATCTAATTGATCACGGTTTATCAATCAATGGTTAATACCAAACCGAAACATTAAACAAAATATTTTCGAGATTAAGTGGTTTTTAGCGATTATAACACTAAAAAATACAAAACTCTGCCACTCCCCAGCATCTATGACATATTTACCCTTTTTTATACAAAATTTACTCAACTGCCCTTCCTCAACCTCATCCTTCCCCCTACCCCTCATTCCCCCTCCCTCCAACCTCCTAAGACAACATGCAACAACAAGATTCACGTAATAGAACATATGCAGTTAGATCTAATTGATCACGGTTTATCAATCAATGGTTAATACCAAACCGAAACATTAAACAAAATATTTTCGAGATTAAGTGGTTTTTAGCGATTATAACACTAAAAATACAAAACTCTGCCACTCCCCAGCATCTATGACATATTTACCCTTTTTTATACAAAATTTACTCAACTGCCCTTCCTCAACCTCATCCTTCCCCCTACCCCTCATTCCCCCTCCCTCCAACCTCCCAATGGCAAGACCCCAACCCCCACCAACCGCTACTACGTCTGCTCCGTGGCTGCCACCTCCTCCCCTGCATCGACCTTCCTCCGCCACCTTCCCGAGACCCTCCTCCTTGAGCTGGCTCTACAAGCACGGTGTGGCACCACGCTCTACCCTACCGCCAACGTAGAGGCCCATGACTCTAGCCAAACTGTCCCCCCAACCATCACCTACAATTCCATCGGTTGCTCCCTAGCCTCATGAAGCTCGCCTAGTTCAACATGTTACGGGCAAAACCCTACTTATCATGATCCTCATTACCGACGATGTTGCTCCCCTCTCCACTCCCCAAATGTCGCCCCCTCCACCCATGCATCCACCTTCCTTCGCCCCCTCTCCCAGACCCTCCTCGTCGAGTAGGATACATATGGATATGCGTTCTTCCACGTTGCCACCGTCGAGGTCTTCGACTTTGGTCCAATCAACACTCAATCGCCACCTATAGCTCCATTGGTTGTTCCATCGCCTCATGAAGCTCGTCTAGATTGATGTGTTCCCTGTAAAACCCTGCTTCTTGGGCTCCTTGATACTATTGGTATCGCCTCCCTCTCAACCCCCCAATGTCACCCCTACTGCAAGTTCCCCTCTAGCTCACCGACAACACCCTTTCCTCCTCACCCTTCCCTCCCCAGTGTCGTCGCACCCACGTCCTTTCCTCCTAAAGTCACCATGGCCTCCCAAAACATCCCCAATGCATCTGCCATCGATCTCATCACCTCATAACATCACTCTCGCGTGTGACATAGACCAGACCACTAGTGGCAAGGAATGTCGAGAAACATCCAATGAGGCTTCTCATGATCATCGCATGTGCAGCAGCTCCGAATCCTATACAACGACGAGGAAGAAGAGGAGAGAGAAGAAGAAAGGAGATAGGCTTTCATCCACCATTGGATGGTCTAGTATTATGATTAACTTAGATTAACTCAAAGAGTTGACTCAAAAGGAGTTAACTTGACGGTAGGTGTTGTGATGTTAAACGAAGCAAGTTTATACGATTTAGTGGATAATCACGATAAATACAAGGGTGAGAACGTAATTTACAAAGTTTATAGGATTCGTGGTGTAAAAATCCCTTGATAAAAATGCAGTTCTTGCACTTGGGTTCTTCTAATAAACTTGCTCCGCAGTAAAAATAGCTGCAAATTAATGTTTGACTTCAAAAGCCAAGACTATCAAATCATCTGTGCAATTTGCAGTTTCTTCTTTACACTTACTAGAGCCCTTTTCCAAAAATGTATCATGTCACATTGTGAACAACAGAAACTGTCAATTGGACAATCTCGTCCCTCAACTGCATAACATTATTGCTTCCCTAAACAGTCCAAGAGCACCAGAACAAGCAACTGTATGCAACATACAAGTCAAAATCATGCAATAAATGCAAATAACACAGCCCACGAAAATCACAGACTAATGCAAAACTCAAGTCATATAGATCGCATCTTTTACTAGTTTCAGTACTAATAGTAGTCATGCTATTATCAATCAAAGCCTAAGTGTACATCCATGTGTTAATAACATTTATCACAACATGGAATATCACCCTAGAACAGCCTTCAGCTTAACTTGCGTCAAAAAATTTCCTTTCCATTTATGTGCTTACATGAAAACCTCTATATTAAAGTATTTTGCATACCTTTTTCCCAAAACGTGTATTCTGCATAACCTTTTCCCGAGTTGTTACGACTTGGGAAAAAGGCAAACGTATGTGAAATACGCTAGTATGTATTCCGATATGAATGTATTGTGTTTATAATTTACCTATATAAACATATAACATGATTAATATAAGTTCTCTTCATAGAAATCGACAATTATGCCTCAAACGCCTGTGGCTCATTCCTCTCAAAACCTCTCCTACTGAAAACTTTGATTATATGCAATAGCTCCGGTTCAAAGGGGTTCCAAAAATTTTGCTTTAGTTGGGACTGCAATCAAAGGCGATTGAACTTACTATGATAGAGATGGATCGATGTGATTTATTTACTATAAATAATTCTTACACTACTGTATAACTTCCTAGTTGTTATCACAAAATCGAGTTAATGTTCTACATGATAGTTGTATCTACAATGAGTGTAGTACAATCTATAGTCTGGTGTACAACCATTATCAGATTGACTAAATGGCTACATAGCTAAAATCTCACATGACAAACTCAGCCCACGTATAAATCTCTACCAAATTAGATCACCACCAACATCAACAACTAATGGTCAACCATTTAAATGATTATTCGACATCCTCTCAGACTAGTCAAAGTTTATTTTCCTACACGGACCTCTCCATTTAGGCATTATAGTCAAGGTTGAAAAAAGCGGTATTCGGTACACAGTCGGTGGGGTCACTGACTAAGGATTAATTGATAGTCGGACGACTAATCAAATTTAGTGAGCCATTACTCTGTTTTGATTTTTTAATTATTTTAAATATGTAAATCATTTTTATACACATTATTATATATTAACAAAGATTTCTACATTTTCTATACTATCATAATGAAACAAAAGAAGTAATTGACTTTAAATATAATATTAAGCATATTAGTATAAGTTTGCTTTTAAAAAAAAACAAAAAAACAAAAATAAAAAGGCTTGATGTAAAAGTTGGTCATTAATCGGCCAACTAGTCGGCCCTATTAGTAGGGTTGACTAACTAATAGTTGACTAGGCCTAGTCGAGTCGGTTACCCCACCGAGTCGACTAGTCGACCTAGTCGGCCAACTTTTACAAGCTTGATTATAGTTTACGATTATCGATCTTCTCTGTATAATAGACAATAGAGTTGCTAGTCTTTTTTTTTGAGAAATGGCGGGAACCTAACTCAGCCATGGTCGGTCCCAAGCCCGGGTAAATGAGGAGGGTAGCGTTAGGTAGCCGACAGCCAGCATAAAACAGTCAGAGACAACTTCCTAAATAGTACTTTTTTTCTAAAAAATACTATTTAAAAAGTTGCCTCATGACAATCGGATCTTTTCAACATGTAGCCGACCCTACTTAATTGTGGGAAAATGCTTTGATGTCGTTGTTGAAATGGCGGGAACCTCCAATAGAGGCACATCCAAAGAATTGATTAATCACTATAAACACAATTTACAAGAGCCAATTTGCGAGTTGCTAGTCTATTAAATAAACGCATTCCATACTTTTACCTTATATATTCCTTTTTTTAAAGTCCTTTACTCTATGTAAATCCTAAAGCACGGTTCCAACCTCACTTAAACTAACCATTACTCTATGTAAATCCTAAACATGTGGTCAATCTTTTCCCTCTCTATTCATCGCAATATATAATGCTCTTTACATGTCAAATTTGCTCATAGTTTTATAATTTGTGACCCAGGAGCTTATCACTTGAGTTGTTGAGACGCCAATTAGATAGCCAAGTTGTGAACTTTTTTATCATTTGTTTATGTAAACAATGCCATAGAATTTTGAACGTAACCTTGACATCTATATACATATTATAAAGTTGGGTTTTCACCCAAGCTTTCAACACGTGGATAGCCTCTCCTCTTTCCTTTTACCATCTCTTTTCTCTTTTAACATCTCTCTCTCTTTCTCTGGCATACACACACCCGCCACCACTCTCTCTCCGCGCACCCGCCACCACTCTCTCTCTTTCTCTGGCATACACGCTCTCTCTCATCCTTCCCCCTATGTCTTTCTATATATAGAACATCCACTCTCTCCATCTCTCTCTTTCTCTCTCCCACAAACAATCCCTCCCCCTGCGTCATAGGCCGATTATGGAGTTTTTTGTGATGATATCCCTGCCATTCAATGATATCACACGCATTTGTATATATTTATGCTTATTCACAATTATTCCCATATTTACTGTATTAATAAATTATTCTCATATTCACTATATTAATAAATAATTGTAAATTTTATATTAAATAAACCTGCTAATAAACAATAAACATAAACACCTATAAATACATATTACTACACCTTATACTATATTGAAATAGTTATTAATATTAAGCTCATTTTCTTTTTAAGTAAATAAAAAACAAAAACTAAATATTAATATTTAGAATCCATAAAATTTAAATAAATCCATAAAAAATTCCATATCAACAACACATCTTTATTTAGTAATTCTTAAATATATATACATATATAGCCTTTTTAACTTATTGATGGTTGCGATACATGTAAATTGCTTAATGTTGTAATCATAAATTTGTAGTTGTTTCATGTAAAGTTGCTACTTTTAAATCTTTATTAATTTATTCTAAAAATGTTTAATTCACTTATTTTTTCTTTAAAAGTCTTAGTTTATTATGTTAATCTTTTGATGATTTTTTATTTAGGATAAGTATTGCTCAGGTTTTTTTTAAATATCCAATTTATATTATTCATTTGATATTTTAATTAATATTTCACTTACTAATTAATTATTCAGATTTTTTAAATGTTTGTTTAGTGATTGTATACTGATGTACTAATATTTTAAAAATGTATATTAGATTTTTCTATCTAAAAATACTATTTTTGAAACATAAAATGTAAATATTTGAAAACAACTCTTTTTACCCTTCATCCATAACGTAAATTAATGTATTTTTTGATAAGTACTTTGTAGATAAATTGTAACAACAATAATAATCAATTGATAAGGCAAAATAATATGTTATGCAAATAATATTGTATATTTAATCAGACCATGTGTGTTTTGATATTTGAAGTACACATGTTGCAATATATCATAAAAATTGTACTCAAAGCACTATTACTATATATATCTATGTATGTATGTATGCATGCATGCATGTATCTGCATATTTATGTACGAAATATTACAATTACAACTGATAAGTTGAGGAAGTGAGATCATGACCCTATGAAAGGAGCTCTCAATGGCCATCACTTTTCACCATCTTGGATGAGTAATTATTTATAAATATCACCACCTTTTGATCACTGATCACTAAATATTCATGTGAATTAATTTATAGTAAACATGGGTTGACGTGAATTTGAAGGGATTAGATTTTGCCTTAATCGAGTCCTATTCAATTTTAGTGATTTGATTTTTTAAATCTAATCTATTAAACATTTGCATCGATGCCCATATATTTCACTACACTTCAAAATGTATTAGTTTTTTATACTTGCATATTCCCTTAAAATAACATATTCTCATGTCCACATCGCTTGACATTCGGATTATAGTTTGTTTATTGTGTTAAATTTGAAGAAGGGAATATAAGTTAAAATGGATGTTGCGTTTTAAAATTTTAATCATAAATTCATTTTTCATATCTTTCCTAATTAATATGTTGTTGTATGTTAAAGCAATAATAAAAAATATGAGTAAAGTGTCCATGGATGAATTAAGTACAACGGAGTAAGAAAAAGAGTTTTCAATTTTAATATTCCATCGCTTTTATATTTTTTTAAATACAATACATGGTATCACATACGAACATATTAAACGACACATGACATTTAAAAGAAAATCATACGTATATGCAATGTATGGATGTCCATAGATACTTTTGAAAATGGTTCGGTCTAATCTGTTGTTTTGCATATTTACAATTTTCTAATCTAATATAATTTCTTTGAATAACAAATCAAATCATTATAATATTTCATGTTAAAACCTTATACAAGATTTCTATTGGTTAATAACCATCAAAAATTCCATCTTCATTTCTTTAGATTTAGATGTGGGACTTTTTTACAAACAATTTATTAGATAACTTACAATTAAATAAATGGCAAAAAAATCATTTATTTTTTAAAAAAATATATATAATTCAACACATTATTGGGATGGTTCCTATCTATTACATTTGCAATTTTCACCGATTACCTTGAATTTATTTCATCTATCCAAAACCCATTGATTTTGGATTTTTGTATTCGAGGTTAGGATTTAACAACATATATGTATTTGAATATTCATTTTTTAGTTCTATTTTGCACATTTGGGTGCACATATGTGAATGTGTGCCATATAATATGAAAGGGTGCACATAGAAGATACATTTTGAAAAATCACTACATATTCAATTCAATTCATAATAAAAAATTACATTATTAATCAAATATACAAGTAGATCATTATCTATGTGATCCATCTCTTTATAAAACTGCGCACTCTTCCTCATCTTTATTATAAATCTAATTTCGTACATAATATTTATTCTCTTTGCTCTTTTTTCATTTTATACATTTTTAATTTTAGCATAAATATTACAAATTTATATTTAAATTTACATTATCAAGCCAATTTATTCTCCTCCGCGAAGCGCGAGTTACATCTTAGTAAGATATAAGATAAAGATTGTAGGAGGAAACTGACAGGGCACAAAGCAACAGAAATCGGTTTCTTCCACCACCATAATCATACGGGAAGGGGGAAAATGTCCCGCGTTAAGTATAATCTCTGATAAAACTGACCATAATCCCCACAATCTGTTCTTTATTCCCCGTCATTTCTTTCTTCCCACAATCTATTTCCCCTCTACTTTTCCTTATTTGTCATTCGCGTGGTGTCGTCCCAAACCCATGGTGAGGTGTTGTTCTGAGGCTTCTTCCACCGTCGTTCTCCACCGAACCTTCAAGAAGAGGAGGGTACAGTGCAGTAGAGAGAGGACGGACAAAGAGGAGCTTCTGTCGCTGCTGCCGGGAAACTTGCACGTCATTGAAAACTCCCGCAGAGAGGACGCCGTCAGAAATGACGACCAACGCTCAAGAGCTCCACCCACAACACGCAGCGGCGACTTTCTCGATTGCATGCATCACCGGAAGAAACTGACTCTCGTCCTCGACCTCGACCAACACTCCTCCACTCCCACCGCTTATGACTTCCCACATGATGTCCGCGACCCGCGCCATGAAATCCACGTGGTGGACTCCGTCGAGATGGTGACGAAGCTCAGGCCATTCTATCGGGAGTTCCTACGCGCCGTCAGCAACAAGTACGAGATGGTCATCTACACCATGGGAGGGAGCCTCTACGCCAAGGAGATGTTCGCTCTTCTCGACCCTGATGGGGCGTACTTCAAGAAAAAAATCATCTCTCGTGAGGATTGCATCACGAGGGGAAGGAAGACGCTGGACGTCCTCGTTGGGAACCCTAGCGCCGTCGTCATTCTCGGCGACAGCTTGACCGTTTGGGCAGAGAACGATCGGCGCAACGTCATCCACGTGAAGAAATAGTTGTGGGATCCGCAACACAAAGACGACGACGACGCCCTTGTAAAGGCGTACCAGCTTCTAGAGCAGATCCACTTTGATTACTATTCCAAAGATGAGAAAAAGATGAGAGACGTGCGGGACACAAGGTTCAGGAAAGCGGTATGTGTATGTGTTCGGACAGGTTACTGAATAACGCTTAAGCGATATGCGGAGGCATATGCGGGTTATATGTGAATCTATGTGGTTTCCTAAGTTTTTATTTAAAAATAAATAAATATATACAAAAGTGACTACAACAGAACTAAATTTATGTATAATTGTGGTCCAACAGAAGATCTAAGAAAATTAACTTTCATGTAGAGTTAAAAACAATCTATATCAATTAAATACCAATGCTTCAATAGAACATTTAGAACATTTAGCACACAAAATAATTGACAACAAACAACAAAATAGAAAAGTTAGCACACAAAATGCCTATATTGTTGAATATAATGTCATTTATCTATGTTGTTATATCTATAATTGATCCTCCATCAAAAGTACCAAACTTTACATATAATATATTGCATTCATAATAACAATTACTTGGCTAAATTAGTTTGCTAAATTATTGATACATTATTCTTTTTCTTCCTCGCGTGTTTACTCCAATCTCGCGATACAACTACTTTGACGATGAATTTAAATGGCCATGGAATGCTTAAATGCATACATGCAAAAGCAAGGAAAAATGTTGCACAAATAACACAATAAAAACATAGCACAAATAAAAAAAATAAAAAAATGTGTATGCAGCCACACAGCCCGCATATGCGGCCGCACATCCTGCATAAGCGCACAGGGCGCATAATGGGGGGCTTCATGAAAGCAGTGCGCTGAAGGCACCGCACACGCATATGCGGCCGCATATGCGGACGCACAGGCCGCTTTCGTGAACACTGGCGGGACATCATGAAGACCATGAGGCAGAGGATCCTCCGCGGCTGTCATCTCATGTTTTTGGCCTGAAACCATCTCCCACCCAACGGCAGATGGTAAAAGGTGACGCAGGAGATGGGGGCTACGTGTGGGTGCGAGGAAGACGAAGTGCCCAAGTTATCTGCGGCGATGCCCACGACCAAGATGTCGAGTGGGCTGCGGAGAATGGGAAGGCGGTGTGGACTCCCGATTCGTTGATCAATTCCTATTACACCTGGGATCGTCCAGCGTGACGAGGCCGAGTTCATCACTTCATGGATACTATGTTAATAAAAAGTTTGATCCACATACAGTTTGTTCAGAATTCTTCCTTCACATGTGAGAGTTTTTTTCCCATTTGCAACTTTGGTGCAGCTCTCCTGAACAGATTCTGTAATTAAATCACAAAGTTCTGATCTATACCAAAAATTAATTTGCACGGTTCCCTAGTAGATCTGTAAGTAGATCATATTGTTGATTATTTGACATGCCAATAAAAGGTCCCATAGTTTGCTGGCCTCTGTTCTTGTTTGTGCACTCCACAGCAGCTGCTTCTTCTTTAGCTTTCGTCTATGTTGGCTTCCTTGGAAAGGAAAGAAAACATCTGGTAAAGAAAACATCTTGGAAGATTCCGAGGAAGATCTGATTGGGTGTCAATCTTCACCTAGGGATTACCTCCATTTGAACCATTTCGTGTATTTCACCTGTAGCTTTTCATATATATATATATATATATATAATATTTAGACATCAAATTTGCTTTTCGTAAGCTCTTAACTTAAAATCAATGTTGATATGAAAGACAAAATCTTAAAGTATACATTCAACATGAATCGTAATCGTGTAAGGATGTCTTCCTTATTGTGTTCTAATTTGTACTGTAGCTATTAAATATACGTATATTAATGTACATTCCACTAGGAGTATCTTCTTAGGGCCGTAACCAAAGAAAATGAAAGAATCGTGTATAGAACTTAAGGGCTTTTTATCCCTAGTGCCCTTCGTAACTTTACAATATCGGTTATGTTCCTACCTTTTTTGTAATATCAAATGCCCCTGACATCTTACAAAATTCACAATTCTTCCCTTTTATGATATCAATTATGCACTACTTTACCTTAACTGAATGGCACAATTTTTAACTTTAAATGATGTTGGCGCACGTACAACTGATACTACAAAAAAATGGAGTGCATAAGTGATATTGCAAGTGCTAGGAACGGGAATAAGTGATAGAAACCCAAATTTTAATATCAGGGAATTTATGCGTCCATACACATATATAATTTTATAATTACGTGTTGAACTCTTCATAGTTTTGAATTACATGTACAACCATGAATATTACATGTACAAACCTGAATAGTTATTAACAATTACATGGCATAACCCTATATTAACTTCCATCTGTCGGCACAAAAACCATATATTGTTGACTATATTACCCTTTAAAGCAAATATGTTTTACCAAAAAGGTCCACAATATCAATAGCCTAGAAGGAGAAGCCACTCGAGACCCTATTTTCTTTACCAATGAAGTCTTTGAATGCATAAACGCGCTCATCCATAACCTTGACATCAAAAAACAACATCTCCATCTCCTTCAACAAAGGGGATGATGGAAAATCACTAACTTCACTCATGCATCATCAACTTCGCCAATAGAGACGAATAAAGCTCCCATTCACGGGCGGCAAAAGTATCGTCGTCATCCTAAGAGATTTTGTTAGGATAGTTTGAAAGTCAACAAGAGTAGAACGTCATTGTGGGGGTCATTTGCCCCAAGCATTACAACATACCACACCACCATCCAAGTCCACAAAGCATCTCTCAAAGCAGGATGAATTCAAGTGCCTCGATAAGGATCAGTTTACCTAGTGCAGGAATTGGAAGCTGAAAACATGCTCGTCATTGTCGAGATACACATCAACCTTGTTCTCAACGAGACGGGAGAAGATCATGAAGTGTTGGTCATCGTTTGCACCGTCAGATATGTCATTAAATTCGTACATCGTTCCCATGGTCTGATTAAGAGATCATCTACGAACCCAAAACAAATCAAGCAGCAAGGGTGAAGGCCCATAAGTAAAGAAAAAAAATCTCAAACAACCCAAAAAAGACAAAAAGAAGAACAATGATAAGAGGTGTGATCTAGAGTTCCTTCTACCCGATCTATAGAGATGAAGTGGGGGAAAGGAGATTTCAGAAAAGAACTTAGTCATGTGTGAAGGGAGATGATTAGCATCACACATCACAGAAGAGGAAAAATAATCCCGGCTTAATCCTAATAAATGGACTTATAGTATGAGTCGTATAGATAACATATAAGAAAACAGTGTTAAAGGAGAAACCTCATGGCATCAGAAACAATTGGCAAACCATTTCACCATCCACATGAGATGAGGAAAAATACGTCTGAAGCATAAATATGATCCTTAGCCTTCCAAGTAGGAGACATGACATACCTCCAAACTAGGTTCCATTCGTTTTTTACAACTATGAAAACTAGATGGGAAATTTTATGGAAATGAATGGATATATTTTCAGCTGTACATATCTCTCCATGTATCATTATGTATGTCATCAATGTTTTTGATGGAAAGTATGGAATCAGATTTGATATCTTCGTGTATTTATTTTCTTGGTTAATTGTTGAGTAGTAGGTTAAAATCATCATGTTCAGATAAAAAATGACCATGTTGAGCATAGGGGATCGAGGTGTGACAATACCTCATGGCTTGACTCTTATCCAACGGTGCAACACCCGCAGGCACGAAGATGACCTATATATGTCCTACAAACTTGAGAGGTAGATCTCTCCTCTTGATGTCCACATCTAAGATGATACTTAGAGAAGACCAACGTTCACCTTATTCTTCGTGAACCTGAGGCACCATAAAAGATGATCCTCCTCATAAAATCAAGCAACCCGATGGGGATGAGAATAGGATGGGGTGGACAATCTAAAGGGATGGAGAGGGATAGTAGGGTGGATGTCCTTAAGAGGATTTATCCTCTTAAGTTTTCTTTGAAAGGAACTCTCAATTTTGGAACTCTAAATCTCTTGCTACAACTTGTATTTTGAAAAGTGCCCATGCTTCTTCTTTGTAGGATAATGGACGACCAAGATGGCAATCCTCTCCATTGGATTGGATAGCTAGTATTTATTCCTATTTCAATTTGAATTAAAGAATTATGAATATGAAATTACAAGTAATATAAATCCCATGATAAATAGGGGAGAAAAGAGAGAGTAGACAGCCATCATAGACGGGTCCTGCCCTCTATGAAGGACATCTATGTAGAGTTGTAGGACTCTAGTGTATATAAATTTTTGAACAATGCAATTCCTTCCTCCTATACACACGCATACATAATCCATACACAGACACACGCACACACACACACATAACTTTATATGCGCAAGTATGGATAAAATAAAAAAAACAGGTATCATATTCTGCTCATGTTAATGGTTAATGTCTACATAAAGCTTTGTTAGGAGTTGGTGACCCTGATATAGATCTGTGGCAACTGGGTTGAGTTTGGACTTTGGACGAGGCATGCCAATAGTGGTTGCAACCCGTTTGAAAGATGTGGCCGAGCACAATGCTTTTCCCTTTTCTTGGACAAGGCTGTCAAATGTAGAGTTTTTGCTTCACAAGAGAAATTGTTTTGGGCTTACAATGCATAGGCAAATAAATATGTGATCCTTGTAGTTTTGTGTAGATGACAGGGACAACATAATAAAAAAAGAATACAACACATTATGTCACTAAGGGATTTTCCTCAAATAAGCTACCATCTAGTCAAACTAAATATTGCAATGATTCCATTGACTCTTCTGCAAAGCACCAAATTATCGATTTAATGTATGACAATGGTATGTCAAGATACAAAGTAGCATATACACCAAACATTTGAAGATCTGGAAGCAATAATGCAGATTTCTCTGACATTCGATGAAATTGAGGTTTTTTGGAGAAAATCTTATACTTGAAAGTTCCCCAATAACATCATCTACTGTGGATGCATTAATTGGTCTTTTTAAGATCCAAGGTTGTGTACTATAATATGGAAATTGTGTTTAATGATACTGAAATTGTGTTCTCATCGTTGTTTAAAATTTCAAATAATGGACACCTCAAGCTCAATGGATATCAATGTCGATCAAGATGATGTATAGAAAGATGGGTGGTTTATTACTAATTGTTAGAGTTATTATATTTATTTCTTGTAACGTTACGTATTTATTTTCTTTTTGGCTCTATAGGGTTTTCACTATAAATAAGAGACCATAAACCACTGGAATAAACCCAATAGTTCATTTTATTCTCCACGTGATATCAGAACAATGGTCCTCAACCAGGGTTCTAACCTTAACTCCATCCCGCCACCACCTCCAAGCCAGTCATTGGCCTCCAATACCTACACAGACCCTCCTTCCACACCTAGGGGCCCGTGCTGGTCCATCTAGGGTTGTCGCCAGCCCTATCAGGCCACCCCAGGGTCGTCGTTGGTGCCGCTACAGCCAGCCTACAGCCATATTGAGCCCCCAGGACTGTCGTTGACTCCGCTACAACCCTCCAAGGCCTCCGTAGCAGCAGTTGGCCTCCCGAGACCGCCGTTGCAGGCTGTTAAGGTTGCCACCAGCCTCCCAGGGTTGTAGTTGCTTCCGTCAGGCCCTCAACTTCCTTTTGAACTGCTGTGTAACATGCTTTTCAGCCCCTCTCCACGTCCAAACGAGAGTTTTTCGGTCACCTCATAGCCCTCGTATGCAAATTCCATTGATCAAAGGTTCTTTCTTTCTTAAGACTACCATGACGCGGACGCCTCTTTCTACCGAGACAAAGCCCTTGACCACGAGCATTATGGCGCAAGGCACTACTATCAAACTCAAGGGCACAGAAAATTATATGTTTTGGTCTCGATCTTTTTTTTTGAAAGATGTAAAGGTGGCATCTTGTTTGGAACTCACCACAGCAAAAATTATATATTTAATGAAGGGAACAGAAAAATAAACAAAACATGTATATCATCATATGTACAAAAAAGGTATTACGTCATATCCGCTTTGGGACTCACCGCATCTCGATCTTTTATGGTGTTCATTAGTGGTCAGAGAAAACTCTGCATCTTGACTCAAGATCCTTCAGATAAAAAGGACAAAGAGTATGACAACTGGCAGGCAACTATTTGATTATCAACTGGCTGAATAATGAATAACAGTATTGAGACTCGCATTGCCTCAAATAATCTCTACAAAAACACTGCCAAGGAGATGTGGGAGGATCTCGAGCAGACATACTCACAGAAAAAGATGAAATCGTGCCTTGCAAAAATTTACAGGAAAATCTGATCAGCATCTCAAGGTGATTTCACCATTATTAAGTACTACATGCATCTCTCCAGCCTGTATGAGGATCTTGCGATATTTCAACCCTTATGTTGTAACAAACAGGTACAAAAACGTTTAGACTGGCAGGTATATCATGTTCTTGATGGACTACATTCCATGTACCAGACTGTGAAAAAACAATTTCTTATATCCAATACACTATCAACGATAAAGGCCATTTTTGGCCGACTTGAAGAACTGGAGACATCTGATGTCCGTTCTCCTGCCTTACTTTTAGCACAGAGCTCTACATACATAGCCTCATCTAGGAGAGGAGGCAGATACAGCTTTCAAGGAGGATGCAGTCATGACTCAGGTCGTGGACGAAATGAGGATGCGACTTTGGCCTGGTCGTGGCGAGACTTTACTACCCTATCCACTCACTATGGTTGGTGGAACCATCAATCCGAAAAATGTTAGCAGAAGTTTGGTGTGGCTCCTTATCACACCAATAATGCCTATGAGGACGCATATAATATGGAAGATGAATTGCCTATAGCAACCTCCAATGGCAAGAGAGTTCATCTCAATGACATAGATTACTCCCACTTTATGTATATTTTTCAAACTCCCGGGCCAACTACCTCCAATGACACTACCACTTCTGCTCTAGATACTCCTTCAGGTACAGTAGCCAATTATGTCATCACTCCTACTCTAGCTTGAATTATTGATTCTGGTGCCTCTACTCATCTGACTGTAGAAGGTAGCCTGCTAACGTCCTTCGTACCATCGTCATTTGTGAAGTCAGATCGAGCAGCAAATGGGACTCACTCACTTGTTACTATTGTCGCAACATGGAGTTCCCTTCTAATCTCCGACTTTCTGGGGTCCATTGTGCTCATGATTTCCTTGTTAGGTTATAGTATGTTTATAAGCTTTGTGTTGAGCTTAATTGTCATATGATATTTGATGAGTGTTGTTGATAATTTCGCGACGTCCAAATGAGGTAGATTTTTTGTGGGATAATGAGAAGAACGACCTATATTATCTTGACATACCCACGGACTCCATGTTTGTCGGTGTTGTGTCCATCTCTGAAGACATGCTCATATGGCACATGGGCCTTAGGCATCCCTCTGCCAAGGCCACCTCCATGATGTTTCATGAACTCTCCACTTTGAAAACCCTTTTAGTACGAGGTGTGTGAGTTCAGGAAATATCATCGAGCTTTGTTCCTTTTTGTACTGAGTCATGTAGTATTAGTCTTTTCCATCTTATTCATTTTGATGTTTTGGGACCTTGCCAAACCGAATATTAAGTCGTCATTGCTATTGTATAGTCTTTGATGATGATTATAGTAGATCTTCTTGGGTGTGTCTAATAAAGAAGTGTTCCAAGATTAATAAGAATGTCAGAAATTTCTTTCGATGTGTCAAAAACTCCTTTTCTACATGTGTTAAGATCATTCGGACTGACAATGCTCTTGAGTTAACCCAAGAGGACTTGACATCTTTCTTTATGTCTCAGAGGATTGTTCGCCAAACCAATTGTTCGTATACCTCACAATAGAATAAGGTGGCAGAAAAGAAATTCTGACACTAAATGTGTCGGATCTTTCCTTAGTCAAATGAGAGTTCCTAAGCACTATTGGGGGATTATTGCGGTCTATCTCATCAAACATGTTCCTTCATCTGTTCTCAAAGGGGGAACTCCATTTTCGTTACTATACCCTAACGAGTATCCCTTTCCTATAGCTCGATGAATCTTTGGTTGCATTGCCTTTGTTCATAACTTCCATGCCTACAATTTCAGTGAAATTAGGCCAAATTTCAGTTTCGATAGGCTACCGAAATTCGACCGAAATGGCAGCAATGACCGAAATATGGGGGACCCTAGTACAAAAATGACCAAAATTTCATTTCGATCGGTCATTGAAATGGTGTCCGAAACCGACATTTAGGGGCTTGCAAAGTATCACATCAAGCTATCAAAGGTGTCTTTCTTGAGTACTCTCGTACCCAAGAAGTCCATCATTGTTATGATCCTATTGAGCGTCGATATTATGCACATGTTGATGTCACATTCTTTGAGCAGACAAGTTTCTTCACACAAACTGTGGGTGACATCCCTCTGGACCTTATTCCTCCAGCAATCGTTTATACTCGCAAGTGTAGCTCTACACCTTATGCATGGTTTCTTGTACATTTTGCGTGCCCCTTTTAAGAGGGATGATATGACCACTTCGAGTGCTCCCACCACTTTTGCCTTAGATGTACCAGAGGTCCTTCCGATAGCTCTCTGCAAACAAAAGAGACAATGTACTTATCACCGCATGTCACATTTTACTTCTACTGATGGTTTATTTAAATCTGACAAGAGGTTTGCAGATGCTCCGAATGCCATTTCCATCCCCATAGATCATCTTAGTGCAATGCATGATCATGGTTGGTGGCATGTCATGGATGAGGAGATGGATGCACTTACCTCTCGGGACACAATGGATATTGTACCATAACCTCCAGGAGTTTGACTTGTGGTTTGCAGATGTGTCTTAACAATCAAACAGTCATTTGATGGGTCTATTGACAGGTTGAAAGACAAATAGTTGCCAAAGGCTTCACACAAACCTTTGAGGTCGATTATTTTGAGATCGTCTCGCCCGTTGCTAGAATGGGATCGATACGCACCATTCTCTCTGTTGTTGCTAAGAGGTCTGGCCTATTTACCAAATTGATGTGAAGAACGCCTTTCTTTATAGTGACCTTGAGGTAGAGGTCTACATGATGAAACCGTCGGGTAATATAGTCATGGGGGAGTGTATATGCCGACTACGCAAGGCCATCTTTGGCCTGAAGATGAGCCTCAAGGCATGGTTTGACAGGCTCACGACTGAGATCAGCACACTTGTCTTTCAAAGGACATCTGACTACTCTATCTTAGCTAAATGACAGTCTATCGGCACCGTCATTCTTACAGTCTATGTCGATGATATGGTTGTCACAAAAGAAGATGAAGCCCGTATTTTAGAGACCAAAACCAATGTTGTAATATTCGATTGAATGGACCAAATATTCGGTCAAATATTTTTATTTTATGGGGGTGACCGAATAGAGGTAAGAAGGGAGAGGAAAGAGGACTATATATCTGGGGCAGTCAGAACCGACGGGCTCCCCGGGAAGACCTCAGGATGGAGCAAGATGTCGAGGGCTTAGGGTCATAGGTCAAGGGTAGACTTTGATATACCTTGCCTTACCCGTAAGCTCTACCGTCGATAGATATCCACCTTCTGAAGCTATGGATATCCGGGAACCCCACACAGCCAAAAGGTTGAGATCGAAGGACCCTCTCTAATCAAAAAGCTAGCAATCCTCGCTTTCCCCGCTGAATATATAAAATATAAAGTGAAGTCATCATTGCATAAATGTGAATCATTTTTTTGAACCAAAAAAGGGGAAACACGCTAAGGTGTCTACCCTATGATTACATTAAAGAAGATAAGGGTTAAAAGACTTACAGTAGCAGCCAAGACTCCAAAAATGATATGGTACGCAAGGTCACATTCTCAGAATAAAAATGTTGCGAATTAATGACTCCTAGAACAAGACTTTAAAATAGAGCACCATTTATGTCCAACTAAATTGCCAAGATAGTTGCTATGGGCATTAGAAGAACCTCCCTTGGGCTATGCTTTTCCTGAACTAAAGACTCCCAGAACAAGTCAATGTTTTGCTGATTCGACCAATATACATCGAGCACTTCCTAAACAGGGGTGGTTTTTTTCATAGTGGAAAAAGGGATGCTTAACCATCATTGTTGCAATAATCGACCGACTATCCCGAATAGTCGGTCCGACTATGCAGTGTGGTGGGGTACCCGACTGAACAGACCTCTAGTCGGGAAATAGTCGCCCCGACCGAATAGTCGGCCGACTATTCAGCCGACTGGCCCGACTATAAGGCCGACTGGAGTTTGACTCTTCATATTTTTATTTTTTATTTTCAATTTTCAATATTTATGGGTTACATTTTACCACGGTATCGCCACAAATGTCAAATTCTATATGTCTATTATATTGATTGGTACTTTTATCTTGGATTCATGTTAAATAATGACCATATGTATAAAAATATAAGAATATACGTATTATAAATAATTTTATATTAAAAAATACAAAATCGAATAATTCCGAATAATCGCCCGAATACCGATTATTCTCTATTTAGTGACCCCTCCGACTGAATACCGAATACCGTCTTCTGCAACACTGTCAACCATCTTGACTTACATTCCAAAAGATGGCACAAATTAGAAAACCCATGTAAAGATTCTTCCACAATGGTCCCTTGTCATAACTCTTTCTTCTTAGAAATAAAAAAACGATGGTTATGCTTGAAAGCTTGAGTCTTAGATGAAGTTGCAGTCACAAACCGATGTGTTCGGCAAAGTTTGAAGAGGTTTGACAAGGGTTTTGTAGCCTCGTTCGATTGAAAACAAGTTCT
The DNA here is from genome assembly GCA_037367405.1 of Ottelia alismoides. Lineage (NCBI taxonomy): Eukaryota > Viridiplantae > Streptophyta > Magnoliopsida > Alismatales > Hydrocharitaceae > Ottelia > Ottelia alismoides. Next base: position 674,140 of record JAZKJV010007582.1, on the reverse strand, counting down.
CTTTTCACATCCAATGGCCCAACCATCGGCCTCTCCATACTTCGTAGGGCATCCAACAATCCAAGACACTCCTCCAAACAATGGTTTGAAAGTCTGATACGAATGAGAGCATCCACTTACCATCAACCAAACAGTCTGATACTTGCATTTCACGATAAGCAGATAAGGCAAACAACATCAGGAATCTGGTAGAGAAAGGGTCAGTCATGTTGAATCATGATAGATTAGGAAGTCATTTTTTTAAAGACGTAGCTCAAGGTAGAAAAATATATACTTCATGCGACGAGAAACAAATGAACAGTTTATTCATGAGGCCCTCGGGTTCTCCTATTATCCTATATAGAAGAAACATGTTTGGGCAAATTACATAATATAGACCATGGAAGGCTGTATCGATATGGATATCGTTTCAGCCTGCCAGGAAATGGATATATCGGGATATATTGATGATATATCGACGATATCGGTGGAAATGTCAAAAATGACGCAAAAAAGCCAAATTTTTGGCATTTTTTTCAAAAATTAAGGTCATCCAAGATATTAAAACAACAAACAGCGTACAAATACACACTTATATCACACATATCAGTCTATTTATAGGCCATATATCGCGCATATCGGTCATATCGAACATATCGATATTAATATTGATTCTTGACTTATAAATATAGGAAATGGATTTCATTCAAGTTCTTATAACATGAAATACTACAAATATACACCTACAAAATACAAATAGATCATTTATGAGGGCTATGATCCTTATAGTGCACATATCGGTCATATCGAACATATCGCTGATATTGTTAGTTGTTGACATACTCTATATATTGAAAATGGAGTTCATCCAAGTACTTTGATCACTAAATAATTTACAAATATACTCTTACTCTCTTAGATAACACATATCGATCATCTATGAACCTTATATCACATATATCAATACCATGGCCTCAAATTTCAGCGAAATTCGGTCGAATTTCTATCGAATATCGATATCCAGTCGAAATCGAAATTCGACCGAAATGACCGAAATGACCGAAATATGGGGGTTCTAGTACAAAAAATGACCGAAATTACCGAAATTTCGGTCGAAATTCCACCGAAATTCCATCGAAATTCTGTTTTGGTCGGTACCGAAATGATGACCGAAACTGACATTTAAGGCCTTGATCAATACGGCTGTACTGTTAGTAGTTGACCTATATCTATATATATATATATATTAAAAATGGAGTTTATCCAAGTTCTTAGATCACTAAATAACTTACAAATATACTCTTAGATCACACATATCGATCATCTATAAAGCTTATATTGCATATATCGATCATTTCGAACATATCGATATTAATGTTGATTCGTGACTTATAGATTTTTTTGAAGAATTGACTTATAGATATTGGAAAAGGATTTCATTCAAGTTTTACAACATGAAATAACTTGTAAATATACACCAAGTTGAAGAACCATTGTATGCACCCTCCTGTCGAACCATACCATACCAGTACGGGGATCTCAAAATATATAAATCATATATTGTTTTAATACTAGGCGTAGCTAGATAGGTAGTGGAATATGCCTTGCGTGAATAATAACATTCATATATAGGGATATCGACGAAATATCGACGATATCGGTCGATATCTTGTATTTTTTGTAATGAATCCATTCATTTTTTACCGATATGGGCCGATACGGCGATATATCACCGATATCCCTGTAAAAGGATATACACTTCGATTTCGATACCCCCAACCTCTCGATACCGATATATCGGCGATGTCACCGATATATTGTTGATACGGCCTTCCATGATATAGACTAAAAGAAAGGAAAATACATAAAACTATGAAAAGACATAATATCTCAGCACTCGCCCTCTAGATGGAGCATAGATATCAATCATGCTCAGTCTGAACATCTCTACAATGGCCCTTTAGTTAGGGCATTGGTGAACACGTTTGTTGTTTGTTCTCTTGAGCTCACATGAGAGGTAGAGATGAAGCCATTTTGAATCATGTCACGAGTGTAGTGACAATCTACCTTGATTAGCTTGGTCTTCTCCTGGAAGGTTGGTGATGCAGATTGAAAATCACAGTGGTGAAAAAAATAATTTAATGGTGGAATTTTGGGTGGAGAAGAAATTGGAGGAAGGGAGAAGAGAAGGCACATCGGTTGCGTGAGATTCGAGGAAGAAGATGCGCGAAGATCATGTGGGGGAGAAGGAATAGAGAGAAGAGAGAGATAAATCTCAATTTTAATTAACCTTCTTCTGGACTCTTTTCAAAATAATAAACTACCACCCATTTATAAAGGAGGGATGAGATTAGATAATCAGAAATAAATTTTGACATTTAAAATTTAAATTTAACTCTATCATATCCTAATTGATTGTAACCGACTAACAAATTGATTTGAAATAAATTCAAATCTTTACTTTATCCTAATTGACTCTAACCGATTAAATTCAGATCAAGCGATCTCTTTGTTTCAAAAAATTTCAATGACTAAATTATTCGTAAATAAAATTGGACTATAATTAACGGATAGAAAAATAGAAAATGAGGACCTATTTATTTGTTTCGTGTTGCATCATATCTTCTCTCTGAGACATGAATGGCAGATTGCAAACCAGCCACTACTCCCATGGACGCTAGCATGAAGTTATATGATGATGGCATAAAGGAGGTAGACAAGACAAGATATATGGAGCTCGTTGGGAAGCTCCTATATGTAACGATCCCCAAGCTAGATATAACCTTTGCATTGGGAAGAGTGAGCTATTTCATGGAGCAGCCTAGACATGTACATATGGATGCAGTATATATATGAACCTGATGTATTTAAAGACCTCTCCTGATACCGATCTTTTGTTTAGTAGAGGAACATTGCTTGCATTTACATCATGTGCAGATGTTGATTACGAGGTATGTTCCAAGATAGGAAGTTTACCTCCGATTTTTTTCAGTATTCATGGGTAGCTCCTTGGTGCCATGGAAGGGCAAGAAGAAGATGGTGGCTTCCAGATCAGGTGCAGAGTCAGAGTTCAGATCCATGGCACAAGGGAGTACGATTGACCTAATCTCCAATGCGATAACCAGGCTGCTCTTTTCATTGCCAACAACCCAACTGATGCAACATGAGAAACTTACGGATATTTTTTCTTAATTTTGTCTAGTTATGTTATGTTGAATTTTTTAATTGAGTCTGAATTTTCATTTGATTATGTAAAAAGGCTCATTATATAAGGTCTTGTTATCTTTTTTTTGTTTTGTTCTATTTAAAGGAATTAGTTGTATGACTGGTGGAATTTAACCTATATATAAGCCTCCCCAACCAATGGAAAAGGGAATGCATGAGAAATAATTATTCCCCCCACTAATTCTCTCTCTCCTTTCTATCTCTCTCCCTTCCCCTCTCTCTCCCCCCTAACCATAGCCCCTTTCTTTCTTCCTCCCTAATCCAGCCCTAACCCAACCCCTACACACGCCGCCTCCTTCCCATCTTCCTCCCTACCCACATCCTCAGCACCGCTACGGGCTCCCTTCCTCCCGCATCACCTTCCTGTCCTTTTCCCAACTCTGTCACGCAGCCCAATGCCTCCCATGGACCCTATCAACACCACCCTACGCCCCCATCGTTGTCGTCTTTCTCCAACCCAATTTCGTCGTGGCTCTACCACCGCCCCGCGCACTGTCGTTGGACCCTTCTCGCGTTGCTGCTGCTGCCCCACAACCCGACGTCGCCACCGACCAGGTCTGAAGCACACCCGAAACCCCTTGTCGGTTGTGGTACGAGCGCCTCTCCATCTATTACTCTCTGTCCGGATGATATTGGGAGGGTGGGTTGTTATATTGTTGATTGGTTTGGTTATTCATTAAGATCCAAATTTTCGCTACATCGCTATATTTCTCCATTAATCTTCAAACTACTTGGGTTGTCCAGAACTTGTGGTGAAGCTGGTGTTGAACTCGTGATTCTTGTGAACAACAATCGTTTGTTTAATTTTTTTGTAAGGTTCCTGTCAGGGCATCGTTTTTCTCATCGTTAGGTTCAATTATATCCAGATTCCTGCTTTATTCGAGTGAATCCATCCATTGCTACGACAATTTCCAGTCTCTGCTTATTTTTTTAGTTCTGATTTTTCATTTCATTTATGTTCCAGGAGTATTGCAGTGCATGACATTTCCTTGTTCAGTAACTTAGTCATTTAGTTCAAACCCAATCAGGACTGAAGCTTAGTTCAAGAGTACGAACAATTGCAAGTAGGTTGCATCAATTTGGTATCAGAGCATATCGATCCGTTTCGTTTTTGTTTTATTGCATATTATTTAAAGAACCACAAAGAAAATAATAAAAACACAAAAAAAGTACAGATATCCCATGGCTGAAAAACTGAGTACCTCTAAGGCCGGCAACACCACACAAACTGAGCTCTCATTAGAATCCTTGCCCGTTCAAAAGAAACAAATGTTCGATCACCTCGCCGGACAAATTGCCACAATAAATAGTCACACAAACTGAGCTCTCATTCGAATCCTTGCCCGTTCAAAAGAAACAAATGTTCGATCACCTCGCCGGACAAATTGCCACAATAAATAGTCATATGCTTGAGAGGGATCATAATGATGAAACATCAAACAAAGGTCCGCGTAAGAGTCCGAGACAACACACGCGGAGTAATCCCGAAACTCTAGCTCTTCTACCTCAGATGGACACGTTAGCGATTATCACTCACAGGAAAGCGAAGAAGAAGAGTTGAGAGATGAATCTCCTTTCATTTCAAAGAACCAAGAACCATACACCCCAGGGTATACGTCACAACCTCCAAGTGGCTATCAACTCCCACCTCGACATGGTCCTAGGAACAATGACCGATGGGATCGAGGCATCCGTCTTTATGTTCCGAAATTTGACGGAGGACGAGATCCAAATGTTTTTTGGATTGGCTCCAAACAGTCGAACACTTCTTCATATGGAAGACTACTCCTAGCGAATGAAATGTACAATTTGTCACAATCAAACTTAAAGGGCATGTTCTCCAGTAGGGGATCGTTTGCAATTTGAACGCAAACGGAAGAGAAAGGGTAAGATCCGCAATTGGAGTAAGATGAAGGCCAAACTAAAAACAAAGTTTGTATCTGAAGGTTACAAGCGAGATCTATATACACGATTGCAACCTTGGAGACAAGGTACCATGAGCATTAAAAAGTACACCGAAGGATTCCAGTCTCTCATGCATCGCAACCGATTGCAAGAGACACTTGTCCAGGAAGTCACCTGCTACATGCAAGGACTTTGTCAAATTATCCAAGATGAACTCTACCTCCACAACTGTCAAAACGTCGATCAAGCCAAAAAGCGAGCTGAGCGAGCTGAAGATAAGCTTGCCAAAGCCCAGACAAGGAGAACGTCCATTTCAGTGAACCCCATCCCACGAACTAGTGTGCCTATGATGACCTCCAAACCAATAATTCCACCATCGATTATCATAGGTAAACCCCAAACTAAATCTTCAACTTGTGGCACCGCTCGTCCATCTACTGGAAACCCTGGACCGGGCATCTTAGGAAGCCAACCTATTGTGGGACCACATACTTGTTGTCGGTGTTATCAAAAGGAACATTGAGTGGCTAAGTACCCAAACCCTAGAGCTTTTTTCGCCCATTTATGCACCATCGAGGACCCTAAAGACCCTGCTCCATATCATCAGGAAGCGTCTGAAGAGGATCAAGCCGCTTTAGATGTCGTCACTTCTGGAGCTGATGAATATGAACTTCTTGGAGTGGATGGAGATATATCCGAACCTTTCCTGGTGATTGAACATGATGGCTTTATAGATCCTGACAGCGCACCCATAAGCATCTTACTCGTCCTCGTTGTCGATGACGCTAACAGTTGGCCGCGACGCAGCATATTCCGAACCACATGCACCTCAGGAGGACGTCGTTGCTCATTGATTATTGATGCAGGACGTGTTGAGAACTTCGTGTCTCAAGAAATGGTCGATAAGTTGGAATTGCCCACTCAACCACTCGAGAAACCGTACAGTGTAGCACGGTTTTGAGGTGGCACTCAACTTCCGATCCACCGTTAGAGCCTCGTTAGCTTCTCGATTGTCCCTTCTTATAAAGACGAGGTCGGGTGCCATGTAGCTCCTATGGATGTATATCATGTGCTACTAGGGAGACCTTGGCAATTTGATCGGGACACTAAACACAAGGGAAAACTGAACGCGTATTCATTTCTTGTAAACAATGTATATGTGTGACCCTCAAACCGCAACGCGAGGCCCTTAGCCCTCGACAGGTGGCTTCTCTTCGATCCGCGACTACACAATCTGGTAAAAGTACTCCACTGTCAAAGCCTTCAACTTTCGGTCATGTATTGTTAATGGAAGCACAGACATTCCAACGTGAAGTTCAGGAGAGCTCCACCATTTATACAATGCTGGAACGTGAAGTGAACAAGTGATGAACTTACCCAAAGTTCCATCTGAGGTAAAACTAATCATTCAGGAATTTGCGGTCATTATGCCCGAAGAGTTACCTAAAAGACTACACCCATTACGTGATATTCAACATCACATTGACATAATTCCAGGAGCAAGCTTACCATAATTGCCACATTATCGAATGAGCCCAAGTGAACACGACGAGATCAGTAAGCAGGTCACTAATCTTCTACGACATGGGTATGTTCGAGAGAGCATGAGTCCTGTGGCGGTTCATGCTCTACTTACAACCAAAAAAATGGCGCATGGAGGATGTGTGCAGATAGTCGTGCTATCAACAAGATAACAATCAAGTATCGTTTTCCGACTTTGAGCTTTGATGATATGACTGACATGCTGTCGGGTGCCAAGTTATTTTCCAAGATGGATCTTCGTAGCGGGTACCCTCAAATTCGCATCCGGCCTAGAGACGAGTGGAAGACGGCTTTCAAAACCAAAGAGGGCCTTTATGAATGGACAGTAATGCCCTTCGGCTGTATAATGCCCCCAGCACTTTCATGCGAACATGAATCAGGTACTGTGGCCCTTCATCGGCAAATTTGTGGTTTTATACTTTGATGACATATTGATTTACAGCTTAACCAAAGACGACGACTTAGCCCACTTACGGCAAGTCTTGGAAACCTTGAGAACCCAACAATTGTTTGTCTACCTTAAGAAATGCTCCTTCATGTCTGACACGATCCTCTTCGTGGGATACATTGCCACTGCTGACGGACTCAAATATGACTCCTCCATGGTTCAAGCCATTCAGAGCTTGCCACCGCCCCGAACCCTCACTAAAATTCGTAACTTTCTGGGGTTGGCTTCTTTCTATCGATGTTTCATCCGAAACTTTAGTACTTGTGCAACTCCGTTAATAGATTGCACGCGTAAAGGTGCATCAACTTGGATTCATGAAGCAGAAACAAGCTTTCAAAAGCTAAAACATCAATTGACCAATGCCCTTGTCTTGGCACTTCCTGACTTCTCCAAGGTTTTCGTAGTTGACAGTGATGCCTCACATGTCGGGATTAGCACCGTCCTGAGTCAGGAAGGGTGACCCGTGGCATTTTTCAATGAGAAGTTGAATGAGGCTCGGTCATGATACTTCGCATATGATGTCGAATTATATGTCGTGGTGCAAGCTCTCAAGTATTGGAGGCACTATCTAATTCAGTGTCAATTTGTCCTAAATCTGATAATGAAGCCTTACGATATTTGTCAACTCTCAAAAAACCCTGAACAAGTGTCGTGCAAAGTGGGTTAGTTTCCTCCTAGAATACCCTTTCCACCGTAAGCACAAGGTTGGGACCCTGAATCGCGTGGTCGATGCGTTAAACATACGAACACATGTCTTAGCCACAATGACAATAAGCACAACGGGATTTGAAACTCTCAAGGATCTTTACCCCACTGATCATGACTTCGGACCTATTTATGCAGAGTGTGTTGACACTGGATAAGATTCAACATCCACTTATGTCCTTCATGATGGATTCTTATTCAAGGCACGTCGACCGTGCATTCCTGCCACTTCCCTTCGAGAGAATCCCATTTCAGAATTGCATAACGGCGGGTTAGTTGGAAACTTTGGAAGGGATGCTCTCTGCCAAGAGCGATTTTACTGGTCGTTATTACAGAAAGATGTTACAAAATTTGTACAGAAATGCCAAATATGCCAGAGATTCAAAGGCCATATGCAGAACACTAGGTTGTACATACCTCTACCAATTCCTCTACGACCATGGGAAGACATCACCATGGATTTTGTGTTGGGCTTACCCCTCACGGTATGGAAAGTTGACTCTATTTTTGTGGTTGTGGATAGATTTTCTAAAATGGCACATTTCATTGCATGCAAAAAACTTCAGATGCAGCCCATGTCGCTGATTTGTTTTTTCGTGACGGCGTTCGATTGCATGGTGTTCCTCGCTCTTTTACTTCGGATCGTGATTCCAGATTTTTGAGTCATTTTTGGTGCACGCTTTGCTCTCGTCTCGTTACTTGTTTGCGATATAGCACTGCTTATCATCCACAAACAGATGGGCAAACCAAAGTAGTTAATAGATCTCTAGAGAATTTACTATGATGTATTGCAGGGGACTCTCTGTCCAAATGGGATCTAATTCTTCCCTAAGCTGATTTGCGTATAACAGTTTCACTAATAGATCCACAAGTAAATCACCATTGGAGAGTGTGTACAGCTTTCCAGTTCACTAATTTCTAGATCTTACCCCCATAATCATGTATGGAAGGACTAGTGCAGCAGTTAAGCACTTCGTCAAACACCTAACCCATATCCATACCGAAATCCGAGCCAAACTTCAAGCCATGACCCAGAAATATCAAGCCCAAGCCAACATACATCGTAGAGAGAGCGAGTTTAGAGTTGGAGATTTAGTGATGGTCCACTTTAAAAAGAGAGGTTTCCTTCGAGTGTTCACCAAAAATTGAGTGTCCAAAAGATTGATCCATTCCGAATCCTCAAGAGAATTGGGCAGAATGCCTACCTACTTGATCTACCACCGGATGTCCAGACGTCGCCAGTTTTTAATGTTTCAAACCTCTTCTTATATCATGGAGATGAACAGACATATGCATCTACGCCATTAGGTTCCATTGATGATATGCACCAACCACCAGTTACGACTGATGCCGATCAGATAGAAGATATTGCTGATGTGCGAGATATGACGGCCAGATGTGGCCTCTTTCAAAGTTATCTAGTCAAGTGGAAGGGACGATCATTGATGGATTGCACATGGATTGACGAGGATGAGCTTCGACAGCTTCGCCCTGATATACTCCAGAATTATCACGACGCCATCTCGACGGAGTGAGATTCTTCTCAGCAGGGGGGAGCTGATGTAGCATGAGAAACTTACGGATATTTTTTTCTTAATTTTGTCTAGTTATGTTACGTTGCATTTTTTATTTTGGGTCTGGATTTTCATTTGATTATGTAAAAAGGCTCATTATACAAGGCCTTATTATCTTTTTTATTTTATTCTATTTAAAGTAATTAATTGTATGATTGGTGAGATATAGCCTATATAAAGGCCTCCCCACCCAATGGAAAAGGGAATGAACGAGAAACAATTATTCCATCAACTAATTCTCTCTCTCCTTTCTATCTATCTCTCCCTTCCCCTCTCTCCCCCCGTAACCCTAGCCCCTTTCTTTCTTCCTCCCTAATCCAGCCCTAACCCGACCCCTATGCACGCCGCCTCTTCCCATCTTCCTCCCCACCCACATCCTCAGCACCGCTACCGGCTCCCTTCCTCCCGCATCGCCTTCCCCTCCTTTTCCCAACTCCGTCACAGCCCAATGCCTCCCGTGGACCCTGTCAACACCACCCTATGCCCCCGCCGATGTCGTCTTTCTCCAACCCAATTTCGTCGTGGCTCTACCATCGCCCCACGCACTGCCGCTGGACCCTTTCCGTGTTGCTGCTGCTGCCCCAGAACCTGATGTTGCCACCGACCAGGTCTGAAGCACGCACGAAACCCCTTGTTGGTTGTGGTACGAGCGCCTGCCCATCTATTACTCTCTGTCCGGATGATATTGGGAGGGAGGGCTGTTATATTGTTGATTGGCTTGGTGATTCATTGAGATCGAAATTTTCGCAACATCGTTATATTTCTCCATTAATCTTCTAACTGCTTGGGATGACCAGAACTTGTGATGAAACTGATGATGAACTCGTGATTCCCGTGCACCAATCGTTTGTCTAATTTTTTTGTAAGGTTCCTGTCAAGGCATCGTTTTCTCATCGTTAGATTCAATTATTTCCAGATCCCTGCTTCATTCGAGTGAATCCATCCACTCTTACGACAATTTCCAGTTTGCTTATTTTTTTTTTGTTCTGATTTTAAAAAAATCATTTCATTTATGTTCCAGGAGTATTGTTGTGCATGACATTTCCTTGTTCAGTAACTTAGTCATTTAGTTCAAAACCCATTCAGAACTGAAGCTTAGTTCAAGAGTACGAACAACTGCAAGTAGGTTGCATCAAGATATGTAGTGTACTTCCTCTGGGTCATAACAAGACCACGTTGGTTTCTGGCAAACTCAAGTCCATGGAAGTAACGTAAATCGCCATGGTCCTTGGTTATAAACTGTTGATCAAGGAAATCCTTGACTGCATGAATGCCTTATGCAACATCCCACGTAACATTGATGTCATCAACGTAAACTAGTATAGCAATTGTACCTCTCTGAGACCTCTGAATGAACAGTAAAAGATATGTAGTCGATCTCAAGAACACATGCTTCTCTATTAAGTTCGAGAGCTTCTCAAACCATGCTCTTGGACTTTTCTTAAAGCCATATACAGCCTTATGAAGTCTACATACCATGACACTCCCCCTCGGCAACGAACCATGTGTCCCCACAACAGAGAGAAGGATCTGGAAAGTATCGTGATAATCCACCCCATAAGTTTGGGTGAACCCACAAGCCACAAGTCTAACCATGTAGCGATCTTTGATGCCATCTACTCCATGCTTCACCATAAACACACACTTGCATCCCACAACAAATGCCAATGTAAGAGCTGTAACAATGCTCCACGTGCCACGTGACTATAACACGGGCATCTACTCCTCCGGGACAACATGTCACTGACTATCCTGCATCGCCTCCTAGTATATTTGTAGTATCACCACGGATGATAGCCCCACAAAAAACTTCATGAAATCCTCCGACAAGTCACCCCAAAAAACATGGCATGTAAGAGATAAGTAGCACACATACTCTCCGCTTTAATAGAGATATAGGCACATCAAGATCACTCGCCTCCTCTTTAACCTGTGAACTAGCCTCCTGAGAGGGCACATGCTCATCCTATAAAGTAGCATGTTGCATGAATAAATCACTACTCATTAATTCAATCAGTAGAAACAATTTGCTCGGTACATACCTGGAGAATGTTGGATGATGGGAAGGCCCATGAGCTGGGAGAACCGTGGGAGATGTGCGGATGAAGAAATGTGACAATAAGTGAAACAAGACAGTTTGTGTGGTGAAGATGGAGACACAGGAGCAGATGGTGATGTAGATGCTGGTGGGACTAGAGGTGGTGGTGTCATAGGAGGAGACACATATACCTCATCTCCAGAGTCTGACGAAGTCAATTTGTCATATATAAGAGAGAAACATGACAGACTCAAAAGAGGTGGTGTTAGCACTGCCGTAGTACTTCCTTCAAATAGAATCGAAGCAACATTATGTTATCTAGGAATGAGAGTGACCTACAAAGACACACTTGACAGCTCTATGGGAGAGATTTCTCAACATGATTTTAAAAAGTACGCCTCGAGGTGGTTTTCCAAGGAAATCGCCTCAAGGCATCTGCCTCAAGCAGCCCAAGTAATGTATGTGCCTCGAGGCATTGAGGCGGTCCTCGAGGCGCTACCTCGAACTGCACAGCGAAACCCATGTGCTTAGGGTATGGTGCGATCGAGGGCGCATACAACGGTTTTTCAACTGAGTTTGGCAAAACGGATGGTTAGAATTCAAAATTATATCAATATATCAGTTAATTATATAACATATATAATATAACATAAGTATATTGTATGTAGTGTATATAAATAATATGTGTTAGTCACAATTTTGCTTTACCCATGCACACAAAAGGCGCAGTATATTGACAAGAACCTTAGCCCATGAACAATAATGGAGGTCATATTAAGCTTCGCATTGTATATGGATGACAATATAACTTAGGATAAAATCAAATCATGTAAAGAATATTATATATTCTGTTGTTCAAATATATATGGCCAATATGTTACGAAATTTCTGAATTTACGTTTTTATAAAGATATATAATTATACTTAATTGTATTTTATATATTTTTTCCTCTATAAACCGAGGCTTACGCCTTGGCCGCCTCGAGGATTACACCTCTTCTAGTCAAGGGAAAACCGCATCGATCCACCTCATATTTTTTAAAACCATGCTTGTCATGACCAGGAGTCGAGAGGTAAACAAAGGCCACAAAGCCAAACACATGGGGTGTAAGGAGGAACATGGGGTGTCATGACCAGGAGTCGGGAAACGCAATCAAGAAAGGGACCTTTTCTCCTAAAACAAAGGATGGCATATGATTCACCGAATAGCAAACAGTGAGAATCACATTACACTAAGAAGAGTGTGGAGCGCGACTCGAAATTGAAAGACTCCTGGTTACATCAAGTAAGTGACGGTGTTTGCATTTGGCAACATCATTCTGCTGAGAAGTGTAAGCATACAAGGCATGGTGCACGATGCCAAGAAACCCGAAGAACTCAGAAAGCTACAAGATAAACATGTATCCGTAGCTACAAGAACTTAAACTTGTTTGAGAAAGGCAAACCCAAGATAATCTACAAAAGACATCCATAGCTACAAGATAAAACACGTATCCATGGTGAGCAGGAACACGACGGGGACCCCAAATGGCAAAATAGACAAGCTCAAATAAATGACTACTACTACGACTCTAAGGACTAGGAAAAGAAGAACAATGATGCTTTCTAAGTTGCCAAGTCCCGTAATAAAATGTAGAACGCGTACATATTTGTGGGAGGACATGACACAGCTTCTGTAGGGGAAGGTGATCAAATCGAAGATGATACATGTATGGGGAGACTGATTCAGTAGGAATAGAAAGAGGGAAGAGGTACCTGAATATGGAAACTGGACCAATATGTAAATCCCCCTTTTCTCACGGCTACATCCAATCACCCTACCCATGAGTATGTCCTGAAACACAATAGAAGGGGGGGGTCAAAAATGGCACGATGATGCAAATTCTTAGTGATCTAATTAATAGAAAGTAAATTCATCTCAAATTCAGGTGCATGTAGCACATGATGTAGGCGCATAAAGGAAGTCAAATGAGTGTACCACTGAACTGCAAGAGGTAAATGAGCTCTGTTCATAATGACAACAGATATGTGAGGGCGTACAGATCTGTACGAACTAAATTGTGCTCTTCTCCACACAGGTAGTAGGAAGCACCAGTGTACATGATCCACTCTATCATATATGTCATGTTACAACTGGTAAAAGCATAAGCTACACTTGAGAAGCTCGAAGATGCTATGGCAGAGGCTACAACATCCAAGGAACCTGTAGGAGTACCGACAGTATGAGGTATTATCTCCCTCGTATGGGAGACACTATCATCTAGTCGCGAAAATGTATAAGGGGTCGAACTGTCAGGAGGCTCTGATTGCTCGGCTACACGAGCAAATGCAGGATAATCATGCTTCTGATAACATGTCTACATTGAATTACCAAGACGATGGCAATAGTTGCATAGACCACGATGATGTCTGCCTCCTCCGCAGTGGGGACCATGCCATCAGAACTGAGTAGAACCTCTCATGCTGCGAGATGCGACCATTGCTGACGAAATTTGTGTAGTGGTAGGAATGGGACAATGACCCTGGTGAGACAACTGTATGACCTCCTCCATGAGAGGTATAGTTGCACAGGTAAGAAGATGGTATGAGTTGCCTACTACTCAAGATCAAGAGCAGCTAAGAAAACGTCAACTGCTCGATAGATGTGGTCACGGGCATGAAGTTGTGAAGCTTCTCGAACATGCCATGAAGCAAAGAGTAGAAATTATGCAAAGGATAATTGTTTTGCTTGGTCATGAAGATGTCGAACTGCAACTGAAGAATATTGGCCTCATTCTTTGTGTACCCATATGTGGCAGCCATGATATCCCGCATCTCCTTAGCGATGGGTTGGTTTACGATATCATTGGTAATTAACGTGATGAGTGTCCCAGAGAGCCCAGAACATGTATACGTGTCATCTTGCTTCCATAAAGCATTCTCCCTAATCTAATATACCGGCTCCGGCGGTGTTGAAATCATGGCCATAAATGTCGGATTTCGGTTTTGTTTCAGTGAGTGACCGAAACGAAACTTCGACCGAATTTCGGTCAAAATTTGACCGAAATGTCGGTCGTTTCGGCCAGTTTTTGAAGATAGCCTCTCAAATTTCGGCCGATATAGGCTATTTCGACCGGAATTCAATTACCCACAGAAACCGAAATTCGGTCTAAATTCGGTCGAATTTCATCGAAATTTGAGGCCATGGTTGAAATGTGTTTTATATTATTCCATTGCAGGAGGGTCAAGAACTGCATGGAGCACAACTAATGGTTGGTCTCATCCATCCTAACGAAGGGAGTGGAGCCCCTAAAGGCACTGGACGATGAGAAAACATCACCCTTGCTCTCAGACATGATGAAAAATAGAGCCAAAATGGAATTCAACTGAGGTAGTAGACTGATCTAAACAAGACTACATTAGCATATAGAGGATTGGTTGTACGTGTAGACTCATACAACCACCCTCTTCAATCCAAGATTCGTACGAGGACTTGAACGTGTTCTAAAAGTTTGAAACCACCCTTTCTTCGATCAAAATCAGACCGAAAAGGGACCCTATAACACGAAAAATACACTGAAGGGGATTACAATGGATCCCTAGATCATGTCAGGGGCCCAAAAAGTCATCGATGTTAGGGTTGCAATGGTGAAGAAGGCCCAACAGAGGGCTAGTTGAGATGCATTTGACCTCGACGGCGGTGTAGGAGAACTAAATGGCCACCCGTGGGGCCCTGACAGAGGAAGGCACCCCTGGCGGCACCACTAGGTTCATAAAGAGGCCTGGCATCAATGCTAGGAAGACCCACGAGAGCTTCCTGGCAGTGTTGTTGCCTCCACGGAGGTCTGGCGGTGACATAGGCTATCAGGTGATGCCCCTTATGGCGTGCAAGAGACGATGAAGATGGGGGCAGCATGTGGGGAAGGGTAGGGTAGGGTACATGGTACGAGAACTCAGGTTTAAGATCATCACTCTAATACCATGAGGAGAAAAATGAACGAAGTGTTTACTCATGAGGCCCTGAGATTCTCCTATACATATGAGAAACATGTTTGGGCAAATTACATAATATAAACTGAAAGAAAAGAAAATACATGTAACTATGAAAAGATAAAGAATATATTGAACACTTCATATCAATCTATAGAAACATATCTTTTGAAATTAAGGAGCCAATGTAGATCATACATTGGAGACAAAAATCTACAAAAGAAATGTAAATCATAGAGAACTCATATTTGACATTAAGGAGACTTGTTTTGAGAATGATAGACACTATACCATACACCAATATGAGGTAAAGCAGGAAAAGTTGTCTGCGCTTATCTGGGGAATCGAGATGTTCGATCTTCAAAGACGAAAGACCATACCTTGATAATGCTTAGGAAACATGTATGTGTTCGGCTACGCAAGACACGTTGGGGTGATTTTATTACCATGTAATTGAATTGATTTGAATACACTATTGGGCACCCTTTCCATGTTTATCAATGTTGAGAGCTTCTTTTGTAACCCTAAGCGTAGGAGTATTATGAGACAATTCATATTGTAATCTTAACTCAAGCTCTCCAAGTATATAAGGAGACCTATGGTCGTATTCTTGATTAAGGGATGTTAGAGTTCTTGAGTCTGTGTATGTATTTCTTATTTCGTATTTGTTATTTCAATCACGTAACCCCCTCCAGGTTATTTAAGTGATTTCCCCCCTTTGCTCCTCTAATGTTACAAGCTATATAAGAAACCATGGACAACTAAATAAGACAAGACATTCATTCTCTCGCCTATTTCCATATGGTAACATAGCAATGGTCCTAGACCAATGTTCTAACCTAGATCTTGCTGCCACCTCCAATCCCTCCCCCTTATCTTGTCACAGGCCCTAGCACAAGCCCTTCCCTTTGCATAGGGCCATGTGCAAGGCTCTTCTCAAGGTTGCAGCACCGCCTATGGAGCCCAAGAAGCACATGGCCACTACTGCGACGACCGACGAGCCCACGCACCGCTCCAAGTGCATGAAAACCACCCAGGAGGATGCCTAGGGCCTCAAGCATCGCTCCAGGTTGTTGTGTGTCGCTAAGGTAGACCTCCTGGGCTCCTAGTATTGTTGCATTATGCCGCATGTGGCTTTCAAACAAGCATATGTTGCTCAAGAAATCCCCCGGGAACCCAAGTACCGCTGAATCCTGCTGCTTGTGGTTCTCCAGCCTCATGTGTGTCAACAATTACGTGCAAGGCCACTGCAAAGCCGCCACATAGCCAGCCCTCTTTTAGCGTTGCAAGGGTGATCTATGTCACCCATATTTGTGATTGAACTAATGAATCTTCTTTCCGATACCTTTATTTGATCACGATGGCATCTCTTCTTACCAAGACCAAGCCCATGTACACTACGTCTTCTCTAATGTTTCAAGGTATTTATATCAAACTCAATGGCTCGGAAAACTTTGTGCTCTGGTCCCATGCCTTCATGGTGTTCATCGATAGTTAGAGAAAGATCGACATTCTAATGAAAGATCCTCTGAAAGAGACAGACAAAGACTATAACACATGGTTTGGAGACAACTATCAGGTCATCACTTGGATGACCAACAGTGTTGAACCGTACAGTATTGTGAATTTGCTCCACAAAAGCATGACCTAGGAGATGTGGGAAGAGCTAGAATGGACATATTCCTAGAAGACGACCAAGTCTCATCTTGTTGAGATATATATATATGCAGATCCGGTCTGCATCTGAGGGTGATCCACTCTCGTTGAGTCCACCTGGTATCTCACTAGTCTCTATGGGGAGCTTGCAATGGTTCAGCATGCCTATTGTACTAAACATGTGCATGAGCAATCTAATTGGTAGGTTTATCGTAATCTTCAGGGTCTAAATCCACTATACGAAGCAGTGAAAGGAGCAGCTATTGATGTCTAATGTCATGACATCTATCAAGACTATTTTCGATCATCTTTAGGAACTAGAGACATGCTAAACGAGTTTCTACTCTACCTCCCGTAGAGAAATATGCCTACATTGACACATCTATGAGAGGAGAATGACAGCTTTCAAGGAGGTCGAGGACACAATTCTAGTTGTGTTTGTGACTCTAACCGTGGTCGAGGGTGTGACACTAACACTCCTCTGAAAGTGTGTCAACTACCAATGCTAGAACCCCCCATTGAAGCGCTGATGGGAAAAGTATGGCTATCCACCCTATGCCAATAGTGCCCATGAGAATGCATATGATACCGCAGAGGCATCGTCTGATCCAGACTCTAGTGGACAGACGGTCCAACATATTGCAATGCAATAGATTACTCGCATTTAATGCAGCTCCTAGAGATCTCAAGTTCTTCCACAAGTGACAGTACTTATACTGCTAGTCCAGCTAACGCCTCATGTACAATAGCCAAATATGTCACTGCTTATGCTCCTATTTGGATTATTGATGCTGGAGTTTTCACACATTTGACAGGAGAAGGTAGTCTACTAACATTCTCCAAAGCCTCTTCATCAATGAAGTTGATCTGGATCGCCAACAGGGCTCATTCCCTGGCTATTGTTATCCAGACTATGGAGTTCTCCTCCAAGCTCAACTTACTGGAGTTCATTGTGCCCCTAATTTCGCTATGAGCTTGTTGTCCGATCATTAGCTTCATATTGAGCATAAATGTCATGTGATTTTTTATGAATTCAGCTGTTATTGCCTGACCATCCGAACAAGGCAGATTTTCAGTGGGGTACAGAGAAGAACAATCTCTTTTATCTTGACATGAGAAGAACAATCTCTTTTATCTTGACATGTCCTCTGATTCCACATTTGTTGGTGTTACGTCTATCTCCATCGATCTGTTCTTCAACATCTTCATCTTGGACATCCTTCTTCCAGGGCCCTCTCCGTGATGTTCCATGAACTATGTGCTCTGAAGCCCTTTGAGTGTGATGTGTGAGTTAGGGAAACATCATCGAGCTTCCTTCCCTACTCGTGATGAGTTGTGTCATACTTCTCCTTTTGCTTTAGTCCAATGTGATGTTTGGGGGCCATGTCCGATCCGCATTTCGAGATCTTCCTAGGTATATCTAATAAACAAACATATACCTCATTTCCATAGAGTCATGGGGTTGGAGGTGGTGGTCCCATAGGAGAAAGCACATATATCACCTCTCCAAAGACAGAAAGAATCAACATATCACATGTATGAGAGAAATAAATGACAGACTTGAGAAAAAAAAAGCGAGGAAAACACAAACATATTACTTCTCTCTAACAGGTCGAAGCAACAGTACCCTTCTGGGAATGAGAGTAGCCTACAAAGACACACTTCTATAGGAGATATTGTCACGACCATGAGACGGGTGGTGACCAAAGTCCACAGAACCAAATACGCAGAGTGTAAACAAGAACAAGGTCTTTCTCAGGAAACGCAATCGAGAAAGGGACTATCCCTCATAAAACAGAGGATGGCATACAGTTCACCAAGTAGCAAGTAGTGAGAACCGTATTACCCTAAAAAGAGTGTGGGGCACATCTCTGAATCGAAAGAGTCCACGTCACATCAAGTAAGTGACATTGTTTGCATTCGCAACACCATTCTGCTAAGAAGTGTAAGCACGCGTGGTCTGGAGTACGATGTTAAGAGACCTAAAGAACTCAGAAAGTTGTAATATGCAGAATTCTACGGCATTGTTAGAGCGTGGCAGAGAAAATATGCCTTATTTAATTAATGAAGCTCTAGACTTGATTTTCAAAAGAAAAAACTAAGATATTCTCGAAAAGTCATCGATAGCTACAAGATAAAACATGTGCCTATGGTAATCAGGAAAACGACTGGGACTCCAAATGACAAAATGGACAAGTTTAAATAAATGATTGCTAGTACGACTCTAACGACCGGAAAAAGAAGATATTCATCCCAAGATGGCAAGCCTCATAATGGAAGGTAGAACGCGTGCATATCTATGGGAGGACATGATAGCTTCTATAGAGGAATGTGACCAAATTGAATATGCTACATGCACAGTGAAACCGATCTGGTAGGAACTAAAGAGGCATATGTACATGGAGACTGGACCAGTCTGTAGAGCTCCATATGCTCACGGCCACATCTAATCACCATGTCCATGAGTATGTCTTGAAACACAAGAGAAGAGGGGGCAAAATGGCACAACAACAAAATGGCACAACAAGTCTCTTCGGAGACATCTGATAAAAATGGAACGATACAGAGAAGATTAGCATGGCCCCTGCGCAAGGATGACACGCATAAATCAAGAAGTGGTCCAAATTTTTAAAAAAAAACAAAAAAAATGGCACAACAATGCAAGTCTTTAGTGATCTGACTAATATAAAGTAAATTCATCTCACAATCCGGTGCATGTAGCACATTCTACAGGTGCATGGAAGGCGTCAAATGAACACCCCCAAGTTTAGGATCGTCGCTCTGATACCATGTGCAGAGATGAATAATGAATTAATTCATACTGAGGCTCACTCTGTTAGGCCAAATACATAATAAAGACGGAAAGAAAATTGATTACATAAAATCAAAAAGATAAAATATATCTCAACAACTTGTATTCCATGACGTAGCAAACCTAAACAAAAGGAACACAGCTAGCACATGGTTGGTATAGTCATGGTTGTTATAGTCCTTCTAGTCGAACTTGATTCCGATTATGCAGCAGCTCGTGAGATGGTCATTACAAGTGTTCTCCCCATTATTCAGGAAGCCTATTGCGTCCTCAACATCCGATGTCCCTTCCATAGGGAATCTACTGCATTGGTTGTCCCATCTAGGCGAGGAGGTCGTAGATCATTTTGAAGATGTGACTTGAGACGATTTGGTAAAGGATGTGGCTGAGGCACATCTCAGTGCACCTATTATCACAAGTTCAGCCACACAGAGTTGTTTGCTTCAGCAAGCAGGGTTATCAGACTCTTCATGCTCAGATTGCAACTATTTATGGTGATGCATCCCGATTGAAGTTCCTACAAGGGACTTCAAAGATATGATGCAGTGCTTGAATGCTAGACTGCCTCTTGTGTGTTTCAATACATATTGACTGTGAGGACGAATGGTACAAGCAATAAGGATGGGTGTATCTACCATCCACTCTAGTGTGATGATTTTATGTAATTATTTAAAAAAAAGAAAAGCAAAAACAGGGTCTGACCGGTGGTCAGATAGGGTTGACCCGAGTAGTTGGACCGGGTTGACCCAGATTGACCCAGTTATGATGGTTTAGTATATTTACAAAAAAATAAAGGTTTAAATAATGAAATAATAGGGGTTTTATCATTTGTGTCCTTAACTTCTGCAATTTCAGTTTTGTCCCTCTCTTTTTTGGAATATAACATGTGCAACTACTTTCTTAGAGTAATTTTCTAGAAGCCATTATAAATAAGTTATTACAATATTATATTCATATATAATGCTAGAAACTGTAACTACCTTTTGTAAAGTTTTACTCGAAATAGACAATCATGTTATTCTATTGAAGACAAGGGATCGTTGCGCGAGGTTGATTAGGAATATTCCTGATACTTGTATTCTTTACAGCAATGCCGTGGAAACGTTAGAGCACCTGTTCTTCGCGTACCCGGCGGTGCGGGGCGTTTGGGAGGAGGCGGTCGATGACTGGGTGTGCTCCTCGGATTTTGCCTCGTTCTGGGACTCATTAATGGCTAACAAGGACATGGATCGTAAGGAATTGTTCCGGCCCTTGGCGAAGGCTTGGGCGATTTGGCTGGGACGGAATGATGTTATCTTCTCAGGACAGCATTTTTACAAGGAGAATGTGTTGATTCATTGTACCCGTTTAGTTGAGGATCGGTCGTTGTTGTAGGGTCCTTTTTGGTACCGCGGTTGGTACCTTGTAAAGTTTTTTCTTTTTTCTTTTTTTCTGTTAATATATGCGTGGGGCAGACGCCATCGAGTGTTCCCCCCTTATAAGACTTCAAAAAAATGTTATTCTATTGAAAGATTTGACATTTTAAACGATTTTTTCATTGATATATAAATGCATATTTACATATATATGTATCCAATTTTATCGGTTCAAAAAATCAGTTCGACTGGTCGGACAGATAAATTAAGCCTGATCTATTTTTTTCTGAATCAATGGGAATGATGATGTCATGCCTGATCCAACTTTTAAAACCTTGGGTTATGCTAGGAACTAAAAGGGTTACCGATATTTTAACCCTAGGAACATAAGACACAACATAAGTGTGGATGTTATATTTTTCAACTCTCTTCTTTTTTACTCCAAGTTCAGCACACATGTACCTCCCCCACCATCGTATAAAACTCCTACTCATGTTCCAATTCAAAAAATTGACCTTGATATGAATACTACTTAACAAATAAACATCATTTCCAATCTGGCAACATCTCCTCAGGTATGTCCTTTGACAAGAGTCTTTACAAACTAATGGTTCTACTACATTCATGGAAATAGATAGGATACCACCAGCTTCTCGACATATAATACTGTTAAGAAATAGGAAGAGGAAGTGAAAACATGGAAAAAGAATTAACATCAAAGAAGAACAGCGGGATTTAACGTGGAACCCTACTCCGTAAGGAGCGGGATGAAACCACGGGAGAAGCCCTCGAAGGGGCATGTTATGCATTGCACTTTCTCAATGGATAAAGGTGGCCTGGGGCTCCTCATATAGCCTCTACAGAGCATCCAAGTCCCACCACTGGATAATGTGGGACTAAACACTGGATGGGATAAATGGATCTGCTCCAGGATCCATTTACCCTACTACAACTCAATAGGCGCACATAAAAAATACTCCAACACTCCCCCTCAAGTTGGAGCACGCAATGCTCAGCTTGGACAAACAGAAAAAAACTCAACTCAACGCTACATGACACTACGGACAATATCAACCCAACGCGCACAACTGTTGTTGTCAAGGACGTTGCTTCTCATGTCGTGCAGGTGAGGAGGACAAACAAGCTGGAGTGTGAGTCTGTTGAATCTCCTCGTCGGAGAGCATACGCTCTGAACTGCGCCTGTCAGAGTTGTTGCAACTGGAACTGAGTCTCCTCGTCGGAGTACTCTGGCCCGCCACAATAATGTGGACAATTGCTCCATCTCTGAAAAAGGCCTAACTGAAAAAAAGTCGTGGTTGTGCAATCCTCGTCGGAGTCCACGGTCGCTGGAGAATGGAGTCTGAAAAAGTCTCCTCGTCGAAGAACTGGGTCTCTCCCATCAGGCACAGAGAATGGTACACTACTCTGGTGTCCCTATGATACCACATGAAAACCCTTGCCAACATGGTATAGGGAGTGGTCCTCTACTCTGGAGAACCTATGGCTCACATGAAAACTCTGGCCTACAAAACAAGAAAAGGATGGGGACCTCTAAACTGATGGCATGCATGTGCTCATCTGAAAATGACCGCAAACTCGTGCGTCTCTGAAACTGAGTCTCTCTCTGGAGAACTCGAAAATGGGCCTCTCATCATGGAGTGCCTCGAACTTGGACTCCGACCAATCTGTCGAGTCTGAAGAACTGCGCATCACACCAGTGGACTCGCAATCTGAACATCGAGTCTGAATCTTGCGCATGGAGAATCTTTATCTGAAAACTGTAGAGTCTGGAAAATTTGAACTGGTCTGACGAATCTAATATCTTTGAAATCTGGAGAAGACCTGTGACTCTACATAATACTCCCCCTTTCTCCCATACTGGTCGGAAAACATAACATCGATAAGTTGGGAGAAGACAAAATAATGGGGAAAAACTTGTGCATTCTCAAAAATTTCTCGCGGCTTTTCATTCCCTTTTTTAATAAGCCGCCATTTTTTTTAAGCCGTTCAACTTTTTTTTACGGCTTTATAATTTTTTTTGTTACGCATACTCTCTTCTTCTTCTTCTTTTGAAATTGCGTACGGCTTTTCTTTATACACGCATCTTTCAAAATCACTTTTTTTACGTGCGTGTGACTTTTCAAATGTACGCGCCTCTTTTTTTTCAAAACAATATGTATTTTTTTTTTAAGAATTGCGTCCCCCCCTCCCTTTTTTTTGAGCCGCACCCCTCAGTTTTTTTTCTTTTCAAGTAACACACGCCCACTTTGAGCGTCCCAACAAAGCAGCTCACGTTTTTTAATATATTTGGCCAACTTTTCCCACGTGAAGGATTAAACCCAGTTTAGGGTTCCACATATTTGCTCCCGATGGAACCTTCCTTGTGTCGCCCTGATAGAAAAGGGTTCCATTGCGGAACCAATCTTCGTCACCTCGAGCCTAGAGTGACGCAAGGAGGGAGACGGGAGCATTGCGTCGCCGGCAATGAAGAAGAAGAGGTGACTCGCCGCGTGGATTTCTGCCTACAAGAGGGCTCCTCCAGGAAATCAAGGGCGGAAATGGGGTTCACGCGTGGGGCTCCTGCTGGAGTTCGATGGAGGTCGCGCCTGGGAAGGAGGCGACAGCCGCCTTGCGCCTGAACTGAAGGCGATAAGGTCTTGATCTACTGTCGAGTGTTGCCGCCTCGAGATCTTACGCCTGCGCAAGAGAAGGGGGTACGCGCGTCGATGCGCACCTGTAGGACTTTGCGCGCGCATTTGGGCTATCGCGAGTAGAGGAGGCGCCGCCTGATGCGGAGTTTCTGTTGGAGTAAGGACAGGACCACGCGCTCGAGGGATGCGCGAGAACTGCAGCGGCTTTGGGCTGCAAGGACGCCGCCTGGGACACGCGAGGGAGGGCTGCAACCTTCGAGGAAGAGCGTGCGTGCACACACACGTTGCGATCGGATGCATCGCCTGGGAGTATACCATCTGCCAGAAGATCTGCTGGAGAGGAGGAGCGCAGGGGATCACCTGCGCTGAAGCAAACTTCGAAGAAACACCGTTGCAGAAAAGATCGGAAGAATATGGGACTTGCCGCCAGACCTGGATGTGCGCCTAGAATATTTTTTTCTCGAAAAAAATGCCCGCGAGGATCTTTGACAAGAGAAGAACCGAATGAAGACAGAAATCTGGAAGCAAACTAGGATTCCAGAAATTCAAACCATGAACTTTGATAAACTCCAATAAAATAATAAACAATATAAAAAATCCTCAAGAACCGACCCGTTCTGATACCATGTTAAGAAATAGTAAGAGAAAGCGAAAACATGGAAAAAGAATAAACATCAAAGAAGAACAGCGGGATTTAACGTGGAACCCTACTCCGTGAGGAGTGGGATGAAACCACAGGAGAAGCCCTCAGAGGGGCATGTTACGCATTGCACTTTCTCAATGGATACAGAAGGTCTGGGGCTCCTTATATAGCCTCTCCAGAGCCTCCAAGTCCTACCACTGGACAATGTGGGACTAAACACTGGATGGGGTAAATGGATCTTCTCCAGGATCCATTTACCCTGCTACAACTCAATAGGCGTACATAACAAATACTCCAACAAATACAATAAACCTTCTGATAGTGGTACAGAAGGGATCCAAACAATGTCCTCAATATAGGAGTACCAAGCACCCAATCTATGATGTTGTGTCATTCTTTGGGCTCGAATCCTCCTATATATAGTATGTTCAGGTTATCTCCAATACGGGTATCGCTCATAGTCACATCAAGGCACTTCGTGATTCTTAGTGGCGCCTAGCAATAGAAGAAGAGATGCCGGGGCTAATCTCTCAAAGCACCTAGACGTTAGTTGATAAACATGGCGACAACATGATAGTGGGATAAAGATGGGTGTTCACTGTAAAGTACAATACAAACGAGTCAATTTCTTGCTACAAGGCATGACTAGTGGCAAAGGGGTTTACACAAACCAATAATGTTGATTTCTTGGACACATTCTTTCCAATTACTCGCCTAACCATTGTGTGAATTCTCATGGCAGTTGCAGTACAACTTGATTGGCACATGCATCAGCTTGACGTAAACAACGCATTCCTTTATAGCGACCGTCAGGAGATCGTTTACAAGAAGCAACCTTAGGGCTTCGAGGTTCAAGTGGAGTGTTAGAAGGTATGCTTACTACGTAAGGCCATATATAGACTCATGTAAGGTTGCAGAAGTCGGTAGTCGATACTCGATCAGCAGGGTCACTAACTAAGGATTAATTGGCACTCGAGCGACTATTAGGATGTAGTTGATCTTCAGTTGTTTTTTATTTTTTTATTGTAATTATATAAAATAATTTATATATATATATATGCATATATATATTTGCATATATATAGACAGTTTCAATACTATAGTACATTCATAAAAAAACATAACAAGAATATTACATCTATTAAAAAATAGCATTCATAAAAACTAATAGCATAGATATACTAACCAATAACAGTAAAAGTGAATGAATAGCATACAAAAATAAATCAACCATATGTATAAGTTTATAGTAACCAATAGTATTAGCATTAATAATAATACAAAATTAAATAGCAATAACTATAAATATTCCTTAAATCCTAACCATATGTCCTTCTGAGCCGTATAATGTCTCATATGTGCCACCATACCCTACCAGCAGGGGGGACCAACCCCCTGACAACCTGAGTTTTTTTTATTTTGCTATGCAGTTCCATTTGCAACATAAACTAAACATACACCTTGATAGAATGGTTTTCAAAAAAAATGATGTGCTATAAATGGGTTAAACATTGTTAACATTTGTGTTAAATGACATAAAGACCAGTATCAGACAACACACAACACACAAACATGATCGAAAAAAGCATTAGGCGTACAAAACAATAGGTTGAGGTGCATGAATAATAAAGGAAATTGCAAATATGAAAAATAGCATAACATTGCATAAGCAAATGAACCATTGTTGATACCACAAACATGTACATGAATATTAAAAGAATATTGAGGAATTAGGAAACATGAAAAATTTTGAAAATGGGAAAACCCTAACCCTATTACCGGGGCGACATGAGCTGGAGAGCGCCAAGAGAGGAGAAAGGGTTGTAACTGTTGGCAATGCTGCCATGATGTCGAGGAGGCCAGGCACTGATCTGCAGAGGTGCATCCGACAAATGATACGAGGTGCAGGCGGCAGGAGATGTGTATGTGATCACTAGAAAGGTTTTTGTGTGTGTGGGGGGGCGAACAAGGTAGAGGTGAGGAGAGGGTGGATTATTATTCAAAAAAAACTCAATGTAAAAATCAATCAACAAATCGGTTGACTCGTCGGTTTGATTAGTCATGGGGAGTGGGAACTAGGTCTAGTTGAGTCGTTTACCCTCTGATTCGACTAATCGAGAGGACTAGTCAGCCTAGTCGATCGATTTTTACAACTATGGACTCAAGCAGAGTCCTCGTGCTTGGTTTCAGACATTATCAAAATTGTTGGAAAATCTGGCTCTCATTGTCTTCGGCAAACAATCTTTATTCATAAAAAAGAATGGAAAAGGAACCATGGCAATGCTTGTCTCTGCGGATGACATTATCCTCATCGAGGATGACTCTGATTGTATCTTAGAAGTAAAGAAACAACTAGCAGACCAATTTGTGATCAAAGACTTTGGGCCACTACAATACTTCTTAGGAATTTGATAGATAGATAGATAGATCCAATAGTAGAGAAGTTAATGTCTCAACGAATGTATGGCGCTGACCTGCTTTAGGAAACAGGTATGCTAGGATCCAAGCCAACACAAATAACCATGGAGCATAAGGGACGCAACTAGGAGTCAGGGGATATTGAAGACATCGATTGATAAGGGCGCCTAGAGGGTAAGTTATCAAATCTTACCATAAATCGATCAGATATCTTTCTTGTTGTCGAGAAGATAAGCCGATTCGTGCATTATTCTACTTTCGCTTACTTAAATGCATGCATGATTGTCCTAAGGTACATCAAATCCTCTATTGGGAAGGATTGCTATTGATTGCTATTCATCAAAGGCAACAGTCTCGATCTCAAAGTTTATTCAAATGCAGACTATGGAGGAAGCATAATAGACAGAAAATCCACAACATAGTTTTGCTCTTGGCAGGAAATCTTGTTAAAAAGAGGAGCAAAAAACAAGCACTGGTCTCCCACTCAAGTAATGAGAATGAATACAAAGCAATGGTTCAAGTCGCAGCAGAATTAGTATGAATCTAATCCATACTCACATATCTTCATATAACTTCTGCAATATTACAGACGTTAGATGCGACAATCGTGCGGCAATGCACATGGCTAACAACTCCATCTTCCATGAACGCATCAAACATGTGGCAATTGACTACCACTACATTGAAGATTCGATATAGAGAGGGCTACTTCAGCATACCATCACATGGCAAGGAATAAACACATCCACGCAGAACAACCACAATCACATGGCGAGGAATAAACGCGTCCATGCAGCACAACCACAACACAACTAGAGTGAGAGCAGCCAAATGGCGCAAGTGGTGTAAATGTGATGAAACAACATAAAATAAAAGGAAAAAAGATGATACCAAGCACAAAAACTCACTAATGCTGCTAAAATTCTTACCTCGAAGCACAGATACATACAAATTTATAACAAAACTCGTACCTTTTTTGTCGATCATCCTCATTTACTATATCACTTATAAAAAAAATCGCATCAACCATTGTTTCTCATTTGTTGACCCCTAAATCTATCATTGATCATCATGTGACTACTCACATAAGACTATGATCTTGAATGCCTCCGCAACATACTTCCTTCAGGAAGGTGGGTATGGTGGAGGCTAAACAGGGCAGAGGGCATTATTTGTAACAATTTAAGGAGTAAATCACAGACAGGGATCAGTGGTGGAATGAGGAGAAGCACAAGCACAGAAGGAAGGCAACACACCCAAAACATAGTGGTGTGAAAGGGGAAGGGAGTGATACAGATTCAGAAAAGATAACACGCTGGGGGAGTGATAAAAAAAGCAGGAAGAGCAATACGGTTGGTGCAGGTAGTAAGACATGAAGCATGGAAGAAAGGAGAGTGCAATATCCAAGTTAGAGACAGAGAGTGCAGATGGGGACGGAATGAGACGTGGTAGAGGGAGTTGGGGAGACTCTGGAGGGTGAGGACAGAGTGGGCAGGGGGGAGGGAGGGCATGAATGAGAAAGAAATACAACTGGGTGTGCTTGCTTAATTTTTAATATTTTTTCATAAATAACTATTCAGTGACACCAACATCTGATAGGGGATCAATGAAAGGGCACATCAGAAAATAGGGCAAGAGTACAGGAGCATCTGGGGGTATATGTTAAAAACAGGTGCATCTTGCTTATCACTTACTACTAAACAATTGTGAATGTAAAGCAAATTAGCAAATCACCTTATCAGATAAAAAGTTTCATTCAGCCATTCTTTTCCCAGCTCAAACTCCTCAACGCTCATCCGTTCAATCTCTTCTCCATACCTATACAGCCAAGATCATTCAACCAGAAATCGTCATTTATACAGTAAATGTAATGACTGTGAAAATAATTGAAACAATTCTACAACAAAAATATAAAGTTCTTAGATCTCAAAACCAAAGTGAATATAAGCGTCAAGCATTAACTAATAACAGTTCACAGTTCTATAACGAATATAATTATGGAAAAGTCTCTAGTAAGATGAAAATCTCGCTTGACCACAGAAGATGCATTACATGAAAAAAAAAGGTTTTCAAAATCAGACTTCCGGCAGATGCTACACACCAAAGATTACAAACTTTTAATCATATTAATTAACTCAAAATCCTAATGGTCTGCTGGTAGTGCAGTGCGTCAATCACCAAAAAGACCGGGGCTCAAATCCTCGCTTGTAGGGGTTGCGTTAGGTAGCTCACAGGCAGCATAAAAAATAGTCAAATCTTTCAATATGGATTTGAGCAAGAATCCGTGTAGCCGACCCTATTTATAGTGGGAGAAGACTTTGCCATTTTTATTAATTAAATCGAAAAGCAGAGTATGAGGAGTCGGAAATTAGAAATCATGATGGGAACATGTGATCATGATAATAGCAAAGATAAGTTTGGCATCCATAGACATTGTAAATCTTCGTAGTTTTACAAAAAAAATGAACTTTATGGAAGTGGACTAGTTTCATGCTTCATGACCATGGCAGATTTCAGAACCATGTGCATAATCATTGCGTGTCATAAGGTTTTTCTATAGTTTGAGGTCAATAACAAACTCATGGAGGCATATTGTTCAGAATAAAAACATGATTAAGCTCATCCTAAGAAAATCTGCAAAAAAAAAAGAGGCAAGAGGGTAATGACAACTAATAAGTGGTTAACTTCTCTGATGACTGATAAGCCACTTACAAATGTTGCTTTATTAGCAGTACATCTTAGTTCTCAAGTCCCCAGTATGCAAGTATGAATGCATTTCCTATTCGAAAAAAATCTCAACAAGCAAGCTAGTATTTCTATCTTAGAATCAAAAATCACTTATATTTTGTGTAGATGAACTTGTAGAGGAACCCAAAAACAAACTGCTTGGAGCATATCATAAATATGTGATGGACCCTACTTGACGAGGCAAATCCAGCAGAACTAATACTTTGTTTATCGCATGATATATATGTAGGCGATAAAGATTGTTCTTTTATCTGGAATTATTCATAATTTAACCATAGCAGCTCAATCAGTCTGCTTTTGTTTAGTCTGTCCAATAAAGACATATACCTTAACATTAGCACCGCCATGATGAGAACTTTTCCAATGAAACTAGGTTTGTGACAACCAAGCGTCGGATACAAAAAAGTTGAGGTTTTGAACCTAGACCAACTTTGGTAAAAGTCAATTCTTATGATACGCAGTTCAATTACGAACCTAATAAGGTCATCAAACATATTTAAAGAATATGCGGAAAAACCCTAGTTTTCCCTCTCAAACATTCTTCAATTTTAACAAGTCATCGTGACCTTTTGGAAGCTCCAAATTGCATGGAACCATGCACAGTGGAGTAACTCAAAGAGATGGACAGGATATTTGAGAGGTGCCAATGATTCAAAGAGTCACACTGATTTCAAATAACTTTGGATTAGTAATTTTAGGTTTTGAAGGAGTTTGTAAGGGTTATTTGGTTTTTAATATGTTAGGACCAAAACAATGAGATTGGGATGTGAAGCCAACGGAATTGGAGCATGCTCAAAGTCTCTAGACATTACAATCTTTCGTCATTGTGGTTGTCTATTGAAATACGAATTGAGATAAAATTATGTTTCAGCCCCTTTCATGGATTCGAGTTCTTTCATAAAATTGGATAGGAGTTGTTCCCTTCATTGTGTGGGTATATATGTGGTCTTCGTGTCGAGTTCATAGAGCGATAATATGAATCTTGCATCGATGCAAAAGAAAATTCTGAGGAAAGAAAGAAAAGTAGATTTTTACACAGCCCTGAATTCCTATGAAAGTACATTCCGACCCCCCCCGAATTGGGAATAACATGCAGGCCCATGTGGCTAACCATTACATAATATGACCATGCATTAACTGATGTTCATCTTTATCCATTAACTTTGACACGTCGATCTTCAGACCTTCTGTGATGCGCTTCTGGCAAATAAAGATAGGCCAAGGAGGGAGTTACTTTATCCATTGGCCATACTGTGGACGGTTTGGCGAGGTAGGAATGACTTGCTTTTCTCGGGCCAGCGATTCTATAAGGAGAACGTGGGGATTCATGCCAAGCTTTTGGTGGAGGAATGGGTTTTGTAATCGCTCTCTAGTGTGGGTGTGTGTTTGTATTTCCCCCTTGTGTTTATCTTCGTCCTTTGAATAAAACCGTGGGGCGAGCACCAATGAGTGTAACCCCCTCGTTTCAGGATTTCAAAAAAAATTATACAATTCCTTCCTTGCAGACATCCTCTTCCACCCCCACCCCCAATCCTCACCCCCCCCCCAATCTCCCCATGCAATCACCATGGACTTCAAACCTCCGTTGAACACAAAACTCGTGTCCATTGTGTAATGGTGTTCTACTTCCCCATCTCTAAGATATTGATCACAATGATTGCAAGCTAGCAACCTCTTGTCCTTGTTGTTCCTTCCACTCACCCCTTTCTTCATCCAGATGACGATGTTGATCATCGTCAATGCCCTCGCTTCAAGATGAGAAGCCACAAAGCCAATCTATTCCTGATCTAGAATATGCACAATCAGCATCGACAATTGTGCATGCATATCATCACCTAGTGGTTCACATCTACATGCCACAGCCCTATATCTGGCTCAACAAAGCTATGATCAGCCACCATCCAAAGCAACGCATCAACTTGCAGCCACTACGTTACCTCTCCTATGTGATGTGTCCTTTCTTGCAGCAATGAACCATGACCCCCTTCCTCTCCAAGCGACACGCAGCTTCACACCATAGGTCATGGTGGTTGACTCTCGTCTCCTTAATAGGATCGTTGCACTACGTGCGTTAGGCAGAGCAGAAGCTTATCATCAATTGTGAAGAAGATGGCAAAGGGGGGTGTTCACCCATTGGTCTCCGTCGATGGAGAAAGCGACGGGGAAGTTTGAAGTGTTCCAGGAGCCTTTTGCTATTGTTGTTGTCCGCACTCAATATTGTCCATGATAGGGAGGAGAGACAAAATGGAAAGGTGGAATAGTGGTGAGTGTCATGGGGGAGAGGGTGGAGGCGGCACTGAGGGTAGTGGGAGGGGGATGTGCTGGGGAGGAGGGCTGGAGGGAGGTGCTGGGGAGGAGGTTGGAGGTGAATAAACTACTTGAAATAAATATCAATCATTGAATTTAGTACGGCAAGACTAAGTCAAGGACTGATTAAGTAGGAGTAAAGTAACAGCAAGGGTTAGCGTGCAAAATGGAGTGATTTTAGGTGTCTGAGTTCAATTTAAAGGGCTAAAATGTAATTACGCAAGGAACAACGATGTGTTTTAAAATCCCAAAGAAATATAATTTCTGCAAAACTAAGGTTATATCTACTGTTAGAAAATAAGAATGCAGAAGCATATATTAGACAAAAATAATAAACATAACATAACAACCGGATTCTACGTGCAACCCAACTGCCTAAGGAGAGGGATGAAACCACAAGAGAATGCCTCAAAGGCCATCCAAGTCTATTGACTTTCTCATCTGATACAGAAGGTCCGGGGCTTCTTATATAGCCTCCACAGACCCTCCAAGTACCACTACTTGTAGAAGTGGGACCAATGTTGCAGAAGACGGTATTCGGTATTCAGTCAGAGAAGTCACTGAATAGAGAATAATCGGTATTCCGACGACTATTCGGAATTATTCGATTTTGTATTTTTTAATATAAAAATTATTTATAATGCATATATTCTTATATTTTTATACATATATGGTCATTATTTAACATGAATCCAAGATAAAAGTACCAATCAATATAATAGACATATAGAATTTGACATTTGTGGCGATACCATGGTAAAATGTAATCCATAAATATTGAAAATTGAAAATAAAAAAATAAAAATATGAAGAGTCAAACTCCAGTCGGCCTCATAGTCGGGCCAGTCGGCCGACTATTCGGTCGGGCAGACTATTGCCCGACTAGAGGTATGTTCACTCGGGTACCCCACCGCACCGCATAGTCGGACCGACTATTCGGGATAGTCGGTCGACTATTGCAACATTGTGTGGGACTGAACACTGGATGTGCTAAATTAATCTTGGAGTGATCCACTTACCCATCTACGACATAAGTGACGCATAAAACATATACTCCAACACTCTCCCTCAAGCTAGAGCATGCAATGCTTAACTTGGACATAGAAAGAAATCTCAATCTTACAATACAAAACACTCCGGACAATATCAATTCAACGCAAACACAATTGTCGCATGCTGGCGAGGACGTTGCTTCTCATGTTGTTCAAGTGAGGAGGAACAAATGGGCTAGAGTGTGAGTCAAACTGAATCTCCTCATCGAAGAGCATGTGCTTTGTATTGCACCTGTCAAAGTCACTGCAACTGAAAAGATTTTCCACCTCGAGAACTCCAGCAGGTCACATCATGTGGACAACTGCTCCATCTTAGAAAAGGTCGAACTGAAAAGTTATGGAGATATCCTCATCGGAGAACTAGGTCTCGCCCATAATGGCTCACAGAATGGAATCTCTACTCTGGACTCCCTATGAAACCACATGAAAACCCTATCCCACATGGCATAGGGAATGGGATCTCTACTCTGGAGTCCCTATATATCACATGAAAACTCTAAGCCGACAAAACTAGAATGATGGGGGTCATTGAACCGATGATCGCATATATGTGTGACTCGAATTATATACTCAGAATCTGAATGTCGAGTCTAGATCTGAAAAACTGTAAAGTCTGGCCATGCAACTGAACTAAGATCTAAAGAATCTAACAATTTGGCCTCTTGTAGAAGTAGAACTCTACATAATACCCTCATTTTATCCCATACTTGTCAAAACACAATGATATCGACAAAGTTGGGAGACGATATGAAGATGGGGAGAACAAAAAAACCAAAAAGTCGATCTCAATTTTTTTCTCGGCTTCTCTTTTTTCTAAAATCATTTTTTCGGCTATTCTATTTTTTTTAATGAGACCTCTTTGTTTAAGAAGTTGTTCCCTTTCTTTTTTTACAATTTTCTTCTTGCATTTTTTGTTCGCGTATGGTTTTTTTGCTGTACTCACTTGTTCCTTTTCTTTTTCCTTTTCCTTTTCTTTTCGAAAACATGGCCTGAAAAATAGAGCCACAATCGCAGCTCAACCCAATTGTGCTTACAAAGGAAAACTGTGGAATTTTTTCGACCCTTCTCTCATTTTTGATTCACAATTTTTTAAAACTTTTCGGCCTAATTGGGAATGTGGTCTTTATTTATGGTTTCCTACTTGGGAACCCTCGCCATGAAAGCAGTTGGCCCCTGATTGGGGATTCTTCATTAGGAGTTGCCTCCAGGAGGATTCACCAACTCCACATGGATAATAAGCATTGCTCTACCTCCTCATCTTCTCTTTCTAGCTCACGGGGCTGGCACCTGTTGGAGTGTCTCTGCCTAGTACTAGTTTCAGAAGATATTGGAGGGAGTGTGGCACTGTTGTCGCCTGGAGATGCCCCCGCCTCCTCGAGTTGGGGCTATGCATTACGCAACTTGGAGGGTCACCACCTGGAGGGTCCTCTGTCTAGAAGGGCCTCACAGAGGTTGTTGAAGGTCCAATGTGTGCAACAGCATCACCTGGGGAGTGCGCGAGGAAGGGGAAGTGCGTGTTGTACTCAAGGCCTTAAATGTTGGTTTCGGGCACCATTTCGGTGATTGGCCGAAACGGAATTTCGGTCGAATTTCGACGGAAATTTCGATCATTTCGGTCATTTTATGTACTAGGGTCCCCATATTTCAATCATTCGACGATTTCGGTCGGATTTTAATTTCGACGGGATATGGAAATTCGACCGAAATTTGACGGAGTTTCACCAAAATTTGAGGCCATTGATGCACTTGACCTACTCCACCTAGAACTGCAATCCATCGTGGAACTAGTCCATACACGACGAGCACTTGATGTCGAGGGTTCCATGCATGGCACTGCTAGAATTAGAGCAGGAGGCGATGTTGCCGCATGCGACTTTAGGAATATGGAAGTATACCATAAAGGTGAAGAGGTCGAAGGGTCTGATGCCTGGGAGATGCTCGGAACATGGGGTTGAAGGGCCTAACGCCTGGGAGTAGGGATCCTGGAAAGCAATCCAGATCTTCAAATCTTGCGTTGGATGATAGATGTTTTTTTCTTGGCGATGCCTGATTGGGTGGAGCCCTCTGTAACACGTCCTGAGTGCGATATGGGCTTGAGTCGCTGTGAAAATGAGGGATATGCGCAAGTTGGCATGGGGCTTGTGGGTGGCGCTGCCAAGGAGGATGTTGCTAAGGAGGATGGCGATGCAGCCGCTGGAAGATCACTAGGCTAGAGCAGACGAAAAAACCCTAGAACCGAATTAGGGTTTCAAAGAAACCCTAGAATTCGCCCTGAACTTGAACAAATCACGGACATGATCTTCATAAAAATGATCTTCAAGAACGAACAGTAATTGAATCCAATCTCGAATAAGTCAAGAACATAAAACCCTCGAGAATCGAACCCGCTCTGATACCATGTTAGAAAATAAGAATGTGGAAGCATATATCAGAGAAAAATAATAAACATGACAGAACAACTAGATTTTATGTGGAACCCTACTCCCTAAGGAGCGGGATGAAACCACGGGTGAATGCCTCAAAGGGTTTATATGTCTATTGACTTTCTTATCTGATATATAGCCTTCCCAAACCCTCCAAGTCCCACCACTGGTAGATGTGGGACTAAACATTGGATGTGGTAAATGGATCCTGGAGTGATCCATTTACCCATCTATAAAATGAGTAACGCATAACACATATACTAAGTGTCGATGGCGCATATGAAGGTAAAACCGCTACATTTTAAGAAAATGTAATATCGAGACATGATAAGCCTAATGTCTTCCATGAACAACGAGATTCTTTAGATTGAAAGAACATAGCTATACCCTAAGTTTTGCATTAGTACGTTTAAGAAATGCATGTATATCTGACGCCCTAGCACAATTCCTTAACAAGCAACCATGGTGTACATGTGTAATCAAATGAATACAAGTACACCTTAGTACAATTTCGCAGTATTATGCAGGGAATTAGCATGAATCATTGGAAGCTAAAGAATACAAGTACTACTCTTGAATTTTAAGCTATTCAAAGACCAAATTGATTTCTGTACTATTAAACAACTAGATACAAAGACCAAATTGATTTGCGTACTATTAAACAACTAGATACATGTCGAGAAGCTACACCCTAATTAAAAACCAAATTGATTCATGCGCTTCCATATCCAAAACCTGCATTTAAGGAAAAATACCTTAATTCTTTAAGATGCATATATATATATATATATGAACTTCGAACGCATTGTCCCTCACAGTTTGTTACAAATGACTCAATCAAGAGAAATAGGACAAGTAGGGACAAGAAAGTGTATAGCTGACATGCACCCTATATTAGGACTAGAAGATACAATAGTAGTAATATCATATGAGTGTTGCAAAAGTCAGTATTCGGTATTCAGTTGTAGGGGTCACTGTCATGGTTTTAAAAAGCGTCGCCTCGAGGCGCAGAGGCGTACGCCTCGAGGCGAGGCGTGGCCAAAACGCCCCGAGGCGCACGCCTCAGGGGTATCCAAGGAGGCGTACGCCTCAGCCTCGCCTGAGGCGCTCGAGGCGTGAGGCGCTCGAGGCGAGGCTGAGGCGTAAGCCTCAAAATCGGCTTTTTTTTTTACTTTTTCCGGGTCACGTGCAAAGCACGTGACCTTTTTTTAATACAATCGAAGGGTCGGGGTTTGGGGAAGGTTCTGTTCGACAGAAACCCTCCCCCTCCCTTCCCCTGAGCCCCGCACCTCCCTGTCCCGGCCCCGCCTCGCCGCCAACCAGCCATCGTCGCCCTCCGGAGTCGCCGCCCAGGCCTCCTCTCCATCGCCGACCCTCTCGCTGTCCAGCCGGAGTAGGTATGCGCCGCCCAGGCCTCCTCTCCATCTCTGAGTTTGTTTTTTTTTTAATTTTTTTTTCATTTTTTTTTGTGTTTTTCAATTGTTGGGTTACATTCTTACATATGCTATGACTTATTAGTAGAGAGTTCTATTTTTTTGCAACATTATGTTCTTTCTCTTTGACATAACACCTAGGGATAGGATGTCATGTATGTGCAACTATGATGTATGTGCAATTGTGCATTTTTTTTCTAGGCTATTTTTTTGCAACTATGATGAATGATTACATGTATGATGTATGTGCATCTTGTAGTTAGTATATATCAATATGTGTATGTTATTGTATAACTTGTAGATATGGGAAGGAAAGGCCAAAGTGGGGGGCGATCGGATCCCGGATGGAGATACTGTCGAGAACTTGAAATGGACGAGCATCACAAAGGGAAAGGATATGTATATGTTGAATGCAATTTTTGTTCGATGAAGATCACCGGTGGGGTGAAGCGGCTAAAAGACCATCTTGCAAAGACACGCAAGAATGTGAGAGCTTGTCCAAGCGTTCCTATTGAAGTACAACAAGAAATGAAGATGTTCATGGACAGCAAGGGTAATGAAAAGAGAAGACGGTTTGAAGAAATGGAAGAAGTTTGTCGAGTTGGGATGCAAGGGCCATCTGGAGGTGACGAAAATGAACCGGCACAAAGAGCACCGACAGATTCTAGTGGTATCAAGCCAGCTCGAGGACCGATGGATTTTTTCATTGCACATGGAGGTAGGGGTGCAGGTAGTTCGGATCCTCCCGCTCAACAAGTAACTTTGAATGCAAGCTGGAAAAAAGATGAGAGAAGGAGGATTTGCAGGAGCATTGGGAGATTTTTCTTTGAGAATTCATTGGCATTCAACATAGCCAATAGTCCTTCTTATCTGGCGATGATGACTGATGTATGTGGATATGGAAGGGGTTTCAAGCCACCAACCATGCATGAACTCCGAACTTGGATTTTGAAAGAAGAGAAGCAGGCCATTACCACTCTTGTTGATGAGGCAAAGGCTTCTTGGATTGCCACGGGTTGCAGCATCATGTCGGACGGTTGGACCGACACGAAAGGACGCACTTTGATTAATTTTTTGGTGAATAATCCCAAAGGCACTTACTTCTTGAAGTCAATTGATGCATCCGATCAAGTTAAAGATGCTAGGATGCTTTTTAAAGTGCTGGATGAAGTTGTTGAGGAGGTTGGAGAGACGAATGTTGTCCAAGTCATAACGGACAATGCATCCGCTTACAAAGCTGCTGGACAAATGTTGATGGATAAAAGGAAGAATCTTTATTGGACACCTTGTGCAGCGCATTGTATAGATTTGATGTTGGAGGATATCCTCAAATTGCCACTTCATGCATCGGTGTTCAAAAAAGCCAAAAAAATTATCAATTTTGTGTATGCTCATGCTTGGGTTTTGGCAATGGTGAGAAAAATTGCAGGTTGTGATTTGGTGAAACCTGCCGTTACAAGATTTGCCACTGCATTTCTTACGTTGCAAAGCTTGATTAGAGCCAAGGATTCACTTGAATCCTTCTTCACTTCCAGAGCATGGAAGAACAGTTCTTATGTGAATCGCCCATTGGGCCAAAGTGTGGTGAACATTGTTGTGAAGAGCAAGTCTTTTTGGCCTGGTGTTGCATATGTTCTCAACACCACGAAGCCTTTGGTCACCGTTTTGAGGTTGGTGGATTCTGAAAAATTTCCACCGATGGGATTTATTTATGAAGCCATGGACAGGGCCAAGGAGGAGATTGCTAGAAATCTTGAAAATGACGAGACCAAATATAAAGTTATTTGGGATATTGTGGATAGCCGTTGGGATCGTCAACTTCACAGGCCTTTACATGCTGCTGCTTATTTCCTCAATCCCCACTTTCATTATGAACCGACATTCTCCAACCACTTAGAGGTGAAAATGGGATTGTTTTCATGCATGGAAAGATTGATCATTGATCCAGATGCGAGGATGAAAGCAGATTCACAACTTGATTCCTTCATGCATGCAAGAGGTTTTTTTGGATGGGCAAATGCAGTTAATTCAAGGAAAACAAGAAGTCCTGGTGAGTATTGTAAATAAATTTTAAGAGTTTTCCATATACTACATAATTACTAAAATGTGTGGTTGACCTTTACCAGCGGATTGGTGGACGTTGTTTGGTGATGAAACACCTGAATTGGCAGCATTTGCTATTAGGGTGTTGAGCTTGACTTGTAGTGCTTCTGGGTGTGAGCGTAATTGGAGCTCTTTTAATCAAGTAAGTGGTTAGTTAAAGCATTATTTAATTTTATGATAGTGTTTTTGTTTCATGTTAATCACTTAATCCGTACGTATGTCTATATAGGTCCACACTAAGAGAAGAAATCGTTTGTCACAAGCGAAGCTCAATGATCTGGTTTATATCATGTTCAATTTGAAATTGAAACATAGAGAATTGAGGAAGAAAACAATTGAAGATCCATTATGTTTGGAAGACATTGACTCTGGTGATGAATGGATTTCAGAAGCACACGATGTCGAGGCGTATCAGGACCTTGATGCGAACATACCCCTTGACGATGATCCTCTTGAGGAGGAAGGAGGTCAAAGAGGTGGAGGAGCTCAAGTCGCTCAGCCTAAAAAGAAGGGGAAGAGAAATGACAAAGGTGCAATACAATATTATAAATTAAAAGAATGTTCGATACTTTTTTGTGAATTGTGTTTCAAATGGTTGACTATGCAATATGCATATTACTTTCTTGATTAGGTAAAGGAAAAGCTCCAATTAATGTTGACGAGGAGGAGTACTCCAATTCTGAGGATGGAAGCGAGGATGAAGATGAAGATGATGTGAACTTGAATTTTATGGATGACTCCGATGATGATCCAATGAGTAGCAGTGACGATGACGATGGCGGCGACAACACTGCTGAGGGGCGGGATGATTGAAGTTGATTCGTTGAATCAATTTTGATGATTTGTGATTTTGATGTATCACACAATAGTGATGGAACATATGTTGCATTAATTCCATGCTTGTGTGAAACTTTATTTCCTACTTTGTGTTTTCTTTTCTACTTTCACAATCGTATTTGAACTTTGGACAATCATAGTTGTAGTTTGTAGTTTGTATTGAACTTTAGGACAATATATTGCAATTGTTAGTGTTGTTAGTATTTATTCCAATTTATTTTGCTTTAATTTTAATTTTTCTTTCCAAAAAATTGAGGCTTACGCCTCGACCGCCTCGAGGCTTACGCCTCGCCTCACATTTTGGGAAAACGCCTCGGACCGCCTCACGCTTTTTTAAACCTTGGTCACTGTATGAAGAATATTCGGAATTCAGAAGAATAATCAGAATTATTCATTTATGCATTATTTTAATAATTTTAAATATAGAAATTATGTTTTTCTCAAAAATATATATAAATCGTATTTAATATATATTTTTACATATTTATACATATATAGTCATCAATAAAAAAAGAGTTAAAGGTAAGATACCAATTAACAAGTTATATGTATAAGCTTTAATATTTGTGGTGATACAAGGATAAATGGGACCCTTTAAAAATGAAAAATTAAAAATATTAAAAAAATCAGATGTCGGCCGTTGCAATACCCGAACATTCTGGTTGAATAAGCAGGTTAGACCGAATATCGAATGAATAGCAATCTTCTATTTATCCAACCCACAGAATAAAAATATTCGATCGAGTATTAGGTCCATTTGGTCGAACATTGCTACAGTGAGTAATATCAAGCCCTAATATTCAACATGAATGAAGATTATAACATCAAGGAATGTGCATCAAAATCCGTAATGCTCCAACATCCAATGCACATGATGTACTATAACTGGTTGAATGGATTGAAGGAATGTGTTAGAAGTATTTTAGAGAGATTTTAAAAATGGAGTTACCTGACCCATTACGATATATTCCATTTATAGAAGTTTAAGGTGAATTTTTTTTCTGAAAGGTTATAGATTGGACAAAGAATGGAAATCTATCTAAAATTCAATAGAATTGCCTCGGAAAAAATGCATAGGATCAACTGAGCTGGTAAATCCATATTTATAGAAGTTGTTTAGGGTGGAAATTGGCACAAATTGTCCATGTGCATTTGTTCGTGGTGCCATAATCACAAATCACTTGTATCCTTTCCTCGAATTGCCTTACACGCAATCAACCACCATCTACGCCATATACCGAATATATATGCCCATCACCACCATCCCCAATCCCATCGTCACAATCTCCATCATCACTCTTTAGTTTTATTTTTAATTTTGCCAATAACTGCTGGAAACTACATCATTAGCAACATCAGCACCATCACCAATTTCTAACCCTTCGAGAGGGTCCATCATCTGACACAATCTTGCCATATAATTGTTAACATATGCACCCAGTTGTTGGCTTATACTTTGATTTGGTCATTCTCATGCCTCATCAATTACTAAGCACTAGTAGAATCCATCTACTTTCAAAAGACATCTTCCTCCATGATGTCATCATGCATTTCAAAAATATGTGTATGGTTAAGGGAGTCGGTGCAGTCTTCTTTGTCATGCCTCTTTGTTACATGTTTCATCTTGAACCTCAAGGTGTGATGCACATAGACAAGATCGTGGAGCTTCTCTTCTCCCAACATGTTCCTTCTTTTAGAATGGATGAGGTTGAATGTGCTCCAATTCCTCACATCCCAAAGCAAAGATGAAGACTTATTTGTGAAGAAAGCATACATGATGTTGCTCAATAATCAAGAGCCACTTTCTGAGCAGGTAAATAGATACTAGAGAATGACGGGATTTGAAGATTCCAGCACGTATGAAGGTGTTATGTAGGCTTTTGCAGCATGGTAGAATGTTGATCCCTTGTGTCATAACCATATCCTGTTGATTCCGTGTAAACTCCAAGCCAAGGAAGTAACGTAGTGTACCAAGGTCCTTGGTCACAAACTGTTGTCCAAGGAAGTCCCTAGCTGCATGAATGCCATGTTCATCACTACTATTGACGATGATGTCATCAACATAAACCAGAACAACAACTATACCTCTCTGAGTTCTCTTAACAAAAAGAGAATGATCTATAGTAGATAGGAGACGAATCTCTTCTGTTCAATCAACTCCGAGAGCTTCTGAAACCAAGCCCTTGGACTTTGCATAAGACTATATATGGCCTTATGAAGACGACACACCATACTGGACTCCCCTCAGCATCAAACCCGGGTGGTTATTGCATGTAAACTTCCTCCTGCAGGTCACCATTCAAGAACACGTTCTTTCCATCTAATTGGAAAAGTGGCCAGTCACATACCACAACAACGACAACAAGAATTCATTGTGTAGAGTGACACACAACTGGAGAAAAAGGGTCCTCGTAATCCACCCCATAGGTTTGGGTGAACCCTGGAGCAACCAACATGGCCTTATACCTATCCACAGTGCCATCTGGTCGGTGTTTCACAGTAAACACCCACTTGCTGCCAACCACAGACGCACCTGGTGGAGCCCGTACAACGCTCCATGTGCCACGAATAATAAAGCTACCATCTCCTCCTTAATAGCAAGACGCCAATGGCTACTCTTCAATGCCTCCTGATAGGTCCATGGTATTTCCACAGAAGACAACCTCACAACAAACTTCTGAAAATCCATGGAAAGACGATCCAAGGAAACATGTGATGCAAGAGGATGCATAGTGCAAGCTCGTTTCTGTTTCCGTAGAGCAATAGGTTTGTCCAGAACCGCATCACTTATAGAAGGTAAAGTATCTGCAACATCTTGTACCTTAGTCTGTACAAGCAAACCATTAGTGCCAATAGAAGAACTCAAATGATCAGTACATACCTTGGGCGTGCTGGATGATGGAGGAGGCACATGAGCATGGAACTGTCGGTGGTAAACCTACGGAAAGAAAGTAGGAGTTGATGGGGGTGGCGGTAGAGGAGGTGATGGTGATGTATTGGGGATCAGAGGAAGAGGCATATAGATCTCTTCTCCATCCTCTGATGGAGTAAACATGTCACATGTGGGAGAGAAATACATAATGGACTCAAAAATGGT
Source organism: Ottelia alismoides (assembly GCA_037367405.1). Classification (NCBI taxonomy): domain Eukaryota; kingdom Viridiplantae; phylum Streptophyta; class Magnoliopsida; order Alismatales; family Hydrocharitaceae; genus Ottelia; species Ottelia alismoides. The sequence goes on along the minus strand of JAZKJV010007582.1, from coordinate 631,220 downwards.
GACATCAGCACTGACATAGTACCTTCGTCGAACATGGTCAAAATAACGATATCCCTTTGGGGTTTCAGAATGCCCAACAGATACACATTTAACAGCTCCATGAGAGAGCTTGTCAAGATCAGGAGACATTTGATGAACAAAAGCAATGCAACCAAAAATACGAGGCGTAAGCGAGAAAAGATCCATCTCGAGAAATGCAATCAAGAACGGGTTCTTCTCCCCCAACACCGAAGATGGCATACGATTAATCAGATAACAAGCAGTTAGAACGACATCTCCTCGTAGTATGAATTGGGAGCACGACTCTGAATCAAAAGGGTTCTGATAACGTCCAAGATATGGTGATGTTTTCGTCCAGCCACACCATTCTATTGGGAAGTATAATCATACGATGTCTGATGCACAATACTATGAGAAATAATGAATTGAGAAAGCTGAGTAGTGCAAAATTTCAGGGCATTATCTGAACATGTAAACTTGACTTTTGCTGAGAAAATGTTCATTATTTCATTAATAAAGGATTGAATAACAGGATCTGCATCAAACTTGTTCTTAAGAAGAAAGACCCAAGACAATCTCGAGAACTCGTCAACTGCAACAAGTTAAAACCTTTGTCCCTGATGATTGGGGACACGATTAGGACCCCAAATATCAAAATGAATTAACTCGAACAGACTATGACTACTTCGACCCTAACGACTCTGGAAAGTGGACCGATGATGCTTCCTAAGCTGGCAAGCCTCTCATTGGAAAGTAGAGCTAGTAGAAATCTGTGGAAGAGCATGACTCAAGTTTTGCAGAGGAAGATGACCAAATCAAAGATGCCACATATATGGAGAAACAGATCATGTGTGAAGAGAAGAGACACCAACATATTGAGTTTGCACAAATCTGTAGAGAGCCCCTCGGCCAGCTCCAATCACTCTGCCCGTGAGTATATCCTGAAACACAAAAGCAGATGGATCAAATATGGCCCGCTATTGTAAATCTTTGGTGATTTGACTAATTGATAGTAAATTTGTAGAAAAATCAAGAGCGTAAAAAACATTCTGAAGTCTCAGTTCAGGAGTCAATTGCACCTCCCCCTGACCAGTAATGGGAGAATGTGTCCCATCTGCTATCACAATAGACCGTCCAGGCTGAGTCGAACGAAAAACACTAAACTAGCCTCTGTCACCACAGAGATGATGGGATGCTCTGGAATCCATGATCCATTCTGACAAGTCTGCCCTGTAACAACTAGTAAAGGCATATGTTATACCTGACGTAGTTGCTGATGCTAAATCAGCTACCTCTCAGGATCCTGAAGGAGAGCTGGTAGATCCATAAGTACTAGGCATAATCTCCCTTAGCTGTGCCACAAGCTCATCAAATCTCTGGTCAGATACAGGTGATGAACTCCCAGCTTGTTGTGTCTGCTCTGCAACTCGAGCTGAAGCAGGAAACCCATGCTTAGAATAGCATGTTTCCTTAGAGTGCCCATGCCTGTGACAGTAAGTGCATGACTGACGGGGTCGACCACCCTCTCTGCCTCGGTTAGGGCCACCTCTACCACGGTATGGTGTAGGGCTCCCTCTACCACGTGATAGTCATAGCTGAAGATGTCTGGGACTGTAAAGTACTACCAGAGGATATAGACAATTTACTCAGAAGGATGGTGGAAAGTGGATCATTAGTTGACATGTGCCATGAAAATCATAAAACGATTGTGTTTGCGTTGAAAATAGTGGATGGTGATAAGAAATCGATCGTGTGCGTGATATATGAAATAATGCATTGCATGAGGAAGAAGGTGAAGAAATATATTGGCAAAGGATTCAATACATGGTTGGGCATCATTGATGAATCTCATTCCTTTCACTGGTATGTATATTTAATGTTTACTTATAGGGTTGAGTACTGAAAGGATGGATAATTTGATTGGATTTTTGAAATATAATCTTAATACAATGTGGATTTTGTAGAAGTTGTTCATTTTATGTTGGAGTTGCTTATAAAATGAAGAGGCACAAACATTGTGGTGAATAGGGCATGAAGTTAAAATCTTAAAATTGAAAACAATTCACACTTGTTATTCAATGAAATTTTTATATGCCATAGTTATGACTTGACTCAGTGCCTGGCAAGTTCATTTGAGTTTTATTAGGGACATTCGGTAGGTTCCCCGTGATCATTGGAGTGGGCAATACTCTTCATGGTAAGTTGTATATATGTATTTCTCAAGTAGTAAGATCTTTATTTAGTAAATTCATTTCTATCTTTTGAACTTTCCACTTCTAAATGATTGTTATTGTGCAAGTTAGAAGTTCCTAAGTGGCTGTGAAAATGTTGTCCCAAAATGCATGTAATTTGGGATGTGAGAGGAATTTCCTTTTCAATTCAAAAAAAAGGGGAAACACACATACGTGATGAACTTAGAAAGAGATTACAAAATCTATTACTCGAGGATAGTCCTAGCATGTGAGAGTAAATTCTCAACATAAAAACTCTTGGAGCAAAAGACAACATCATTCTGTGCAAAACCACGAGGCCCAAATTTGTGTAATCTGTCTAACTCTCTTTGTGGGCGGATGTAGGCGACAATTAAAAAGAGATTCCCACATTGGTATAGCTATAGTCCAACCACAAGATCTCTGATACGACCAATCCTTTCTCACCTACTCGTAGCCAATGAATAAGTGGTTCGGTCTCAACCTCCGATGTACACATGACATAGGTGTTGTTCTCGTAGTGAAAAATGTGTGACCGTCTAACTTTCCCAACTCGCTTGAGAAGAACCCGAATCCTTTCCATTTGCATCATGGTATCACCTCCATCCTACTACTGGTTTTTTCCTAATCCCATTTCCTCTTCATTCATCAATTACGTTATTCCTATTCTCCCCATTCTCACCACTCCACGTTTCATCCTCTGATTTTATACAAATCCATTTCCTATATCTACCACCATTTCCTCCTCATGCACGCATACCATATGTTACTAACTGAATGATGACTTGAAGCAGCTTCAGGCATCAATTTGAAAAGAAGGGTTGTACTGTCTAAACGGAGGAATGAAATTCTTAGTAAATCTCTGTACACTGGAGTTGTTCTAAACTGACACCTTGGAGGAGAAATAGGTAGTTATTAGTTTATATAAGTCTGGCATCGTGTAACTTCAGATTTAAAGAATCATCTTTTGCATAAGATTTATTTATTCTCGTGTTCGCTGGTCTGAGGTCCAATTCAAGACAAATCGAGACAACTATTAAATTTGCATGTCTCACCCCAGACGATGCGTCGAGGATTCGAGGCCCACAGTCCTGGCCCGCATCAGCAAACTTATTTGCATCACCCGTTGGATCACCTTCATCATCATAAACTGAAATATTAATGTCATCATCGCTGGCAGTAAAGTTCTTTGGTCCAAAAATATCTATGCCACGTTGGGGTCAGATATGGGGGGAGAGAAGTTGTGGCGATAAGATCGTGGGGGTGAATCTCGTGGTAAGGACAAGTGACGAGGAGTCAGATGAGGTGAAACCCCACACCCTTCACAATCTTCGAGAAGGCGTTGCTCTAGAATGTGGCATCGTGATAAGCAACGATGTCGTCAAACACGAGCCTACCATGCACGTCTTCTGGAGGAGGAGATCCCAACAGACGAAGATGCGGAGGAGATAAACATGGCACTCTTCATGATCTCCGAGAAGGCAGCCGACGATGATGCTGCCAAACACGAGGCCGACACATTCGTCTTCTACAGGAGACCCTTGCGGCCGAAGAGGCGGAGGAGTTGTTGTTGACGGTAAAGTGGGAGATATGTCGATCGTAGACGTCGAATAGGACGGAGGTGGAGTTGGCACGGCTGTGGGCGGCATCGAGTTGGGATGGGGGCGAAGGCGAGGGCTATCCGGACAATCTTGGGTGATGGGTAATTCCTTGATTTCTGTGAGGGCGGAACCAGAATGATACTTGGAGACGGAAGGGTTAAAACGGAATTTTCTGCAGAAAAATTAATGCCGTCGCGTGACTTGACAGGCTTTAAGGTATGTATAGATTGCATTAATTACATAAAAATGTGAATATAAAAGCAAAAATAAGTCAAAAATCAAAAAGTGCGCAAATACAAAGAAAGCGTACAAAAAGTAATATGAGTAGTGATTAATGAGAAATGAAATTATAAATGCATCATACAAGAGCATGTGCAATAAGAATTGCGCAAGCATGGTAGGATACCATCACATTCCATTTCTATAGGTTTCTCAATCTTAAATAAGTGAGATGCCTTACGGATACATTTATGTCCAGAGATCATGAAAACTAATAGTGCAAGTTCAATGACATAAATGTGTACTAGACCCTAAAGTATTGGTAAATACCCCCCCCCCTCCAATATTACTGTCCTCCGGATTAAAATATTATTTAGTCAGGCACAACAAGGGAAAAGACGCAACGCATGCTGTAACCAGTAAAATAAACCAAACTTTTATAAATTTATTTTTATTACCTAGCATTGAAGAAAGGTTTCTGAATGTGTTTCTCCAAAAGTTTCCGTGCATGCTCCCGGACCTTGAAACCAGCAAGTATGAGAAATTCACGAAATTGAAATTGCTGTTTGGCAATAGGGAAAACCCCTTGTTAGTCATACCTTATTTTCCATGGAGCAAAGAGCGAACTTCCACCCATAATTTCTATTAATATTACAGAGAAGTGCGTCAATCCACTCACTTTTCCCTGAATTAGGGACTCCAGTCACAACAGTAAGCTCCCCAGGTACAATCTGCTTGAGTGGAAAATGTAGACCAAGATTCATGATGAATAGAGAGAAATGATGCACAGAATAACACAGGACTGCGGTGCCAAGTGAAACAAAAATTGCCAACTAAATCAATCTACAGAAACAAATCAGCCTAGGGCTTTTCTTTTATATTCAAGCCCGTGGAAGAAAGTATTGAACCAAAAGTATAGTGGTTGAGCAGTGTGTCTTCCATCCAAAATACTACGGTTCAAACCTCACTAATTAACATTACTAAGAAAATTAGGACAAATACTCAAAAGTATTAAATATCATAAAATTGGTAAAATTGTGAGCACACATTAGAAGTCAGAGCTAAATGGTTTGCAAAAGCAATGCAATAAAGAAGCAGCATGCAGAATATAGTATGTGCATCTGGTGCTTTGAGTCGTGATAATATGATAGGTAAAAATTGAGTTCTGGACAATTACACGACCATCATATTCGAAGTCAATGGTTTTTCACGAGAAAGAGGAGATTTTTTTCGAGGCCAAGGAATAGAAGATGATTTAGTGATAGGACGGGGAAGATGCTGTCGAGGATATTGACTTTCATGAGGGAGAAAAGATGAAACAGGTGGATGTACACCACATTCCTCAGGTTACATATTGCCCACAAATCTGCCAACGGCATACCCCAACCATGGCATCTTCCATAAGCCCCCCCCCCCCACCCACAAAGCTCTTCCCGACCAGAATCACATCCAAAAGGATTACAGTCCGCTCACATTGACACGTAATCATCATCCCCCCACATTAATGTTGCATTCAAGCAAGGAATAAGCATGTGGTCCATGTACTCCTCCCCGCTGCCACAGGTTGGACATGTTTTGTCCAAATCAACATCTCATCTACTCTAAAATATCATTATGGCCAACATCGTGCATTTCACAAGCCATAAATGCAGCCTCAACTTCGGTGGTGACTGGGCATTATAACGACAGAGATTGCAAATGACACCAAGCGGGATAGAGTATGGCGATCGAGCATTATAATGACAGAGATTGCAAATGACACCCATTATCAGCCATCTGCAAAGACGATGTGGGATATGTGTCCGACAATATTTTTTAAAAAAGTAAAAGGGTTGATATCCCATTTTGGGACCCACCGCAGAAGTAGTACATATAAACTACAAAATTGCAAGAAATTATACGGTATCCCATTGTGGGATGTGTCCGACAGACAACATATTCCCAAGAAAAAAAAGGAAATGAAGATTCTTCATCTTCAGCATAACATATACATGACCAAGCATGATGGTTGCTCCCTCCACTCATTCTACTCCAGTCCGAGGACCATGTTCGAAAAACGCAACAATACCATAACTCCAAGTACCAATATTGAGCAGTAACTGGCATAAAGGAACATCATGAAGGTCGGTGTTTCCTTGTTGACCTTGATCCAGTTTATGATGCAGCTCATAATCAGCTTCATTCTAGCGACGTTATCCCTCCTATGGAAGACATTTAGGGTACATTTGGTTACCAGGTTACCATGGGGTAACCCGATTTACCTCCCCCCCCTCCATTCCATGGTTGGAATTCCATCACAAATCAATGTGACATCAATCACATTCCTTATTCCAATCCTCTCATCTCTAATAACCATCCAAACATCTACTATTCACCAGAGGTTACCCCAACCCACCCCATCCCAGTAATCAAACAAACCCTTACAGCCATCTGAGCAGATTTTCGATGCCATCTACACATGCATCTCATAGCTAATATGGCATGACTTGTTCATGGGGTAGAAGAGGGTTTGCTCAATTCAGAGGACGTAGAGACTATGGTCGGGGAGGTGATCGCCTTCAGCAACAATGTACTTACTACAATCGTCTAGAGCATACCGAGGACACATGCAATCAAAAGCATAGTCACTGATGCAAATTGAAATTTGCAACGGTGAAAAATATTTTTTTATAGTGAAAAATATTTGGTGGAAGAAACCGGAGAGGAAAGGAGAGAAGGCTCGACGGATGCGAGGGATTAAGGAAAAGAAGCACGAAGATCGCATGGAGGGAGAAGAGAGAAAAGAGGAAAGATATGAGATAAATTTCAAATTTTATTAGTTAATTCTAAATTCACTTAAACACTAGACTACCATCCCCTTTATATAGGAGGGGAGGGATTACAAAAATAGAAAGCGAATAAACTTTCAAATCCGAATTTATCTTAATTGACTCTAAATAGACTCCAAATACCTCAAACTGACTAACTACTTCCTATAATTGACTAGCTAATTTAATTTGAGATCACATACAATCACTTTATTTAAAAAAATGCGACGAGCTCAATAAAATAAACTCGATCCTAATTTAATTAATAGATGAAAAATAGAGTCTTATTTATTTATTTCACATTGCATCAGCCACCTTGTCTCCACCCATGTTGTTAAGGATCAAAAGTCAACTACAAGTCTACAACACCATCTAACAAGAAGTACAAGGATCTTCTCGTCTCTCGTTTGCGGGAGATCATAGGACCTTCTACTAAGTTCAATCTTACTTATGCATTGTCTCATACAGCAACCTCTACTGACACCCCAAGTATCAATCCACTCATACCACTTGTCACGATATTGACTTTAAAAAATGATGATCGATTGCAGAACACCTCATCATCTTTGGGGCAACAAAGAAAATTTCACCTCATACAGCCTAATTCATCCTCGTCGCTATGTCATAATTACATATAGGAGATGTTGAAGCATGTAATAGAGGGGTAATTGGATCCCTTTACCACTGTTAGAGTATTTGGATGTGCACCTCTTATGTTAGAGATGGGTAAATGCATACCTCTAGGATCCATTTACCCCATCCATATGTTTTGTCCAACATCTACCAGTGGTGGGACTTGGAGGCTCTGTGGAGGCTATATAAGGATCCCCAGACCTCTTGTATCCATAGAGAATGTTGAATGAAACATATGGCCCTTTGAGGCTTTCTCCCGTGGTTTCATCCCGCTCCTTAGGGAGTGGGCTTCCATGTTAAAAATCTTGGCTTCATGTTTATCTTTCTCTATTTATGCTATGTTTATCATTCTGCTTCCACATTTCTATTTTCTAACAAGGTATCAGAGCAGGTTCATTTCTCGAGGATTTTATGTTCATCACTTATTCGAGATTCGATTGCTTCTTGAAGAAGATTATTATTTGATTCAAGTGTTGTCCAAGTTCTAGGGTTTCTATTGAAACCTAAATTTTGTCTGTCAATTATCATCAGCAAATTCCCACGCGTATATCTCTGAGTGGTGGAGATAAACATCTCAGTAGAAGCCGTCATCGACCCCTTCTCCAAGGCACTAGCAGTCCAGGCAGCGCTACTTCCAGGCACAACCGCTCCTATCTTCTGGCAGTAACATCTAGTGCCATCTCCATCTCTGGGTTACCCAACTCGGAACCCTAGAGTGAAGGTTGTGGCCACATCAGTGTGCAGCCGACAATGGCAACCACCTCAGAAGTTCTGAAGCATCACCAAGCATCGCGCACCCCCATCGAGGTGGTGTGATCCATGAGACACAACCTTGCACAGATCCAAGTGGCGGGCCCTTGCCCCCACATCTCCGATCGGCGATCTCTCCCCAAGAAGAATCCATTCGGCAGTGGCGATGGCAGATCCCTAGCCGCTCCCAGCAGCACCATTGGCGATGCCTCTCCAGGCAAAGATCCTCCTCCGCATGGAGCGGCACCGCTCCGTCTCTCTCGTGCACTACCAGACGGTGTCACCTCCTCCCTGGTAGGTGCTCGTTCTCCAGGACGCCCCCTTCCTTCGGCCACATCTTTTCAGGCGGCACCATCGCCCACTCGAGCGTCGCTTTCTCCATCACAGCAAGCTCCAAGCTCAGTCATCTGATCTCCCTCGCCTTCTCTCCAGCCGCAAGAAGCAGCGAAGCATACAGGCAGTGGCGGAGCTTTTCCTAGATCCATATGGAACGACTCTTGTGTGAGTAAGGGTTCCCTATCGGGGAACCCTAAAGGGTTAGCCAAGTGGGTCGTTTTCTTTTAAAAAAAGTGAATGAGAGAAAACAAAGGATAGGTCTAATTTTCTACAAAAAAAAACTGCAGCATTAAAATTAAAAAAAAACTAGTTTTGTGGGCCTTAGTAGGGTCGTGTGGCGAGAAAAGAAAGAAAAAGTCTGAAAAGACGTGTACAATAATAATGAAAATCGTACACAAAATATTTGCAAAAACAAAGGAAGCCGTGAAGAAGGAAAAAAGGAGAGATGAAACGGCTTTAAAAAATAAATTAAAAAATGATGATGATTTGAGAAGCCGAAAAATTTGTGATCGGCTAATTGGTTTTATTCGTCCCCATCATGTCTTCTCCCATCTTGGTCGATGTCTTCATTCCGACCAGTATGGGAGTAAGAGGGAGTATAGTGTAGAGTTCTTCGGCATCATACGGCATCACCACTCTCAGTTCAGATCCAGACGACTATCGAGACTTCAGATATTTCAATCTCCAGATGCCAGTGTAGATTCTAGTTCAGATGCCTTCAGTTGTTCATACTCTATAAATTACAGCTGTTCAGACTGGATGATCAGATTCCAAATCTTTAGTTCAGACACGAATATGGATGCGGTCTTTTCAAATGTGCACATGTATGCCATCATTTGTCATGGTCCCCATCATTCTTGTTATTTCAGCTAGAGTTTTCATGTGAGCCATATGGACTCCATAGTAGAGGATCACTCCCTATGCGATGTGGGCAAGGGTTTTCATGGGTATCATAGGAACTCCAGTGTAGAGTACCATTCTTTGTGCCAGATGGGAGAGACTCAGTTCTTCGACGAGGAGACTTCTTCAGACTCCATACTCTAGCGATCGTGGACTCCAACGAGAATTGCACTCCACAACCTTTCAATACGACCCTTTTTAGAGATGGCGTAGTTGTCCACATGTTGTAGCGGGCCAGAGTACTCCGACGAGGAGACTCATTTCCAGTTGCACTGACTCCGACAAGCGCAGTACATAGCACATGCTCTCCGACGAGAAGATTCAGTTGACTCACACTCCAGCTTGTTCGTCCTCCTCACCTGTACGGCATGAGAAGCAACATCCTCGACAACAGCCAATAGTTGGGCGCGTTGAGTTGATATTGTCTGTAGTGTCAAGTATTGCGAGTTGAGTTTCCTTCTGTTTGTCCAAGCTTGAGGGGGAGTGTTAGAGTATTTGGTTGTGTACCTCTTATGTTGTGGATGGGTAAAAGGATACCTCCAAGATCCATATACCCCATCCACGTGTTTTGTCCAACATCTACCAATGGTGGGACTTGGAGGCTCCATGGAGGCTATATAAGGAGCCCCAGACGTCCTATATCCACTGAGAAAGTTGAATGAATCATAAGGACCTTTGAGGCCTTCTCCCGTGGTTTCAGCCTGCTCCTTAGGGAATATGGTTCCATGTTAAAAATCTTGTCTTCATGTTATCTTTCTCTATTTATGCTCTATTTATCATCCTGCTTCCGCATTCCTATTTTCTAACAACCATCTACTCATGTTTAGTCCCACATCTACTATCTGTGGGACTTCGGTCTGTCTGTGGGGCTATATAAGAAGTACGCACCCCATGTATTACTTGAGAGAGAAACTCCAATAGAAGATCTGATCCTTTGATGCCTTCTCCCAAGGTTTCATCTCGCTCCTTCGGGAGTAGGGTTCCACATAAAATCTTCGTGTTTATTGCTCTTGATATGTTTATCGCTTTCGTTTGTTTATTTTCAACATGGTATCAGAGCAGTTCGACTCTACGGATCGATTTTTTAAAAGTTTTGATTCTGATTATGTTATCAAAGATTATTTCTCATGATGGAGATTATGATCTTGTTCTGCTTGTGATCGTCCAAGGAAACTTGGGTTCTAAACCAAAACCCTAATCTCAAGGTCAAATTGCAGCGCAATGTTCTCCAAGCCTATGCTCTATCTAGGGTTTCTCCAACCCCCAGCATGTTGATACTACATATTCAAGGGTGATTGATGCTCCAAGTTCAGGCATGACCAAGAGCATATGTACTACTCAACAACCGCAGAAACATCTTGCTAGGCATCCATGTACCTCCTCCTTGAACAAAACCTCCAAGCAAGAGGGCAGTCATCGAGAGGAATCATCTCCAAATCTGTGATCATGGCATGACGACGTCAAACAACAACCACTGCAATGGGAGACATGCGGTCATCAAAAAACAAAAGGGGGTATGAACCACTGCTGTAAAAGTCAGCCGACTAGGCCGATTAATCATCCCGACTAGTCGAGTCGAGGGAGAAACCAACTTGACCAGGCCTAGTCGACCAATAGTCGGACAACTCGATTAATTAGGTCGATTGTTGACTTTTACTTAGAGATTTTTATTATTTTCTTTTAGTTTTTCGATTTTTTTAAAAGCAAACTTATTCTAATATGTTAAATGTTATATTTAAAGACAACTACTTTTATTTCAATATGATAGTATAGAAAATGTATAAATTAATGTAAATATATAAGAATATGTGTATAAAAATTGATTTATATATTTAAACTAATTATAAAAATCAAAATCGACTTATGGTCGACTAAATCCGCTTAGTCGTCCGACTGTCAATAATCCTTAGTGACCCCGCCGACAGAGTACCGACTACTGCTTTCTGCAACCTTGGTCTGAACCACAAAGTTCCCCTCCTTCCATCGCATATTCATCTCCATGCAGAGGATGCAAACCTCGCAAGCTTCCAAGAGAACCTCCTAGTGACACACCCACCTCCATGTGTGACTCAAGAAGCTACGGGAGGGCCTCAAAGAACCCTTGTGATCAATCCTTGAAGACAAAGAAGAAGAAACGTGAGGGCGATCAAGCCCGCCTCGCCTTCCTTTGGCGACAATGGTTTCATCAACGACGGCGACATCGATCTCCGGAGAAGAAGCGCCATCGGCGACGATGGCTTGAACACCTCCGTCGAACAGTAGTGGCTGGACAGCATCAGCAGCAACGGACACCTCTGCATCAGCAGCAGCGACAGGAGTAGCATAAGAAGCTGATAGCAGCAGAGGCGATAAGTTCTTCAAACCCTAAACCTTTTTTTGTTGGGTTCTCTCATATGTCAGCCAGCAAAAGAGGAGGCCCAATAACTTCTCCTTAGATGGGCTTCTAGATTTTTTTTCATGATAAGGCCCAATGGGTCACTGTAACCTGTTGCTGTAATATTTTAAAAAGAGGGGGCGGAGCAAACAGGAAGAAAGTGAGCCCAAAGGTGGGTTGCGGCTGAAAAAATAAGGGATAGACAGGAAAATAAGATAACGTCTTCCTAAAAAAGGAGTGTTGCAATCCAAAAGGCATTCACTTCTGCAACCAAAAATTAAAAAAATGGAACGAATGGTTGCTGAATTTTATAAAAAGTAGCAGGCAGTAGAAGAAAAACTTAGAAATGAAGAAGATGTTTTGGCTAACTTGAAGTGATTAGAAAAAAGCGGAGCAAGCATTTGATACGAATCCGAAATCGATATTTAAACCCTTGGTTTCAGGTGCTCATGGAGAGCACCTGCTGCAAAATCTCACATCAAAGCGGAGCAAGCATTTGAAGCTTCAAAATCCAATGATGAGAAATGAACTATTAAAGGAAATTCATGAAGTTACAAGGACATGTATATAAAGAACTTTCAATGGACAAACAAAGGGGAAATTGGTAGGAGTGATAAATATGTCAGCTGCAGGTTAAGTGCCACCTTCCTTCAGCCTTCCCGTATCCATGCTCAAAGCAAGGACCATGAGAAAGTCGCATGGTTGCTCGTCATATAGAAATACTGAGGGAAAATGAACAGCCTTCTAAAGACAATTGACGGCCAGAGAAAAGAAATCAGCATATTGAATGGATGTAAAATCACCAGATATAACTTCAAATCAGCAGATTCATTTAAGATAAATTCACCATGAAGATAACAATTGTGCGATGACTCACTTTATAATAGTCGTCCACAGATTTCCATCCAGTAGAGAGGCCAAGTTCATACCCATAATTGCGAAAAAAGTAAGCATCAATTTCACCAAAAAAATCACCAAATTTGAAGAGACCGCGGATAGGATAAAGTTCTGCATTCTCAATCACTTCTCGCAAAGCTTCCGGTCCTAGATACATGAGCACCTGGCAATTAAATCAATCATACAAACAACAAGTGAAACAATGATACAGAATAGTCTTGAAAAGGAAAAAAACTCAGAAGGATGTTTACATGCATGAGGTCATAATTTAAGCCACCAATAGTTATGGACATGTAATCAGCCATTCAAAGAATTAAATTGCAAGAAGACATGCTGAAAAAAGGATAGACCTAAGAAAGTGCAGATCAAATACATTTCAGCTTATTACTAATTCTTTTATGTGTTAGCCGCACAAATAACTAGTAAAATGTGAATATTAAAATCCAAGATAAATTTTACCAAAGAAAAAAACAGAACAACAAAAAACTTCCTTGAAAAAAAGAACTTGTTCATGAATTTTGAGTAAAACAAAGTTTCCTGGAGGAAAGGTTGCAAAGCTTATTACAAAAACTGAGAGCACCTGCAGTTGGCAGTAGGAAAGGAGTCCTAAGAACCAATGATAGAGAGCACAAGGAAATGTCAACACAGCTATGCCAAGAATTATATTTTTCCATGTCACTGACATATAAGTATGGTGCGAATATCATGTAAAATATAACTTCTGAACAAGAGAGGAACTAAGTAAGCAACACAAAATGTTCAGAAATCAGAGTCTGGCTTTCAGTTCAAGAATACAGCAGCAACAAGATTAGGCACAATTAAAGGAACCAAATATATCAAGAATGATCTCAGCTTCTTTGTCACCACTCTTTTAGAGCGTGTGGAAAAGGAGGCTCCTTTACAGGCTAATAAAAAAATAAGACGTAGTCAGGATGCACCTCATTATTCAAATGCAAGAACAACATTAGTTCTTTTGAATTTGCAATTATTTACATATTGAATATTAAAGTAATCAACAACCTTAATGAGGTCCTGCATTACCCCTGTTTGGGTTCCTCGGAACCACGAAAAAACAAATTAGCAATGCCACACCTCAAATATCCTTGACTCATAATACATGAAACGATTTATCTAGACTTTTAGATTATCATATTGCAAGTAAAGAACCGAAACAAAGTTGGGTTCCAAGAATGACAAAACTCTCTTCACGATCGAATTATTCTCCTTCCGTAGATGTAGTTGTCAAATGGAGATATAGAAGCTTAACTTTGTGAATTCTTTTTAAGTCAAAAAAGGGTGACCCCAGTAATATCAATTTAAAACTAAGAAAATACTTACAGAAGCCAAGCCTCGAGGAGAGTCTTTTTTTTAAAAGCGAAAAGGGCATCCACCGTATAGATGGGTGCCCAAGATTCGAGGAGAGTCTTGGCTAAATGAATCACATTTTCTACATATAAACGCTCAGGTCGAGACACCACTCTGTTCCTAGTAAGCAATAATGCTCAAATAGTAGCAATCGGCAACAGCTTCACTGTATTCAGGCAGAAACGAGAATTGAATACTCTCAGAAGTGCTCCTTCCTAGCATCGTCCACCTAAAAAAGGTCCAATTCAGCCCAAACAGCCCAAGCCCACTCACATCAGTGAATAAGTGTTCACCATTGCCACATAGACCCACAAAGGACACAAGTTATCGCCACCAGAAAAAAAATATATATTCCCTCTCTCTTTCATCATCAATCGTCTATGCCTTAAGAACCATAAAAAATCATGATTTGTTGTGAAATGTGCATGTCTCAAATAGATCGGCAATCATGAATCAGCCTGCCAGAAATTGGACCCACTAGCTCCATAACAACTCCAGGATTTATTGGAAGTGTTGCTCTGAGGAGTCCGTACGAAACATGAAGGGCCTCCGCAATAGTCAGCGAACAGTCCCATGCCAAAGCATATGGACGAGGGTAGCACCTCAACAAAGGTTTCTCCACCAGTCCAGTTATCTTGTTAAAAATGCAAAACAGCACCCATCCCCATCCACCAACTGAAATAACGTGGGAAGCAAGGGTAACACCGAATAAATACCTTTCCAGAATGTAGGAGTAGAACCCAGTGGATGGGACAACAAGTCCAATTGAGTATGGACACCATAGATCCCATAAATCAATCAACAACAAATATCCTCGTTACCACACCAAATTCTCGCCACCCACTTCATCAATAGAGCTATATTTATTGTCTACAGTCTATACAGACCCCCATCCTCCCTTGGGAGTGTAACGGTTACCAATGCATCAAATGGATACCACGATCGTTTTTCTCATTGGTTTCCCAAAAGAAGCATCTCATGATCTTCTCGGACGATGATGATTACACAAATGCAACATCCTCAATGATATAAAGAAGATCCGAATTGCTGCTAGGACCGCCTTTACCAACACCAATCGACATCCTCGTGACAGGCATCAGGCCTTCCAACTAAATAGCTTCTTCTCCAATTTCTCAAAAATCAGCAACCAGTCGTGTTGGGAGAAAAATATAAGTTGTATATTTCTGAGAACCCTAGGCTCTCTTATATAGGGGAGAGATCTATGGGTAAATTACATAAGGTGGAACATCGAAATAGAACATAAGAAAGAGATACATATAAGATGCAGAAATACATTAATATCTCTACACTCCCCCTCGACTCGAGATGGAGCATAGATGTCAATCATGCTCAGCTTGGACGAACATTTTTAGAATGATCCTCTAAGTAATGGCTTGGTAAAGATATCTGCGGTTTGCTCTCCAGAACTAACATGACAAGTAGAAATAAAGCCCTTCTGAATCATATCTCTGGTGTAATAGCAATCTACCTCAATATGTTTTGTTCTCTCATGGAACGCAGGGTTGTTTGCAATGAACAAAGTAGCCTAATTATCACAATGTAACTCCATGGGTAGAGGAACCTCTATATGCAAATTAGCTAGTACAGCTCGGACCCACATCATTTCTGTACTTTCTTGCGCCATAGCCCTGTATTCAGACTCAGCACTTGATCTTGCTACAACTGTTTGTTCTTTGACCTCTTGAACCCCTGTCCTTCAATCAGATCAGAAAGCTTTTGGAATCATGCCCTCGGACTCTGTTTCAGGCCATATATTGCCTTATGGAGTCTACAAACCTGTTGACACTCTCCCTCAGCAGCAAACCCAGGAGGTTGCTGCATATAGACCTCTTTCTGTAGATCTCCATACAAAAAGGCATTTTTAACATCAAGTTGGAATAAGGGCCAGTCACGTACCATAGCAACTGAAAGAAGAACACGCAAGGTGGAGTGCCGGGCAACTGGAGAGAACGTGTCCATATAATCAACTCCATAGGTCTGTGTAAAATCACATGCCACCAACCTAGCTTTGTAAAGATCAAGGCTTCCATAGGCATGGTGTTCAACAGTAAACACCCATTTACAACTGACCACAGACGCTCCAGGAGGGGGAGAAACTAGACTCCAGGTTCCACGGGATTGCAAAGCAGCCATTTCTTCCTCCATAGCAAGACGCCATCTGTTATCTCTCAATGCATCCCGGTAGGTCCGTGGAATTTCCACGACAGATAGAGCAACTGCAAATCTCTGAAAATCGCCTGTAAGACGATGAAAGGAAACCTGAGAAGCAAGCGGGTAGGAAGAACAAGTACGCCTCTGCTTCCTAATGGCAATGGGTACGTCCTGCTCCTCAAGAACCTCATCCTGCATTGATCCCTGTATAGAAACATCTCCAGACCCATCGTTAGAAACCAAGTTATCAGAACAAACCTAGGGCATACCAGATGACGGGCGATGGCCATGAGCAGAAGGGGGCCGACGAGTGTAGAATTTTGGCAATGGTGGAACCACGATCATAGGATTGGATGTAGTTGGAGGTGGTGGAGGTGGTGGTGGTGGTGGTGGTACAACTGGTGCAGGAGATAACGGACTCGTAGGAGGAGGTGGCATATAGATGTCAGAATCAGATTCGGAAGTAGTCAGTCTGTCACCTGTAGGAGAGAAAAACATCACAGATTCAAAAAATGTGACATCGGCACTAACAAAGTATTTCCCACGTAACGGATCAAAGCAACGATAGCCCATCTAAGTCCTGGAGTACCCCACGAACAGGCATTTGACAGCCCTGGGAGAGAGCTTGTCAAGACCTAGAGTCAACTGGTGCACAAACGCAACAGGGCCAAACACACGGGGCGTGAGAGAGAACAACTCCTTCTTAGGAAAGGCTATAGAGAAAGGAGTCTTCTCTCCCTAGACAGACGAGGGCATTCGATTCACAAGATAACAAGCCGTGAGAACTGCATCACCCCAAAACGAATGTGGAGCACGACTCTGAATAAGTAGGGTCCGAGTGATATCCAGTAAATGACGATGTTTTCGCTCTGCAACACCATTTTGTTGTGAAGTATAAGCACATGAAGTTTGATGAATTATACCCCGAGAGGAAAAGAACAATGAAAGTGTGCGGATGCAAAATTCCAAAGCATTGTCAGACCGCACAATCTTCACAGAAGAAGAGTAATTATTCTCAACTTCATTGATAAACATTTGGATCACATTCCCCGCTTCAGATTTATTCTTCAATAAAAACACCCCAAGACAGACGAGAAAAATCATCTACTGCAACAAGATAAAACATGTGTCCATGGTGATCAGGAACACGACTGGGACCCCAAATATCAATATGGACTAACTCAAAAAGAGAGCTACTGCTCCGACCCCGACGACCTGGGAAAGTGGACCTATAATGCTTTCCCAACTGACATGCTTCGCACTGGAAGGACACTCCCGGAGGGATCTGAGGCAAAATACGACACATCTTCTGAAGGGGTAGATGACCAAAACGGAGATGCCAGGTATATGGAGAGGCTGATCCTGTAGAATGGAGTGATGCACCAACATTGGGAGTACGGACCAGACGATAAAGGTCATTCTGCTCACGGTCACATCCAATCACTTTTCCCGTAAGTATGCCTTGAAAAACAAGAGACGATGGGTCAAAAATAGCTCGACAGTTCAAATCTTTTGTAATCTGACTAATAGACAGTAAGTTCATAGAGAAATTTGGAGCATATAACACATTCTGTAATCATATGGAAGGCGTCAAACAAATCTCCCCTTGCCCTGTAATCGGGGAATGAGTCCCATCGGCTATTACTACAGTCTGCTCTGGAGAAACCCGTCTATATGCAGTAAGCTGCTCTTTACCCCCACATAGGTGATGTGTCGCTCCTGAGTCCATAATCCATTCTGTAATCATAGGTCCACTACAAGAGGTGAGAGCATAAGAACTACCTGAGATACTGGCTGTAGCAGATGTACTGGCAGCAGCAGAGGCTGCCACATCTGAATGACCCCCTGGAGCAGTGTCAGGAGGCATGATATTCCTTAGTCTGGCAACAAGATCATCGAATGGTTGGTCCAAAGAGGAAGATGCAGGAGACTCAACTTGTTCTGCTACGCGAGCCGAGGCAGGAAAGCCATGCTTAGAGTAGCATGTATCCTGGGAGTGATCAGGACGATGACAATAATTGCAGGGTTGACGAATGCGACCTCCACGACCACAGGGACCTCGTCCACGAAAAGTAGAGGAGCCACCTCTTCCTCTGGAAGCAGCCATCACCGATGGTGTCTGGCTAATAGTAGAGCTCGGGACAGTAATTCGACTAAGTCGGCGGAAAGCTTCCTCCATAGGAGGAATAGTGGCATCAGCAAGAATCTGAGAGCGGGCAGCATCGTATTCTGGATCAAGGGCAGCCAGGAATCGTGTTCTCTGACATGATGATGAACGAAAATAACAGGGTATGTCGACCAAAGAGATGTGTCTATGATGACATACGAGTATTTGATTGCATACGTAGACCTAATGCAATCAAATCCATCACCCTAGATGCGCGGCGCAGGAGGAGAACGATGAAGCAAGCCGGTGGCACTTGAGGCCGACGGCCTAGGCGATGACCTAGGGGACCCCGAGGGCCAAGAGGCTGCCGAGGAGACGCGGGGCCTTGTGCAGCGGCACCGGCAGCGCCTGGACGGCGGCTAGGGCAGCGCCGAACGGGGCCTGGGGCGGCACCGAGGAGCCACGGGGCCTGGAGCGACGACGCGGGGGCCTGGGGAGCGACCTGGGGCTACGCCGAGCGGCGCCGAGAGCCTGGCGTTGCGCTGAGCGCGGTGGAAGGTCGGCGAGACGACGGCGCAGTGGCGGCGGTGGCGCCGAGAGATGGGGAGGAGGCTGGCGAGTGGGGGGCTAGGTTTAGGGTTAGGGTACACAAGCTCCGGTCTAGGACCGCCGCTCTGATACCATGTTGGCAGAAACCTATGGGTAAATTACATAAGGTGGAACATAGAAATAGAACATAAGAAAGAGATACAAATAAGATGCAGAAATACATAAATATCTCTACAAGTCGGGCATTCGATGTCATAAAGAAGATCGAAATTGCCAGAAGAACCGCCTTCACTGATATATCAGCTATCGAAGCGGTTGTGAAAGTAGTCCACACAAGGCGGGACCCACAGCGTCGCTGACGTGGCCGCTCACGACAGCTGATAAAATCAACCTACATGTAGTGATAAAACAATGTCAAATAAAGTGGGTCAAATTTTATTATAACCTAGACAAAAGATAGTGTACAAGTATTATGGATGTCGAACCCCAGGGAACCACGAGGAACAACTATTTTTTGCGTATTTTTTTTGGGGTCTAACAATTTTTGTAGGTTTTTAATGATATTTACTTTTCTTAGGATTTTTTATTTTATATAAATTTTTATTTTTTATTATGAAATTTTTATATTTTTCAGATTTTTTAAATTTAGTTTTTTTAATATATAATAAGTAATATACATAGATGTATATACAATGATATGGAGGAGTGATCCTATGAGAGCAAAAAGTTGTGAGAGCATGAGAGGAATGATTCTGGACCACATGATTCTGTTTTCTCTCTCCTGGTCTTCTCTCTCCTGGGTGAATCTTTTGGTCCAGAATCACCCCTCTCGTGCTCTCACAACTTTTTGCTCTCATAGGATCACTCCTCCAATGATATGTATACTATAAATGATAAATAATATATTTATATATAATATACAAAAAAATCAGTACGCCCTTTCTATATTTTTATGTTTAAAAATTTTTTAAGTTTTAATAATAATAATACTTATATTAATCAGTATATAAAAATATATATGAATATAGGCTAGATAGGCTTTTATAAGTATAAATATAGCTAATAATATTCAAAATTAAAAAAAAAAATAATTTTATTTGTTTTATATTTTCTCTGCTTTTGCATTTTTTTCCGGTAATTTTTGCTCATTTTTAGGTATTTCTAAAATTCAAAATATTCCAAATAAAGGAGTTAATAAATAGGCCAAATGTTTTCAAGGTCATAAAAAAAGATAAATAATCCAAAAATACATAAAAATATTTTTAATAGGTGGTAATAAGTGTATATAGAAATATAAAACATAGAACTATTTTTTTGTATTTTGAAAATATTCCGATTTTTTTAGGGTTAGAGAGGGTTTTCCATTTTTAGGGTTTCCTTTTGCTTTTTTATTTTTTGACTATAGCTAGATTATATCATACTATACTATATATAATTTTTTGGAATTTTTAAAGGTGTTTTTATAATTTTTTGTAGTTTAACTCTAAATAAGGAATAAAGAGAACCAAAAATAATTTAAATAAACTGAAAATGCAATGAAATGGCAAATAAAAATTGTAGCGTGAATAAGCATCATTCAAAGCACCTTCAGTAATTTTTGCACAATTTATATAGCAAGGGAGCTATTTAATCCAAAAAGAAATGCATAAAAATAATTACACAGAACAGAATTGTATGTTCGTAACATAAATAAACTACAAGGGCATAAATGCAAAATATCATAAAGTTTTGAATGTTTAATACAAATTTTATTACTAAATATAAATATCCAAACCCAAAAAGGCATGAATGCAAAATGGCCGACTTACGTGGGGCGTCACGTGAGTCGATGTGGCACTGGGCCTATGTGCAATATACAGGAAGTTCAACGACCCAGTTGGAATTTTAAACAAAATTTATAACGTGATAAAATATTTACAGAACTAAACAATAAAATAACAAAAAGCCAGGGGTTACTTATTAATTTACCTCTTAAAACACGTGCTATCGGAGGGTTGAGATGCGTCCACGTGGTTGATCACGTGGTGTTGGGCGAGCAATGCTTCATTTTAAATCAAGGGCCCATATTAGATCTGGGCCCCAAGCTCGATCCAACGATGGGGAGGGAGGTTGGAAGAATACGGAAGAACTCGCCGCCAGCGAGTTTGATTCACTGGTCCTAGTCGTCTCCGACATCCTCCTTCTCTGAAGAGCTACTCCGCTTCATGGGGATGAAGCGCGTCCGGCAAGTCCTTCGACGTCCGGGGCTCACTAGAAGAGCCATGGACATCGGTTGACCTGGAGCTCCTGTTCAAAGCTTTGGGTGGAGCTCCAGATGGATTTGGCGATCGCGGACCAGCACCAAAATATTAGGATAGTCGAGAGCTTTCCCCTCGACCCTCTATTAAAGCTGCAAAAGCATCGGATGAACAAGATGGAGGGAGCTCCGGCGAAGGCGGCAGAGGAAACTCCAGCAACTCGATTCAGTACAGGAATCGAGGGGGAAACAAAGGGTTTGGATGGAGAAGGCGATGGGGAGTAGGATGCAGGCGGTAGGGGGACGAAATAGTCGACAGTTACAGCGAATTTGGTGCCGGAGCTACAAGCTCCAACGATTTTGATTTTTAGAATTACATTAAAACAGCAAGTAAATGTCTAAATTAAAACATAATCTATGCTTAAGGGAACGAAATGCAAGAGATGGAAGGTTACCTAAGAGCTCGACGAGCACTAGAGCTCAGAACAGGTGAAGCTCGTCAGATAGGAGGTTCGGTGAACTTGGATCTGAGCCAACACCACTTTATCCACACGGACCACACCGCAAGGGATCAGAGCGGTTCCTGTTGTCACAAGGAGCTCAACGGGGAGGTGAAATAGGTGTTACAATGGCTGAAGGGAGATCAAAAGGCAAAAGGAGGTCGGAGAGGTATATATATAACGTGGTCTCTGGTCAAAAGCATGGAGAGATAGTGGGAGGATCGAAGGTAGTAGGTAGAGATTGTCGCAAGGGCGAGAGCCAAGGGCGAAAGGGGCTACAATGTGGTGATGGTTTCGATGGATATAGAGGAGAGGTGGAGGCGTGAAAAATCAGTGAATACGAGGGTGTCAGAAAATCTGGCACGGTGGCTGGAGGAGGTTGTACAATTGACCCATCGGTCAACAAACGAAGAGTCCTGGTTGGTCCATGTGGACCAACCAGGAAAAAGAACGAGAAAAATATTTGTAATTCAAATAAAATTAATAATTTTATTAATATTTTGTGAAAACATAAAAAATAATTGTAGTTTAATGTAGTATTTAATTATGATTTTTATTTATTGTTACGAGTTAAGTAATTATATGTTAAAATTCGTATGTACATATATAGGTAAGTATACATGTATTTTCTCACTTTTATTTTTAATTTGTATTTTATATTTTATTACCATACATATGTATTTTATATATTTTTAATTCATTTAATTATACATTTAGGTATTTTTATTGTACTTTTTTGAAGTTATTTATTCACTTAAATAAATATGCATATTTATTATATAGGTGCCTTCAAGTATAATTCATCTATATACGAAGGCATGTTTATTTATTTTATTTCATTTTTAATGCTTTATATTAGTTTAATTATGTACATGTGGTTTAAATAATATTTACACATTTATAAAAAAATAAAGGAAAGAAAAAAAATATATGAAATAAATATATTGAATGTAATATACATGTATAGTGCATAATGGGGGTCCAAAACCTAAAGCCTGCATCTTAACTCCAAATCGAATGAAACCACTTTCATTAAATAGCTTATTTAATTTATGAACAACAAAGAAGGGTTTGGTGATTTTTGGATTTGTATCGAGAAGATACATGTCTACAAGTTTTCTTTGCGGCTTTTTATTTTGTGTCCCGGACACATTGTGCCTTATTTTTGAATGAAATAAATTTTTTATTTTTCTTTGTGTTTTACGTACAATATTCATGTTGAAGATTTATTGATTTCATGTATAAAAATAAGAAATAAAAATAGGTCCCAAAAAGCCTATTATTGCCAAATCAAATTAGGATTTTAGAGTGCATTCTTTGTACAATTAGTGCCCTATCTCCCCCTACTTTATTTCTTATCGATCAAGTCATCATGATGATTGGGTCTCGAGGGTCACTCGATGTCTTTGACACCTTTTTTTTCTTTATCCTTTATTTGGCAATAATACAGTATTTTGTACAGTCCTT
This sequence comes from Ottelia alismoides, assembly GCA_037367405.1. Classification (NCBI taxonomy): domain Eukaryota; kingdom Viridiplantae; phylum Streptophyta; class Magnoliopsida; order Alismatales; family Hydrocharitaceae; genus Ottelia; species Ottelia alismoides. Next base: position 608,097 of record JAZKJV010007582.1, on the reverse strand, counting down.
TTACATAGTATTAATTATGAATTATTGAGGGTTTATTTTCACAAATTAATGATATATGCATGCATTTAGTTGGGGATTTAAGGCCAAAATAAAAGAGTAAAGGTGATGAAATGGAGATTCATCATTCATCAACACCAGTCAACGTCCTCATGACAGTTACGAGGCCTTTTAGCCAGACAGCTTCTTCTCCAACTTCTCAAAAATCAGTAACCAGTCAGACATTCGTAATCGTCCAAGAATAACTGGTAATCGCAAGCCTCATATTGGCAAAGCCCCATGGGTCATAGTCCATGCTTAATGCAGCATCACAAGCTCTTGCCCCGATCTTCGAGAAATCAAATCAATGATGGCAGACTTCTTCCAATTAATCCTCGGACTTGAGAGCTCATCAAAGATATCAAGCATTGTAGCCATCCTTCTTACCTCCCTGCCTCCTTTTATAAAAATGATTGCATCATCAGTATACTATAGAATATGTATGGAAATCTCACCAAGCACGAAGCCCATGAACATCACCTTGTAACACCACCTAATCAACCATTCGTGCAAGCACATCTACAACCAAAACAAAGAACGAGGCCAAATGGTAACCACGTCTAACACCCTTTAGACAACAATAAACTCGGAAAGAGTACGAAGTTGTTGTAATATATATTTAATTCCATTAGATCCACACATCCAGGAAATCATGCCTCGTTAGGATAGATAATAGAAATCTCATGTCAACACTTTCATAAGCTTTGGAGAAATCAACCATCTAAAGCAAATCTTTGGCATTTCTTCTTTTCCAATCTACCACAATCTTTGTAGACATCGTCAAGCTATCCACTATTTGACACCTCCGGAATAAAAGTCGATTGCATAGGAGAAACAAAACCATCACCACACAGCTTAGCCTACAGGCCAACACCTTCTCTATCACCAAATAAATAGCATTGGGCAAAGCAAAGGAGAAAAAATCCTCCACCCATTCCGTACCCTCCTTTTGGGCAAAAAGACCAACACGAGTTGATTCAATCTATCAAACCTTGCATTTACTTGAACAAACTCTTTTATTAAGGCCACCAACACATCACCAACCGCATCCCAAATCTCATGATGAAAATAATCCCACTAGGTTTGGGGGCGTCATCTCCTTTTAGTTTCAAAATACTCGTCTCGAACTTAACGCATAAACTCTGCATCAATGTTGATGCTTCCTGGTATGAAATAAGAGATGTCCTCATAACCAGCCATCTCCACTCCCTACAACTCAACCTTCTCCAGATCCCATGAAAAAATTCATCATTATCGAACTAAAGATATTCATAAGCCTCCTACTACTAGCCACAACATGAAAGAATGTGGCACTGGCTCCCTCGTTGACCCAATTTTGCATGGATACATGCCTTCATTTGTTGAAGTGAAAAGAAAAGTCGTATATCACGTAGCCCTAGAGCCCTCTTATATAGGAGAAAGGCTCAAGGAGAAATTACATAAAGAAGACGGAAAAACATGAGAAATATAAATAAAGATACATATAAATAAGAATTCTCTCAACACTCCCCCTCAAGCTGGAGCATATATGTCTATCATGCTCAGTTTGGAACAACAACGTTGGAAAGGACCCATTGCGAGAGCTTTGGTAAACATGTTTGCAATCTGTTCTCCTGAAGCAACATAGGAGGTGGAAATAAACCCATTTTGGATCAAGTCACGAGTATAATGACAATCAACTTCATGTGTTTCGTTCTCTCATGGAAGGCTGGATTATTAGCTATAAATAAAGTTGCTTGATTATCACATTTGAGATGCATTGGAAGAGGCACCTCAACTGTAAGGTCATATAGAACAGACTTGACCCACATCATTTCAATGCTCCCTTGGGCCATAGCTCTATATTCTAATTCAGCGCTGGATCGAGCAACAACAGTTTGTTTCTTTCTTCTCCATGAGACCAAGGAGCTACCAACAAACACGGTGAAGCAAGAAGTGGACTTCATGTCCTTAGGACACCCAGCATAATCTGCATCAGCACATCCACTAACTGAGAGTGATGAGTCTCTTCTGAACAGTAGACATGCACCTAGAGAGGATTTTAGATGTCTCAAGATCATACAAACATCATCCATATCGACTTGCCTAGGTTGTTACATGAACTGGCTAACTCTGCTCACAACAAATGATATGTCAAGCCTGGTAATAGTAACATAAAGCAACTTTCGTACCAGTTCCCTATACCGTCTCTTATATATCTCCTCAGAGTCATCATCATAGAATCTAGCATTAGGATCCATTGGTGTAATGGCAGGTCTGCAGCCTGTCATACATGTCTCAGCCAGAAGATCAGCAACATACTTTCTTTGTGTCATAATCATACCATGTTGACTGTGTGCAAACTCCAAGCCAAGAAAATAGCGTAACTTGCCAACATCCTTGGTCACAAACTGACGTTCAAGGAACTCCTTGGTAGCTTGGATACCGTGTTCATCACTACCAGTAACAACAATGTCATCAACATACACTAGAACAGCAATCGTACCTCCCTGAGTTCTCTTAACAAAGAGAGGATGATCAGCAATAGATCTGACAAAACCATTTTGTTCAATCAATTCTAATAGCTTTTGAAACCAAGCCCTCGGAGTCTGTTTGAGGCCATAAATGGCCTTATGAAGTCGACACACCATAGTAGACTTCCCATTAGCAGCAAACCCCGGTGGTTGCTGCATGTATACTTCTTCATGTAGATCACCATACAAGAAAGCATTCTTCACATCCAGGATCCAGCTGGTAAAGCGGCCAGTCTCGTACCACGGCAACTGCAATAAGAATCTGTAGCGTGGAATGACGTGCAACTGGTGAAAAGGTATCCTGATAGTCCACCCCATATGTTTCGGTGAATCCACGAGCAACAACATGGCTTTATATCTGTTAACTGTACCATTTGCACGGTGTTTCACAGTAAACACCCACTTGCTGCCAATAATAGACAAACCTGGAGGACCTGCACAATGTTCCACGTACCACAAGATTGTAAAGCCGCGATTTCTTCTTCCATTGCTAGATGCCACTAAGGAATTTGCAGCGCCTCTTGATAAGACCGTGGTAATTCTACTGCCGACAACCCCAAAACGAACTTCTGAAATTCCTCGGAAAGGCGATCCAAGGACACATGAGAAGCAAAAGGATGCATAATACATGCATGCTTCTGCTTCTGTAGAGCAATAGGCACATCTAGATCTTCATTGCTCACAAGAGGTGTAGCATCTGGGATATCCTACAGTACTTGTTGTATATGCAAATCACCATTGCCATTAGAACTCAAATGTTCAGAACATACCTCGAGCGTGTTGGATGACTGGCGAGGCACTTGAGCACAAGGTCGACGCTGGTAAACTTAGGGAAAGAGTGGAGGTGGTGGAGGTGGTGGCGGTGTAGGTGGTGGTGGAGGCGATGGAGGTGATGGAGCAGAGATCGGAGGTAGAGGCATATATACCCCTTCCCCAACCTCAGAAGAAATGAGCTTGTCACCTGTAGGAGTGACGCAGTCAGAAAAATTCAACGGTGGAAAAATAATTTTGGTAGAAGAAATTTAGAGACGGGAGGGAGAAGGAGACAACGCGCCAGTTACGCGGGGTTTTGGAAAGGAATCGTGAAGAACACGTTGAGAGAGAGAATAACGAGAGAGATAAAAGAGATAAATCTCCAATTTCAATATATTCCGAACTATTTAAAAACAATAGCCTATCATCATTTTATATAGGAGGGATGAGATTACAAAAATAGAAACCAAAATCAAAATTCAAATCAAACTTATCCTAATTTGACTCTAACCGACTAACTAATAAATTCAAATATACCTCTATCCTATTTTAACTCTAATTCGAAATTCAAAATTCAAATTTAAAATTGACCAACTAATTGGAGATCACACACGATCTCTTTTATTTAGATAAAAAAACTAATTAAAATAATTAATCAATGATGGAAATCCCTAATTTTAAAAAATCCCCAAAGCAGTCATTTGCTCTAATTAGAATTGCCTTGTCGATTTCGGAATGATTGCATCAATTCTCCTCCGCTTGAAAAATTCGTCTCCTGACGAATTGCTTGATCTTCATTCTGTCGATGAAGAATTCAATGTTGAAATTGTAGTTTCAAATTCCCCAATTAGATCCTTTTCAACGTTACGTTTGTAATTTCTTTCAACTGAAGGGTGTCTCTGCAGTTTTCGTATCCCTTCACTTAAAAGGATTACATATCATAACATATCCTCCAATTGCCCCTTTTGATAAAAAAATTGTAAGGGGGGCCTTCCCTGCAATTTTTCCAAATTAAATCCTCATCCCAAATTTCATGGAATCCGAATCCCACATGTAATAAGCCTCTCGTTAGGGTTCGCCTCTTCTTAAGTTAGCGACAGCCGCGTGATGAGAGCACGGGGCGGCAGCGCGAGAACGTTGCTAGCGGTCGGTACATGGATCGGTTGCGGTGACGTGAGGGCTCCGAGTGGGACATACAGTTGCGGAGGCGATGCAGGTGTTGGCGGCATCGAGCTGGGTCGCGGGGTAGGAGGGGACGAGTGGTGGTGGGAGTGGTGGGGAGAAGTGATGTTGGCGGTGAGAGGCCGTGGTGAAAGGGAGGCAGCGATAGGGTCCTACGTGGGCTGCAGGTCCATTTCGGCGATGGTTGCAAGCTTGAATCTTCTTTTACTGGTTCTTCATCAAATATATGCCTCAAATCTCCATTTTTCTCATTTTTTGAATTCTGGACAGCAACTTCAACCTTGAAAACCTCGATGAATTCATATTCTTCGTCCATAGGATCTTCGTCGAAGATGGGCCTTTGATCCTCCTTTTGTTCTTGCACAATAATTGTATCAAATAGATATTCTTCGGAACTGAAAATACCTTCACTTTCTTGGCTGAAATTGGGTTGAACAGCAAGTGCCTCGTTCTGATTTTTGTCGTTGACGGACGAATCTTCATTGATTAGCGTGTCAAACCATACTTGGACATTCAAGCTTGATATAAGGCGTCGCTTGAAGTATTGTTGTCGCGAATACGCATGTGAGCCATGGGAGAGAAGACTAAGATCGAATTGCATCCTCCAATAGGTGACGGAATCGTCGAATCGTTCTTCCATGCTCTGATACCAGTTGACGCAGTCGGAAAAATTCAACGGTGGAAAAATAATTTTGGTAGAAGAAATTTAGAGAGGGGAGGGAGAAGGAGACAACGCGTCGGTTACGCGGGGTTTTGGAAAGGAATCGTGAAGAACACGTTGAGAGAGAGAATAACGAGAGAGACAAAAGAGATAAATCTCCAATTTCAATATATTCCAAACTTTTTAAAAATAATAGCCTATCATCCCTTTATATAGAGGGATGAGATTACAAAAAATAGAAACCAAAATCAAAATTCAAATCAAACTCATCCTAATTTGACTCTAACCGACTAACTAATAAATTCAAATATACCTCTATCATATTTTAACTCTAATTCGAAATTCAAAATTCAAATTTAAAATTGACCAACTAATTTGAGATCACACATGATCTTTTTTATTTAGATAAACAAATTAATTAAAATAAATAATCAAGGACGGAAATCCCTAATTTTAAAAAATTCCCAAATCGGTCATTTGCTCTAATTAGAACTGCCTTGTCGATTTGGGAATGATTGCGTCAAGGAGAGAAGTACATGATATTCTCAAAAAAGGTTATATCAGCACTAACATAGTACCTTCGGCGAACAAGATCGAAGCAACGATATCCTTTTTTGGTCTTGGAGTACCCAACAAACACGCATTTGACTGCTCTAGGAGAGAGCTTGTCAAGACCAAGGGACATCCGATGGACAAAGGCCACAGAACCAAAAACTCGAGGTATGAGGGAGAAAAAAGTTGTCTCGGAAACGTAATCAAGAAAAGGATCTTTTCTCCCATAACAAAAAAGGGCATACGATTAACAAGGTAACAGGCAGTTAGGAATGCATCACCCCAATATGAATGAGGAGCACGACTTTGGATCAAAAAGGTCCTTGTAACATCTAGGAGATGGCGGTGTTTTCTTTCAGCCACTCCATTTTGGTGCGAAGTATATGCACAAGATGTTTGAAGGATAACACCATAAGACGCAAGAAACGTGGCAAGCTGATTAGTACAAAACTCCAAAGCATTGTCAAACCGTATATACTTGATTTTTGCAGAAAAATGTTCTTTATTTCAATAATGAAGGATTAAATAACGGAACCAGCATCAGATTTGTTTCTAAGAAGATAAACCCATGACAACCTTGAACATTCATCAACATCAACTAGATAAAATCTATGCCCCTGATGATCAAGGACACAACTCGGATCCCAAAAATCGAAATGAAACAACTCAAATAGACCATGACTACTTCGACCCTGACGACTCCGGAGCGAAGAACGATTATACTTCACAAGCTGGCAGGCCTCCCACTGAAAGGTAGAGCGAGGGGAAATCTGTGGAAGAATGTGATACATCTTTTGTAAAGAAAGGTGACCAGAACAGAGATGCCATATATAAGGAGACGCAGACCCAGAGCGAATGGAAGAAGCACCAGTATAAGGAGACTGGACTAGTCTGTAGAGACCTACTTGCTCACGGCTAGTGCCAATCACCCTGCCCGTTAGAATGTTCTGAAACACAAGAGCAGATAGTCAAAAATGGCACGACAATGTAAATCTTTGGTGATTTAACTAACAGATAATAAGTTCATTGAAAAATCAGGAGCATAAAGAACATTCTCAAGGCTCATCGCAGGAGTTAGTTGCACTTCCCCCTGACCAGTAATGGGAGAATGTGTTCCATCTGCTATCACAACAGATCGTCCAGGATGAGTCGGACCAAGCACACTAAACTGACTTCTATCACCACAGAGGTGATGGGATGCACCTGAGTCCGTGATCCATTCTGACAAATTGGCCATGTAACAACTAGTAAGGGCATATGCTATACCTGAAGAAGATGCAACAACCTCTGAGGATCCTGAAGGAGAGCTAGATGATCCTGGAGTAGGCATGATCTCCCTGAGTCTAGCCACAAGTTCGTCAAATCTCTGATCAATAACTAGAGACGAACTCCCAAGCTGTTGAGCATGTTCTGCAACTCTAGCAGAAGCCAGGACCATACTTAGAATAGCAGGTTTCCTCTGAGTGGCGAGTCTTGTATCAGAAGGTGCACTGCTGACGTGATTGACCACCTCCTCCTCTACCATGGGTAGATCCTCCCCTACCTCGAAATGTAGTAGTTCCCCCTACCACGAGATACAGCCATAGATGATGATGTATGAGATTGTGCATTACCACCGGAGGAGATGGACAGCCTATTGAGTTTGCGATATGCCTCTTCCATTGGAGATATGATAGTGTCTGTAAGAATCTGGGCGCGAGCTGAGTCATATTCAGAATCAAGGGTAGCTAGAAAAACCCCAGTCATCACAGAATCTCTGTAAGCCTTGAGCTGCTCTGGCGTAGCAGTCAAGGGAATGTAGCCATGTAACTTCTCAGACATGCCCCTCAAGAAAGTGTAGAGAGTGTGGAGGGGTCTACCATTCTGTATCGATATAAAGTTATCATGTTGAAGCTATAATATATTCGACTCATTCTTCGCTGAAGAGTATGTCACAACAAGAATGTCCCACATAGCCTTTGCAATAGGCTGACTCGGTATGTCATTTGCAATCTATGTAGCCACCGTCCCAGATAGCTATACCCGTGCATAAGCATCATCTGCCTCCCATGAGGTATTTATCCCAGTCTTGTCACTTAGCTCCTCCATCGTGAGGATGTGCTTCTTGCCATTACACTGCATCAGACTCATGAACTGCATGGCCCGCAGTTCATAGTTTGTGACATCCATCTTGACGATGGGGGCTGGACCTTTGAAGCTCCCCATGGATAGAACATCAGCTTTGTTGTCAACCATGATGACAACGATCACCAAAACTGGGACTGCACCAAATAAGACCTATGCCTACACGAACATATGGGAAGATGATTGTGGGTGTAGACTTATACCACAACCTCTTCCATTCTTTGAAGCCGCATTTAGGTAGCTAGGGTGTTTTAGATGATCACTACGCACCCTAGAGGTCCAAAGGAGGACCTAAACCAAGCCCACAGGAATGACGGCCTCCAAGGAGATGACGCCTACAGCTGGTGAGGGGTGCAGGACACGCGGCAGCGGCAGCATCCCACGTGGGTAGGCAGCAGCCCACGTGGAGAGGGGTCGCGAGATCACGCGCGAGGGGCAGCGGCAGCCCACGCGTAGAGAGGGGCGCACGAGAAGCAGCCCTCCCAGCGAGAAGGGAGAGGTGGCGGCGATAGGTGGTGGCCCCGCGTGGAGGGAGGTGGCGGCCTGTGCGGAGTATCGCACGAAGGGATTTGGTGGGGAGGGGCTAGGGTTAGGTCAAAGGCTCCGGTCTAGGACCGTCGCTCTAATACCATGTTGAAGTGAAAAGAAAAGTTATATATCACGTAGCCCTAGAGCCCTCTTATATAGGAGAAAAGCTCGGGGAGAAATTACATAAAGAAGACGGAAAAATATGAGAAATATAAATAAAGATACAGATAAATAAGAATTCGCTCAACATCATTCAATTCTCTTCTTATTGTCTTCCTCCTGAATTATCTTGTAGGCCCTAGATCTCGCCACTAGCTCCTCCCTTGAGAGATTTATGAGAATCCTCAATAGACTCAAACTTCCATTTTGTGCCAAACTACAGCATACCCCCCATCTTGTACTCAAATCTTTTTTGTACTTGCATAACCACTCGGATATCGAGGTCGCATCCGTTTATCCATACATGAGACAACCACCTCTGCATTCATGCCTCCAACCCTAAGCACCACAACCACAGCATGTTTTCCTCTCTAACCAATTCAGCGAGAAAACATCGTCATTTCATGAGCGATCCTGCAACACTTCCACCGACGCATGCAGCTCCAAACTTAGCGAGTGTTGCTGTCCTCGTCAATCGCCACAACTAATCTTATCACTATCCTATCGTTGTTTCATGTTACATGGCCATATCACCATGTTATTCGTTCAGAAGGGACTCCAAAACCCTTCTCTTATCCAGGCCCTCCTAAACCTCTTATATTCTACTAATGACCTTCATAATTGGTGAGTATGTTACATGTGGCTTGCGTCACCCTTGGAGCCCTACCTATTGCCCCACGGTGTCCGAAACCCCCATCTCCAACATCAGACTTGCAGATTCAACATGCATGTTCCCTCAACCAGTTTTTTCGAGTGTAAACCTTCAAATCTGCCTCAACATTACACTCTAAGACTACCATCAAGATCTTATGACCCATATGTCTATATTGTTTGAGATTCTTCTCATCCCCTCCCCATCCTCGGAGATCACCAGAGTAGAAGAAGATTCTCACCATATAGAGGTTCCCCTACAAAAGAAGTCCAACAGAAGAAGGTTCCCCACATATGGAGGTTTTGATGCGGATCTTGGCTCTACCGCAGATGAGGGCTTCTTCCTCGACCTCTGCACAACCTCTGCCTCAAATGAACAAGCCCTTGGGAGCAAAGCTAAGAGTTGAAAGGGATGGCTCTTGGTGATCAACACAGTTCTTTGATCGAAAAACTAGGCCAGACTTCAAATGAAGAGCTCGAAGTCTCGTTAGTAAAGGGCGCAATAACCACATTCCAAACTCATTAATGGCATTAATAGATCCAAAATCTGATTTCTATTGAGTGTACCAATCCAGTACTCGTACAAACCTCTAGAACAATAAAGCCAAGATTCGAAATATCGATATCATATCAATAAGCCTGAAAAGCGATATATCGGAGATATATCGTGATATATCGATAATATCTGTGGAAATCTCAAAAATGACGCCAAAAAAACAAACTTTTGCAAACTAAAACCATTGCAGTTATTAAAACAATAAAAAATAAATAACATACAAATACATGCTTATATGAAAAAATGTCATGCATTGAGTAGACCAATACACATTATGTCGGGCATATCGAGTGAATGTTGATTGTTGATTGTTGAGAAATATTAAAAAAATGCCACGTTAAGGGCATATATTTAGTGCATTAAGCCCACATCGCATCGCGTATTATATATAAACAAAATGTCGAGGTACATTGGATATCATATGAACAAGCTAATAGGCACAATAGCATAAATGTATGCAGAGATTCCTTGATCATCTCTAGAATTGTTTCATCTCAATCGCAAAAAGGGGCGAAGAACTCGTTCAGGCGCCCCCAACCAAAAATATATATAAATCATAAGGTGTTTTTATGCCAAGAGTAGGTATATAAGCAAAATCCCAAACAAATAAATCAAAAATTAAATATAGGTGATATTGAGCAACATCGACGCAATATCAATGGTATGGGTCAGTGTCAACTGATATCTAGAAAATTTTGTACAGAAATCTTTGGATCAATATGTGATGAGTTACTGTTATTTCATATATACCTCATGAGATATCAGGCGATATCCTAGAATCCAGTATAAAATTGAATTTCGAAGCCCTCTCTCTAACGATACTAATATATCGTCAATACATCGTGATAGTTTAAGTCATGCCATAAATCACAAATTTGGTTATTTATTTATATCGGATTTGTTTCCTTTCCAAATGTGTTAATATATGAGGTGGCTAGAAAATCTCAGGAAATCAACTTTTAAAGTCTAAAGAATAAAAAAATTATCTTCCAAGTTTCTTTTTTCCTTATAAAACAAGTTGTAAAGTAAACTAACATAGTTGATATCGATGATAAAGCACGACATGATACCGACAATAAACTCAAAATGATGGAATGTTTGAACTAAATGCTTAAAATTTCATCAATATTGATGACACCATATGATATCGTCAATATATCGCTTGATATCGATCAATATTGATATCCAAGGTAATATCGATATCCCTGACATGTCGATATGGATATATCACCTATATATCGAGGATAGAGTTCAATGGGGCTGCCCCTTGGGGTGAGCTAACTTGGCTCCCCCCGTGCAATTTCGCCCGATTTTTTATTTTTTTGAAAATTTCTTCCATGGAATTTCATCACTCTATCCCTATATTATGTCATAAAATTTCGTGCGAAACAGAGACTCTTTTGGCCTCCATCTAGACAGTCATTTGTAACGGTAACAGAATTACTAAAAACGACCCTGTCTGGATGGAGGCCGTAAAAGTCTATGTTTCACATGAAATTTTAATGACATAATATAGGAATATATTGATGAAAATCCACGAAAGAAATTTTCAAAAAAAATAAAAAAGCGGGCGAAATGGGGCGGGAGGAGCTAAGTTAGCTCTCCCCATGGGGGCAGCCCCATTTTACCCATCGAGGATATATTGGGATATTTTGATCCATGTATAAAGCACATACCCTAAGGTATAAGCAGACACTTAATCGGCATAGCCATCGTATCCAACTTCCACCCAACAATACGCATCTCCAGTTGAAAGTGCAAAACAAAAACCTAACTCCTCATTTCGATCAGGTCCTCTTTCAAATAAAGTGGAAATATTCAACTTCTCCAAAATCTGCCTTGAATTTGACCTCTCCTTTATAAATGTTGCTGCAATCACCACCCTAACTTTTATGCACGGCTCGACAGATTTTGTCGAACCTCCTCCAATGCCTCTGACCATCACCCTGGCCTCTCCCACCAAATCACATCCCGCTTTAAGAATCCCAACATCAGCGACACCAATGTTCCATTTGCATGGATGTACAATTGGTGCTTCATGTTGCAACCACGGCCCATCAAGACTCAAATCTCACTTCTTCAACAGAGCTGAAAGGGTAGTGGGAGGGGACGACCACCTCCCAAAGATTGAACATCGAGCGCCAACCCTCATTGACCAATCGCGGCTTAGCTAGGTCAATGGGTGCCCAACAAAAGAGGCCCAACATCGAGTTGATATCCAATCTAGATGTGAGACCATCCGAGAAGGCCTCTACAGCTATCATGAACTCCTCGAGTGTGATCTTGATACGACCCAATATAATAGAGGTCTTGAAAGGACCCAATATAATAAAAAGAAAATCACCCCCTTCACCCTAATCGTACTCCAATCTGTTCAACGCAACTCCCCCTCAGTGAAGCATGACTGCCTCCACGACACCTTGCTCTCCCTAACTCCTCATTCTAGCAAGATAAGGCTTTGGTTCCTTGGCAATGCCTCACGTATAGAAGTTTGTCTTCCGAATTAACCACGTCGCATGTGAACAAGTCGCAAAGCATCTTCACAACCTCACCTTCTACAGAAGCTAGGTCCAGTTGCTCTTCCACAAACTTACCAATAAAGACCCCATTACGATCCTCGCAATCACACCCGCTTCAACAACTTGTTTCCCCCCATCCACTTCCCACCCTTGGTGACGCTCTCTTCTCATCACACACTCATATGATCTGAACTTTGTGATGTTGAGGGTGATGTCGTGCACAATCACATAGAACACAAAGTCAGAGATGGATAAGGTAACTGCACCCATCTTGAGGACAAGTAGGGGTAGAAAGAAGATGGAAATCTAGTTTAGACCACCACAGGGATGTACCTAGTGGAGGAATGAACATAAGGTAGGGATAAGCTGGACCATAACAGTGCCACTGGTAGGAATGGCAAAAGTGGTGGTACCAGAATAGGGAAAATGGAATAAATATGTTGAATAGAACAATGAGATTGAGGTAAAGGCAAATTTTAAAAAAAAACTATGATATTTTCTTAAATACGGTGGCATTTTAGCAGAAATAGATGACAAACGACTAATATATGGAGCAATCTGGGAAGCGGATAGGTATGAAGTGTAACTACAAAATTGGTGAGGTCATTGCAGTCGGGACAAAGATGTATGGTCCAGCTTGTAGGATGCAAAAAGCACTTCAAATAGAATTTCACTGTAATTGTATGGTTCGCTTAAAATTCATTAAACCGGAAGTGTGGATGTGGATCCCCTTTGAGAACTGCATACCTCATATTGCTCGCAAATTAATGCTTAGAAAATTTTAACATGTTGAAAATACACACACAAAATTAAAATGTACATGAAAAGATAACAATATGTACCTAACCTCATTTGCATCTTTACAAACAGCATCACCTCTCTTCGGCCATTTTACCCTCCAGCATCTGTTTTGAAGAGAGAGCACATCAATGAACATATATATGGTTTATATCAAGGATTAGGATTATTGTTTCACAACAACATGCAAAATGGAGAAACTAGATAATCAAAAACCTTTCTTTGCCTAGACGCCGAGCAAGCTCCTCAGCTAAGGCCTGGCCCGGTTCATCAGCATCCGTAGCCAAAATGATACGAGAAGCCTAACATTTAATCAAGATATCGGAGAATCACCTCAAATTAACGCACCGCATTATTTCATCAAGCAATCAATTTTCCACGGACTTTACCTGTACCAGATACTCTTTGCAGTTCCACAGATATTCATATTTTGCATCCTACACAGAATAGTAAAAATCATGTTGAGCTGCATGATCTGGTTAAAATATGTACCAAAAAGCTTGATTCAATGTTCCAACATATTTTAAGTCGATGGTCACTTAACCCCTTTATCATAAGAGCCAAATGCATCATTCACACTTAGATAAATAATCGTACATGAGATACAAGAATCGATCCCCAAACAATTATGGGAAAATGAGACTAGTATTAATAAAATAAGGCAAAGAAACTCATGGGACCACAGTTGCACCATACACATAGATAATGAGAAAACATGAAATATTTTAAATCAAACATTATCGATGCCTGATATTCTATACGAAAGCGATACCTCCTCTTTTTCCGGCAACTCTTTCTCAGAAACTTTAGATGGTGCACCATCTGGCACACTGACACAGTTGCGAAAGCCAGCCTCCTCCATTGAAAGCTTATCCATTTCACCTTCAACCTAAACAGCATGCTCAACAAAACCAAACAGTCGTAAATCAACTCAAGATTAAAGGATTATAATGTATGTACTTGTGTGTTTGTGTGCGTCAGCGTAGCTATCTCTAACTATCATTATTGAACAAACTTCCATGGTTTGTGGCATTCCTACATACAATGATAACATCGTCGGATCGAACTATATCATCAAGTCCATAAAGTATTTTCTCTGTCCCCTTTTCCTGGATAGGGAATAAACTATCACGTCAGATATATAGAAATAAGCAAACGCCAAAAGAGGCAATAGCTTTTTATACAATATGTATCCTAACCTGCCAAAATTTCTTATTGGCATCCCGATATTTGCAGTTAACAAGTATCCCATTTCTCCTGTAAGTAAACACCATAACCATCTGTGCAAAAAAGAAATACAGATGAACATAAGACTAAGATGTGTTAAAAGAAACGGCAACATTTCCCATTTAGTCAAACCTGTCCCGAAACGTTGCGCTGCATAACAGCATTTCTGCGTATTGTTTCAAGAGAAATCATTCTTCTATTGAAGTATGAGATTATCTGGTGGAAAGATAGAAAATCAAGAAAAAACGGATAGATTAAGCAAAAGATTAATAAAATACAGTGACAAGGCACCTTCCAAACTTCAAGCATTTCGGAGTAAAACAATCTAAATATTGACGATTTTGCACAAATAATAACAGGTTTTACAATTATGTCGACTAAACCAACACATTTTCTGTCATGGCAATTACACTCTCATGGTCAAGAATAGTGATGAATGTAGATAAAACTGACCATAAAAACAAAAAATCAAGAAGAATATATGGTAAACTCAGAATACTGGATTAAAACGAGCCACCTTATCGATAAGCCTCGGAAGTTGGCAGCATCAAAATCAGGGAGAGACATGTATATATAAGTGGCAAATATATTCATCTTTCCTTTCTTTTATGTATTTTCTACTTCTTTTGTCAATATTATGTAATTTGCCCTCTAATGTTTTTCCTCTCTGTATAAGAGACCCATATGGTCTCATGAATAAATAAGTTAGTATTTTCTTTGCACAAGGTATCAAAGGTCCTAGACCGGAGCCTTATGATCTAATCTCCTTCCTCCACATGCCGGCCATCCTTCCCCGCTTGCATGCGAACACCACTGATGCCTGTGGCACCCTTGGGCCGCTGCCAGCGGTTCCGCCACCCCCAACATGCCCTTGCATGAGGCTACAATGGCAACCAATTGCACTGCAGCCCCTCTAGACTCCCCATCAGTGTCGGCGAAGGCACCGCACCGCCACCAACACCACCGACATCCCCTGGCGACACAGCCCAGCTCCACCTACGGCTCCACGGTAACCTCCCGATCACCTCCAAGTATCGCTTAGCCCCCTGCGACAGTGCTCAAGGTCCCGCAGTCCCATTTGACTTTTTCATCAGCGCATCTTCTGCGTCTGAGGACTGTAAGAGGCCTGATTTCAGCCAGAAAAATGGGATTTCAGACCAAGAAATCAACCCATCGGCCCCAAGCATGAACCTGGATTTGAAGGGGATGGTTGTGGTATAACTTTGCACCCACGACCAAGATAGTATAGACTATAGAGGCCTTCAGATCGGTCTACGACCCCAGCAGCGTCTGTTATTGGCGTCTTTATCATCAAGTCCAAAATCAAGAGTGACTTCTCCTCTTCCAATGCCTACAAGGGCAGGCTCCCATCGTAAAGATGGATGGAACCAATTACGAGTTATGGTCCATGCAGTATATGATCATGATGTAGTAAAAATAATGAGCACAGTTTAACACAGCCAGAGCCGACAAACATGACCGGGACAAATGCATGGGAGCAGGATGGTGCATCAGTGCGTATATGGCTCTCTGGGGCCCTTACCACAGTGATAGTTAATGATATTTTGCACCATCCCACAGCCAAGGCAATGTAGGGCATCCTTGCTGCCACCTATGATCATGCAAAGCATGAGACCAAAATTGTCCAGATACAGTATGACATCTTCACGACTAGACAGAATGGCCATGCCCGAACCACCAAAGCCCGGGCCCGGCCCAGACCCGATGTACATATGGGCTGGACGTAATTTCAATTTCAAACCAGGCCAGCCCGAACCCCTGGGGACCTGGGTTGTCCTGACCCGACCCGCTTCCCTCTCACTTCGCATTTTGCATCCATTTGTGCCTCCCCAGTGCCCTGTTTGAAATAACCAAAAGAGTCTCGGTGAGATGATCTAAAAAAACCCAGATACATTAAAAAACTATCAGGCATATGGAATCAAAAGAAAGACAAGGAATATAAGGTCAGAATATGTGGCCTTGTGTATGGCTCCAAAATTTAATTGGATATATGTAATAATAAAATAAGAATAGATTTGGTTCAAAGAATCTCAAATATCTAAATATTCATCAAAAATTAATATTAAGTACTAATAATTAAAATCAAGGTTTCCTTATATACACTCAAACTTTGTAATAAAAGCCGGAAAGAATTAAAGTGCACGGCAAGAGATACTTTATGAGGATAAAAACATGATGAATGCCATCAAATAGGTGTTCAAAAACAAACATAAATGTGAACATTTTGTCGCTTATGTCCTCAAAATGTCCATTTGCTCTTCACTAATTGTTGCCACAAACTCTAAAGCAACAGAGATTGCAGTTGCATGACCATGCCAAGATTTATCTTGACCTTCATCTTTGCCCATAACTACAAGATCAAAGACGGTGTTAGCAACTTTACAGCAAGTATCAGCTTAGCCCTGTGCACTTCTCATTGTGAAAAGTGAAACCAAAGTACTGGCTGAGCAAGTGTTAGGAATTCTTCTCCGTGTAAATATAAATGCATAATCCAGCATAAGCAAAGGAACTATCGTTCCTCGAACAACCAAATAAACAAGTCCAGCTCTCTATGGGAGACTCTGCAGCAACAACGTTCTACACACATCTCCATCGTGATGATCAAAAGATAAACGCAACGAAATGTCATCACGCGATGCACCTTTAGTTCAAAAAACACATTACAAGGAAATGTTTTTGGGATTGGTCATGTTAGTCTTGAAACTAACCAAATAGAAGTTGAGATGCATAACTACTGATAAAAATTCAATGAGATTTTAAGGTCCAACATGCAAATATACATTTTGATTGAGGCGGAGTTGGACCAAACTTGCAAGCGGGTCAAGCCCGATCCGAATCCGGGCCCGAGCTCACGGGCCTTAGGTTAGGCCAAAATTGTCATTATACCAAAAATATCAGGCCCACAAGGAAATTAGCAGGCATTGGTCAGGCTTTCCACAGATGGGCCAGGTAGAGTCCAATGCTCGACTCTACTTCTACTCTTCGCTTCCGATCATGTTCGAAAGCCGTACAACTTCATGCACGTGACCACATCTACAGGGCAATAGATGGTGTATAGGAATGCCACGATGGTTGGAGTTTTTCTAACAGCTCTTGACTCTGAATGCGACGCAACACGCACTCATCTCCGTACGGGTGCATCTTTACCTCTGATGGAGAAGACTTACAGCTATTTTAGCATGATCACGATCCCATCTATTTCCACCACTCAAACGTCCTCTACTATGGTTGCATCTTGTGGCAGAAGTACATCTCAATTCAAAGGGGGTGGAGCACGTGGCAAAGGAGGTGGATGTCACTGTGGACCATGCACTAACTTTCATCGGCATGTTCATGCAAAGGATACATGCTACCAAAGCATGGCTACCATGCGTCTGCTCATGTGGCCAAGCAGGTTGAACCTAATGTTGCTTCTGTGACTATTGTTGATCAAAAATTGGATGATATTATCTCCTATCTAATGGAGACTATCTATGGCTCATGTTGCTACCACTACTAGTGCTCCTACAGGCCCTTCCGACGTCACTACCATAGCTAAATCCTCTTCAATCACCTCAAGTATAACATATGTCCTTATCAGTTGTAACAAGCCTGACATGAAAGAGTGGATCATGGACTCTAGTGCATCTCATCATTTATGCAGAGACAGAGCTCCCTTCACATCGTACAGATTTGTACATCTAAGCAGATCAATGGGCATCGCAGATTGGACTCATTCCCTATTACAAGACAGGGGGAGATATGTTTGACGTCGTAAGTGTCTGCAAAATGTGATTCAAGCATCTGATTTCTCAATGAATTTATTGTCTATTAGTCAGACCGCCAGAGATTCGCATTCCGTACCATATTTGACCCCTCTTTTCTTGTATTCTAAGACAGACTCACGCGCAACGAGATTAGATGTAGTTGTGAGCAAGGGGGTATCTATATACTGGTCCAATCTCCTCGTTCTTTAATGTACCAAAACCTCCTTGAATTCATCAATACAAGCATACGCAACTTCGTAAAAGTTAAAACCTAACTCATTGACAATGCACCCCTAATCAATCTTTACAGCATCCACTCTAAAAGTTAGAATAGACATACATCTCTTGCCATCAGTACTGATGATTGAATCCACCAATGTAACGGCCAACAATAACAGGAATGAATGCACTCAACGATCAACCCTACCAAACAAATTGTGCGAATCCAACCTCAAACATGAAAACCCAAGTCCCAAGCTAAAAAGGGCCATTAACAATAACCGCATTTGAAAAATGCAGGTCATTGAGATTTGGAATTATCAATTAGGTATACCAAACATGAATGGCAGTTCTACTAAAGAGAACACCAAGGTTTCTGCAAGGATCATCACTGCACCATATAAGGCATTTAAAACAGATCGAGAATTAAGGATAAACTCCTCATGAACCCTACTCGAGCGAGGCAGCATAAAAGATGCATTGAATCCCTCAAAAAAAGGGCTGACTAAGCCGTAAATCTTGAAGTTGAAAACGCCCCTAGTCCCCCGCCAATCGATGGGATTACCTACCCATTGCCATCAACCGCCAACTTGAAAAGTTGTACGATGAGGAAAGATCTCCAATGTGGAAACCAAACCCCCTTGATAAAGTGGCCATGCGTGCACTAGCTTTAACGATAAGGTCCAATGATCCACCATGTGATAAGTTGTATACCACCACTCGGCACCACCCCCACCATAAATCTTGACAAAACAAAAATTACAAAATCGAAAAGGCATGCCCACAACCTAGACCAAATAAAGCTGAAAAGGATCCTAAAGAAGTCAATGGTAACATGAGCCACTACACCACTATTGAATGACAGTCTGACCTATTTTCGTCATAAAGAAGATGCAGGACCTCTGTCGCCATTGGTCCACTTGCACAAATGACAGAGCGATAAAGTTGCACAACATCTTTGTTCCATATTACCCCAATAATCTCTCCCACCATTGAAGTTACAGTGTTCAGATATGCAGTCCAGGCGGTCGCATATGCATATTCGGACCCCCGACCAAAGCATATGTGCTATATACGCCAATAGGAGGTCAAAACGCATACGTGATTGCATATGCAACCACATATCCGAATAAAGGGCTTGCATATCAGATGCGTGTGTTTTCTAATAAGGGCGTATATCTTTCCATTGTTCTCGATGTTTATTAATTAAATGCTAACAATCTTTTGAATTTTACGTCAAATGACTCTAATTATATGAATACAATATACAACAATTACTAATTTTCTCGTATTTAAATTTTTGGGCTTCTACTAAATTTTATATGCAAATACAATTTCCGCCCTACATTTTGTGTCCACAAGTTTAGTTCCACGGAGATACACATATTTAGGTGCATGATTTTTATGTACAACTTTTACTCCTTGGAGATCCATATATGTGTATATTTTTGGGCGTACGATTTTTATGTCTATAGCTTTTCTACATCTTTTATTCTCTATAGGATCTTTATATACATTGAATATTTTCTTGTAATATCCATGTGTTCCCTATCAAATCCATATATATATATGTACAGTGAATCCAATATGTGCACTAAAAATAATCAATATATAGTATTATGCGTATATATCTCATAAACTATGTCATCTTATTTCAAATTTTTTATTTTGAAATTCATTAAATATTCAACTATTTTATATTGTCACATTTTACTATTGTATTTTTTGATATTATAAACCGCATGTGCCCACATATACTCCTTCGTGTATCTGCTTACTCGTTTTAATTCATATGGCCGAACAAATATCACATACCACATTTCTGAACTTTGGAAGCCATTGTACATAAAACCTTATCCTCGCATGGCATCTCCCCAATGGAAATGCCTCTATTGTTACATTGACACCAAAAAAACTTCCAAACTAATTGAGGTTGTGTCGTCCCCGACTCAACATCACACACAACTCATGTCAGTGACCTAACTTCTCGTGGTAGAAGTCATAGATCAATGTCTATGACTAAAATCCACACACCACAAAAAAACTCGAGTTTCGACAGCACTCTCCTTGTCAGCCACTCAACATCACCCACGAAGCATGCCGATGGCCCAACTTCCCACGGTAGAAGTACAGAGCAGTGTTTGTAACTACACATCCACTTGCCACAAAAAAGCTCAAGTTTCAGCTCAACTACCCTTGTTAAATGCTTGTACGGTCAATCATCTCCTGTCGTACTACTAAAAATGCCACCAAAGGCCCTATGCTCAATATTGACAAAGACTAGCATGATCACCGTTAAAGCAATCATTACAAAAGTGTGCAATATGTGCACCAACTGGCTTTCGCCAAAATCCCAACACTTTATCCTAAACACACATTTTGTGTTTTCCCCCTCTAATATCTCCATGTATGTCATAATGCCATCAAGCATGTATCTATGTGATCCCAAAACCAATGCGCTAGAGCAAACAAAAGGGATTTCATGAATCCTGCCCAAGGTTGATGATTCTCCTACGAAAGGAGAAGCTACTATGTTAAGACCCTGTTTGTCCCAATTATCAAGTATGATGTATTAAGATATAAAAAGCATTCGCATAGATGATCCCTGCCACAACAAACTGCTCATAGATGCATGACATCAAGGAGACAAGATAAGCATCAAATCATTTTCTAAACGGTACAGAAACATAGTTCACATGTTCATTTTTTACATGATGAGCCACATTTGAAATATACTTACATCTTCACATAAAGGCTCCAACTGAAGTTCCTCCTCATTTAATACTCTATAGTTCTTGCTTTTGGCTTTTTTTGCAGAAGCAATGGCCAATAATCTGGAGCCAGATGGCATAGATGCAGAACTGCTCACACCAGAAGCCTTAAAGAGTAAACACTGATTAGTTGACAAAAGTGTAAATCTCAAATCCCTTCCAAGAAGAAGTGTAAAACAATCTTTCATGCTTAGTGATACCTGGACGTGGCCCCTCCAGCCACATTTACCTCTGAAGCATGACCATACAGCAACTTCTCTATACAATTGCAAGAAATTTATGCTTTTTTAGTTCTGATGAATGTGTGTGTGTGAAAATAAAATGAAAGGTTGAACCTACCCATCCTCACGGATAAATATAGAAAAGCTCTTCTCCTTGGATTGCCCTCCCTCGCACTAAGCCAGAGAACGATTAAAATCCGCTCATTGGATAGTCTTTAATGTATTAAATCACCATGGCTAATTAAAAAGTTATGCACTCTTCAAAACAATAAAGAAAACATCAAAATTATGGAATTATGTTCATCTGCATACTAAAAACAGAGGAGTTCCAATAAGGATAAAGAACAGTGGAATGCAAATAAAAGTCATAAGCATATGCAACTTAAATACCACGACATAGTTACCAAAGAAACAATATGAAGCTCATATGTATATGCAACTTAAATATCAAGATCTTGTTAAAAAAGAAACTATCTCATAAAACTTTCAACAACATGGATAAATTACGAGGTTAATAAACTATAAATGCAACTAAATACGCACCTGATGTATCAGACTAATAAACCACAGGCTTTTAGAAAAAAACTAATGAGCTGTAGTATGGCACCCAATCGGATCTTTCAATATGGATTTGAGCAAGAATCCATGTAGCCGACCATACTCATACTGAAAGAAGGCTCTGCCATTTTTTTGTGGTATGACACTATCACGGGCTAATCAAAAAGGGTGCTGCTACAAGTTTCCACACAAGCAAATAATCTGATTTCCATGTGTAGTAGGTCTGTGATTAAGGCTAATTATAGGGGTGCACATGGATCGGATAAAATCAGTAATCCGGTCCAATTCGATGTTATGGGATCGGTTTGGTTTCGCCATTCTAATGGATCGAATCGGATTGAGATTTTGAAAATCCATTAAATTATGGATTGGATTGGATTGCGCTACCAAAATCTGATCCAATCCGTTAATCCGTTTATATATATGATAACTATTATCATTTACAACTTACGTTCTTATCCTACTTTATGAATCCACCCACGTCCTCCTTAGTCAAGTGGCACTTTATTTTTAATTTAATTAACATATAACATCATGTCAGGAATAACTTCAAGATTAAAATATAAAAAACCCATTTATTTATTCTACTTTTCACAAGCCAACCACACAAAGTGATAATAAAAGTGTATGGATCTTGCATCTCCGTTTCAAGTGGAGCTTACTTCACCTTAGATCAATTATCTATGCTCCAATCCCAAATCCCTAAGGTCACATTCATTAGCTCCGTTCACTATTCAGAGATGTGATATACAACCCTCTTTCTCGTCCTATTTTCTATCCATAAAATGCAAAGCATACATCAGATATTGATATTGTTGCATTCTGGGTCCAGTAAGGGTCAGTTTGGTAGCTGGGTTGGGTTGGGTTTGGGTAGCCCTGTGAATAGTAAAATGTGAGGAGGATTGGGAGGGTTGGAAGGAAGGGTACACCGGTGTACCCCAACCCAACCCTGCAACCAAATGAAGCCTAATTGTATGCTACCATTCGATTACATTATTTTTTATTGAAAAATCAATAATACACTAGTTGTCTATATTCCTTTTGTAAAGTAATTATAAATACTGTAGGTAAATTATTAATTGGATCGAATCAATTGTAGTAAATACTCTTTTTTAGGTCAATTCAACATAAAAAATGTAATCCATATGTTAAGTGATACTAACATGAGGATAGACCATGATGGAGGGAAATATTAGTCAAAAATATGACCCAATCCGATCCAATCAATAATCCGGTGGATTGGAGTGGTCTGGATTTGAATATTTAATGGATTGGATTGGATCGAGAGAAATTGTGATTCGTTAAAGTCACAATGGACACTGATTAAGGTAAAATCCGATCCAATCCAATCCAATCCAGGTGCACCCCTAGAGGCTAATATGTCATCTAAGAAATTAGAGTTTTTAAAGCTCGAAAAGGACACTACATAGGGTTTCACACAGTAAGTAGGGTTGGCTACATGGATTCTTTATCTCCATTCATATCTACCTTGGGCCATTCTCGGACTTTGAACCATTTAACTAAGATCCCACCAGATAATCTCCTTCCAAAACTTCATGGACCTTCCTCGTCCTCTCTTAGCCGTCTATACATCCCAAATCTCGCATCTTCAAACCGGTGCATCAACCGACCCCCTTTGTAAATGGTCAAACCATTTTAAGTGATAATCATTCATCTTATCCTCTATCGGAGCTAGACCAACTTTTCTTCTAAATGCATCATTCTGAATCCAGTCATTTCGTGTAGGTTGGAAGAAATTTGATGCAAACTGAAAATTTAGGGGTGGAAGAAATTTGGGAAAGATGAGAGTAAGGAGAAGAATGTGTCGGTTGTGCGAGGCTTAGGAGAAGAAGCACGGAAATGCATGTGGGCGAGATGGAGAGGAGAGAGGAATAGGAAAAAACTCCAATTTTAATTTAAGTTCAATTGTTTTCATACAATGACTACTAGCCCCTTTTATATAAGGGTTGGAATTACATAACAAAATACAACAATAACAACAAAGCTTTTTCCCACAATTATGGGGACGGGGCTCCTGGTCCTGATGGCTTCTCCATTTCGTTTTACCGGGAATTCTGGGAGCTGCTGAAGGGAGATATTATGGAGGTTTTGGATGAGTTCAGGCACGTCAACCGGGATTTTGGAAAAGTTAACAGGGCCTTGATCTTTCTGTTGCCCAAGAAGGAGAATCCGGTGGAGGTTGGAGACTTTCGGCCTATCTCTATATCGAATGGCATTTATCTCATTGTGTCCAAGGTGCTTGCGAGCAGGCTCAGAGCGGTCTTGGATTCTGTGGTCTTACCTGCCCAATCGCATTTATTCCTGGTAGGTGCATGGCGATGGGATCGTGGCCGCGTCAGAGGCTTGTCTTGAGTGGAAGAGGTCGGCAAAGAAAGGTGTTGTTTGGAAGATCGACTACGCCAAGGCCTACGATTGTGTCAATTGGAAGTTTCTTTGGACATCGATGAAGAGAAGGGGTTTTCCAGAGGAATGGATTGGCTAGATCAAGAGATGTGTCACTACCCGTTCGTGTGCAGTGTTGGTTAACGGAAGGCCGGAGGGTGGGTGGTTCCAGCCGCAGGTGGGGGTGCGTCAGGGTCGCCAACTCGCTCCCTTACTGTTTGTGCTTGTCGCGGACTGTTTGGCCGTCATGTTTCAGCGGGCGGTTGAGGAGGGGTGGTGTGAGGGTTTCAGGTTTGGGGATATCTCCATCCCGGTGTTGCAGTATGCTGATGACACGCTGATATTTCTGGGCAGGACGGAGGAGCAGAATCACAATGCAGTTACTTTGGTAAACCTATTCGGTTGCTTGTCTGGTTTGAAGATCAATAGGCAGAAGTCGACGCTGGTTCCGCTTGCGATGGATGACGTGGAGTGCAACAGGCTCACGGAGTGGGCGGGATGCCCCCGGGGACACCAGCCGATTAACTATCTGGGGCTACCTTTTGTTGCGGGCAGATTGAGAAAGTCGGATTGGGACTGTATGGTGCGGAGGTTCGAAGAGCAACTTGAGGGCTGGAAGGCGACCACTCTATCCAAGGGTGGGAAGCTTACCCTGTTGAAGCATGTTCGGTCCGTCATTCCGGTGTTTTTCTGCTCCAAGAGACTGATACCTGTTGGGGTGAGAAGGAAGGTGGAGGCTCTGATGAAAGCTTTCTTCTGGTCGGATGGCAGGTAAACGGGAAAGGGGTTCCATCTGGTCGCCTGGAAGGATGTTGCGGTGCCAGTCTCGGAGGGGGGGCTTGGTATTCGAGACATAAAGTTGATGAACAAAGCTTTGCTTTCGAAGTGGGCGATGCGGATATGGGGTAAGTCCGACTCTTTGGTCTTGCATCTGCTGAGATCGATCTATGGTGTCGTTGGGGATTTGATGGTTCAGAGGATACGTCATGAATCTCCCTTATGGCTGGGTATTCGTGTTGTGCTTCCTGGGCTTGTGCCCTTCCTCCGTCCGAGGTTGGGGAATGCCCTCCGGTTCCGTTTTTGGCAGGATGATTGGACTGGGGAGGGGGTGCTGGCCACCCGTTTCCCTAGGCTGGTGGCATTAGCTGCAGATAGAGGGGTGCGTGTGGCCGAGGTGGCTGGATCGAGATCGTGGGCTCCGAGGTTTCATTACGATCTCTCGGATCAGAGGGTGGAGGACTTTTTGCGGCTACTATCTGAGCTTCCCTCTGTTGGGGAGATGTCTGGTGACCCTGACCACTTCATCTGGGCTGATGGTAATTTCTCAGTGAAGTTGGTGTACCGGAAGTTGAGAGCTGGAACAATGGTAATTGATGAAAACCTTTACGCAGACATGAAAGTTATTTGGGTGGCCAAGATCCCTACTCGAGTCAAAGTCTTCCTTTGGTGCTTTAGGAGAAACCGCATGTGTGATAAGGTGAGAAGGGGGAGGATTCTGGGTACGGCGGACCTGCAGTGTGACAGATGCGAGGAGGAGGTGGAGGACGCGGACCACATCTTCTTCAGTTGCAGGACATCGGCACAGGTTTGGGATGCTGCTGGGATTTCTTGGGTCCAGACTTCCGGCATGGGTCCTTTCTGGAAGTCTATCCGTTCGGTGGGGCTTAGATCCTCTGGAGATGTGTCCACGACGAAGCCCTTCGTCGTTTTATGGGCTATCTGGCTTGGCAGGAATGACCGTATTTTCAAGGGGCAGCATTTCTATTGGGAAAATGTAATCGCACATAGTAATGTTGTCTACAGTTTCTGGATCTCTAACTGATGTACCTTTTGTTACTTAATGAATTTTTGGTGTGGTGACTCCCGCCTTGGGAGGGCTCCCCCTTCTTTTCTAAACAAAAAAAAGTAGGGTCGACTAATTACATACAACAACAAAGCCTTTTCCTACATTAAGTAGGGTCAGCTACATGGATTCTTCGCCTCCATTCAGATCTATCTTGGGTCATTCTAAGGATTAGATCCAAAAAACTAAGATCCCTTCGTATAGTCTCATTCCAAAACTTCTGGGCATTCCTCACCCTCTTTTAGCCAACTTAACATTCCAAAACTCGCATCTCCTCATCGGTGCATCAGTTGACCTCATTTGCAAATTGTCAAACCACCTTAAGCGATTTTCTCGCATCTTATACTCGATCAGAGCTACACCAACTTTCCATCTGATGGCATCATTCCACGTCCAATCTTTACATGTGTGTCCACACATCCACCTTAGCATTCTCATTTCTGCTATTATCATTCTCTGCACATGTCTATGGTTCACGAGCCAACATTCAAATCCATAGAGCATAGCAGGTCTCGCAGCTGCTTTGTAAAACTTTTCTTTGATTTTCAACGGAATTTTCTTATCACTAAGGACAATAGAGAATCCTCTCCACTTTAGCCAACCTACATTTATTCTATTTGTAACATCTCCATCAATTTCCCCATCATATTGCAAAATAGATCCCAAGTATCTAAAAGAATCTCTCTTCTGAATGTTATCATCACAAATCTTAACCTCGATTCCTTCACCATTGCTTCCATCAACAGTACACTCCATATATTCAGTCTTGGCCCTACTTATACGAATCATTTAGTCTCCAATGCAAGTGTCCAGACCTCAATCTTCTCATTTACTTCATCTCTAGTCTCATCAATCAACACAATATCATCAATGAATAACATACATCAAGGTATCCCATCTTGAATGTGACTTGTCAACTTTTTTTTGAAGTCTAAAAAGGGGGAAACACTCAGCGGTGTCTGCCCCTGCCATAAATTAATAGCAAAAAAAGGAAAAAAGAAAAAACTTTACAATGTACCAACCACGGAACCCAAAAAAGAAACCTAAACCAACGACCAGTCCTCAACTAAACGGTTACAATGAATTATCACATTTTCCTTGTAAAAACGCTGCCCGGAGAAGATGGCGTCATTTCGCCCAAGCCAAATCGCCCAAACCTTCGCCAAGGGCCGCAGCAATTCCCTACGATCCTTGCCCTTGTTTGCCACCAACGAGTCCCAGAAAGAAGGTAGATCCGAGTAGCACACCCAGGCGTCGGCCGCCTCCTCCAAAACACCCTGCACTGCTGGGCACGTGAAGAACAAATGCTCCGGAGTTTCCACGGCATTGCTGCAAAGAATACAAGTATCAGGAATATTCCTAATCAACCTCGCGCAGCAATCCCTCATCATCAATCTCTGCCTCCGAACCAGTCAAAGGAAGAAACCCACCTACTCCGGAAGCCGTAGAGCCCACAAGAAGCCGCAATCCCGCACCACCGCCTCCGGCCCTTGAAGAGGGGAGGACGAAACCGCCACAAACGCCTTCCGGGAAGAGAAAGGCCCCCCTTTCCAAGCCAGTGGTCCCTCCCAGCCGAAGGCTGACAAGCCCCCCCCCCCCAACGGCCTCCAGAAGAAGCAGATAGTCGTTGAGCCTCTGCTCCGAAAGGCCATCACGGAAGAGCGGGAACCAACCGGCATCAGACCAGCAGGAGGCCACAGTAGCATTCACATCAACCGCCAAAGCGAATAAATGCGGGAACCTCGACGAAAGAGGTCCTCACCCGCCCAAACATCCTTCCAGAAACTGAAAGATCGACCATCACCAGGGACCGGAGAAAAGAAGGCCGAGAACTTAGAGCAAGTCTCCAACACCCCCTTCAAAAAGGCGTGAGCGGCCCCCTCCTAGCAGTCGCCACTGGAAGTGCCCCGCCAATAAGATGAATCTTCCGCAAACCTCGGAGCAAAAATCCTCACCAAGGCCTCATAACCTGCTGACCCACTTAAGGAGAAGGGTCTCATTAACATGGTCCAACCTTCGGACGCCCAGCCCCCCTTCGCTCATGCGCCTCGTAACGTCATCCCACCCCACCAAATGCATTCCGCCCGTTGATTCCCCATTTTTGCCCCACAAAAATCTCCGCATGAGCCTCTTGAGACACAGCGAATCCCTACCGGCAAACGACTGTTAGATAAAAAAATAGACGGGGATAGACGAAAGCACCGCCTTGAGAAGAACGAGACGGCCCCCCTTCGAAAGCAACGCAGATCTCCAACCAGCCAGCCTCATCTCCACCTTCTCCACCTTGGACCAATCCCTCAATCGAGCCCTACCATAGACCAGCGGCATCCCCAAGTAATCCAAGGGCAGGGAACAAGGCTGAGAACCCAAAATCGAACCGCATTCCGCCACCTCCTCCACGCTAAGACCAAAAGGAACCACCTTCGACTTGACGGTATTTATGAACAGACCCAACATCTCATTGAACACCTTAAGCGTAGCCGTCATAGCCGAGACCTCGTCAGGGCACCCCTCAATGAAAAAGACGGTGTCATCAGCGTATTGGAGCAGATGGACCACCATCCCGCCACAAGAAAACCCCCAAGAGAGTCCACAATCGATGACCCGGTAAGTCATCCGAGCAAGGACATCCACGGCCACAACGAACAGCGATGGCGCAAAGGGGCAACCCTGCCGGACCCCCCGCCTCGGTTGGAAAGATCCCCCCTCCAAGCGTCCATTAACCATGACCGAGAGCGAGGTCGTAGTGACGCACCGGCGCATCCAAGCAATCCAAACCTCCGGGAAGCCCCTCCTCCTCAACACCGACCAAATGAAGCTCTAATTGAGACAATCATACACTTTAGCAAAGTCGACCTTCCACAGCACCCCACGAAAGTCGTCCCTCTTCTATTTCGCAATCATCTCCGACGCCAAAGTGATAAAATCCGCAATCTGTCTTCCCAGAACAAAAGCAACCTGCAAAGGCGAGATAATATCGCCCAGCACCCGAGCCAGCCGCAGAGCAAACACCTTTGCCACGATCAAGTATAACGCGTTCGAAATAGCAATCAGGCAGAAATCCTCAATATGCTCCACCGAAGGAGACTTGGGAAGTAAAACAATGAGAGCTCTATTGACTTTGTCAAAACCAGCATTACCTTCACAGAACTCGGAGATCACCTCCAACACCTCCGAGCCCACCAAGTCCCAGAAGTCCTTGTAGAAGGCAATCGAGAAACCGTCAGGACCCGGACAAGCATCAGCATTAAGATCCCACACAGCCTCTTTCACCTCATCCAAAGAAACCCTCCTCGTCAGATCCTCACAAAGAGAGGGCGAGAGCGGAGGAGCCCCCATCCCAGTCCACCTCCAAATTTTCTGGGTGCGCCTCCCCGAGAAGTCCCTAAAATAATCCACGATCGCCCGCCCCATTGCCTCGTAACCTACCACGTGCCTATCACCAATCGTAATTGAGCAAAGGGCGTTCGATCGTCGCCTTCAACTGGCCACCCGATGGAAGTACGCCGTGTTCGCATCCCCCTCCTTCAGCCAAGACACCCTCGACCTCTGGCGCCACTCCGAGACACGCTTCAAATCCTCCTCCTCCATCTTCCTCTGAGCAGTCGATCTCGCGAGCAGCTCATCCTGCCGAAGCTCCATAACCTCCTCCAAAGCATCCAAAGAGCTGACCACCCCCTCCGCCTCCCTTCTGGTCGCGATCCTCGCCGCCCTCGACTCCCTCTTAAAGATAGCCAACCACCTGCGCAACGAAGCGAGCTTGCGAACAAACCTCGTGACTGCGGAGGACCCCAGCTGTATCTCGGCCCAGTGATCCGCGACAAGAGCTCTGAAATTGTTCTCCAGCAACCAGCACCTCTCATATCTAAAGAAGCCCCGCGAGACAGCCACATCCCCGGAGTCCCATAAGATAGGATTGTGGTCAGACAAGCACCGAGGTCTGGAGCTCACGAAAGAAAGTAGGAAAGAGTCCAAGAGATCCACGGACGCCAAGAACCTGTCAATACAGGATCGGGAGTTGGAATTTCTCCACGTGTAAGTGCAATCGCCTGCTCCCAAGTCCTCGAGGGCCAAAGAGTCGATGATCTCTGCAAAATCCAACGAACCAGGGTCCATACCGCCCCGAGAACAAGGCATGTCCGACGAACGGAGGGTGACGTTGAAGTCACCCCCAACCAGCCAAGGCACCCCCGTAAACTGGCAAGCAGCCTCCCGCAATTCCTCCCAAAGCTCCTTCCTCTTAATGTTGCAGCACGGGCCGTAAGCACAAAAAAGAGCAATTGTCGAAGGAGAATCCACCCGATCCAAAAGAACCGAAATAGAATGCCTCCCTCTGAAAATCGAGTTGAAAGATAACGAATCAGATCGCCAGGCAATGAGAAGTCCTCCCGCCGAACCCAACGTGTCCACCGCCCGGACCTCGTCCAAACCCCCCGCACCAAACGTTCTCCAAAGACCGTCACTCAATCCTTGTAGCTTAGTCTCATGTAACATGACTATGTCACACCCCCATTCCGAGAACCTCGAACCCAAGGTTCTCCTCTTTGTCGCCTCCCCCAACCCTCGAACATTCCAAGACAGCACCTTCATGAGGAACCTTGTGAATGCCCCCCAGTTCGGACGACGCCAGCCGCCTCCGCAACCGCATCCTTCAAAGACGGACATCCTTGCGCTACAAAGGGCAATGACCGCGACCCGTTCCTCCTCCTGTATCTCTTAGTAGGTCTTCTTTCAGGTACTCCCCCGACAAAAGCATCCTCTGCAATCTCAGTCAGCACCACTGAGGTCTACGGCGGGGGACCGCGACCCATCGCCACCGAAGATGAGCCCTCAATCGTGATCACCCGGTCGCCGAGGACCCCTCCCCCCTCTATCGCTGCGGAGGGAGAAGAGATCTGAGCCAATGAGCCCCCCCCCCCGCCTCCCGCCGGCGGAGCCACACCGAACTTCGGAGAAGAGAAACGTGCTGAGGAGGAAAAGGAAAGAGGTGAAAGCTGGCCCAAGAACTCGCCCACGAAAGATCCGAGAGCAAGACAATAAGGGGGACCATCACCTGACCGAACCGCCAAAGGATCCGACCGAAAGAACCGGATTGCGGATCTATGCATCCACGACCAAGAACTAAGGGACCCATCGATCCCTTGATTCCTCCCCGCCACGTCAACAGACAAACCAGCAACCGAAGAATCCAAGCACAGAGACCAAGGCAAACAACCGAAGGGACATACGAAATCATCATCGCGGGACGAGTCCCACGAAGCACCACCATGCAGAGCCATCAGATCCTCGGAAGACGAGGCGACGCCCTTCCCCCTTCCAATCCCTAGAGAAGCCTCCACCGCCCTCCGCCCGCTCATCGGCGGCGGCGGCGGGTTGATAAACGATAGCTCAACCCGACATCTGAAGCGACCAATCTTCATGCACTCGTAGAAAACTTGACCCGACGCACCATCAAGAAAATTCTTGTTGCACTCCATGAGAACCCGAGTAGAATCAAGTTCTGAGCTCGAAGCCAAGCCGTTGTCGATGATCGCGAGGACCTCACCCCACCGCCGAAGACGTCGCTTGAGACAATGCACCGATCTGGAAAGAAACGAGACCCCACGGACCTCAGCCACACACACCTCCATGCTCTGACACGTCCCGTCCACGAAACGTAGGTCCCACCAAACCAAATCTTCAGCCAAGTTATTCCTAAGTAGCCGATCACGTTGAACAACAGACAGGCCCCGAACACAATAGCGGTTGGCATCAATGGCAACGATGTCCCCCACAAAATGCGCTCCAAATACATCACGAAGAAGGCTCCGCACGCGAACCATCGACAGGCTGCAACTCAAGCTCAACCCAATGACCGCAAACTTGAACTCCTCTCCCCTTGTAGACGTCGCTTGCGGCTCCGCAAGCTTAATCTGCGATACCGGCGCAGTCGAGACAGCTACCCCACGGGCAGAAGAGTGGGTGGCGGGAACCGGATCAGACCTTGGACCACCTGCCACCACTTGCGTGAAAGAGCGCCCGACTCCGGCGAAGGCCTCCCGCGAAGGCGTCTCACCCAGCTTGAATGCACTCCTAAGAGATGGTGCAAAAGCGATGCCATGCCGAAAGCGCAAACCACATGAGGCCATTCGGTGACCCAACCCTCCGCATGCAAAGCACCTCGAACGAGCAACGCAAACCGACGCCAGATGCCCCCTCAACCCACAACGAAAGCACCTCCTCTCCGGCTTCCTGATGCAAAACGAATTTTCGTGCGGCGATAAAAATTGATTTGAACGGTGGATGTTTGGTGGAGAAGAAATTGGAGGGGAGAAGAGGAGAAGGCGCGCCTGTTGCGCGAGACTTGGAGAAGGAGAAACGTGTAGATCACGTGGGAGAGAGAAAGAGAGAGGCGGAGATAGAGAATAAATTTCAATTTTTCATATCACTGAACTCACTAAAAACACTAGCCTATCATCCCTTTATATAGGAGGGATGAGGTTACAAAAATAGAAAATCGAATTCAAATTGAAACTAATTATCTTAATTTGACTCTAACCGACTAACCGACTAATTTGAAATTCAAATCTTTAACTAATTAATTGGGATCACAGGAGATCTCATTTATTTAATTAAAAACACGACAACTTAAATAAACGTAAATAAAATTAACGGATAAAAATTAAATAAATGCAGCCCTATATTTCCATTTCACGCTGCATCACTTCATGTGGGTCACATGCACCCAACCACCATCACGACCCTCTCCAGCCTCCCCCCCTCCTTCGCCACCCTCCGCACCCGCCACCACAAACTGCGGGCTCCCGCCACCAATGTACAACTCCCCCAAACCACTTCGAGTGCCCCCTTCCCCTACATTGCCGCCCCGACGGCCCCCAGCAATGCCAGAGAACAGAGCGTCGCCACCCCCAGACACCCCACTACTCGTCGCCTTGACCTCAGTCGCTGGTCTCCAAGCTTTCCGACTCCCAAACCCGCTCGCTTCTCCCTTCTCCCACCCCCTCGCGCCGACCTTGACGCTCCCCCACTCGCACGCTCTCGCTCTCCTCGCCATCCTCTCTCTCTTGGTCCTAAGCTTTTTTAGGGTTCCCCTTCACTACCTCTGCCCCTCGATTTTTATTTTTCTTTACGAGCTCGTTTGTCCATGTGACTTGTCAACTTGTCCATAATTAAAGTAAAAAAGGGATGGACTCAAAGTTGAACCTTGATGCAGACCAATGTTGATGTCAAAATAGTCAGTCTTCCCAGACTGTATCCTTACACAGATGAGGAGGCCCTATCATACATATCTTTTATGAGGTTAATGTATAGGACATGTACTTGTCTCTTCACCAAAACTCTCCACAATATGTCTCGTGGGACAGAATCATAAGCCTTCTCTAAATCAATAAAAAATCATATGGAGGTTTTTCCTTTTAGCTCTATAAATATCCATTGCTCTCCTCAGCAAGTGGATAGCTTCAACAGTTGAGCAACCTGGCATGAAACCGAATTGGTTTTCTTTTACTTTGGAAACTTGCCTCAACCTTCTTCCGATCACACGTTCCCAAATTTTCATAGTGTGACGAATCATCTTGATACCTCTGTAATTTGGACAATTTTGAATGTCTCCTTTGTTCTTATAGGGTTCGTTTGGTTGCAGGGTTGGGCATGGTTGGGTTGGGTTGGGTGGGCTGGGTGAATAGTAAACTGTGAGGAGGGGTACTCCAGTGAATAGTACCCAACCCAACCCAACTCTGCCCAACCCTGCAACCAAACGAACCCATAAAGAGGGGCCATGATGCTTCTCCTCCATTCTTCAGGTATTTTCTTGCTTTGCCAAATAACATTGAATAAATTTGTTAGTCAAGTCGAACCACGCTCACCTAAAACTCTCCAAACTTCTATATGAATGTCATCCAGTCCTACACATTTCCCGTGTCTCATAACCTTCAAAGCATCCTCTACTTGCTTGTCATCAGGTCGACTAATTACATAACAAAATAAAATGAAAAATTACCTATTCTAGCAAACCCTAATTTGTCTTTTCAATTAACTCAATCAATGAGAGAGAGGATGCTCGCTCACTAGCCTGCATACCCGGAACCCACCCAAAATGATTTGTGGTGATTGGAAAGGCATCCTGGGGGCACACCCCCAGCGCACATCGCAGGTCTGATTTGGCCCCAATCGAGAGAGTTGATCCTTGATCAGACTGAGTTCTCATTCCCGAGGCGATTGGCTCTCCACCAAGCCCAAACTCGACGAGATATGCTGCAGATTGAAGAAAGTTGATCTCAACGGCATGCTTATACTTGCAAGAAAGAAGATCAGCTAGGGTTTGGGATTCCTTTTTGGGGGATTCTATATCTCTAAGTGGGGTGCTTGGAATCTACTAGGGCTCCTACGTTGCTTTTGGACAGTGCTTGAGTGCTACGACTTCTCTTTGGTGGAGATTTATCCCTCAAAGAAGCATGATAACTTGCCGATGGACACAAGGGCGCTACGTTGTTGCATTAGATTGAAGGGGCTACAGGATTGTTACGGTTTTGCAGGTGTGAAGACGGTTTCTGTTGGGATTGAGTATACACGGGGTGTAGACGTGCACATATGGTGTCTGTCAAAATGCGAGAACAAGGTGTTGGACCTGCTGCAGCCCAGGTATTTGAGAAAATGCTTGACAGGGCCTCTGGTACTATTCTATTCCGGCGAGTCATGATGCGGATTTGAAGGGTTATGCGGACTTGAAGATGAAATATTCGCTTCCTTTCCTATGCTTACACCTACTGTGTAAGGAAAAAAACCTGAACTCAAGAAGAAGGCTATGTTGGAAAAGGTTTCAAAGATCAAGAAGGAATCTTTTGCTTCATTTTTGAAAGGAACACATTCTGCCTCTATTTTGGTGTTGTGGTTCCTGTGTGAGAGGCTGTATTAGGGGCTGGACGTCATGCCATTGAATTCTCAGAAGAAATGAAGGAATTGCAGAAGCAGTTTTTAGCAGGTAGACAGATTTCAGACTTCCAGAGCTAATATGATAGACATCAAAAAAAAACATTTGAAGATTTCCTTACTGTGGGGATATAAATATTGAAGCACTTGATTCAAAGCACATTTTGATTAGATTTGAAGAAGAGCGTGACTTTTTTAGGTGCTACTCTAGGGCGATTTCAAATACTTTTCTGAATGGGTAACCATTATTAAATGATCTCCTTACTTTTGGCATGATCTTAAGATAACTCAGGTTCCCATTTGGATAGGACACCCACGCATCGAAATGTGCATCTTCATTACCCAGGATTGATCAAATCAATCGCAAATGCTGGGGGAAGGTATAGTTGCGTGGATAAAGCAGTATCAGAATTTACAAGACCAAGTTATCTTAGGGTGTATGTTGAAGTTGATCGTTTACAACCTAAGATTCCTTATGTGATTATTAATAATGGGCCACAAACTATCAAGCAAAAAATCACATATGAGATGTTACCCCAAATTTTGCACAAACTGTTGTGTGATTGAGCACACAATTAAATCATGCAAGAATGTTTGACAGGTGAAAGTGAATGAGAAAAACAAGGACGTGCAAAACCTAGAGGGGGATGTTGAGAAATCTGTTTTTCAAACGGAAAAGGAGATCGGCAGAAGATGGATGGATGTTCTTAGGGCAGTTGGAACATCCTCTCGTGCACAGACACAACATTTTGATGACACCTTACAGCAGCAGCAGCATTTTCCTCCTAATGGAGAGAAGCAACCCTCGGGAACAGTCAATCAACAGCTGCAGCAGCAGCATTTTGTGAGTGGAACTCCACAACAGCAGCTGATGCAAGAGCAACATCAGCTTGGTTCTGCAATGGGACAGCAGCATCTCAAGAAGCAAGCTTCTAATTCAGGGCAGCAACTACAAGATGGCAAATAATCGACGCCTCAAGAAGAAACAAATGAATATTCCAATGACAATTGGACTATAGTTCAAAGGAGGAGGAAGCAGCCATTGAAGATGAAGGAAAAGGAAATCAGCCTTTGATGAATATAATTTTGCAGGAAAAGGATGATTTCCATCACAATCTGATGGTTTCCAATCAGCAGACAGAGATGGATGTTGGGATGGAAAAGCCTCAACAACACAAGTTGAAAGATGGTACTTTAGGAAGGTTACAGGAGCAGCATGAGGTAATGAATCAATATGCCTCCGTACAAAAATATATTGATTTGAACAAAGAAGTGAAAGCCTCTCTTCGCAACCCCACCACACAACCCCTTCCTTTGGAGGAAGAGGAAGAGCAAGAAGGAGCAGTGCAGAATCTGCAGATGATGGTTGCATGTGTAATGAGGAGGAGCAGAAGCATCTTTCTGTTGTGATTCTCACCCCATTCAGTGACAAGAAGTAAAAGCAACATTTATTGGTGGGACAAAAACAACTGTGGAGGATCTGCTCCATATTTTCATTGCAGCAATAACACCAACAAAGTGGATTTTGTTTTCCACAAATATGGCAGAAGCAACAGCAATTTATACAGCAGCAAAAACCAACTCCAGTGAGTGCCCTCTCCTCTGCAGACACAGAAGAAGCAAGGAAAGAATGCCACTGAAGAAGAGTTCTCGTCTTTTATTACTCCTCATGTCTCTGCAGAAAAAGCACCAACAACAACAGATTCAACAACAGCATTGTGTTCTGAACACTGGATTATTAGAAGTTCCCTCTTTCTTGAATGCTCTTGAGCTGGCTGATGACGAAGGGAAGAAGAAGATGAAGATGAAGATGATTCTAAGGAAGGATTGAGCAAACCTTTCTTGAAAAGCAAGATTCTACTTACAAACAGTTCAGATTTTAATATGAAAATATCTCACAATATGGTCTATCTAAAAAAGAGGTCTCCAAGGTATAGAAAGGCAAAGGAAAAAGCACTAAGCAAATGGCAGGAAAATGATAGAATTCTTTTAGTTGTTTTTCTTAAAGATCTTGGAGTCAGAGTTATAGAAGTCCATGTTAGCCATAGTTTTTTCACTTCTTTAGCTTGTTGTAATTATCTTTTTGATGGAATGAAAATGGTACCCCGAGCCACTCAAAATCAGGATTACAGTAAAAAAATCAATTAGAAATCACAAGTGATCACATTTTTTCTTCGTACTTTTTTTGGGCTTGTTTTGTTCCGAAATATTTGTCGGAAATCGCCGGTTGGGTTAGGCTGACCAAAAAAGGCGTTGGAGTGGAGAGCTATGTCATAGGGTCGTCGAGAGGTCCCCCGATCAGATCCTTATTTATTCGGAAAGCAATCTCTCCTACTCCCAAACTATTAACATCATCCTACTCTCTAATATATTAGGACAACTAGGAGCTTTTGACCCGGGGCTTCATAAAGAGATTTGACAAAGAATATGAAAAATTGAAACTTAACTAGATAATACAAGCTTTTTTTAGAACGCTTCAAAGTGAGATATTAGTAGATATTACAATGATCTGGCTTTAAGATATTATAGGGTATTTGATCTATAGTAGATTAATAGAAATTTCTTTATTGATTTAAGCTACATGATAATATATTAGTAGCTATTTTCTCTCTAAAATATATTCTATGGTATTAAATATAGCTTAAAATAATAGATTCAATTTCATATGTATGTTTTTGATTTAATTTCATGTTCGTAAGTATTTGATATCGACTGCTCTACGGGGAGTCTTGCACCAATTTAGATAAATTTGGAAATCGAAATTGCAACAGACCCATATTAGGCAATAATAACTAACCCTACTCATAATTTGAGTAAACTTTAATTGAGTGAATGAAAGACCCAATTTCATAAAAAGCCCTAATTAGACAAAATTAAATGGACAAGTAACCCAAATTTTGCCCTAATCCCCAAATTTGCAATGCATAAACTTTCTCACTCCGAGAATTTATCTCTTGCATAATTACATGATCTTTTATTGCACTTGCACATATGACGATTTGATCTCAGCTTGATCCCTAATTTGTTGATCTTTTCTTTCTCAACATTTCTTTTGCAATATACGTGGAGAGAAGGGTTAGAATTGCAATTTTTTACCGCTTCAATGACTTTAGACTTTTTTTCCTATTCTCCTAACTTTTCCATAAAGAGATTTTGGAGGGGCTTTCTAAAAAATGCCCACTAACAACCGATCCCTATTATTATGTGCTTTGATTCCATGTTAGGAGAAACCATCAACCTGTACTACAATTTCTCTTCTTCTACAAAGCCTTTGGCGACAGGGCTCTTGGAGGAACTAGCGGTGTTGACAGTGATCTAAGGCGCATAGGCTCATGTTCCAAACTGGCAATGCAACATGCGGTGACCGTGCATGACATACACAAGGCGGCGGCGGTGGTTGTGCTTGAAGCTCATGAGGCAGCTTCGACGATGGCGCTCTCGATGAGGGTTGAGTAACAATGGATTAGCATCTGAGGTGGTGTGGTGTGGAAGCCAAGAATAGGGTTGGTATCGATGGTGAATGGGGTGGTAACTGAGATGTTGTCAGAGTGGAGGGAGGTGGGGGCATTGTTGTAAGGGGAGATCACGATGTCGGCAGCGGAGGTGTTGGAGTTGGTGAAGGCGATGATGGCACAGGTGGTGGTTCTAGTGAAGGAGGTAGCAATGGTGACGAGGTTGAGGTGGCGACAAGGTTGGGGCTAGAGAGAGGCAACACAAATAGGGAAGGAGGATGGGTGGTGTTGTGGCCGAGGAGGAGAGCTGGTGGTATTGCTGACTAGGAATGTTGTGGTGGAGGTGTGGCCAGGGCTGGCAATGAGGGTGGTGGTGTTGATGTTGGGAGGTGTTGCATGGTAGAGAATCATGCATCGATGAAGAAGGTGGTTGTGACATAGGTAGCGGAACGATGACGGTTTCCAAGGAAGGTTCACTGGGCAACAATGCTCCAATTTCAAATTTCGACATCAAGTCTCCATGTTGTTCCAGAGCTTGTTGAAGCCTTGGATCTCCCATAAACCTCCCCAAATAATGAGAATGATGTATGACATGCTCTAATACCAATTGATGTAAACAAAAATTTAGAGTGGAAGAAATTTGGAGAAGATGAGAAGAATGAGAAGAACACGCCGATTGCGTGGGGTTTGGGAGAAGAAATGTGGAGATATGCAGAGGAGAGAGACGCAAAAGAGAGAGGAATAGGGAAAAATTCCAATCTTAATTTAACTTTAAATATCTCCATACAATGACTACTGGCCCCTATATAAAAAGGGTGAATTACATAACAATGCTAATATTTAACTTTAAAGGAACCCCCCTCTCTCATACTGTGTTAATATTTGCTAGAAATGAAATGTGAACTTATTGTTTCTCATTGAATAGGACTCCCTTATATAGAAGGGAGTCTCAGATTAACTGAAACAATTACAGGCATGCCCCCATATTACAAAATAATGTTCGTACAACCAAATACACCAATACCCTCCCTCAAGATGGAGCAGTCCATCATGCTCAGCTTGGAGACACATCTGGTGAATAGGGATGGAGTGAGTGGTTTGGTGAAAACATTAACTGTATGTTCTTCTGAAGTAACTGACTCTGTCTTGATGTTTCCTTATTGAATCATAACCTTGTATAATGGCAGCTTACATCCACATGTTTAGTGTGTCACATAAAATAGGATTATTTGCAATGAACATTGCAGCAACATTGTCCCAACGCATTATTATAGGGATCGAATCTAGTAAGTGTAAATCCTTGAGAACCGACTTGATCCACATTAGTTCAGTGGTGAATAAGGCTATTGCTCTGTATTCAGATTCTGCACTGGATCTGGCAACTAATGCTTGCCTTTTGCTTCTACATGTGACTAGGTTACCGCAAAAACAGGTGCGGTAACCAATAGTAGACTTTCTATCATTACTCATTAGGGCATCCCTCATAGTCAGCATCAGAATATGCCATAATATCAATTGTCTTTTTATAAGTAAAATGGCAGGTCTTTCCCTCCTGTAGATTTCAAGTATCTCACCGGCTTGTTCGGTTTACAGCAAATGAGATAACATGCCTAGTAATGGTAACATACATGAGCTTTCCCACCAGGCACATGTATTGTTCTGCATCAGCATACACGGGTAAATCTTCATACATTTGTGCATTGGGTCCATAGGAATAGATGATGTCTTAGATCCTGACAAGCATGTCTCATGTAGAAGATCTATAACATATTTTTCTCAATGAGAGAATAAAGCACCCAATATATCTTGCGACTTCGATTCCCAAGAAATAACGAATTTCTCCTAAGTCTTTAGTGACAAAATGTTTCGCAAATACCTTTTATTATCTGTTATGCCACTATATCATCCTCATTTAGAAATATGTCATCAACATATACCACCAAAGAAACCGCTCCTTTTCTCTATTTTATTGATGAATAGATAATGACTTGTTGTAAAGAGAATGAAACCAATTTTGGACACAATGTCTGATAGTTTCTAAAACCAAGTCCCCATTGGTCTCTTTGAAATCATATGTTACTTTGTCGAGTATGCACACCTTCTGATACTCCCCATTGGTCTCAAAATCAGGTGGTTGTCGCATATGTACTTCTTAATTAAGATCACCATACAGAAAGTATTTTTCACATCCATGATCCAACTGGTAAAGTGGACAGGAGAGTTGGATTGCAAAGGAAATAAGAATCCGCAATGTAGGGAGATGAGCTACTGATAAAAAGATGCCAAGATAATCCATACCACAGGTTTGAGTGTACCCCTTGGCCACCAATTGAGCTCTATAACATTCCACAAAATCATATGGAAGATTGGTGGTAAATACCCACATGTTGCCAGAAACAGTTGCATCCTTTGGAGGATCAACTAGCTGCCACGTACCCCTATACAGAAGAGTCTGCATCATTTACTTCATGGTCGTGTT
Source organism: Ottelia alismoides (assembly GCA_037367405.1). Classification (NCBI taxonomy): domain Eukaryota; kingdom Viridiplantae; phylum Streptophyta; class Magnoliopsida; order Alismatales; family Hydrocharitaceae; genus Ottelia; species Ottelia alismoides. The sequence continues at coordinate 567,197 of JAZKJV010007582.1, read as the reverse complement.
TCACTCAGGAACCAATAATGTCTGCTGATAAATGAAAGGAATTGTAACCGCTATCCCAGTCGGAAAAGTCTTGTACTACGCAAATAATCTCCTTGAGGATATAGGTAGTAGTGTACACACACGTTTCCCATTTCGAAGAGCAATGGGCAAATCAGAATGATCTTGGTAGTCTTAAATCTCCTCATCAGTAGCATGCTCACATGTATATGTATTTCCCTACAACACAATCTCATAAGTATTTTTATCTTGACATACCTTGGGATCGGGTGCTGGTATTATAAGAGGGGGTGCCATCGGACGAGTATACACTAACCAAAACGGTTGATTATCAACAACATGAGTGTCCTAAGATGGAGACTCGCTTTGAGGAGATGGCATAGGGAGACCGGCAATTTCTATGTCATCAAGGGACACAACACAAGAACCGGAGCTAGAATACTACGGTATATACTCAAAAAAGGTCACATCTGCACTAACATGGTAACGACAATGTACCGAATCATAACATCGGTACACCTTCTGGGCTCTAGAGTATCCTACAATGACACATATCATAGCATTGGGAGAGAGTTTGTTGCAATCGATAGACTGAATACGGATAAAAGAGGTACACCCAAAGATTATTTAAGTGGAACACGGAATAGGTTCTTGTCCGGGAAGAACGGCGAATACGATGTTTGCTCTTCCAATATGGTGGATGGCATACGAATTATTAGGTACATAGTCGTGAGAACAGCATCACCCCAAAAGGTGAGGGGTCGTACATTAAACAAGGTTATGTTGGGATGTATATGGGCACGATTTTTGGCGAATGACCCCACGCTCAGTCAAAAAAGAGCAAAGATATTGATTGTAAAAATCAAGAGCTTTTTTTGAGAAACGGTGGATGGGCCTCCTTTAAAGACCATCCAAAAAATAATATAAATTATATATACTAAGCCTTCTCCCATTATAAGTAGGGTCGGCTACAAGACTTCAAAAAAAAAGTAGGGTCGGCTACATGGATTCTTGCTCAAATCCATGTTGAAAGATTTAGCTATTTTTTACGATGGTCGTCAACTACCTAACGCAACCCCTACAAGAGTGGGATTTGAACCCTGGTCTTTTGTCTGATAAACACACTGTACTACCACTAGACCATTAAGTAGGACCCAAAAAATAATATAAATAAGCAAAAAAATTACACCCGCTAGGATTCGATAAGGGCTCTGGCATGCCCAAGAACAATTTCGGAATAGAATCTTGCCCCCTCAAAAATCACACCATTTCTACCTAGCCAGAGGTACCAAATCGTGGCACAAATCCTCGCCTATCTTCCTCTGAGCCCGACCACCTTCTGCAGACGGAGTCCCAGAAGTTGTCCTTGTTGCTCCAATCTGGACCTACGAGTGTCGCATTACTCCATAACTTCAACCGAGCCAAGACATTTAAAGAATAAATGATCCACGTCTTCAAGCGAACCACCACATCTACTACACCTCTCCGTAGATCCGGGGAAGAGTCTTGTTCTTCTAGTTGTCGTAAGCACCCGCTCCATCCTCAGTAGTCAGAGAAATACCTTTATCCTAGATGGGATCTTCCAAGTCCAGATCTTAGCGCAATCTCTCGAGACCAAAGTCTCCACACTAGAAGGCTGGACCACCAAAGCCCCATAAGCTTTTCGTGCCAAGAAGAAGCCATCTCTCTAACCCCACGAGTCTCTTCCCTCCGTTGGACCGTCACGGTTGGACAGCCCGATCACATAGACCCAAAAAAATCTTCAGCTCTTTGATCCGACAGCTCAGCCACAAAGATAGGTGTCCATGATCCGTTCGCCCACACATCTGTCACACTGATGTCATTATTTGAAGACAACGCATATAGTCTCGGGTAAAGGTGGCAGAGAGCACCACCATTTGTCCAGTCATCTCTCCAAAAATGAAAGCTATGCCCATCACCAAGCATAGGCCGCAAGTGTCCCGTCAAATCCAGCAAAACAGAGCAAATTCCTCTCCAGAACGTAGTTGCCGACCCCCCACCTCCTGCATGGACCGTCAGGCTGGAAGAAACATCGTAGAACGACCTGGTCAAAGTGGAGCATAGGTCAGCTCCAAGACACCAAATCTTTAGTACCCACTTCGCCAACAGTGCCTTATTCATAATTCCCATCTTCAGAATACACATGCCACCTTCTCTGGTCGGCGTAGACACCGACGACCAATCAACCACATCAAGACCCTTGTCCCCATGAGATGACGATCAGAAAAAATGTTGCATCAAAAATTCCAGCTTGGACCGGACCCCTACCAGCAAGGCCCTCGTGAACATGAAGAAAACTGGAATGGCAAAAAGAACGGCCTTGGTCAGAACCAGATGCCCGCCCTTAGACAAGAAAGCCGCCTTCCAACAAGAAAGCTTCTTCTCCAATTTCTTCACCAGATGCAGCCAGTCAATCTGACGCATCCTCCCCGTCAGAAGAGGCAGACCTAAATAGGTGATAGGGAGGGACCTCTGTGTCGTTCCAAGAACTTCACAGCAAGCCGCAGTGTCCGCAGTCGACATGTTGAAGGGTATGAAAGCTGACTTTGCATCATTCACCCTCAGTCCCCGAGAGATCACCAAAAATGTCAAGCACCGCCTTCACAACCCTGCACTCCTCCTCCCCGCCTTCAACGAAGAATAAGGTGTCATCCACATACTGCACAAGAGGCACAGAAAGAACATCTCTCGAGTACCCTCTGAAGAAGCCACTCTCCTATGCCACATTGGCCATAATCGTCAATGCATCTGCCGTCAGGACGAACAGCAAGGGGGCCATTGGACATCCTTGTCATTCACCAAAATCGAAAATGAGTTGGTAGCGATACACCTCTTCGTACAGTCAATCCAGATATCCGGGAAGCCTTTCCTCACCAAAGATGCCCATATGAACCTCCAATTCACGTAGTCATATGCCTTCGAGAAGTCGACCTTCCAGAGAAAGCCCGTGGCTCCTCTTCTCTTCCAATCTGCGGCCATTTCCACCACCATAACCACTCCATCCAGAAGTTGGCGCTCTGGTATAAATGTTGACTGCAGCGGAAGGACAAGATCGTTCAGAACTATGCGAAGGCGATTGGCCAACACTTCGGCCAAAATGAGGTATACTGCATGATGCAAATCGATTTCGGCGCAGCGCGAGAAATAAATTTGAACGGTGGAAATTATTTGGTAGAAGAAAATAAAAGGGTTGAGAAAAGAAACTCGTCGGAAAAACGAGGGGTTTTGGAGAAGAAGAAGCGCGGGAGATCGCGTGGGGAAGGAGGAACGAGAGAGAGAGACGGAGAGAATAATTCTCAATTTTTGATTCATAAGTGACTCCTTAAAACAATGGGCTACCCTCTCTTTATATAGGAGAGAGGGTTTACAAAAATAGTAAATAAATCAAAATTAACAACTAATTTTATCCTAATTGACCTCTAATTACCTTAATTGGACTCTAAATTATTTAATTGACCCAAATTACATTTAAATTCTACGAAATAAACGTTGAGATCACATGCGATCTCAATTATTTAATTAGACCATTACGACCGCTAAAAACGTAAATAAAATTGATTATTATATAATTAAATAAATGTGGCCCTATAATTTGGGGTCACGCTGCATCAACTCTCCACCGCTTTAAAAATTCGGCTCCTGACGAATTGCGTGAGCTGCAGGCTTGGAGGATGATTCGACGCATTCCGTCGTCTTCTGGAAGAACTGATGTGGAGCGAACGGCGGAATCCATGTGCGGGCGGGAGAGGCGCGGTTGCCGTGGTTGAAAAACATATGCGGTGCGCACGGTGGCGTCGTCTTGATCGTCGTCTTCTCCCCATGATGCTCAAAAAATTGGTGCGGCATGGAGACTATGGCCCTTGGAGAAGCCATAATAAAGCAATGGCACAAGGAGAGGAGAAGAGGAGATGTGGCTAAGGAATGAAGCCATGGGGTCCTTAAATAGGGAAAAACCAAGGTCCTAGTCCTATTTGGATAAGGAAAATCCCCCATTCTCTGATTTCCAGCCTCCCTTTTTAAATGTTTTGGCCGCCAGGGTTGTGGCTGCAATTTTCGCATCCCCTTATTCTTCCTTTCTTTCTTGTGGCTTTTGAATTTTCTGGAAATATCGGGAAGCTGGGGCCTTTCCTCGCAATTTTCCCCACTTGATATCCAACCTCTCAATCCACGGGATTGAAATCCCGTAGATCTCGGCCCTTTGGTTAGGGCTTGCGCTATATGCGCGTGGGATGAGGGCTTCTTGAAGGCGCGACCCGGGGCGGCGGTCTCACGATGATGCAGCCTGGGCGGTGGCTTCGGGCATGCACGGGAGAGTGCGCAAGAGGGAGGACCTGGGGGGCAGCGTCGAGCGGTGAGCAGGGCGCTGTGGCGTGGAAGAAGGGGCGGGGCGAGAACTGGAGGGGAGAGGGCGATGGTGGGGCGGCGCGCGAGAGGCAGGGAGGGGGCGTTGGCGAGGCGACGCGCCAGGAAGAGGGGAGGGGGCGTTGGCGAGGCGGCGCGCGAGGAATAGGGGGCGCGGGCGGCGCGGGGGTGCTGGGTGAGGTGGCGCGCGGGAGAGGAGAGGGTTGCGGGGAAGGGAGGTGCGGTGGGGTTAGGGTGATGGCGGGAGGAGAGGAGGCCTGGGGAGAGGTGGTGAGAGGGCGAGTGGCGCGGGTTGATGGGGCATTGGAGGCGGCGGGAGGGGTGGCGGGAGGGGTCACCAGCGGGGCTGGGCCCTGGATCGGGGCCGCCGGGGTTGGGGAATGGCCGGGGAAGTCCTGCGAAGGAGTTGTTGGGAGGATGGGGCTCACCGGGGTTGAGTTTGGCGGTGATGGTGGGTCCGAAACCTCCTGGACAGCAGTCTTTTTATTGATTTTATCTTCTAAAATGGTCTGGACAGCGGCTTGATCGACTTCCACGGCGACGTTTTCCACATCCAAACTCGCGGTAGCGGCTTCAACGGATGGCGGCCTTGATTGGGTATCGCGGTAGGCCTCAAAGTGGGCCATTAAGTTCCGAGACATGGACTGGAGGTTGTTCTGCAAGTCACGTATCATGTCCCCCGTCTCTTTGAAGGTGGCGTCGATTGTGGAGATGGCTCGTCGTGTTTGTTCGAACGAACGATGATGTCGGTGCGAGCGCCGGGACGGATCGTCAGATCGTGGGGACGATCTGAAAGCCATGCTCTGATACCAATTGATGCAAATCGATTTCGGCGCAGCGCGAGAAATAAATTTGAACGGTGGAAATTATTTGGTAGAAGAAAATAGAAGGGTTGAGAAAAGAAACTCGTCGGAAAAACGAGGGGTTTTGGAGAAGAAGAAGCGCGGGAGATCGCGTGGGGAAGGAGGAACGAGAGAGAGACGGAGAGAATAATTCTCAATTTTTGATTCATAAGTGACTCCTTAAAACAATGGGCTACCCTCTCTTTATATAGGAGAGAGGGTTTACAAAAATAGTAAATAAATCAAAATTAACAACTAATTTTATCCTAATTGACCTCTAATTACCTTAATTGGACTCTAAATTATTTAATTGACCCAAATTACATTTAAATTCTACGAAATAAACGTTGAGATCACATGCGATCTCAATTATTTAATTAGACCATTACGACCGCTAAAAACGTAAATAAAATTGATTATTATATAATTAAATAAATGTGGCCCTATAATTTGGGGTCACGCTGCATCACTGCATTTGACAAGACAATGGGATTAAAATCCTCCACACTCTCATCCCCCTCTCTCTTCGGCAGCAAGAAAAGCAATGATTTATTAAGCTTCTCCAGTTCCATGTTCGTTCCCCTGAACTCAAAATGTCCATGACATCATCTTCCAACACATCCAGAACTCCTAAAAAAGAGGCTGGGAAGACATTCGATCAAGGACACCCGTCAGCGTTGAGATCGAAGACTGCTTTATGAACCTCCTCCCTTATAAAGTCCGCCACAAGCGCCACCCGTTGGTCATTGTTTAGGCACTTAACCCCCTCCCAGACCAGATTAAACTACAATCTCTTCTCTGATCCATGGATTGAACACAGAGTTGGCAGTGAGCATCTGGTAAGCCTTCTTCACATAAAAGTAGCCACCGTGCAAAACATCGTGGTCACGACCCTCAAAAGGACCTACACAGCTAGCAAATGCCTCAAACATACGTAGAAACTCTGCAAAATGTTGCTCAGACAGAGGAGGGTAAAAGCAAGGCATCCAATGCATATCAGTCTATGTTGCCTTAATAGAGATGGCAGATCCTCGACAATGGCAAACATGTGTGTGAAGCACTCCTATAGGTTGTTGTTACATGCCTAGTTGTTCGTTGAAAACAAGAAGGATTCCCTATTGCCCAAAACTAAGCGCATATATGTAAGCATCTCATGGACAACCGAGCAAATCTGATGCAGCGTAAAAAGGAAATATAGGGCTGCATTTATTTAAATTTCAATTTTATTTACGTTTATTTAAGTTTTCGCAATTTTTATTTAAAATAACGAGATCGACGTGTGATCTCCAAATTAGTAGTCAATTTCAAATTTGAATTTCAAAATTAGTCGGTTAATTAGTTAGAGTCAATTTAGGATAATTAGTTGTTTTTCTATTTTTTTAATCTCATCCCTCCTATATAAAGGGATGATAGACTACCTATGTAATCAGTTCAGTGATAATTAAAAGTTGAGATTTATCTCTCTCCTTCTCGTCTCTCTCTCCCCACGCGATCTCTGCGCTTCTTCTTCTCCAAACCCCTCGTTCCCGACGGGTTTTCTTCTTCTTCAATCCTCTATTTCTTCTCCACCCAAAATTCCACCAACAAAAAAATATTTTCGTCGTCGACGCAAAATCCTATTTGCATCATTTGGTATCAGAGCATGGCCTACAGATCGTCCTCACGATCTGACGATCCGTACAGACATGCGCCGCCGACATGCGACGAAACACCATCATTCGTCGGAGCGTAAACGGCGAGCCGAAGAAGACTTCCGGACAAATGGCAAGAATTTGAGGCCAAAGATCGATATTTCCAATCAGATTTCAAGAGTTCCAGTCCAAAGGTCGAGAGATAATGGCCAATCTCAAGGCTATGCGTGCCCCATCAAAGTTGTCCACTACCGAAGCCGTTACCCAGACTTGTGATGAAGAAAAACTCGTCGACAACGGCGAAACAGCCGCTGTCCAAGCCGTTTCAAAGGAGAAGAAATGATAACCTGCTTTCTGTCCAACCTATTCCTGAGGAAAAAGAGGCCTTCAACGTTGATCCGATTGTTGTCCCGGCCAATTCAGGAGGTAAATTTTATGACCTGCTTGCTGCCCAAGCATATTCAGATTCACAAAACCTCCCAGAAATCAAGCTACGCCCTACCGCTGCACCCGTGCCCCTCCCGCTGCACCTGCAACCCCTGTCTCAACCCCAGCCCCTTCGGCGCCCCCAGCCTCGCCGGACCCCTCCACCATCCCCAGAAACCCCTGCGGCCCATTCCCTGCCGCCCCCACCAGCCACAGCCCCCGCCCCTCTTCCTACAAACCCAGCAGCCCCGATGCCGCCACCCCCCCCCCCCCCTGCAGCACCCACTGCCATCACCATCCCGTCACTCCTCCCATGCATCCCGCGACACCATCCGATGTCGTCGTCACCGACCACGAGCCCCGGCTACGCGATCCCTGTGGTGCCAGCGCTGCCTGCCAGCCGTTATCCCGCCCGTCGGCCCCTGCTCCCATCATGTGGCTGATTCCCAGTTAAGAAGGGCCGAGCCCTAACAACAATTGAGGGTTACTCCATCGGATCCCCTAAATTGAGGGGTGACATCTTCTGAAAAACTTACAGAAGCCCCCTCCTCCCAAAATTATTTATCAATGGGGCCAATTTGAAGACATATTATGCTATGGGATCTTTTTAAGTGAAGGGGTAGAACATTTGCAACCATGCCCTTCAGTGAAAATAAATTACAAACGTAACATGGAAAAGATCAAATTGAGGAGTTTGGAATTATGGTTTCAACATCGAATTATTTTCCACCGAGGGAACGAAGATCGAGCAATTCGTCGGGAGACGAATTTTTAAAAGCGGAGGAGAGTTGATGCAGCGTAAAAAGGAAATATAGGGCTGCATTTATTTAAATTTCAATTTTATTTACGTTTATTTATGTTGTCGCAATTTTTATTTAAAATAACGAGATCGGCGTGTGATCTCCAAATTAGTAGTCAATTTCAAATTTGAATTTCAAAATTAGTCGGTTAATTAGTTAGAGTCAATTTAGGATAATTAGTTGTTTTTCTATTTTTGTAATCTCATCTCTCCTATATAAAAGGATGATAGACTACCTATGTAATCAGTTCAGTGATAATTAAAAGTTGAGATTTATCTCTCTCCTTCTCGTCTCTCTCTCCCCCACGCGATCTCCGCGCTTCTTCTTCTCCAAACCCCTCATTCCCGACGAGTTTTCTTCTTCTCAATCCCTCTATTTCTTCTCCACCAAATTCCACCAACAAAAAAATATTTTCGCTGTCGACGCAAAATCCTATTTGCATCAAAATCCATTTTCAAAAAGCAGAGGAAAATCATCGAGAAGAGTCAACAATAGTAGATTGAGCATGGATACGACATATACCAATGAACCCGGAGCATCACTAGAGCCCAATGTCCTTCGAAGCATCATCTATATACATAATCATTACAATATGTTCTTCCAGCATTAAACTTGTACAGTGTGCTAAGGATAGGTAAAAGTTCATATGCATATTATTGACCTTTGTGTCTCTTGGCAACCTAAGCTTATTAAAATAATAACTCAAAGTTGTGTCAGGATGGTCATTAAATAAAAGACTAGAAAAAAGTAAGAGACTAGTTGGATTTTTTCCGTTCTATTTTTTATAATTTTAAAAAAGATATGTGTTTAATGTATATTATTCTATATCCATTTACATAATATCCTTGAATCTAATATGACGAGACAAAGTAACAACTAGATCTCAACCAAGTATCGAGCATCCTACTTTTTGTCTGCTTAAAAAATCTAACCAAAACATAATTCGTAGTTGGAAAAATGAATCAACTAGCCAGATCAACTAAGTGGGACGAACGAAAATTGACTGGATAGCCTTATTCGGATGCCTACATCATTCTTGATATCAACGTGCAGTCCTGAGCAGTAAACAGTACACATTCAGATGCATCAATAAAAAGTTCAGGACCCGATAATGATTATCTGTGCAGAGGAGTAACAATTAATTTGTCTGTGTCAAGGTACAATTTTGAGGAGTTTGAAGTAATGAGAACGATAGTTTGTCACGCTGTTAGAAGGCAGCAAGTAAGGTGTAGAATGCACTTTCCAAAAAGAACAATTTCGAGAAGGAGGTATGACCACACCATCACTGTATGCCATGGATTAACATACGGTCAACTAAACCAAGCTGGGTGAGAGAGGAGAGGGAAGGAGAAAATACCTTGGGGCAAATCATACCTGAATTCTGCCCAATCCTACAGTGAATACTCGGAACTCCTACCTCCTCCAACCTCCCAGCAACTCTGCCAACCTCGTCTTTGCCGCTGTCTCCTCGTCGACCGCTGCACCATGCACTGCAAGAAATACATGAAAAATCAAAAATCCAACCTCCAAGCATAAGCTCGGAACAACAAGTGCGTCAGCCTGCACCGTTTCTAGCCATCATCGTGGCAGGGCGGCGCGGAGACGTGATGGGTAGAGCGGCTTGCGGAGGTTCCGGGGGAGGAGGAGCAGCAGTGGGTTCTTCGGGGAGAGGTGGGCGCGGGAATGGGGGAGGGAGGCTGAGGAGAGGAAGAAGCGCTTTGGAGAGGCGGCGGAGGCCATAAGGATGTCGCGGTGGAGGATGCGGCGGGGAGAGTGAGGCGGTTGGGCATCGGAGGAAGAGAGGTGTTCGGTGGTGGAGGGAAGTGGTGTGGACTGGAAGGAAAATGCCAACGCGGAAGGGGTTTTGCTAGGGTTTGCTGTAAATGGCATGGAAATGCGTTTAAACATGTTCCAATCAAGCCAAATGGATAATCTCTCTCCTATGATAGTACAATTTTACTTGAATAAAGTTGAGTCCCAAGATAAGTGAAGTGACCAAAATATCTAGATTTGTAGTTTTGAAAGATTATTGCCATGATGGATTTTTTTGACATACATTTAATAATGATAAACACATGTCTTTAGACTGCTTGTGGATAAAGTGTTGTAGGGTTGAGAATGATTTCAGATGTTATTTTTTATTTAAATAAAGATATGTATGAACATCTTTTTCTATGATAGGACAATATGTTCAAGCTTTTCTGAGCGTGTGTGTTTTTCTCTTGTTCATTTATAATTCTTTGCTTTTTTTATATGTTCTTTCTATCTGTCAATCATTGTGTTCCTTCTCCGTGTGATTGTGTATTGATCATTAATGAGGCTCGAGATTATCGTGATCCTTCTTCTTTGGTTGTTATAAGATCTTTTCATAATCATCAATTGTCATCATTCATCGTATGCTTGTGAAACTGTGAATACATGGTCCTTCTTCTTGTGGTTACGGTTATCATCAGTTGTCCTTTGTCATGTGGCTAGGTATCATTTAGCAATTGGTGTTGTCTTCGAATGTCGTGTGGTTGTGCACATTTAGTTCTTTCTCAATCATCATTCTCGTTGGTCGTCGTTTACGCGGATATTCTTGTGGTCGTGTGTTATCGTTGTTCAAGGCTTTGCTTGCTCACAGCATCCACAACATCGTCAGGAGCAACTTTGGGGATTTTTGGTGCACCATTCTGGCATTCTGTGATGCATTATTTATAATGGTGATGAACCAAAGGTCAAGCCTTGATGATGTTATTCTCAACATGCATATTGAATTAGGGTGCAAATTCTTGATTAAAATGCATGCATGTTAATATTGGCATCATAATCGGCTGAGATCACATGGGATTTTGTAGATTATGGAGAGATTTATCGGATATATGTGGGTTAGTTTTGCTTGCTTATGTATTTATTCACATGAGTTAATACATGTATGTATGCATGTTTCTACTAAAACAAATCTACAAGCATGGTTTTTTTGCATATACAGGTCAATTACCGACATGCACACATGCATGTTGTCGTATTCGTCTTAAGCATCTTATGCATGCATATGTATGAGCTTTAATGCTAGTAGACACAAAATCTCCCCCTCCCCCCCTCCAAACCTGAACAGGGAGTGGGGGGGGAGGGGGCAATGAGCTCGAAATCTGAGCATGTTAGTTAACCAATGAGCATGTGAGCTTCGTCTGTTTCTGATCAAATGATGGAGATTAAAACCATTTCCTTATTATTAGTGGTTTTCTAGTTCATCAATGCATATGTTTTCCCTATTTCACTCCTTAATTAAATATCAGTCGTGTGTTCCTTTTTTACTCCTCATGTTATAATTGGGATGTGGTTACGCCTAGTTAGTGTGGTACTCTTATGGATGTCCAAAGTTAGAGAAAAATAAGAGGATAAACAATACAAATTTGTAAAACTGAATCATCCATTCCAATATAATGTCACCATCTTTTCAATTTAAAAAAATAAAACCAATCTCATCATCTTGCGCATGATTCGTATCATGGAATCATAATTTTGATTCGTTCATCGGTACATATTAACTGCTATAAGAAATTGGGCATTTATCGCGTACGATTTTGCCTCCACCTGCGGTCTGTCCTCGATGCAAGACAATTTGCATCCACGACAATCCCTCAACTAAAATTTGTGGTGATCCTTATTTAAACGGAACTCATAACTTGTTTTTCCTAACTCTCATGCATGCTTTGCGTTATCCTCCACCCCAAAGTCGCTAGTGAGAGTAAGAGAGATGGGGTAGAAATGTATTTAAAGCTAGTTGATATCACAAGTAACTTATTAGATATATGTATCTGTATGTGTGTATATGCATGTGTACGTGGATGTATGTGTGTCTACATGTATAGTACATGTATGTATGCATAGCATTTTCAAAAAAAATGTGTGTATGTGTATGTATGTATGTATGTATGGGTGTGGAGTATTTTTTTAAGTATGTATGTACATGTGTGTATGTGTGTGTGTGTATGCATGTGTGTACGTATGCGTATGTACCTATGTATACGTATGAATGTATGGATGTATGTGTGTGTATCGTATGTATGTGCGATGACAACTAAATCTGATCCGAGTTAAGCGATTAATTATGTGTCGTTATGACTCAAAACAAATTGGTGATCAACGAGAAGATTATTCAAACCACTAATAAATCAAACAGCGAGAACGAGCGATTTTGTACATTTATTAACATGGTATAGCGATCAGGTCTAATTCAAGGAGCACAATTAAAAACTAAGTAGTCGATTCGAAAAATAAATGATTTTTATTTATCTTTTTTAGTGGTTTTTAATTTTTATTTTTTTTATTTTTCAAATAAGGCAGAAATAAGCAAAAGTGAAAAGGCACTCTTTTTGGATTTTTCAAACATATCAAAAATGCTTAGAAAAATAAAGTGAACATATTTTTGGGTTATATATATACACACTTAATAGTGTTTTTGAGAATTTTGGGGGTTTTTTTTCAGATTTCTTTGTGATTTTCTAAAAATCATATAACTACAAAACAACAATGCACATCCAGGGGTATTGTTCAATTTAAAAATAGATAAAATACTCAAAGCACCTAGAAATGATTTTTAAGATAAACTACAAAGAAATATCTACAAACAGAAACTGGAAATACAATTTTAAAATTTTGTTGATTTTGTATATTTTTTATAAGTTTTTAAGTACTTTACAAATTTTTATGTTTTTACGAGATATTTTTCAACAAACATTATACATAAGCTAAAAGATGGTAAAAGACAACTAGAGAAATTTTTATAGAATTTTTAAATTTCAAATTTTTTATGATTTTTATAAGCCGAATATGGAATTTATCTATTGTTTTATATTTTTTATAATACTAAAACTAATTAATTTACAACCAAAAATCATGCAAGCAAGCACAATAAACTAGGAAGCTAATGTGATTTTATGGAAATTTCTGGCAACAAGTTAATATTTGTTCCAATTAATAAAATGCAATAGTTAAAAACTGTCAAGCAAGGACATGTGTGTAATTACTTAAGTTTTAGGGTTAAATGATAACCATCAATAAAAGCTCAGGGGCACATCATGCAAAAAAGCTCAACAAACACGTGCACGCTCACATGACCAAACATACAAGGGTATATATGCAAATTTCAAAACTTTTAATTCATTACATAACCAGTTTAAAGCATATGATAAAAACTACAAATAACCCAAATAGCACGTGAAGCTACATGTGACTGCAACTCGTATTGACTAAAATGCAAATATAGAAGGTGTGGGGTCCTTGATGCAAAAAGGTTTTCAACTATTTATTACAATTACTAGACTAAATCGAATTAAGGAAAAAGGCGAGGATATGAGTGAAATATACCATACATGGGGCATGCGGTGCACGTGTGCGGGGGCTCAAACGTACGGTGCAGATGACCTTTGCTCGGCAGATCTGACGATGTAGAGAATGTCAAAGTCATGTGTCGGATCTACTCGAAATCAGATCTAACATCGTAGAAAAGGGCACGGTTGGACGATTAAGATCCCTTATGTACGTGAGGCTAGTGATCCGACGACTCTAGAGAATGCTAGAAGAACTGGTTGATGGCGGACTTTGATCGAAGGTATAAGGTGATCCACGCATTTAATCGAAGCACGCTGAGGTCCAGCACCTTCGTAATGGTACTCTGCGTCATCTGGTGGGCTTAAATGAGGCGACGAATGGCCAGAAGCTCCAGTCAGAGGTCCTCCACTTGGAGCTGCTCTGCTACCTTCGTTGAAGCTCAGGTTGATCCTCCTCGCGCGCTCCGATTCCTGCAAAGGGTAATAGGACTTGGGGCGTAGCTCAAGTCCAATTATTGCATGTGAAATTAAGGGAAGCGTGGGGGAATAAAAGTTTGGTCTCCGACAAAGATGAAGAAGGAAACCTATCCCAATTCTTATCTGGTGAGCAGGATCCATGGGGATTAGGGTGCATACGAAGGGTGACGATGGGGCGAGGAATCAATCCTTGTGGATGTGAGCAATCGCAGAGCCCTGACCATAGTGGTAGGAGCTAGAATGGTGATAGGCACTAGCGAATAAAATCAAGATGGATGCTGGAAATAAGAATGGATAAGGGCTACCGGAAGTTCCTGATTTGTTCAGCGATGTCAGACGAGGGTGTAGGCGGGGTTGTGGCCTCGACCAGGTTGTGGATGACCTGGAAGGCTATTCGCGGTGGAGTACTCTGGCCACGAGTGAGCTGCGGTTGATCGACCCCCAAACCTCACTCCAAAGGGATCCTCCTGAAGCATGGCAGTCTTCTGGATGTAGCTAAGGGGTAGGGTGGCACGAGGGATGAGCTTCCCTCACTGGAGGCGTAGATGAAGACTTTATAGGAAGCCTCAGGGGTCTAGAAAGATTGAAGGCTTGAGAGAAACCCTAGGAGGATCATGCTCTACCCAGGTATCCGTGAGGATCAAGGATCCTAGGAGAGGAACCGGGCATAGAAATCAAGGGAGAAGATGATCGGACCCAACCTAGAAAAAGGGTAGAAATCCGTCCGACGATGAGGGAGTCGGGTCAGGTCTAGAAGAGGGGAGGTCTACCCAGGTCAACAGACCTGAGTTTACCAATCAGAAATTTCAGATTTTAAAATCAAATAATAATGAATATAAAATAGTAAAAAAATTAAAATAAAAATGATTAAAATGAAAAATATTTATTAATTTTAACTATTTTTATATGATTTTTAATAATTTTATGAAATTATATATACAAAATATACCATGTAGGGTATTGTGTACACATATAGCATACATATATATATTATTCTTTTAGTTTTATTATTTTATTTTTACATAAATATCATTTATTTTATATTTCATTTATTTACAAATAATTTGAGGAGTATAAAATGATTTTTATTTGATTCTTATAATAAGCAAAGGTATTATATAAATAAATATTCTATACAATATACACAAGTGTGGTTTTTGTACAATGAACTTTTAATTTAATTTTATAATATCTGTATTTTCTAATTTTTATTTTATTTTTATTTTATTGTTAGGAGTATGTACAAGTGTTGAAAATACAATATGCACAAAGCACGAATTAAAATAATTAAATATAGATATTTACAACTACATGTACTCGATGACTATATAATGCACCCAAAAAGCCAATTTTCACACCATGACTCCAAAATTTATGAAACCACCCTCATTTTAAAGATAATAGAGTCCAATAAAGGTGATTTTGGAAGGATTTGAGTTTCAATGGAGCTAGAATTGTTCTACTAAGTTCTTATTTCGTGGCTTTTTATGAGTGGTATTATTTACAATATGTACATCAATTTATTTTACAAATATTTTTATTATTTAGAGAACTTTTTTATGTACAATTTTTATTGAGAAATATTTAGTTTTGAGGTTTTATTATTGATGCATAAAATATAGAAATGATATATACATAAAGATGAATTATACAAGGACCCTATCTCCCCTACCTTATTCCTTGTCGATCAAGTCTATGATGGGCTTTCTCTTTGGGTTTGGATTGGTCTGTACTTAATCCTTCTTCTCTTTTCGTTTTCTCTTTTTTTGGAAAAAAAGGGTGTTAATTATACATTATTAACAATAGTATGTACAATGATAATTTATTAGATTTGCGTGTATTCACAAGTGTTTTTGCTAAAAGATATGGCTAAAATAAAATAATAAAGAATGAGAAACACAGTTTCATTATCCCCCTACACTTTACCTTTGCTAGTCCCTTAGCAAACACTTATTTGAAAAAGAAGTGAAAACAGAAAGAACAGAAAAAGGAAGAGTCAAAGTTGATTATTAAACTTATCTTCGTCAAATTGGAGTACGGAGATCGACCAGACCTTTGGATTATTAATTTGGCGGAACCTTATTGGGAAACGAGTTTAAGACTTAACAACCTTCAAGTTACACGATTCCATGGCCAGGTCTCCTCAACAACCAAGTCAGAACAAGTCTACATATGCAAACTTTAAAGACTATGAATCTTTCCTTGTACTATGTAAGTGATATGTAGCTCCCCACCTAAAAAATGGCAAAGAAATAACATCCCTCGACAAGGTAACTCTAATTCCCCCAGTCTAGCAACTTTTTCCTCGAGGACAAGGTATTTCCTTATAAGTTCGATTACAACCAACTCAAGAAGAGGGAGAAAGAAGAGAATGGACTATGACAAGTGTAGCCACGTATCCTTGGAGCTTAACCAGTGTAGCTAAGTCTCCAGATGCAAGCTTCCATGAGACGAGACAGTGGAATATATAAGTTTTGCTTATTCACTATATACACTCCGATAGGCATTTTATTTTTAATTAGGCTTGTTCTTTTTTGGAGTTTTTGCATCTTTGCACATTTTTTGTGACATATATACAACATATCTACAGAGTACAGCGTGTACGTAAGGAGTTTATCTTCTTGAGCCAGTAAACAATCCCACTTTTGAATCTTTATTACAACCCACACCATAATGTCTTTAGACCTCAATGCTACTAGACCAGGTTGAGGTGCACATCCCTCCCTAGAGGAGGACGGGAGATTCCTGCTAGCTGTACTACCCGCGTATGCTACTCCAAGCCAAAGGATTCTGCCTTCTCACCACCTCATCCTTGTTGAGCTACGTATAAGGTGTGTGTTCAAGTCAAGCCATTATCTCTGAAGTCACGTGTGTGTTGTTAAGTGTCCTACTTAGGCTAATCAAGATGACATGTGAACATAGCTTAGTGGACTCAAAGAATTAAGTCGCTAAAGACCAAAAAAGTCTTAACCCTAAATCCTATAAGGTTCCTCAGAAGTTAAGTAGATTAAGGTCTTAACCAAGCTCCATTCTTCAAATTTATTCCAGACTAGTTTAAATGTCAACAATGATGCTAAAGAATGCACATGCAAGTATTTACAAAAACTCAAATTGCTTTTATGGATGACGTGAGAATCATACCATATCTTCACTATGTCCTTATATTATAAGCTACTTGAGAAGGTTGTATCTCTCAACTCCTCCAAGGATTCCTATTCTGATCTCTTATACTCTCAGAATCCAACAATAACTTAGTAACTGCCCGACGAGCCGCTAAATACATGATATAATGTGTACTCATTGTAATACGGGTACTTAGCGAATCATGCAGAATCAAATCAAATGTCTCCGTGAAGATGACTCGGCTTAAATTTATATCTCGAGCAAGTCCAGGGTCGAACACAGGGAGGGAAAAAGAATAACTTTAGGTCAATTAAGAATTATTAGGTCTAGGTTTCCAATGCAGTTTTTGTATTTTTCATGCAAAAATAAATGCGAATGCAAAATGCGGTTGAATTAAGTTAATAAGAGAACACACAACTTAGCCAAATCAATTTTAATATAAAATCAATCCAATTTAGCCAAATTATTTTTTTCTCTAGAAGCTTAATCCAGTGATGAATATTAAACACATTTTTTTGAATTTTACATGTTAAATTGCAATAATGAAAATATACACTTTTATGGTTTTTAACGTAATTTTTCACACAAATAGAATGCAAAATTTATGAAAATTTTACTAGAAGTTAAACATTATGGAATGAGACTACAATATTTTTTGGAATTTTATGATAATATATGAATTTTTTATGGATTTTTAATGAAAATAAAGTGACTGCAAGTATTTAATTCCTAATAAATCCACAGTATCAATTTATCTAGAGAGCGAATTATCCCAAAAAGGTATTTATACAAGAAACACATGAGAGTTGGTTAATGTGTGTCGATTTAATTAAATATCACTCACGAGAATCACTCTATAATTTATTTAAGGCACATGAAAACTCCAATTTCAATGAAATTTGGATATTAATTAAAACATGTACCAATGCATCATATATGATTTTTGAGGAATTTTTTCGTAAATTAAATATGAATTTAAGATCATGTAATGGGTAAAATATACAATTTTTTCACTAAAATAATTTTAATTAATTACCGATAAATATCCAAATGATAAACAATTATTTGCTCAACATCATGACATATTTTATTAAAATAAACGATGCAAAATGGATGTCCAAATTAACGTTCAAACACAAGGGTGTCTGATGCAATACAGAAATGAACTTAAACAACACAAAACGTGCACATGGGCTTGTTTGTAATTACAAAAGCTTAAAGAAAATAAAATACAATTTTTCCAATACAAAAATAAAAGGGGGCATACTCTTCTTCATTCATGCAGGCGGCTAGGGTACAATGGGAGAGGATGGGCGGCGGTGCACCTGCAGCTTCTCTTTTTTTAAAAAAATTATTATGATGATTTTTTTTATTTTTTAATGTTTTTAAACATGGAACAAATATATACACAAAAGAAAAAAAATGGTAAATGAAAGATGAAGAAGATGATGGCGGTGGAATAGGACAAATGATTGTATGGTGAAACAAGAGAAAAAAATGTTAGATAAAATAAAATAACAAGAAAAATGAGAGAGAATACTTACCAGAAGTTCGTCGGATTTGTAAAGCAGTTATGCTGGACTCTTGACGTGGCCTCGATCTGATTGGCGAAAAAAATTCAGAGAATCTATGCGAGCTTGTCGGGAAACTCGTGACACAACAATGATGGTTGCCACAGATCTCGCCTGAAAGGAGGTCGTCGCTTCGTATCATGGTGGAACGCTGTCACCGATTGACCTCGATGAGCTCTCTCCTTTTTCTATAAGAATGGTGGATGGGGAAAAATGAGAATGAGAAGATGAATAAAAAGAAGAAGAATGAGAAGTTGGAGAAAAATGAAGGTGAAGATTAAGGAGTTGAATGAGAGTTGGTGGTAGAATAAGAGGTTAGAATAGAGAAAATAAAAATAAAAAGAAAATAAAAATTGGCTACTAAAAAAGAAAATAAAATAAAAAGAGAATGGATAATTACAAAATAAGACAGATAATATGTACATGTTTTTTTACTTTTCTAATTTTAAATTTTTCTTGTATTTTTAATAAAATATATTTACAACATAAAAATAAAATAAAATACTAGAAATAAAATAAAATACTAGAAATAAAATAAAATAAAATAAAAATTGATTTTTTTCGATTGTTTAATAATTAAGAAGAGTAAATAACAAATGATAAAAGAAGAATATGTAATTATATACAATGTACACCAAGGTCCCAAAACTCAAAATTTGCAAATGAGATCCGATTTTAATGAGACCACTTTCAATAGATAGATAACTTTCTAACTTAAACTTTAAAATTGAGTTTGGCGAATTTGGAGTTCATACAGAGTAGGAATTCGACCGAGAAGTTGGACTTTTCGGCCTTTTCTCTTTGGGATTTAGGAGTATTTATTTGAGGTGATTTATTTTTGATTTTGTATATATATATAAACAACTTAGAGAAAAGAATTTGTCGAAAAGGAATTGAAATCAAATTATTAAAAATACATGAAGTTTTGGGCTATTTGTAGGTGAAAACTCCTTTATTTTACAGTTTTTTATTATTAATTTATTTTTGTTCAGTATAATATGTGATAATTAGTGTATTTTTTACAAGAGTAATTTTATTAATTTATTAATTTTACAAATATTTATTTGAGATTTTACTCAAGAATTCTGCTAAGATCAATATATTGGGATGATGAATCGTGGATTCATCACTCCCCTATACTTAAACTTTGCTAGTCCTCGGGCATATAAAGAATGAATAAGTTTGGATTAACCCCTGATCGTACATGCAAATACAAGACTTGATCCGTTCAAAGAACTCTCGATTTTAAAGATCCTAAAATTCTAAGATGAACCAATCTCTAGTCAATAAGTATCAATTTCCCTAATAATCAGTCTCTCTCTGTATACATATATAATAGGGATCTGACATTAAGTGTAAACTGCAGTTACAAGAGTAGAGTCTCAACTTCACCTAAGGTTCCAGTCCAAGAGACTATCTTAAGATTCCGGTCCTCAACACTAGGGAATAAACCATTTCTTGCATTCAATACACCGTCTCTTTAGTTGTCCGACTTAAAAGTGTAGATGGAAGGCCCGTTGATGGAGGGAATATGATTGTGTCATTTCTTCTCTCCCTCTCATTGGAACAAGGATGCTCTCGAGTGCATTATTAACTCAACACATGTATATTTTTTTTGATCAGTGTGTCCATCAAGAGAAGTTGGAGTCGTCTGCACTTGTTTTCCAGGGAGTACACCTGGGTGTGCCTTTTCCGAGTATCTAATATACCTTCTACATCCAAACTTGTAACATTTACGATGCAGATCCCTTTTTGGGTGCTAGCCTGACTCCTGGCCTAATAGCAGTGGTCCAAATGGACACTTTGAAATGGTTGAGAGTGCTCGCCTTCGGTAGAAGCTCTTTGATATTTGATTTTGTATGGTGAGAGCTTTTCTTTCAACATTTCTTTCTTTTCTTTGTTTTGAATTTTGGCTAGCTCCATTGCTTTTACCAAAAGTTGGCACACATTGATCAATAATTTTTTTATTTCATCACACCCTAGCACATCGGTAAATGCCAAGAGATAATAGAAGAACCATGTTCTCATACTGGCTAAAGGTGTTGACACCCAAGTTTCATGAAGCTTTCATTGATTTTATCCCATCCTCGAGCATCATAAAATCAGGTCCAAACTCTAATCCCTCGTCACAGTTCCTCAAGTGAAATTTCAACTCATCTCATCAATACTGCAGCCGTGTATGTGAGGTGCTAATCATATTCTTAAGGTAGAGACCAAGCATGCAATATAGCACACAAATCTTTCAAACTAGGGAAATGTGAATAATTAAGTCGAAGGCCCTAATGACTAAGGATGGTTAACTCAAAATCTCAAGAGTTCATAAACCAAGTGTTCTTGAACTTGATTATTCTTGTGTAAACGTGTAAGTGTCATGGTCTAAACCAAGTCATTAGTTAGGTTTTTTGTGACCTTTTATTTTTGTGATTTATTGTTATTTTTTTGGAAAAAAAATGAAGAAAAGTTTTTTTTGAAAAGGCAAGGAAAAGAAGAAAGAAGTTTTTTCTTTGTTTGAAAAAGGTTTTCGCTTTTTTTCAAAAGTTTTTTTAAAAGTAAATTAAAAAGGACATTCAAATTTTTTGAGAAAAGGATTTTTTTACTTGAAAAGAAAGAGGAAAAACTTTTTTTAAGAAGATTTTTTTTGAAAAAAATATATTTTTATATTTTTTCAAAAGTGTATTTTTTGAAAAGGGAGAGTTTTTAGTTTTTTTTAGTTTTTTTTGAAATAGTTTTGTTTTATGAAAACAAATTTATTGTTATGTGTATCATTCGCAATAATTTACCCATAACCCTTTATTTTAATTACAAATAAGTCAAAGTACGAGCCATTGATAAAGTATATATGTAATATATAAAAACCCCCTATACTTAGCATGTGTTATGTCCTCATGTCACTAGGTGACAAAAGCCATATATCGTACTAAGCATAATTGGGTGAAAAGAATAAAGATAAAAAGAATATAAGAGCGTGTGAGAATACACAACGGGCATCAGTCCCCCTATACTTAGGCCCTGGTCAACCTAAGTATTGGAGAGAACACAAGATTAGGGGACCGATGAGGGTGGAAAAGAATATAAAAAATAAAAAGAAGAGACGGAGCAACTCATGTCACTCACCCCCCTATACTTAGGATCTAGTCATCGTAAGTATAGCCACAAAATAAAAATGGCACGGAACTGGGGCTAGTGATGCGAATCACATAGGAGGGAGGGAGATAGAAGTAAGAAAAAATATACAAGAAGGAGTGAGAATATAAAAGGACCAAAAAATATACAAGAAGGAGTGATAATATAAAAGGATCAAGAAGGTTTGTGATGAACCTTCTTGCATGAGCGAGAGGGTGGGTAGTATACACATGTGTCGCTGTCAGATTCGTCCTCATAAGAATAATAGTGAGGGGTAGGGAATGTCCAACGAGGGTCGACACATGCCTGCTTGCTCAAATATGGCTTAAGAATAGCCGAACTGAGCTCACTCATATAGATCACCTCATCCGGCCTATGCTTGATCTCCAGAGGTGAGTGGCATGGCTTGCCATAAACGGGTCGGAAAGGAGACGTACCTAAAGGTGTCTTGAGGGAAGTCTTATAGTCCCACAAAACCGAGTCCAAAAGTTGAGACAAATCCTTTCGATCTGGGCAGACAACCTTCTGCAAAATAGTCTTAATCTCCCTATTTGAAACCTCAGCAATACCATTCGTTTGTGGATGATATGGCGTGTCAACTCTAATGTCAATGTTGAACTAGTTACTAAGGGATCGTACCTTGTCATTTATAAAATGAGTCCCCTCATCAGAAATTAATACTCTAGGCACCCCAAACCGTGATATGATATTTTTCATAAATAATTTGCAACTAGTCTTTGCATCTGAGGTTCGGGCGAGGATGACCTCAACCCAACGACTCACATAATCCACATCTACCAAAATATACTCGAATCCTTGAGTCTTAGGGAATGGACTCATGAAATCAAAGCCCCATGTGCCAAAAAACCTCACAGAAGTGAATGGGCTGCATCGGCATCATCTCTCTATCCACAAGTGCCCATCCTATGACAGTTAGTACACCTCTTCACGAATTCATCGGAATCCTTGACGAGGGTAGGCCACCGAAGGCCAGATTAGAGAACCTTCTGCGATGTCTGTCTCCCAGAGTGATGTCCTCTTGCCTCAAGCTTGTGACGATAAGTGAGGACACTATGGTGCTCCTCTTGAGGAATACACCGACGCCAGACACTATTGATAAAGCGACCGAGCGACACTTGTTAGGGAATCAAGTAATCAAAGGGTTGTTGCGACCCATATCACAAGGCCAATGCTAAATCAAGAAAAATAAAGAGAACCACTCAATCAAATAATCAATCAATCAAAGCACACGGACATGTCAACGGTCTCTGTTATTTATTTTAACCTGGTATAGCAACCATAGTCCAACACAAGGAGCATGAGAAAACTTACGAAGTAGTTGAAATTCAGTAACTAAAATGAATATTTTTATTAATTTTTAATTTTGCAAGTTTTTATGGTTTTTAATTAAAGAATAAAACAAGCAAAGACGGAAATAAAGCACACAATCAAGCTTTTGAATTTTGTATTTAAGGATGAAAATACTCAAAAATTAGGATAAAAATATTTTTGGGTTTTTCAAATATTTTAAATATTTTGATAATTTTCTAAGATTTTTCTTATGTTTTTGTGGTTTTATAAAAATCGAATATGGGCTAAAAATACAAACAGTGCACATCCAGAATTTAATTGCAAATTAAAATCCACAAAAATGCCCAAAAATCTTAGAGAGCAATTTTATGATAAATTAGAAAGAAAATGCTGCAAATAAGATCTGGAATTGCATTTTTTTATTTTTTTTATTTTTTATGTTTTCTATAAGTTTTTAAGTCTTTTGTATTTTTTAGGGTTTTAGTTAAGTCTTTTGAAACAAAAATGTTGTAGAAGATAAAGCATACAAAAACACACAATTATTAATTTTTTTGGAATTTTTAAACTTGTTTTTTTGATTTTTTTATATATTTTCTAAGACAGACAATACAATTTTTATGGGTTTTTGTTTTTTAGATTTATAAAACAAAATACAAATTTCATCCCAAAATCACAATAAATATTACATATTAGCAAGAGTTAACACTAATTTTGATAGAATTTTTTGACTTAATTTTATATTTGTTCAATTAACTAAGAGACACACAAATTATAGGGACCTACTTGTAATTATGACAAAGATCTGGGGCCAAATAATAATACATATGAGAAACTTAGGGTCGAAGATGCAGAAATCCCAGAGTAAACGCACATGCTCAATATACCACGTACAGGGGTACAAATGCAAATATCATAAAGTTTTCATTCAAAACATAACATAGGTGAAATCCAAGACATAACATGCAAATACACCAGATAAAGCACGTGGGTATGCAAGTGAATTCACACAATCAGGACTGAAATGCAAATATAAAAAACAATAAGGGTCCAACAGGAAAATATCGAAACTATTTTAAACTATGACAAATATTTACAAGATTAGATAATAAAAGCGAAACAGAAAGGGCCTAAGTGGAGTTTACCCTTTATTAAGAGTGATCCAACAGACGAAGGGGATCCACTTTTGGATGAACGGTCAGGATAAGGGGATACCCCTTCAGCGGTGGACGACAGAGAAGGGATCCTCAGATGGATCTGACGACTAGGGGCCTCCTGATGATGGACGGTTGCGATTAGAACTGGGAGGACGCCTGATCGAATGACGAAGAAGATGCCTGGATGAACCGAGAAGAACTCGCCTCCGATGAGTTTCAATCGGTGATGGCACGTGGTTCCGTCGTCTTCACAAGCTGCTTGGATGTGGGACATGTTGGCGATGGTGGTTTGCAGCGGTCGGTTCGCTCAGAAGGGCCGAGGACCAAGGAGAAGGTCCTGGGGCATCGTAAGTGTCCTGGAGCTTCCTGGAAGTACCCAAGACCTCCAGATGAGGTTTGGTCGCACTCCAACCCTGCAAGAGAAGATGTATGCTCGGAGGGTGGGTCTGGTAAGGGTTAGAGCACGCTAATATCCAAGAGCATAGGATGGAGGGTGAATGGGACATGTCTCGCACTAGATGAGGGAATCGACATATAGGGGGCTCCAACCCGATGGCTGGAGTCAGATGGGAGGTTGCGGAGCACAAGTAGAAGTAGGAGGAGCTTGGAGCGAGGCGTGCGGAAGTCGGGGAACAGTGAAACAATGGATGAAAGGTAGTCAGTGGAGGTGCTCTGTTTCTCAGATAAATGATCGATTCAGTGGAAAAGAGACGGTATAGAGATTACACCTAAGGATAATTAGAGTGCGCATGGGGGTACAAACGATGGTCTTGGCCTCAATATCCGGCACAGCTATAGGCTAGGCTCCTCACAATGGAGCTGAGGGATTCCTCACCGAACGTGGGGGCTCTCACGCTCCAAAAGGCTCCCTCACCCTCTCCCTCTCATGATGTCACTTTAGAAAAGGAGGAACATGTATGCAGGAGGTGGCTGTATAACCAAAGGTGCTGGAAAAGGGGGGGTAAGATATATAGTGCTCAAGTTCGATAAGGAGGAGGCGTGGACTGCGAACTGAGGCATGGATCGAGGAGGAAAGTAGCTGGCGAAGATTATGGATCCACGCTCTTGAATTGGGGAGAATGATCGGGTGGAATGGTGGTTGGATCAGGTTGTTAAGAATGGGAGAAAATCGGGGCAAACCCGAATCGGGTGGAAAAGAGGGGGGGGGGACCAGTTGACGTCGATCAAGAAACCGAGGTGGACCAATCATAAGAGGCCTAGGATACGGACAAAAGACGCTACATGACAAAATAAAGGTAATTATAAAGATAATTTAATTAAAAATAATAATGAATTCAAATTATAAATGAAAAATGTTCATTATTTTTCAAAGAATTTTTTCTATGATTTTTAATTATTTTTATGAAAAATAAATTAGTGTATATATAATATATAATATTATATACAAGTATAGTATACCTATGTATTTTGTACAAGTATTTTATTTTTTTATTTTTACATAAATACCCCAATTTAATATTTTATTTATTTACAACATATTTTTAGGATTACAAAATATTATTTTATTTTATTTTTAGGAGTTATTTAGAGGTATAGAATAAATAGTGAATGTAATGTATATACATGTGTTTTGTGCAATGAGAGGAGGATTTTATTTATATTTTTATTTATTTTTTTATTTTTATTTTATTTTTATCTTATTTCTAGAGATATATACAATGGAGTAAAAAATACTTCAATTTTATTTGTCAAAACAATTATTTACACATATAGGTAATATGTACATCACAAAGTTTGCCCTATCTCTCTCTACTTATTTTATCTTGCGATTTGGTCAAGGCTTGACCTTCTCTTGGGGTTCGAGTCACTCTGTATTTATTTTAAATACCTCCTTCCTTTTTCTTTTCCATTATTCTTTTATTTTTGCACAAAAACATGCTAATTATGCATTATTAACAGATGCATGCGAAATGCTAAGTTATTCTATTTACAGGTATTTACATGTTGCTTTCTAGGATAAGTAGCTAAAATAAAATAATAAAGAGTTAGAATCAGGTATTCATTAACTATCCCCCCTTCGTGATAAAGGGTGGGATTCTCCTAATGGTACAACTTAGCCTTCGCAAGGAAGATCGCAAGTCATTGTCTGGGCTAACCTTGTGGAACTTTCTTGACAACAAGAAAGTTCACATTGTTAGCATACCATGGGAGTGAGGTGATAGCAAGAATTGCCTTGTCTGGGAATGCCTCAATGATAGGCGAGGTCATATTAGAATCCTCAAGATGCTCTAATCAGAAGAGGTGATCCGCCACTACATTCTTGACTCCAAGTTTATCCTTAATCTCAATATCAAACTCCTGGAGTAAAATGATCCATCTAGTCAATCTGGCTTTGGCATCCTTCTTAGACATTAGATATGAGATGGCGATGTGATCTGTATAGATAGTTATTATAGATCCGAGAATATAAGCTCGAATCTTATCTAGAGCATATACTACAGCTAGCATCTCATTCTTAGTCACGACGTAGTTCCACTGAGTGGCATCCAAAGTCCATCTAGCATAGTGTATGACAAATGGAAAATTATCCCTCCTCTATCCAAGCATAACCCCTACGGTAAAATCGGAAGCATCCTTCATGTCTCGAATGGGAGAGACCAATCGAGTGGCTGAAGGATATGAGCCTGCACAACCAAATTTTTTGGAGTCTCAAAAGAGGAAAGACACTTATCATCTACAAGGAACTCGGTGTCTTTCATGAGCATATCAGTTAGCAATCAGGCAATCCACCTAAAATCCTAATGAACCATCGATAGAAACGACATGTCATAGAAAAAACCGTAACTATCTCAATTTGGATGGTGGAGTGAGCTTCTTGATGATATCCACCTTGACCCAAGATAACCATTTATCCCCTCTTATTTTACCCCAATCTTCCATTCCCCTGTTGGAGATGATGTGACCAAGTACTGTCCCTCGAGTCATCATGAAATCTCTTCTCCGAAGATAAGGCTAGGTGGACCTCAATGCAACACTGAAGTACTCGACCTAAGCAAGCAAGATAAGAATCAAAACCATCGTTGTAGATCGAAAAGTCATCCATGAAGACCTCCAAACGATTTCCCTCCATGTTCGAGAAGATGGAAAGAATGCACCTTTGGAATGTAGCAGGGATATTACATAATCCAAAGGGCATTCGTCTAAAAGCATACGTTCTGAACGAAAAGGTGAATGCCACTTTCTTCTGGTCTTTGGGCGCTATGGCCACCTGATTATATTCTGAGTACCCGTTAAGGAAACAATAATGAATCTTTCCAGCTAACCTCTCGATGGTCTGATCAATAAATGGTAGTGGGAAGTGATCGTTCTTGGTGGTCGGATTCAATCGTCTGTAGTCCACACATACCCTCCAAGAAGTGGGTACTGGGGTAGGTATCTCCTCCCCAGACTCATACACAACTGTATTGATATCCGTATTCTTGGGTACCACATGTAACAGACTAACCCATTTGGAGTCGGAGATGGGGTAGATAAAATTGATGCTCCACCACTTAGATATTCTTTCACGACTACATCTCGAAGATTTGGATTAATCATACGCTAAAACTCACGCGATGGCTTGGCGTTATCCTTGAGATATATGTGGTGGGAGCACATGACTGGACTTTTTCCTTGGAGATTTTTTTCAACAACCTCCATCAAATGAGATTCTTGGTCATTAGTCAAATCCACTGAGACGATGATTGGTAACATTTTTAGCTCACCTGTAAGGAATCTATACTTCATGATCTGCGATAAGGTGTTCAGTTCCAGGCATGTGGGAACTGGCAAATATTGTTTATGAAAAGTCTGAGTGAAGGCTACCAAATTTGCATGATAGAACTCTCGTTGAATCACTGAATCTGACGAAGACAACCTTGTTGCTGTGTCTCTCAACTGTACTGGCACAATCTTTGCCCTAGTTGTGGGATTTGTGGACATCATACATGATAAATAATCATCAAGGTCCTGCCAATTAAAATCAGTGTCTGAGCCCGAGGGATCTGAATCAGAATAACAAGATATACTCTACTTCGCTAACCAAACCATAATCATCAACGTCTAAGGTATCCAGTGTAATGACTGTACTCTCCAAACTCTCGCTTGCTAGCATTTGTAACTTTACAGACTCTGAAGGTATGATGAGAGCTCATGAAATCAGATCTATCCAAACGACTTCATCATCTACAATCACAAATTCATACTCATGGTGGACGTCTAGCTCTGAATCTGTCATCTGCTCTGAGCTCTGCTCGGAGCAAGCAAAATATCTGGCTCTCAATTCCTCAATCGTCTATATCGTCTATATTTATATAATCCCACCCTCGACGTGAAAGTATACATTCCCGCTATCATGATCGGACACTGCCTTGGTTGTGGCCAAGAAAGGTCGTCCTAAAATGATGGGGGTATCAGTCACACATTCATGGATCTCCATGTCCAACACAATGAAGTCCACAAGGATTTTCAGGCCCTGAATTGTGATGACAACATTCTTTAATAACCCCTCTAGCCTCTTGACAAATCTATCTGCAAACTAGAGAACTGTCCTGCTCCATCTAAGAGGGACAAACTCAAAATGGTCAAGTAAGGCAGCCGAGAGGAGGTTATTTGAGGATCCATTGTCTAATAGATTCCGATCAAACTGTTGCTCATGGATGTGACATCTGACCTAACGAGCCCCTGCATTAGGTCTCTTGGCTAGCAATCGGTTCTGGATGGCGAAGCAAGCGGCACAAGTGAGCACATGCATTTATGCATTGTGGTTACACATCTTCTTCCTACGGATGGTGGTATTCTCTCTGAGGTTCTTTTGGAAAATAGGGATATGCTCAAGTTCAACCTGAAGAGTCAGGTGGATATGAAAATGGTCTCATATGCTCGTCGAACTCTATATGTTGTCTCCTTTTGTGATTTTCTATTTTTTGGCCCTTCCCTAAGCGGAGAGCTCGAGGGAAGGGGATAGAGGGAACCTCCTCAGAAGATTGAGGGTCAGGATTGGGTTTCTGAGCATTCATAATGTTGGAATCCTTGCAAACATCATCGATATCAACATATGGATATAAAGAAGATATATATAAACCTTTCCTCTATTCATATTTTCGATTTTTGAAGTTTTTCCATTTTTTGTATTTTTCTAAAAACATCCTTAGGTACATGAGAGGATAAAACAATTGTTTGACTCTTGATGGCATCAGTACCACCAACAACATCTGAACTGGTGGCATCACTACCGTGCTCTATTTCGACATCTAGAAATTTGGTGGCTTCAGCACTACCATTTGCAATAATTAGAGATACGACGACATCAACACCGTCGTTGGAATCATCATCCTTGCTGGCATTAGCACCACCGTCATCATCATCATTAGCAAGGAAGGACATATCGATATCGACATCATATCGATACAATGTCGATACCGATATATCGCCGATATATCGGTGATATATCGACGCATATCGCTGACATCCTGTATACATTGTTCTATTTTGAGATGTCGATACCCGATATATCCATATCGGCGATATATCAGTGACCTGTCGATACCGATATATCGCCGATATATCGACGATGTATCGCGATATGGCGATCCCTGATCATTAGCAGCATCAACACTGTTGTTGACTCCATCTAGAACCCTAGAATATGCATTGGGATGTCACCTAGATGAGTCGCCGCCGGCTGGCTTCCTACCTCTCGTATATATCACAAAATTAGCATCAAATAAATATGAGTGTCTTTCAGAATATCGCTAGGAGAGCTGGTCTCTATAGATTGTACATGCTTAGACTTTCTCTTTAGATTGTTCGAGTTCAGCTCAATTTGTGCAGGTATGATGACCTTTCCTTTTATTATGTCCCTCATTTCCTGCCGGAATTCGTCCATGTCTTGCCGGAAGTAGCTTGCTACTCGAAAAGCATGTGAGCGAGATCGTTAAGTGATGGGTTCTCATATGAGTATGTATGAGAACCATACAGCTTGCCTCACGGGAAATGAGCCTAGCTCTGCTGCTGGTATGAGTGAGGAGGAGGTTGTGGGTATTGAGGATAAGGCTGTTGCTGCCTCCACTGTTGACCCTTGTATGAGGGTCGAGGATCGTGTTGCTGTTGGGAGTACTGGGGCTGTTATGGTTGGGTTCCCTGCCCTGCCTGTGCCGGAGGCTATTGTTGGGATTGAGCACCTCCAGTAGACCATTGAAAGCCTGGGTGGTCACAATGAATCTTGAGCTGTTGTTGGTACTGTGAGTACCAAATCTCATTGACTTCCATTAACGGCTCATGTGTCTCATGGACTGGTAGGGGAATGGATGCTAAGGGCTGATTCGAATGATACACCACCATCTGAGTGTCTGCAGGGGGTGGTGGTAGTTTGTATCGCGGGAGAGACTGAATGGGCTCCACCTAGATGTGCACTTGCCGATATGAGGCGGAGGGCTGTGATGAACTGCTCCCTGGATCAGATCCTGGCCTGGAATGTGGCTAAGAAACCGTCTGTGCCTCTTGGAGACACATGATCCGAGTCTTCAGGCCACATAGCGTTCTGGCTAGCTCATCACTCATGTTGAGCTTGTCAAGGCCCTGACACGTCATCTTCTCGATAGTCTCCATTCAATTCAACTTCTGGATGATAATTCACATGTCAACAGTTGAGGATCCTGCTAATGCTGCCACTATGGAAGATGAAGAAGGATCGGTTTCAATGTGTTTTATCATTTTATATGAAGTTGCCTTCGCGGAAGGCTTTCCCTGAGTGTAGATCCAGGTCTTGGTCAGTACGGTGTAATTTTCGGCCATCTCTTCATAAATGACCCAAACCTGATCTTCATCCTTGTCAAAATATGAGCCTCCACAAGAGGCATTCACAAGCCTATGCAACTCAGATATCAGCCCACAGAAGAAACTCTATACGAGGTTGGGCTTGTTGATTTCATGGTGGAGACACTTGTCAATATGCTCTTGAAAGCGATCCCAAGCTTCATGGAATTGTTCATTAGGGATCTTTGTGAAATTGTTGATCATAGCTCTGGCTGCATTTGTTCGGCTAAGTGGATAGTACTTGTTCAGGTACTCAGTCCGTAGCTGCTCCCAAGTAGTGACAACCTTCCCCAAATGTTTCAACCAATAGGCTGCTCTATTAACCAAGGACAATGGGAAGACTATCGACTTTACGGTGTCCTCGTCCACAAATCTATTGTGGATGGTGCTGCAGATCATCTTGAATTCTCGCAAATGGAGGTAGGGCTCCTCGATGGCATGCCCATGGAACTTGGGCAATAACTGAATCGTCTGGGGAGGGAACTCGAAGTTGCCAAGAATGGCAGGCAGCTGGATCCATTAGTGAGTGAGGGTTGCACCAGGGTTGTGCAACTACCTTTATGGTGTTTGCTGGTCTCTATGGATCAAGCGGTTCCTCCTGGTGTCTGTCATCTGCTCGACCCTCATGTCTGGGTATGTCTCCACCAATGACTGGTATATATGGCTATGCTCTCCCAACTCTTATCTGAGTGAGCTCTCTCCTTACCTCTGCCATGAATACTCCCTGGTCCCAGATCTGTCTCTGCATGGTCTCATGGGAAGCTAGCAGTATGTTGTTGATGGCGACCTGGTCTAATACAAATGACGAAGTTTGAGGTTGCTCATCAGTTATGCCATCGCTGGTCATCTTTGTGTGTCTGCAAAAGCAAAAGACCCTAGACCAAGAGCTGTAAAATGTACATATAGTTGTGTTGGCTGCTCTGACTGTACCTCAAGAGTGGAAGAAGGGTAGTCAGGGGGAACACGGTGGAGGAGAATTCAGATTCAGAGAGTGGGTCTAAGCTCTCTGAAGCTGCCCTAAATGAATGGGTATGAGTGCTGGAAAGCGATGCTACCAAAGGCAGCCTAAGAGACCTCCTGTCCATCATCTTGATGTGGGGATTTATGAAGAGTAGATGTGGACTGTAAAAACAAGAAGATAAATCAAATCCCCAGTTCACCAACTCAACACAGTGTGATGATCGTGAAAGCTTGATCATTTATCTTGTCAATTTTCATTTGCTGATAATCCAATCTTACAGAGCAAGTCAATGAGCTGTTAGGAGCCCGATTGTCCTTGGAGATTGGCCTAGATTCTTATGATTAGTTGCACTTATTTCCAACCAGTATATGTATCAATACGGACCATTTCCTACCACCCGTTACTTGAGGACTGAGACTTGCATAGGGTCCGTTAAACCACCTACTCTGCTAAGGAAGTACGGATCAATTACCGGCTACCCATAAATCCTCATTGGAGAATAGCTAATCATTTTGTTAAAACCAGTAGTCTGAAGGAAGTCCATGCATGGCTCTATCCTAGTATGCGTTCGCTCAACTCTCAGCAAGTAAAAGTAGACAAGGATAGGGTTACTCTCCCCAAAACAAAATTTTATTGTTAAGTCCAGTTTTAGGTCAAGTTTGCTTTAATAGTCTCGATTTCATTGGTTATCCCTTTTTATGTATTTTTCTGAATA
The DNA here is from genome assembly GCA_037367405.1 of Ottelia alismoides. Lineage (NCBI taxonomy): Eukaryota > Viridiplantae > Streptophyta > Magnoliopsida > Alismatales > Hydrocharitaceae > Ottelia > Ottelia alismoides. Next base: position 534,552 of record JAZKJV010007582.1, on the reverse strand, counting down.
AAAACAACATCTAAAGAATTTTCCCATTTCCTTTTTATTTTAAGTCCAATAAAACATGGGGGAGATGGAAAATCTGACACACGATGAAAACTCAATGATGAAAGCAGAGTCAGAAATGCGTACCTTACTACAACAGTCTACATACAGAGTGATTCGTACATAATTGAAAGATAGAATTTAAACTAATCAAAATGATGCATGAGAAAATCACCCTAAGATCGTAGCTTCTATTAGCAGGAAGAACTGGTGCTAATTAATCATAAGAGAGACTTGAGTCCGATCTTCGATGTCGATCGGTGCCCGCCTCAACGTGTCCTGCAAGCGTTGTTTATGACCTCTCTCAACGCGTGGTCTCTATTCTGATTAAATTAGCTTTTTATTTTGATAATGTCCAATTGTGATCTATTAGAACATATATTCTTGATTAGGGTGTTTGGACCTTAGTTATTTACTAAGATCAACCAAAATATATCCTAAGTCTAGGGGCTAAAACCTCGGAAAACAAATAAAAATAAAATGCAGAAAAACTCAAAAAATCCGATGAGGTCCCTTGAGTGCACCGACACTCGGCGAAACCGATCTCGAATAAATGTTCAAGTGTGTCAAAAGTCTAAGATTCTAATTATTACAAGTCTTTTTGAAAAAATAACACTATAATAAATCTATCTTATATAATTGCCTCCTGCTCCTTCTGCTCCTCAAATGTTGGTTGCTCCAAAGCGCATCGAGTCGTGCTCCAATAGTCCCTCGTACACAAAAGCAAAACAGAAGAACCAATTATAAAATATAGAATAAAAAATGATCAAGAATAAATCCTAACTACTCGATCGTGCTCCACGGCAACGATGTCATTCTGATGACAACTAAATCCGATTCAAGTTGAAGATTAATTATGTGTCGTTGTGACTCAAATCAAATTAGAAATCAACAAGAAGATTATTCAAACCACTAATAACTTAAACAGTGAGAAAGAGCAGCATTGCTACCTTTATTAACCCGGTATAACGACCAGGGTCAAATTCAAGGAGCACAATTAAAAACTAAGTAACTGATCTGAAAATCAAAGGATTTTTATTTATTCTTTTTTAGTGGATTTTAATTTTTCAAAATTTTAATTTTTCAAAAAATACATAAATATGCAAAGGTGAAAAAGTACTCTTGTTGAATTTTTTCAAATATATCAAAAATGCTCAGAAAAATAAGTGAAAATATTTTTGGGCTTTTTATATTTAATAGTGTTTATGGAATTTTCGAGAAATTTTCAAATGTTTTTTGATTTTCTAAAATTCAAATAATAGAGAAACAAGCACTGTGCACAACCGAGGGTATTTTTTATTTTAAAAATAATTAAAATGCTCAAAACACCTTGAAGTGATTTTTATGATAAACTATAAAGAAATATCTACAAATAGAAACTAAAAATACAAATTTTTGATTTTTTTTATTTTATATATTTTTATAAGTTTTTGAGTATTTTGCATTTTTTTAGGTTTTTATGAGATATTTTTCAACAAAATTCATACAGAATCTAAAAGATGATTACACAAATTTTTTATGGATTTTTTGAAGGTTTTTTTGAGTTTTTATGATTTTTATAAAGCAAACAAGGAATTCATCTAACGTTTTTGAATTTTTAGTAATACTAGAACTAATTAATTTGCAACAAAAAATTCATGCAAGCAAGCACAACAAAGTAGTAAGCTAATGTGATTTTATGGAAAATTTTGGCAACAAGTTAATATTTGTTCCCATTAATAAAAGGAAATAGTTGAAAACTATCAAGCAAGGACCTATGTGTAATTACTTTAAGTTTTAGGGCCAAATGTAACCAACAATAAAAGCTTAGGGGCACATCATGTAAAAAGCCCGGCAAACACGTGCTCGCTCACATGACCATATGCACAAGGGTATTTGTGCAATTTTCAAAACTTTTAATTCATTCCATAACCAATTCAAACCATAGGATAAAAACTACAAATATCCCAAATAGCACGTGAAGCTACACGTGACTGCAACTTGAATGGACTAAAATGCAAATATCGAAAGTACGTGGTCCTCGATGCAAGTCAGCTTTCAACTATTTATTACAATTAATAGAATAAAGCGAAATACGGAAAAAGGTGAGGACATGAGCGAAATATACCCTACAAGGGGCACGTGGCGCACGCGTGTGGGTGCTCCGACATACGGTTCAGATGTCTGTTGCTTGATAGATCTATTGGTGCAGAGAATGTTATAGGAATATGGGTCAGATCTTCTCAAAATAAGATCTGACATCACAGAAAAAGGTACAGTTGGATGGTCAAGATCCCTTATGTACGTGAGGCTAGTGATCCGACGACAATAGAGGGTACTAGAAGAACTGGTAGCTAGCGGACTTCGAAGGTATAGGGCGATCCCGGGTTTAATCGAAGCACGTTGAGGTCCAACACCTTCGTAATGGTGCGCTGCATCGTTTGGTGGGCTTGGATGTGGTGACGAGCGGCCATAAGCTCCAGTCTGAGATCCTCCACCTGGAGCTGCTCCGCTACCTCCGATGAAGCTCAGGTTTTGCCTCCTCGCTCGCTCCGGTTCCTGCAAAGGTAACAGGACTCGGGGGCATAGCTTGGGTCCAGTTATTGCATGTGAAATTAAGGGAAGCGACATGGGAAAGAAAGTTGGGCCTCTGGTGAAGATGGAGAAGGAAACCTATCCTAATCCTTCGTCGGCGAGGAGGATCCAGGGGCATCAGGTGCGTATGAAGGGTGACGATGAGGTGAGGAATCAATTTTAAATCCTTGCGGATGTAAGTGATCATGGAGCTTTGATCACAATGGTTGGAGCTATAATGGCATTAGGTGGCTGGCGAATAAAATCAAGATGGATGCTGTAAATGAGAATGGATAAGGGCTACCTGAAGTTCCTAATGTGTTCAGTGATGTAAGATGAGGGTGTAGGCAGGGTTGTGGCCTCGATCAGGTTGTGGATGACTTGGGAGGCTATTCGCTGTGGAGTACTCCAGCCACGAGTGAGCTGCGGCTGATCATCCACCAAATCTCACTCCAAAGGGATCCTCCTAAAGTGTGACACTCTTCTGGAGGTATCTAAGGGGTAGGGTGGTGTGAGGGACGAGCTGTCCTTACTAGAGGCGGAGGTGAGGAGTCAAAGGTATAGAAATATCGAAGGCATGAGAGAAACTCTACGAAGATCCGGCTCTACTTAGGGATCCGTGAGGATCAAGGATCTTAGGAGAGGATTCAAGTTCAGAAATCAAGGGAGAAGATGATCGGACCTGACCTATAAAAAGGGGAGAAATCCGTCCGGCGACGAGGGAGTCAGGTCAGGTCTGGAAGAGGGGAGGTTGACCCAGGTCAATGGACACGGGTTGACTAATCAGAAAATTCGTATTTACAAATCAAAGAATAATGAATATAAGATAGTAAAAAATTTAAAATAAAAATGATTAAAATGAAAAATGTTTATTATTTTTAAAGATATTTTATGTGTTTTTTAATTATTTTTATGAAATTATATATATAGAATATACAGTATAGGGTATTATGTACACGTATAACATACCTATATATTTTATTCTTTTATTTTTATTATTTTATTTTTATAAAAATATCATTTATTTTATATTTTATTTATTTGAAAATAGGAGTATAAAATGATTTTTATTTGATTTTTATAAATTAAGTAAAGATATTAAATCAATAAATATTCTATACAATATACATATGTGTGGTTTTTGTACAATGAATTTTTATTTATATTTTGTGTTTTCTAATTTTTATTTTATTGTTAGGAGGATGTACAAGTGTGGAAAATGCAATATGAATAAAGCATGAATTAAAATTATTAAATATAGATATTTTCAAGTATATGTACTCAATTTTTATATAGTTCACCAAAAAACCAATTTTCAGACCTTCACTCCAAAATTTATGAAACTAACCTCATTTTAAAGATAATTTAATTTATAGTCCAACGAAGATGATTTTGAAAGAATTTCTGTTTATATGGAGCGAGAATTGATATGCTAAGTTCTTATTTTGTGGCTTTTTATGAGTGGTTTTATTTACAACATGTACATCAAATTATTTTACAAATATTTTTAGTATTTAGAGAATATTTTATGTGCAACTTTATCGAGAAAATATTTGGTTTTGAGGTCCTTTTTTATGCATAAAATATAGGAATGATATATACATAAAGGTGAATTATACAAGGACCCTATCTCCCCCTACTTTATTCCTTATCGATCAGGTCAATGATGGACCTTCTCTTGGGGTTTGGGGTCAATATGTTCTTATTTCATAATTTCATAATTTTTCTCCATTTCTTTTTCTCTTTATTATTTTATTTTGGAAAAAGGGTGTTAATTATGCATTACTAACAATAGTATGTACAATGATAATTTTTTAGATTTACACATACTCACAGATGTTTTTGCTAAAAGATATGGCTAAAATAAAAGAATAAAGAATGACACATTCATCAGTGTGTATGTGTGTTTATAAATGTAAGTATGTTCATGAATGTATGTGTGTATATAATATGTACATGAGTATGTGGAGCTTTTTTTAAAAAGTATGTATGTGTATGCATGTATATGTGTGTATGTATATGTATCATACGTGTGTGTAAAATATGTACGTGTGTATGTGTATGTATGTTTGTTTATGAATGTAATCAAGTTTGTTCCTGAATCTGTGTGTGTATAATATGTATGAGTGTGTGTGTGCATGTATGTATAAATGCACATGCCTCTGTTAGCAATGTGAGCCCCGGGCGAACCATTTCTACAATAAATGTTATTGTAATGAATAAATTATCAATGAAAATTATTGATTATTTTTCACTCCCCATCCTGAGATTAATGAATGAATGCACTATAGGGTCCCTCTGTACAATAAGGGTTATGTACCATGTCCAACTTGATGATCATACAGTTGTTGATTCATTGGATGGATCATAGAGGCTGATGCTTGGATGAATATCTAAGGAGTTAGATAGAGGACTCATCAAGCATCATCAAATGATCATTAAGTGATGATCTCCAGTCTGAGTAGGAGATGGCAATCCTATCTCATATGACTGATATCTGACTGACCTCTTGATGCAGGTCCTCTGCATGGGAATAGTGATTCAGAGGTGTCAGGTTAGTCAAGTCAATGGGTTGACTTGACGAGATCGAGATAACCAAAGACCTACGTTGAATACTGTCACAACATAGGCATGCATCCTCTGACTAGAGACAGATGTATTGCTATATGTCTGAGTATGTACATTTGGCAGACCAATAGGTTGATGACCTAATCAAGGTCTATATACCGGCGAGCTGGTGTGCATGTAAGGACATATGAGTAATGCGATCTCTCAAAGGGATCATACATGTTCACTTGTGAACCGGGAGACATGAGCTCACTCATGAGGTATTGGGACTGAACAAATTCCATGCATGGTCGTCGTGCTTTGGAAGCATGACATGAATTTTAAGGTAAGATATATGCTTTGTGAAAGCATATGATCTATACCAAATCCCAAATAACCAAGATTGAGAAACTTAATGATCTAACCCTGAAGATGACAGTGTAAAAGTGATCTTTATCTTCAGGATGATCATGAGTCTTCCAGTATGTAGGATGTGCAGGTATTAGGAATACCTGAAGGGTGATTTGATCATATACGATTGTATAACCATGACGCTTCCATTCTGAGGGAGTGATGAAACAGGTTTGGACTTTAGTGACTCCTCTCATTAGAGAAGTGACCCAATCTTAGTCCATGAACTGGACATTGATCTGAATGAGATTCAGATGCAATGAGAAGATTAAGTCTACGGTCTTGATTTGATCAAGCATCAGTGGGAGGTCCATAGGATCTGGATTTGAGATACGATCTCAACATCCAAGTCACTATACGTGGAACAATACAATCGCCCTGTCCTTATCTCTAAGTATCTGAGGAGAAATAGCATTGTTCTTAAATGGTTTAAGAACAATTCCATAAGATCTAAGCAAAGAGAATTTGATAATTAAAAGTGTTTTAGTTATCATGATGTATGAGAAATTATCCATTATGATTAAATGTGATTTAATTAGTTTGGATAAGAATAATGTGGATAGAGATATCCAATTATTCATAATATATTATAAATGTGATTTATAATGTATTAGAGAGAGTTAATTGTAATTTATATGTGTTGATTAATTATGATGTGTATTGGATACACATTGTGTAATTAATTAACAATATGAATTACATGTTGTTTTGGGTTGTGAATATGATTCACAATTTTTTCATGGCAAGATTGCAATATTCTCAAAGATAATTGTGAATTATTTTTGAAGAATAAAACCCAAATAAATTTGGTGCAAATAAATAAGAGAGATTTCATGGAGATATGCAATCTCATGGATTTCCATGAGATTGCAATCTCCATGCAATCTCATGGACGGCACCCCACTCCTATATGGAATGGGTGTGCGCCCACTTGGAAGGCACATGGAGATGAAATCTCCATGTGTCTTCTCTCCTTATTTGTTGGGTTGATTTAGGAATTAATTATATTTGATTTTGTCAAATATATTTTAACCTAAATTTGTTGCTTTTGACAACAACAATCTTAGCCATTGGATGAACATAAATCAATCTCATCCATTGATTCTATGTGTCCCATGGATTGAGATCCATGGATCCCAAAACCCTATAAATAGAGAGGCATGCTTGGCTCTCTCTTCACACATGCTATTGTAGCACAAACTCTCTCTCTCTTTCTCATATACACGACATCCCTCTCTCTCCATCTCTTCTTGGTGGCCGTCCACCTTGGTGGAGAGAAACGTCGACGCCCGCGCCATCGTGCTGCCGCTTCGACTCTCTGCGGTTCTTTGTCTTCTTGGAGTGCTTCACTCACGAAGGAGACGTTTGATCTCGTGCGACGAGATCAGGAGCAACCGCGCTTGGATCAACTTGGATTGCGAGGACACTGCGACTCATCTCCGCGCTCGCAAGCCGTTACTCCGACGATCGGACTTGAGACAGGAGGTCTCTTTTCGTAGAGACTTGATAAACCACGCTTCAAGAGGTATTGCATTATACTTGCTGTGGTTATAGATGAAACGATTTGAGAATGGTTCTCGGATCATGTGGTTTCATCGGTTTAAAATTTTTTTTAAATTCCGCTGCTCCGAACAACTAGTACAACTAGTCGTTCTTCGTCGTATTCGATACGACGATCACGCTTCCGTGATGCGCTTGAGGATTTCCCCATATCCTTCAGCCTCTATTTATGCATGTGTATGTACATAAATATGTATGTGTGTATACATGTATATGCATATATAAGTGCATGTACTATGCATGAATGTTTGTGTATACGTGTGTGTGTACACTTATCCATGTGATCCTTTTTTACCATATGTATCACATTAAAATGCTTATTTGTGATATCTTAGATATCACATAAAACCTTGATTAATGTGATATCGAATATTTTAGTCTTTTCGAGCAGTCTGAGTTTGAGTCGGTCAAAAACAAACTTCGAGAGGATGTTCGGATGACGTCGTCATATATCTGAACATGTCCATGGTAATTAAATGAAATTTTATCCTTGATCTCTTCTTAACAGTTTTTTAGGTGATAATCAATTCTTCACAAATCTTTGAAGATTGGATACATACTCTCTGGCCTTAATTAATGGAATCTCTAAGATCAGACTTTTAGAAAATGCTTCCATATTGGTGTCATCCATTTTTTTGAATTTCTATTTTTTAGATATTTTTATTAGAGCTAGTGGAATGATCAGTGGTCTCAGATACCTGTGGTGTCTGTGTATGAATATTTTTCACAGGATGTGTCTCAGGTTCGCTCGGTGTGACCATCACTCCTCCTTGGTTCTTAACAATTTCTTTAACCATTTGGACGACATCACTAAGTTGTTTAGTCAAAGCATAATTAGTTGGAGCTATGTCATATGCTATCATCTCATGACTTGGAGATGAATAACTGTACTCATTGTACCATGACTCTGTTACATAATATTGAGTCGAGTAACGTTATTTTTCATGGTCATGGTCAGGTCATGAGTCCTATTTCCTAGACTCTGAATCTCGCAAGTTTAGTCAAAGTAAAAGTGGTCGTACTCGAGACCAGAATCATTCTGAGTAGGGGAGGTTCCATAGCGTGAATTATCAGTCATAGCCGGGAATTGTGTTTCACTTTCAAATTCGGTTACTCTCATGTCCATTCTCGAATTCGCTCGCTCCATTGTGTCCACATAATATCCATTTGAGCTCACTAGCGGTTCATAACATGAAGATTAAACCAAGAAAGAAGTGGGGTGTGAGGGTGAAGGGAATGATAGTTGGGGAAGAATCGTCTCAAAGAGAGGGTTTCTTTGAAATGATCATGATGATGAAGGCGATCGGAACATGGCTGTGTAATCTCGACCCACGGAGTTCGGGTATGAATATCAATATTCCAACATCTTCGAAAAGGAATGTAGAGTATGATTCACGATCCTCTATATAGATATGTAAGTGCAATGATCTTTGAACGCACATAATACAACATGCAATACAATCCCCATGTTCACCAACTTCATACAGTAGAGGTTGCAAAGGTTCGACTAATTATATTTTCAGTTTTAAATTGGTGATAAATCAATATTGGATTCTTTACACATGGGTGGGTATTCCTGATGCTTAGGCCTAGTTCTACTAGTCCTCAATTAAAGGAGTGATCAGCTCGAGCTGTCGGGTTATATCACACTCCTAAAGGAGATAGTAGATAGACAAACCCAAAATACTGACTGTGGTCAAAGGCGAGCGCTTGCAGATCCTAAAACCTACACGAGTCAGATCTGGAGATAGGACACATGTCTAGGGTTTTAGGCTCTAACCTTAAGGATACGTCCTAATCCACTCATAGTCTAGAGGTAAGTACATGCGTACAAGGATCGAGGTTACTCTCCCATAAGATAGTGGTATGATTTTAAATTAATCAATATTGTTCAATTATCCCATTTTTATCAACTTATAACTTTCTTTGAGGTTTATAACCAATCATGTCTACCATTCAGCCTCGATTTCCTTTAATTACAAGTGAGAAAACATAGAGGAAGAAATCGGAAAAGTCGATGCACTTGATAAAATAATGGTGCATGCTTATGTTAGAAATACTTACAGTGATCCTTGAAATCTCTGAGCAGATGCTTAATAGAATTAAAAATTAATCTATATGAATGCACCGGAAAACCACTCCGAGACAGATAATTCTATTCGTGAGTGAAGAATGGTTTAATTTTGGCTAAGTTGAATATCTAGTGCTTATTTAAATAAGAAATGTAGATCTGTGACCACGAGTGTAATAAATGAATCCTAGTAGCTCTAGTAGCCTTTGTGCATTATTAGATCTACGTCAAGCACCATGAATAATATTGCTAGATAGGTCCAATCTCCAGTATATGGGTATACACATGAGTCTTCAAACGAAGACCACTGGAAATAAGCAATTATTACAAATTAGTTCCAAAAATAAATAAAGAAAATCACTCTCTATACAACAAAAAATAACGTGCCTTTTCAGCAGGCTTGATTCATAGAATCGCCCACCTCCGATTGCTCTGAGATTCGAGAAAGCCACTCCGAGTCCAATGGGTGCCTCACATGAAAATGAAATTAAATATTAGAAATATTCTCAAGAAATATATATAAGAAATAAAATGAATAAAAGTGATGAAAAATAAACAGAGAAAACAAATACAAGAAAATAAGAAGTTAGACTACTCGGGGATGGAAAACCTAAAATCTAAATTATTTAAATATTAACCAAACCGTATACGTTCCCAATATCGATGCCATTTGACAAATCCTAGAATCAACCTTATTAATTTTTTGTTTTATTAACTATTGTAGTCGGCTAATTAGGGATACACTGAAAATGATCACACTAAGAAATGATATAAACAATTAAATCTTGATGTGATCATTTATTTATTGTACTTGTGTAAGACCCAAGGTCGAACACATGGAGGTAATATGGGGGTTTTAAATTAAATTTTAAATAATATAGATAATTAGATTTTCAAGGAAGATTTTTTATGGGTTTTGCATTTAAAAGATGTAATTAATCAAAAAGAAAGTTGATTCGTGAATGTTGCAAATAATTTTAATGCGAAGAAATAATGATATGTTATGTGATGAGAGAGAGTCAGAAATAAATTCTATTTTTTAATGATTTTTAAATGATGAAGAATTGAATGAAATGCAATATGCAAGATACAAACATGTTCTAGTAAGCCAAACGGTTCAATTTAATAACCCAAATTAATCCCCCCTTAAATTATCAAGGTCACAGGTAAATGCACAAATTTCTGAGCAATAAGTCAGTCACAATGAATAATATGCTCCAGTTTATCAAAATAATTCCCTTAACTAATTAACACTCATTAATGTCTCAGGAGATGTATCGCATTGCTATATAATATAGATAACTAATCAAGGTTTGAATTAGCATGAAGATCATAAAAAACAGACCATAATTGTGCAAGTTATGAATTAATCAATTTCCATGGACTCAGATATATCATAAATAAATAAATGTATATCAAATTAGAACTTTTAGTGGATGGTTTGTAAATGTAGAAACCCGAAGTTGTAGACTTGCAAATTACCCCAAGCAAGGGCACCTTCATGATTTCTAAAAGTGTGTGGGCATGGGTGCAATTTCCCCAGGGTCACATGCATCATGCATAAAGCATGTTGGTTCAGGCGATGTCTGTGGTCTAGAAATCTAAGCCTCCACGTGTCCTACATCAGATGCTTCGTTGATGCCACAGTTATTGGTTTGGAAGCTGTAGCTTGGAAATGATCTGTTGCATCTGATGAAAGCTTGATCAACAATCAAATTTTGGGTGAAGATGTATGATCTCTATGGTTTGCATTCTTGGTCGAACGCTAGCTATAAACCTTGGACCTAGAGAGTTTCTTCTTCTTCTTCTTCGATGAACGGAACCACTGGATGCTTGAATGAGAGGGAAGGATGAAGCAGAGCTCCATGGTGGTGGAAGGGTGGCGGCGTCAACGATGAAAAGATGCTGAAGGTAGTATGTGAAGCGAGGAGGACAGAGTTGTGGTGTGGAATCGACAGTGGAGATCATGTCAATGTTGGGGCAAATGAAGAAGGACCTAAGGTGTGAAAGGGGTTGAAGATCAAAGAAATGAAGAGGGATGAGCATGTTAATGGGTTTCTGGAGGTTCGTCTAGGATGGAAGAGGTTAACGCCAACCCCGATGTTCGCTTCAATCAAAGGTTGGTGAAGATCACAAGAAGTTTGGTTGATAGAGGTGGAACTCATACATAAGCATGACAATCTCTCACCGTGGATCTCAGCTCGAGATGTCATCACCTCGATAGATCAGGGCTGCTATCACAAGTTCGGTCTCAGTCTCTCTCTCTCTAGATATGGTGGATGATGATCAAAGAGGAAGTCAAATATATTAAATAGGAAGTATGAGGTGTAGGGGAACATATGAGATTAGTGGGGATAAGATGAATATAATATGGGTTTTGGTTCTAGGCGTAGGTGAATGGAGTTCTAACGGTCGAAGAAGGGGTCAGAGGTATATGTTTCATGTGGTTTTAATTGAATATTTAGGGATAAAGTTGGTTATGGTTTGATGATGATCGATTGGAGAGGAGGCGATGGGTGGAAGACATAAGAGTGAGGTGGAGGTGCTGATGGTGCTCGAAGAAGGGCAAAGAAAGGTGCAACTGTGGTGGAGCGGGGCGACATTGGTTCGTAAGGTGGTGCAGCGGTGGAGCGTGGCAGTGCTCAGGTGCTTGGCTGGAAGTTGAAGGAGACAACATGCCAGACATGTGATGAGGATTGAGTGGTGAGCACGTGCTAGGCACGCAAGAGGAGCTAAGGGAAGGTGGGATTAGCTATGGCCGTTGGATCTGAGTTGTGAAGGCTATGGAGAACGCCTTAAGAACATCATAGAAGCGTGAAGATCGCATCATATGCGATCAAGAGTGACCTGCCGCACTAGTCGCTTGGGCTAACATAATTTAAAAAAATTTGAACGATGAAACCAATTGATTAAGAACACTTCTCGGATCGTTTCATCTAAACCACAAACGAGTATTAGGTTTACCTCTTGAAGTGTGGTTGTGATCGTGTCTTAAAGTAAGAGACCTCATGTCTCTAGTCCGTTCCAATGGAGGAGATGCTTGCGAGTGCGTTGATGAAACACGTGCTCCTTGCAATCCAAGTTAATAATCTAAGTAGTGAATCTCCTGATCTCAACTCACGAGATCCAATGTCTTCTTCACGAGCGAGATGCATCGAAGGAGATGGAAATCCATGAGCTATTGAAGCAGCAACACGACGACATAGCAGCGACGACGAAAACTCTCTATAGGGCACCAAGGTGGATGCCTGCCATGAAAGAGAGAGTAGATGTATATATATAGAGAGAAATCTATCTCATATTGTGTGTAAAAAAAGCTAAGACAACCCTTCTATTTATACTATTTTGGACGTCCGTGGATCACAATTCATGTGCTTACAAATTCAATGGTTGAGATTGATTTGCGCTTTCAATCAATGGCCAAGATCTTATTGTGTTTTAGTTACCAATTAACAGATTTGTTGGCTTAATTAAATTAAATATATTGAAATCAATCAATATATTTCAATTAACTCGTACAACCAAGTATGGAATTAATTGGAATGAATGGAGCCCCATTCCATATAGGGGTGGACGACCACCAAGTTGAAAGAGTTCAACTAGGTCATTCACCCTTGTATAGCAAGAAGGCTTCATCATTCCAATTTTATTGATATATTATTCTCCAATAATGATTCCACATATGCACTAACTTTTATTGCATAATTATTCATCAAAATAATTCCCAAATTATTTTATGATAACTTCAATCATGCCATTAACAATATGTGAATCATTTTCACACATCCAAAAATGTAAATTGCATTTATAATTAATTGTCCAATGTGAATCCAATTCACATCAACTATTAATTCATAAATACAAATTACAATTATCTCTCTCTAAAATATTATAAATCACATTTATATAATATGGATAGTGCTATCCACATCATTCACATCCTTGATAAGTAAATCACAGTTAATCATCTTGGATGTCCATTCTCATGAGCCTAAATAATATGAATTAAATTCATATTATTCATAATAATTAAATCACATTAATTATCCACAGATACAATATCAACAATGTAATTATTCTTGAACGTTTTCAAGAATATTGCGCTTTCTCTGCGGATACTTGGAGATAAGGACATGGTGATTGTATGTTCCACATATAGTGACTAGGATATCGAGATCACATCTCAAATCTAGATCTCATGGACCTCCCATAGATGTTTTATTAAGTCAAAGCTGTAAACCTAATCTTCTCATTGCTTCTGAATCACATTCAGATCACTTCTCTATTGAGAGGGGTCACTAAAACCCAAACATATTTCATCACTCCCTCAGAATGGAGGCGCCATGGTTATACAATCGTTTATGATCACATCACCCTAAGGTATTCCTAATACATGTACATCCTACATATTAGAAGACCTAGAATAAACCTGACGTTTTAGATCTTGTTTAGACTGTCTCCTTTAGGGTTTTATCATTAAGTTTCTCATTTGATCATTGGGAGGTTGTGTTGATCGTATACTTTCCAAAAGCATATATCATACCCATGTATTGATCATATACTTTCCAAAATCATATATCAAACCTACAAATTCAGTCAAGCTTCTAAAGTAAAATGATCATGCACGGAACTTGATTCCCAATATCTCATGAGTGAGCTCATGTCTTCCGGTTTAGTAAATGAACCTGTATGATCCCTTCGAGAGATCGTATCACTCATATGCCCTTGCATGCACACCAACGCGTCGTTGTATAGACCTCGATTAGGCCATCAACCTATCGATCTGCAAAATGTACATACTCAGACATATAGTAACACATATGTCTCCGATTAGAATATGCATGCCTAAATTGTGACAACATATGACATAGGTCCGATTATCTCGATCTCGTTAAGTCAACTCTTTGACCTAACTTATCTGACACCTCAAAGTCTCTATTCATATGCAGAGGACATGCTTCAAGTGGATGGTCAGATATCAACCAAAAGAGAAATGACTGTCATCTCTTACTCAGATTGGGGATCATCTCTTAATAATCATTTGACGATGCTTGATGAGTCCTCAATTTAACTCTTTAGATATTCATCTAAGCACTAACCTCTATGATTCAACAATTGAATCAATAATTATGTTATCATTAAGATGGTCATGGTACATAACCCTAATTGTACTAATGGACCTATCATGCAAATTAGTTATTCTTCATTTCAGATTAGGGAATGATATTTGCAGTAACATTTATTATGCAATGGCTCGATGTGGGCTCGCATGTCCAAAAATCTCCCACTAGCCCAAAGAGCCATTAAAGGGTCAGTCTTTAAACTCACACTTATGTGCTAATTATAAGCCATTTAGAAAAATAACTAGGTAAGCTGACTAGTCACTCTGTTCCCAAGAGACTACGCCAAGTCCTTTTACGGTACTTGCAAATCTCCTAGTAACAATGCTCGCATCCAATTGAATGTTGCATTTTATGCAACCACTACTCAATTTTGTTAAAGCAATTTTAGTGTCTTTTGCACAACAATTCAATAATCATTATAACCAGTATGTATTACTATTATCTTTATCAGAATTCCCTTATTTTTGGAGATCTCTATCTCCTAAGACTAAGACCCAATCTTATGTCTTATAAGGCATCTGCAATTAAGATCTTTTAGATCATTATATATAAAGTTTTAAGTTCTTGAAGACATGACTTAGAGATAACTATCTCTAAAGTCTTGTCATCTTTAAATATATTGTTATTACTTCACTCAAGTGTTTTATCTCCATAATAATATTAGTACCAATTTACTACTCCTACTGCATGACATACATTTGGCCTTTGTACACATCTAGTATACACAGAGCTTCCCATAGCTAATGCCCTAGGCATATAGCTTTGGCATTTACATCCTCAACTCTTTGAGGTGTTATCCCTTTAGATAAGCCAGTACCATATCTTAAGGATAAGAGGCCTTTCTTGGAATTTTCTAGAAAATGGAACATGTCCAATGTGTACCACTAATGTAACAATCCCAATACCTTCTTCTCATCGCTTTTGAACATCTTCAGAACTAAGATCTAAGAGATATCCTTGAGATCATATCTCAAGGTATGGAATAGCCAGATCACTAAGCACCTACTATCATCCTTATATCATTCCAAATGATTATGATATTATCTATATTAACACGATGAACACAATGACACTCCCACTAAGCTTCACACAGTTCATTAAGATCTTGCATGAAATCATAACCCTTATAATTTCATTAAATATGATGTTCCAACTACTAGAAGCTTATTTGATCCATAGATGGAGTTCTTCAGCTTTCACACCTTGCTTTCCTCGACTATGTAGCCTTGGGGCTACATCATATGAATATCCTCATGGAGGTATTCATAGAAGAATGCAATCTTAACTCCCATCTTGTAGATGTCATAGTCAAGTTGTGTTGCTATTGTTATAAATATTCTGATGGGTTTAAGCGTGGTCACAGGAGAGCAAGTCTCATCTCAAGTGATGTCTTCTATTCTTGTATATCTTATGGAAACGAGTCGTGCTTTGAAGGTATCTACCTTCTCGTCATGTTCTCATCTTTATCTTGAAGATCCATTTACACCTAATAGGTTTTACACTTATAGGCGGATCCTTGAGGGTCCATATACATCACTTGTATATGAAGTCTACTTTAGACTTTATTGCTAACATCCATATTTCCATGTTGCAACATGGAATCCATATCCTTTAGGTGGTCTCACCACCCTCAAACTAATTTGAAGAAGTATGAGTGTTTCATCTTTAACCATCCTTTTAGTTTCCGATTTTCAGGAGCCTTATTATCTTCTCAAGATTCAATGTGTTCCCTTGCTTCATTTACATCTTGATTCTAAAAAAAAGACATCCTCTTAGAATTATATCCTTAGAGATGAAATCTTTTAAGAATCTCAAGATCATAAAGTAGGTATCCAATACTATCCTTTATATTCCTAATTAAGTAGCACTATCTGATGCTAGATTCCAGTTCACTTGCATCCATGACATGATCATGGACCAAACAACATCTTATAAGGTTTTTCAGTTTTTTTAAGATGTGCATAGAATCTTATTAAGGATATATATTGTAGTCTCTACTACATCTATACCTAGGAACTAAGAGGTAATTATGCTAATATACATCAATGATCAAATCATGTCCACATGATCCAATTGCATCTCCCTACAACTCCATTGAGTTTAGGTATATCAGGAGGAGTGAGATAGGCATGATATTCATATCTCCATAAGGTATTCCTTGAATTCATCTAATACGTACTTGCTACCTTTGTTAGATAAAATTCGTTTCATCTTCCTTCAAGCTCTAGTTCTAAACCAAAATTGTGAAGTCGTTGAACATTTCAAAGGTTTCTAAGGTGAAGGAAAAAAATTTCATATCACAAAAATCATCAATAGATATCACATATCATTTATGATACAGACGATCCACATACATCAATATGTATGAGAGTTTGAATAAATTTGCATCTTACCCCATTCCCAAAGAAGGGTGCAGTTGATATTTTCTTTTCACTTTGAATACACTATTCAAAAGTATGTAAGATTTGAAATTTCAGACATTCTAAAGTTTCATTTCTTACTAGGCTATTGATCTCATCAATAGACACGTCCAAGGCTTGATGTCGGATCATTATCAAATGATCTTCATCCTCCTTTTGATCTTTTAAGTTCTAATTTTCAATATTTAGAAATGTTAATGAACCGTTCATTAATTTTCTAATTTAGTAGAGTCCTCTAGATGTTAGATTACTATTTTAAATATATCCATGACAACTCTTTATGATATGTTTATTCTAGAATTCATGTTTATTTCTAATATTTGGAAATAAACAATGATTGTATTCTAATATCTAGGTCATAGAGACATTCTCTAAGACTAAGGGCTCTCCCACTAAAATTATGAACTCTATCTATGCAATAGAGATTGTTGCAACAATTGCATCAATATCAATGTGGATGACTATTATACCTTAAAATCAAACTTTCTAGTCTTCTAAAACATATGCAACCAATTGCAAGTGTTATTAGAAGAATGAGGTACAAGACTTTGATCTTATCCAATAGGCAAGTTAATTTCGATGATTATATGTAGATATATAATGTTCTGATGCACTATCCAAGTCCTCTAAGGATGCTGAATAGTCTAGATAATCATGCTATCAATACATCAGCTTGTTGCAGTATTGACATTCATCAAACTCTTTGTATGTCATATGTATGGAAGTCACTGAAGTACAATCAACTCTTTGACTTTCTTCTTACTTGGATCAGACACATGCTTCCACTGCGCTTCCTTCATCTATATACTATTGCTTAAGACAAAGGATCTCTTATGTTGAACTCAAGATATTTCAATATAAAAATATTTCAATATTTATATATGCCTCATTTAATTCATATAATATAAATCTTATGAAGCTTCTTGAAAGACTAGAGTATAGATAGTAGAATGATGACGCTCATCATATCAACATCCATTTTAACTCTTAAAGACTTTGATTCAGGCAGGTACTCAAACATCTTGAGTACATCATCTCTTATCGAGCCACCATTCTGCATAATGCAGCGAACTGTGTCATTCATGATTAAATGTTGAGAGCACATATATACGCCAAAACATCTTCTTAGGTTTGTAAGTATTCTCGATAATTATGATCATCATCAATGAGATAGTTCGAAAGCACATTCGATGAGAGATCAAGACTATAGAGACATACAAACCCAAGGTTGTTGTCCAATTGCATATTTAATTGTTATTCCTCATTATTATGAGGAAACTTGCACATTGCAACCACATACATTATGTGTCCAATTGCAAGTACAATATCTTGATCATGGATTAAATCCATGGTATTTTACTAGTTATTATTGAGTATAATTTTGAGTGAGTTTAATATATGTTATTTGAAATAAGATAATGTGTATAAATACATAATTTACTTTGATTTAGGATTTTTATATCAAAGTTACCTTTCCTTGTCAACACTGAAAGTTCATTCCCTTGTAAACTTTCAATGTAAGAGATATACTTATCATCATATCTCAAGCAATATCTGGGTTCTCCCTTCTTATCTTTGTTACATTCCAAGAATATGAGAACCTATAACTCGGATAAAAAGAAGCAGAAACTCATTCCGCCTTGCAAGTCCAACTTGCATTTCCCAATTTAGTCTTCAACACCCAGGCCTACTACCCCTAAGGCAATGTTAACCTGGCGTTAATTGAACCAACTTTCAACAGGAATATAACTCACTATGCACAATCTAGTATCGCCCCAATAATATGAGGAACCGATATTGGAGTCACTATGCATACAACCTTACTCTTTCGAGAAGCAAAGATTCCGATCCATGTGCGCTTGTATGCAGGAGCTGTCACTTTGGCTTGGAGTCTCCTAATGTCCATGACGACAGAACCCTTTGCCTTAACGAGAGATCATGGATGTCACTTATTTAATCCTTCATATCCCATACAAATTTTAGATTATTATGATTAATTCTTTCAAGGGAATTTTAATCTATATGTAAATATAGATTATGATAATTATTGGATAATTAATTTAATCATATTAAATCAATGATCTAATTAATACCCAACAAACACAAGCTTTATTGTTCCTTGAAGGAGGTATAATCTCAAAATAAGTATTATTCAAATTTTAATAATTAAAAAATACCTCATGATCATTTCAAGGATTATACTTTCCTTACTCGTTGTCATATCCAATATACACAAGATATGGGATAGGTTGCTCATGAAGTAATCTGCTACCCCAACGCCCCGACTAAATAATATATCTGCCTCAGGTTAGGATAATGTGATTCGATCATATTGTATTTTAGATGGTATTCGGTCTTTCAACTGAAGTTATGTCATATAATGTTTATAAAAACCATTTTTATTAATATTATAAGTATATTTGCTAAACAAATTCCCAATCCTCTTTAAGTATCATTGTTTGTTGGAAAGTTCATTGTAACCAAATCGATCAAAATCAATTACATTATCATATTGGTTATGTTCATTCAATGTAATTATCTTTATTACACATTTCACAAATATTTAACAAATGATTATTACAAGAGATTAAACATTCATTTCCGTGAACTAATTGAATGACAATCACAAGATTCTTGTTCAATTTTGTTAAGTTTCCAACAGTGACACATGTTTACTAAAACTAACAAATCTTGAGAAAATAAACTACAAATCATAAAAAAAATTCTTGGTTTGATAATTTGATTTGCAACAGAATCCAAGTGATAGATACATATTTCTATGTATTTTAAAATCATGATTATCTCTTGATTACGTCCAAAATAATTATTCCCATAACAGTGGACACATGTCCACTAAAACGATCATAACTTGAGCAAATGAATTCCAAATCATGCAACCTCAAATCCTACTTGCTAATAATATGGGGAACATAATTAATTTATAAACTCATATTTTAAGCATTTAAATAGGGTGAAAAATCACATAAAACTTGGTTGCGGGAACAAAATGCCATGAAAAATCGCACAATTAAAAAAGTTCGTGTCATCTTAGGTTTATGGATCATATCTAAAACCTCCAAACTATGGATCTGATACCACTTCAAGGTTATGGGAAAAAATTTAAGTGCATCACAATAGCGTGAAGATTGCATCATATGCAATCAGCAACGACTAGTCGTACTAGTTTCTCGGGGTAGTGGAATTTTAAAAAATCAAACAATGAAACCACATGATCCCTGAACATTTCTCAGACCGTTTCATCTAAAACACAAATAAGTATTATGTATACCTATTGAAACGTGGTTGCGATATTATATCAAAAGTAAAATACCTTCCATCTCAAGTCCGATCCAACAGAGGAGATGCTTGCGAGCACATTGATGAAACATGTGCTCCTCGCAATCCAAGTTGATAGTCTAAGCGCAAATCTCTTGATCTTGACTCACAAGATTCGATAACTTCTTCACGAGTGAGATGCATCGAAGCAGGCAGAGATCCACGAGTAGTCAAAGCAGCAACACGATGGCATAGAGACAACGATGACTCTCTCTATGGCACTAAGGTGGACGACCACCATAAGAGAGAGAGAGAGAGTAGTCATGTAGAGAGAGAGAATTTTATTTGATATTGTGTGTTAAAATAAAATTTTAGGACAATCCATTTATACTATTTTGGATGTCCATGAATCACAATCTACATGCTCACAAATTCATTGGTTGAGACTGATTTGTGCTTTCAATCAATGACAATGATCTTGTTGTGTTTTAATTACCAACAACAAATTTGTTGGCTTTTAATTAAATTAAATATTTTGAAATCAATAAATATATTTAAATCAATATATATATATATATATATATATATATTTAAATCACACAACCAAGGATGGAATTAATAGGAATGAATGGAGCTCGTTTCCATATATGGGGTGGACGACCACCAAGTTAAGAGAGCTCAACTTGGTCATCCACCATTGTATGTCAAGAAGGATTCATCATTCTAATTTGTAGGGATATTATTCTCCAACAATAATTCCACATATGCAATAAATTTTATTGCGTAATTATTCACCAAAAACATTTTCAAATTATTTTGTGATAATTTCAATCATGTCATTAACAAATTGTGAAACATATTCACACATGGCGTAGAAGTACTATGATTGAGGAACACCAGAGCGGAAGGAATCGAGTCTAAATAACGAAAGATTCATCGAGGAAAACTCGAGGAACATTGGGTTAAACGCTCTGATAGAAACATATGCAAGGAGAGCGAGGAGTTGACCAGGGTCAACTCAAACTCGACCCTGATTGGTCCCTGTGGGCCACAACGCTACAAAACATAAGATACAAATGGAAAAAAATCAAAAAGAAATATTAAACAATTTTATTATTTTTTCTTAAAACATGAATAGTTTTTTTATTATTTTTGCAGTATTTTCTGTTGATCTTTAAGTTTATCTGTTGTATGTTTTTTATATGTACAAAAATAAGCATATTTACCTATATATGGTGTATCTTATTTTTATTTTCTATTTAAAATTTTATTATTTTATATACTTAATTTATATAATTATAACATAGTTAAATATACATAAATATATTTTTATTTTATTTTTTGAAGTTGTTTGTACACTTAAATAAATATATGTATTTATTATATCAGTGTATGCATATATAATTCATGTATGTATTTGTGTATACTAATTTATTTTATTGTGTTTTTAATGAATTTTCTCTCTTATAATTATGTATATATTCTCTAAATAATATCTATAAAATAAAAAATATAAAATCATGAAAAATATAAAGGTAAATAAAATGAATATTTTATTATGGTATAATGTACAATTGGGGTCCAAAACATAACTTTTGCATCTCAACTCCAATTTGAGTGAAATCACTTCATTAAATAGCTAATTAAAAGTTATATACAATTAAAATGTTTTCTGTGAATTTTGAGTTCATATGAAGAAGATACATGTTTGTGAAGTTTGGCTTTCGTTTTTTTGTTTTGAGTGTACAAAGCACATTGTGCATTATTTTTATATGACGTAAAGTTTGTATTTTTCTATTTATTTTTATCTAGAACTTCCATTTACAAAGTTTATTGATTTGGAGAGTAGATAATAAAGAATAAAATAGGTCCCAAAAATAACTTATTGGAGAATTAAAATTAGGGTTTTAATGTATTTTTGACCCTTATCTCCCCTACTTTATTCCTTATCGACTCAATCATCATAATGCCTAGCTCTCTGGGTTTAGAGTCATTAATACTTATTGTATTTCATTTCATTTTCTTTTCGTTTCTTTATTATTGTATTTTGGCTTTATGTAGGTTATTTTATATAATGTTTACACAATAAATAATATAAGTTAAGCAATATAGTGCCCTATACATGAAATTAGCTAGGGTTTAAAGGCCAAAATGAAAGGATAAATTTGATGAAATGGAGATTCATCACCTCATATACTTACCTTGGCTAGTCCCTAGCAAACATTTACGCTTATAAGTGTAGAAAAGAAAATAAAAAAGAGAAAGAAAGAACTTGGATTGGTTTTAACTCTTAAACATGTCTTCACAAAATCAAAGTTTGGAGCTCAATCGAACCTTCAGAATTTAGGTGCAGTCGGAACCTTATTGGGGACCAGACTTGAAACACAACAACCTCTAAGATCCACAAAACTCTCCTCAAGTCTCCTCAAAAGCCAAGTCGGAACTATGCCATATGCAGTCCCTTATGACTATGAGTTTACCTTGTATAGTGTCAGTGATATGTAAATCCTCTTGACTGAAGCGATAAAAGATAGTCTTCTCCAACATGGTGATCCTAAGTCCCCAATCCATCAGAGAAGTGCAGTATTCCCTTCTAAGTTCAAGTGAAACCAACTCAAGAAGAGGAGGTGAGGAAGAGAATAGATGGTGTCCAGTGTAGCTACCTATCCTAAGATGCTTGACTTGTGTAGTCTAGTCATCCAACTGCAGACTCACATGTATCTTTGACTTTGAAGTTCAAACTTGCTTATTAACTATATATACATACGTACTCCGATGAGAATTGCTTTTTCTTTGAGTTTTGCTTGTCTATATTTTTTGGAGTTTATGATTTTGCATTTTTTGAATACTATATGCAACAACATTTACATAAGGACATTTTCCTCTTGAGCCAGTAGAGTATCCCTCTTTTGAAGCCTTATTGCAACCCACGACATTCTGTTTTTAACTTCTTCACTACTTGATTGGGTTGGGGTACAATGGACACATATGTGTGATTTCTGATGTTTCCATTGGCTTGTGTCTCATGCTTGCAAATTTAGACCTCTTCTTCTTCAACTGAGATGAGCAAGGTGTAAGTTGTAGTTGTGCAAGCTAGGTCATCGTCGACAAGAGCCATGCGTGTGTTCTGAAATATTCTACTTAGGCAACGATTAATGTGTGATTCATCACTCTCATTAGCTAAAAATAGAGTTTCATTCCGAGAATTTAGGATCATTTACATGTTAACTTCATAAAATTAAATTTCATGCACTCATATTTAATTTGCATAAATTGACATTCATTTGTGCACTCATATTCATCTTCATATTTTTACCTAAACCTCATCTTTTTTAGTTAATTCATGCTAACTTTAAATAGCGCAAAACTAACATCATTGTGTACATATCACTAACCTTAGTCCACGAAAAATTATAAAAAATACCAACTTGTACATATGCAAAATAATCCAAAACCCTAATTTCAGTACAAACAAACAAAAACGTTGATATCTCTCTCATACAATGTCCAAATGAACTCTGCTAACTTTTGAATTAATATACATTTAATTATCTGCAAGTCAAGACTAAATTCAAATAATCAGAGTCCATTTGTGAAAATTAGATTTTGGGACCTAACTGTGCATTATACATATTTGCCAATTTTAACCCATCATTTCAAGTGCATATTTCACTCATTTTGATTATTTTCTTTTTCATTTCTTTAATTTATTCATTGTTTTAATAAATTACATAAAATTCAAAATCTAAAAAAAAGCAATAAAAAGACCAATTCTGACTTGAGCTTTCTAACTTAATCCATCGGTACACATTCCACCTCCCTAATTTATTTTGACATTAACTCAAATCTTAAAAATCCAAAAAATATCATTTGAGTTAATTGAAATGTTTTATATCATATTTAATTTTGTATATTTATTTATCATCAGAAAATCAAATGAAAATTGTAAAACTAAAAGTTGGTAATTTATATACAGAAAATACCACCCAAAAATTGCATATCGTGCATTCATCATTCCGTTTGCATTTGAGTCCTCCATGAATATTTTAGGTTGCATTTAGACAAATATTTTTTATGTTGGGTATTTTTGCATTTGAGGTCGTTTGGTATCTTTTTCTAAAATTTAATTCCTGGTCAGTGCATGGTCAATGCGCCATGTGGCACATAGTCGTTGGGCCATTTGCCCCAGGTCAACCATTCCCCCTTCCTTTCTCTATATCCACATGCCAGGCACGTGGTTGCCATCACCCACCTCAAATGTCTGGCACATGACCATCTCAGCCACCATATCACACGCTCTGCATATGAGGCCTTATCCCTCCTCCGCCTGGCACCACCGATCCTCCTTCCCCAATGACCACAAGATCCAAGAACACTTCTCGGATCGTTTCGTCTAAACCACAAACAAGTAAAAGGATTACATCTTGAAGCGTGGTTGCGATCGAGTCTCTAAACGAAGAGACCTCTTGTCTCAAGTCCGATCCGACGGAGGAGATGCTTGCGAGCGCGAGGATGAATCACGTGCTTCTCACAATGCCTGTTGATGATCCAAGCAGCGGATCTCCTGATCTCGACACACGAGATCCGACGTATTCTTCATGAGCGAGGCGCACCGAAGGAGACGAAGATCCATGAGAAAACAGTCGGGCAACATAACGACGACGTTGCAGCGATGAAGAACCTCTCTAGGGCATCCATGGTGGACGAACACGAGAGAAAGAGAGAGGGCTGATGTGTAGAGAGAAAGAGAGAGAGAGAGAGACTTATGTCCTCTTGTGTGTAAAGAAGAATAAAGGGGTGCCTCTCCTTTTATAATATTTTGGGATCCATAGATCTCAATCCATGGGCAACACAAATCCAATGGCTCTCATTGATTTGTGTTTCTTTTAATGGCTAAGATTTGTGTTGGTAAAAACCTACAACAATTAATTTAATTTAGATTAAATCTATATTGATAAATCAATATAAATCAATCCCTAATTAAATCAATCAAGCATGGAGATTATGGAATGAAGTTTGCCTCCTTCCATAATATTGGATTTGGTGGCAATCTCATCCAATCTCATGAGATCTCATCAGACTACATTATTCCATGGAAATCTCCAAGATTTACAACAACACTTGTTGTAAATTATTCTACAAAATAATTCATAATTATTTTGTGAATATTGCAATCTTGCCATTGGAAAATCGTGAATCACATTCACAACCCAAAATAAAATGTGAGTTACATTTTCAATTAATTGTCCAATGTGAATCCAATTCACATCAACATTTAATTAACAAATGTAAATTTCAATGAGCTCTCTCTTATATATTATAAATCTTATTTATAATATATATGATTAATATGAATATTGCTATCCACATTATTCATATCCATGATAATTAAATCACATTTAATCATCTTGGATCTCTATTCTCTTGTGCCCAAATAATATGAATCACATTCACATTATTCACATCTTTGATAATTAAATCACATTTAATTATCTTAGATAACTCTCTTTACAATATGAATCAAATTCATATTACTCATGATAATTAAATCACATTTAATTATCAATTTTCTCAATGCTCAGATACATAATATCAGCAATGAAATTGTCCTGAACCCATTCAAGGATAATGCGCTTTCTCCGCGGATACTTGGAGATAAGGACAGGGTAATTGTATTGTTCCACATATAGTGACTTGGATATTGAGATCATATCTTAAATCCAGATCTCGGGCCTCCCATTGATGCTTGATTAAATCAAGACCGCAAATCTAATCTTCTCATTGCATCTGAATTACATTCAGATCAATGTCCAATATTTAGACCAAGATCAGATTACTTCTCTACTGAGAGGAGTCACTAAAATCCAGACCTGTTTCATCACTCCCTAGGAATGGAAGCGTTATGGTTATTCAATCGTTTATGATCACATCACCCTCAGGTATTCCTAATACTTGTACATCCTGCATACTGGAAGACTCAGAATAAACCCGAAGTATTGGATCAACTTTATACTGTCTACTTCATGGTTTTATCAGTAAGTTTCTCATTCGATCATTGGGAGTCGGTATCGATCATATACTTTCCAAAAGCATATATCATACCTAGGTCTTGATCATATACTTTCCAAAAGTATATATCAAACCTACAAATTCAGTCAAGCTTCCAAAGTGAGACGACCGTGCACGAAATTTGATTCTTCCCAATATCTCATGAGTGAGCTCATGTCTTCCGGTTCAGTAACTGAACCTGTATGATCCCTTTGAGAGATTGTATTAATCATATGCCCTTATATGTACACCAGTGCACCGGTGTATAGACCTTGGACAGGTCATCAACCTATTGGAATGCCAAGTGTACATATTCATACATATAGTAACACATCTATATCCGTTCAGAGGATGCATGCCTGTATCATGATAGCGTACGATATAGGACTTTGATTATCTCGATCTCGTTAAGTCAACTCTTTGACCTACCTAATCTGACACCTCCGAATCTCTATTCCCATGCAGAGGACCTGCATCAAGAGGTCGGTCAGATATCAGCCTTTAGAGATAAGGATTGCCATCTCCTACTCAGGCTGGAGATCATATCTTAACAATCATTTGACGGTCCTTGATAAGTCCTCAATCTAACTCTTTAGATATTCATCCAAGCACTAGCCTCTATGATTCAACAGTTGAATCAACAGCTGTATGATCAACAAGATGGCCATGGTACATAACCCTAATTGTACTAAGGGGCCTATTATGCAAATTATACATTCTTCATTTCAGATAAGGGAATGATATTCGCAATAACATTTATTGCATAATGGCTCGCCGTGGGCTCGCATGTCCAACAATCTCCTACTAGCCCAAAGAGCCATTAATGGGCTAATCATTTAAACCCGCACTCATCTGACAATCATAGGCTATCAAGAAAATAGCTAGGTAAGCTGATCAGTCACTCTGTTCCCGCGAGACTATGCCAAGTCCTTTTACGACACTCGCATATCCCGAGTAACAGTGCTCGCATCTAATGCGAATGTTGCATCTTATGCAACCAATACTCAATCTTGTTAGTTACAGTGTGCTTGACACTACAGCTTAACAATTATCATGACCAGTATTTCCATAATCCTTATCAGAATACCCTTATTCCTTGAGATCACTATCTCTTAAGGTATCCATAGTTAAGACCTTTTAGATCTCTATCTATAAAGTCTTAAGTTTTTGAAGATAAGACTTTGAGATCACTATCTCAAAAATCTTATCATCTATGAAGATTTTATTATTACTACAATCAAGTGTTTTCTCTCCATAGTAGGATTAGCAACTCTTTACTACTCCCACTGCATGGCAGATATCTGGCTTTTGTACACATCTAACATACACTCAGCTTCTCGTAACTAATGCACAAGTGCAAACAGTTCTAGCATTCACTTCCTCAACTCTTTGAGGTGCTATCCCTTTAGATAGGTCAGTACCATATCTTAAGGGATGGAAGCCTTTCTTGGATTTTTCCAGAAAATGAAATATGTCTAAGGTGTACCATTAATGTGACAATCCCAATACCCTCTTCTCTATGCTTCTGAACACCTTCAGAACCAAGATCCAAGAGGTATCCCTGAGATCATATCTCAAGTTATGGAACAATCAGATTAGAAAACACTTATTATTATCCTTAAATGATTAGGATATCATCTACATTTAGCATGATGAATACAAAGGCACTCCCACTAAGCTTCACATGGCTCATCAAGATTCTATCTGAAATCATAACATTTCTAATTTCATCAAATCTTATGTTCCAACTTCAAGAAGCTTATTTGAGTCCATAGATGGATTCCTTAGCTTGCACACCTTAATCTTATGGTCCAACTTCAAGAAGCTTATTTGAGTCCATAGATGGATTCCTTAGCTTGCACACCTTGCTTTCCTCAACCATGAAGCCTTGGGGATACTTCATGTGAATATCCTCAGAGAGGTATTCATAGAGGAATGCAATCTTGACTTCTTTCTCTTGAAGATCCATTTACACCTTTATGGGTCTTACCCATATAGGTGGATCCTCGAGGGTCCATATACAACAATTGTATATGAAGTCTACTTTAGACTTTATTGCTAACATCCATCTTTCCATGTCATGATCCTTAGGAGCTTCATCACATGAAGTCCGATCATTGTCAAACTTAATTGACACATGGAACACATCCTCAAACTCATTTGAAGAGGTATTAGTGTTTCATCTTTAATTGTCCTTTTAGTTTCTGATTTCAGGAGCCTCATTATCATCTAAATATTAAATGAGTTCCTATACTTCATTTTCTTCTTGATTCTCAAGATAGTCATCCTTTAAGAATCATATTCTTAGAGATGAGATTTTTTAGGAATCTCAAGGTTATGAAGTAGGTATCCAATACCATCCTTTATTTTCATAATGAAGTAGCATTCTCTGGTGCTCAATTCCAGCTTGCTTGCATGGAATCTTATTAAGGATATATAATGTAGTATCTACTACATATATATACCCGGAAACTAAGGGATAATTATGCTAAAATTCATCATTGATAAGATCATGTCACACATGATCCAATTGTATCTCCCTATAACTCTATTGAGTTAAGGTGTGTTAGGAGGATTGAGATAGAAATGATATTCATATCTCCATAAGGTATCCTTTGAATTCATCTAACATGTACAAGCTACCTAGATTCGATCAAATCCATTTTATCTTCCTTCAAACTTTGGTTGTAAACCAAAATAATGAAATCTTTGAACATTTCAAAGGTTTCTTTAGGTTAAGAGAAGAAATCTCATATCATACATAATCACCAATAGACATCACATATCCATAATGTTTACTTTGATATAGATGATCCACATGCATCAATATGTATGAGATCCCGAATACCTTGGCATCTTACACCATTCCCAAAGAAGGGTGTATTGGACATTTTACTTTGAATACAATATTAATAAGTATGTAAGTTTTGAAATTTTAGACATTCTAAAGTTTCATCTCTTACTCATCTATTGATCAAATCAATAGACAAATGTCCAAGGCTTGATGCTAGATCATTGTCAAATGATCTTCATCCTCCTATTGATCTTAAGTTTTAATTTCAGTATTTAGAAATGTTAATGAACCATTCATTAATTTTCTAATTTAGTGGAGCCTACTAGATTTTAGATTACTATCTGAAATATCTCCATCATAACTCTTTATGATAGATTTATTACAGAATTCATGTTTATTTCCAACATTAAAAATAAACAATGATTGTATTCTAATATCTAGGTCATATAGACATTCTCTAAGACTAAGGGCCCTCCCACTGAAATTATGAAGCCTTTCAATCCAATAGAGATTGTTGCAACAATTGCATCAATATCCATGTGGATGACTATTAGACCTTTAAGATCAAATTTCTAATCTTCTAATACATATGCAACCAGTGAGTATCATTAAGAGATTGAGATACAATTATTAGACTTTATCTTATCAAATAAGTAAGTCAATTTCAATGATTAAATGTAGATTAATCCGATGCACTATCCGACTCCTTCTCTAAGGATCTAGATAGACTTGATAGTCATACTATCTATACATCAGCTTATTGCAGTATTGGCATTCATCCAACTATTTGGATGTCATATGGAAGTCACAGAAGTACAGTCAACTCTTTGACTTTCCTTCTTACTTGGGTCCAACCCATGCTTCCAATGTGCTCCCTTTATCTGTAAACAACCATTGCTTAAGACTAAGGATCTCTTAGGTTAAATTCAAAAGAATTCAATGTAAGAGCATTTTGACATTCATACATGCTTCATTAAATTCATACAATATGAATATTATGAAGTTTCATGAATAAACAAAGTATAGACAGTAGAATGATGACAGTCATCATGTCTACATCCATCTAGACTCTTAAAATATTGGTTCAGGTAGGTATTCAATCATTTTGAATAAATCATCTCTTATAGAGCTGCCACTCTGCATGATGCAGTGAACCATGTCATTTATGATAAATGTCAAGAGCACATATGTATGGCAGAATATCTTCTTAGATTTTTATAAGGATTACATGACAATTATGATCATCATCGACATGTCATTTCCAAAGTACATTTGATGAGAGATCAAGACTATAGAGACATACAAACCCTAGGGTTGTGGTCCTATTATCTATTTAATTGTCATTCCTCACTAGTACGAGGAGACTTGCATATTGCAACCACATACATTATGTGTCCAACTGCAAGTACAATATCTGGATCATGAGTCCAAGCCATGATATTTTACGGGTTATCATTGAGTATAACATTAAGCGAGTTTAATGAAGGATTATATGAAATAAGAAATTTACATAAGTGCATATATATATACATAGTTTACTTTGATTTAGGAATTTTTATATCAAAGTTGTCTTTCCTTGTCAACACTGAAAGTTCATTCCCTTAATCACTTTCAATGTAAGAGATATACTTACCATTATATCTCAGCAAGATATGGGATCTCCTTCCTTATCTTTATCACATCCCAATAATATGAGAACCTGTGACTCCGATAAAAAGAAGCGGGAACACATTCCACCTTGCAAGTCCAACTTGCATTTCCCAATTTGGTCTTTAACACCTGGGCCCATCACCCCTAAGGTGATGTTGACCCGTCATTAATTGAACCAACCGTTAACAGGAATACAACTCGCTATGCGCAATCCAATATCGTCCCAATAATATGAGGACCCGATATTGGGGTCACTACGCATACGTCTTTACTCTTTCGAGAAGCGAAGAGCCCGATCCAAATGGCTTGTATGCAGGAGCTGTCACTTCGGACATGCATCTCCGACATACAATCTCTGGCGACGGAACCCTTCGCCTTGACGGGAAATCATGGATGTCACATATGTGATCCTCCACCTCATATTCAAATTTTAATTAATTATTATGAATCATATTCATATAAATAATTCTTCCAAGGAAATTAACAACTCTATTTATAATAGAGTATTTCAATTGGACATAATTAATTCAATCATATTAAATCAATTATCAATCCAATTTAATCAACAAACTTGATTGTTTTACTTGAATATATATATATGGTATTATCTCAAGGTACATATTGATTCGAATTTTAATAATTAGAAATACATCTTGATTTTTTCCGGCATTATCGAGTCCCTACCCGCTGTCATGGCCAGTACCGACGAGAGTGGGATGGACCACATACATTGCAACCCGCTACCCCAATGCTCTCCGACTAGACACCATATCCACCTCAGGAAAGGATAATGCCAAATAGATCAATTTGTAATTGAGATGATCATCGGTTCTTCAACCGAAATTATACCATATAATAATAATCAAAACATTTTTGATTATAAGGAAATTTGCTAGACAAATTCCCAATCCTATTCAAACAAGGAGTTTGATGATTGAATTTCCAATTATGATCTAGATAAAATCTAATCAATTTATTGGTTAAGTCCATGTCAATTAAGGAAATAATCATCATTAAATATTTCTCAAATATTTTCCATAAGTATTTCATGAAATTAACAATTAATTTCACTAATTGACAATCACATGGTTCTTGATTAGGACTGTAATTTCAGCAGTGACCCCTACTCACTAAAATTAACATATCTCAATCAATTTAAATCCAAATTAGATAAAATCAATTTTCAAATATTGTTAACTTGATTTAGGACAGAACATAAGTAATATTTCACTATTTTGAGATGAAACAAAACAATAATTAACTCATTAATCATGTTAAGATTTGCAGTTCCCGCAACAGTGAATACATGTTCATTAAAACAACCATATCGAGCAAACGGAATCCAACTTACGTAAACTCAGATCCTATGGTTTCCTTGTTTAATGGGGAACAAAATACAATTATTAATTTTGTGTTTAAATAATTTAAACAGGGCCGAAAATAATCTCAAAATAGAGATGCGAAAATGAAATGCAAGAAAACTTTCGCAAACCTTAATGAACCCAAGTCGTTCTCGGTTAATGGATCGCATCCAAAACCTTCAACCTAAGTCTACGATACCACTTGAAGGATATGGTAAGATCCTCAAGCGCAT
Organism: Ottelia alismoides; assembly: GCA_037367405.1. Classification (NCBI taxonomy): domain Eukaryota; kingdom Viridiplantae; phylum Streptophyta; class Magnoliopsida; order Alismatales; family Hydrocharitaceae; genus Ottelia; species Ottelia alismoides. The sequence goes on along the minus strand of JAZKJV010007582.1, from coordinate 502,469 downwards.
CACGGAAGCATGAACATCGTATCGAATACGACGAAGAATGACTAGTCGTACTAGTTGTTCTATGCAACAGAAATTAAAATTTTTTCATGCGACGGAACCACATGATCCAAGAATACTTCTCGGATCATTTCGTATAAACCACAAAAAAGTAATAGGATTACCTCTGAAGCATGGCTGTGATCTAGACTTTAAACGAAGAGACCTCTTGTCTCAAGTCCGATCCGACGGAGGAAACACTTGCGAGCACGGGGATGAATCGCGTGCTTCTCGCAATCCCTATTGATGATCCAAGCGGCGGATCTCCTGATCTCGACACACGAGATCCGACGTCTTCTTCACGAGCGAGGCACACCGAAGGAGACGGAGATCCATGAGCAAACAATCGGGTAGCATAGCGACGACGCTGCGGCGATGAAGAACCTCTCTAGGGCATCCATGGTGGACGGTGATGAGAGGAAGAGAGAGGGATGACATGTAGAGAGAGAGAAAAAGAGAGAGAGACTTATGTTCTCTTGTGTGTAAAGAAGAGCGAATGGGTGCCTATCCTTTTATAATATTTTGGGATCCATGGATCGCAATGCATGGGCAACACAAAGCCAATGTCTCTCATTGATTCGTGTTTCTTTTAATGGCTAAGATTTGTGTTGGTAAAAACCAACAACAATTAATTTAATTTAGATTAAATCTATATTGATAAATCAATATAAATCAATCCCAAATTAAATCAATCAAGCATGGAGATTATGGAATGAAGATTGCCTCCTTCCATAATATTTGATTTGGTGGCAATCTCATGCAATCTCATAATCTCCAAGATTTACAACAATACTTGTTGTAAATTATTCTACAAAAATAATTCATAATTATTTTGTCAATATTGTAATCTTGCCATTGGAAATTTGTGAATCACATTCACAACCCAAAATAAAATGTGAGTTACATTTTCAATTAATTATCCAATGTGAATCCAATTCACATCAACATCGAATTAACAAATGTAAACTACAATTAGCTCTCTCTCTTATATATTATAAATCTTAGTTATAATATATATGATTAATATGAATATTTATATCCACATTATTCATATCCATGATAATTAAATCACATTTAATCATCTTGGATCTCTATTCTCTTGTGCCCAAATAATATGAATCACATTCACATTATTCACATCTTTGATAATTAAATCACATTTAATTATCTTAGATAACTCTCTTTATAATATGAATCAAATTCATATTATTCATGATAATTAAATTACATTTAATTATCAATTTTCTCAATGCTCGGATACATAATATCAACAATGAAATTATCCTGAACCCATTCAAGGATAATGCGCTTTCTCCACGATAAGTGTTGTATTGTTCTTTCTCTTCTTTAGAGTTTAGTTCTCCAAGAGATTGTGATGGACACTACACTCATAGGTGAACGAGGTAGATTTAGCGATGTCAAAGACCAATCAAAGAAGAGGTCTCCTCCCCCCTCATCTCACCCGAAGAAGTGATATGCAACTTTGTTGTAGATGGGTCTTCATATTATGGTTGAGCATTGGTGATGATTGAACTCCAACTGATGGAGGCTCCAGTTGTTGATCGTTAGATATGGAAGTGCTCTACATTTGACAAAACTTGTTACTTCGTGAACGATTGAGACCTTCAACCCAAAAAACATGGACTACAACGGGATATATTATATTTGTTTGCTCTTGCTTATTTTTTTGGAACTGTAGCAAGTTGTAGAAATGTTGTGTTCTTGATCAAATATGGAGAAGTGCTTATTGGCATGCTTATGTGAGATCTGGACCTCCTCAACTCCTGGGCATTCACATTCTTTTTTGTGATTCTTGTCGACAAATAGATTCTCGAGCAAGCCATAATCGAAGATGCTTCAAGCTCAGTTGTCTTCGAGGAATCTAACCTCCAAGCATTGGTACTCTTCTCATAATATGTCTGAAAGAATGAAGCTCGGCTTAGTGAGAAACATTGGCCTAACAAACATTCATAAACAAATGAGATCATATGAAATGGCTATCAAAAAATAAGATTTTTATCAGTTTTCCCCTTTAAGATATTACAATATCAATTATGCCCCTCCTTTTTTAGGATATCGGTTATGCCCCTGACTTCTTTCCTATCACTTGTGCCCCTATGTTACTTTAGTTGTCAAATGAGTCGAGGAGCATAACTTACCAAAAGCTCCTTCTATCCATCCTCGTCCTCCAGTCCTTCCTCCACCATCGCATGCCTGTTAGCATCCTCCTTCATCATCCTCATCGATGCACAGAACTTCGTCCATGGAATCCGTACTCTGGCACATCAGAAAAGAATAAATCATAATGAAGGTGAAAGTGTACAACTACGGGATGATATTGTTCAAAATGGTGTTGACGAGGAAGAACGCGAATGATAGGATCATATTCTTCCCTACATGGGGTGATGAGGAAGGTGGTGGAGGAGAATGTATGGGCGGTGGTGGACGAGAGGCTGGAGGTAAGGGTGGACGAGGAGGAGGGGGTGCTGAAGAAGGGGAGAGGAGGAGTCAGGGGAGGGTGGACGAGGAGGAGGAGGGGGTGATAGAGAAGGGGGGAGGAGTAGCAGGGGGCAGAGGAGGTCGGGAGGGGTAGGAGGTGGAGCATAGACGGATGGGGAGTTTGAGGAGGAGGAGGAGCCAGGGTTGGAGGTGACTGGGGAGGGGGAAGAGGAGGATGGGGAGTGGGAGGAGGAGGTGCAGGGGTTAGAGGTGGCTAGGGAGTGGGAGGAAGGGCAGCGTCAGAAGAGGGGTTAAGAGGAGGAGAAGTGGTTGGAGGAGGCTGGGGAGGGGGAGTAGCAATGAGTTCAGGCAGCTAGGGAGGGGAGGAGGAGGATGGGATGTTGGAGGAGGAGTAGGGGCGGAGGTGGCTGGGGAGTGGGAGGAGGATGAGGGGTGGTACCGGAGGAGTAGGAGAGAGAAGGTAGTGGGCGGAGGAGGTTGTGGAGGGGAGGCTAGGGAGTGGGAGGAGGAGGAGGAGTAATAGGGGGCGGAGGTGGTTGGGGAGTGGGAGGAGGAGGGAGGAAGGAGGAGGAGCACTGGGTGGAGGACGTTGGGGAGGGGTGGGGGACTTGGTGGAAAATACTTTTAACCCCGTTTTTAATCCACATTGTGTCCTTGAAGTTAACATCCTTTTACACTAGGGATGAATGAAAACTAAGCTAAGAAACACAAGTGATCTTCGTGCAAGAGATATTCTGAAAAAGGGAGGGGTATGACTTATATTGCAATATCTCATAGGGGTACAATTGATAAAAACCTAAAAAATATTGCAATAACAAGTGGATGAGGAAAAAGAAAAAGGCAAAAATTCCCTAGCTATTCAATCTAGTTACCTATGTGATCCAAAAGTTAATGGCCATTGATTAACCTGATGGGCACAAGTGACAAAAGCACGAGAAGTCAAGGTCACAACTGATATTCAAAAAAGGGGAAGAGCATGATTTATATTGTAATATCTAAGAAGGTCACAAGTGATAAAATCCCAAATTACTATACATATTAATGTATTTACAAAAGCAAAAGGAATTAAAGTCGAAATATTTATTTGTATACATAAATGGTTAGATTTCCGATTGTGTAAATCATATAAGAAGCACTCTCTATTTCATTTCGCTTTTTGTATGCTAATTAATGTTTCTTATATGCATATGCATGAATGTGAGAATGCCAAATAAGTGCATAAATGCAAGTGTTTTACTAATATATCCAGCTTAATTTCAGCTCTCAGGTGCATGGAACACAGTTTCATCAATTTTCAAGTTAATTTAAATTAGATTCTTAAAAATTTATGTACGCAAACCACTCGTGCTTGTTATGAGAATTTTTGGTTGATCGATTCATGTTTATATACAAGCCTCTCCTAACCTTTCAAATAGTGTAACTTTATATACATATAATTATTATGATTCATGCAAATTATATAAAGGGTGGGTTTAAGATAAAAATATGATAGGGTTTAGATTATGGGAAGTTAGTGTAATTTCCATGCCTTAGGGTAATGCCGATTTTTGGGATCGAGGTATGCATCCACCTTTCTTGAATAGAAATAGAAGAGAGGGAGAGAGAGTTGGGTTTGGATCGTAAGGGTGCTCCTGACGTCGATGTGCCAATGGTATATCTTTCCCGATCATATGGGAGGTTTATATATGGCATAAGCCCTCATATCATCCGCCCCCTTCCTTTACGTCAATGGAGGTAGGGTCTCCACGAGGCAAAGCCTTGAGCAACCATCGAAGACGGTTGCTTTATCACAAGGTCACCATAGGCCATTCTTCATCTCCCACTTGACGGCAATGTCCATAGCCTTTACACTTCCGTTGTGCGTGAGGTGTATAGAAACATTAGCAGTGAGGTTCATTATTAATGAAAATCTCTTACTTGACTTATGTATTCTTGAGTCTCATTAAACCAATATGTTTAATGTAAGTGCTAGCTATCAATGCCTTGGTTGGAGAATCATCTAACATATCACTTGTATGTATACATGTTACCATATTTTTTTATTTTACCAATATAACTTATATATAGAGATAATGGATTTCAATGTGCTATCCTTTATAACTATTATACCCATAATTAATCAAGTTTATTACATCTTGATTATCACAATACATTTCAATTGATTCTCTGACCAATTACAGGCTTAAGTTTTCCAAGAATTATTTAATCCATACCGCATGAATGGTGATCATGCTATGTGGAATGTAGTCTGCCTCCTGTATATATCTAGATATACACCCTTATTTCTTTCTACCCCAAGAACCAATTTCACCGAACATGAAAAGGTAACCCGATGCATATCATTCACATCCCCTTCGAAATTTGCATCGGAGTATCCTATTACTTGAAGTGATTTAGCTTGATGCACCGGATTCGTATGTACATGCTCTATCAATATCAAAAAATCCTCTTAACAACTTCCCAATATGTTGGTCCAAGATTACTTTGATATATACTAACTAGGCTAACTAGATAAACAAAGTCAGATCGAGTTCATATCATTGCATACACCAGACTTCCCACTACCTGGGCTTATGGAACTTCTAAATGTTTTCCCCCTCTCCAGGACATTGACTCTTATTGGGTCTCTTTCCAACCGCAAGTAGTGTAGGAGCAAGACTGCTAATATGCATTCCAAATCTGTTTAATATACCATGCAAAAAAAATTTCTTAACCATGACTCAAGTGTTCTTGAATCTATGTCTCTTGTAATTTGAATTCGTAGAGTATATGATGCTTTGTCTATGTCCTTCATCTCATATTCATGGGTTGAATTCTCTTTAATTTCTTAAGCATTCCCATGTCATTATTCGTGAGTAGAATGTCATCCATATACGATGACATGATAACAAACTTGCTCCCACTGTTCATGACATATATATAATTATGTAACTTATTTGTAACAAATCCAACTTGAATACACACTTTCAACATATGGACTGCTTACCTTCTGGCAAATTACATAACTCCCTTATATTATTTCATTTAATTAAGTCCAGTTCATCCCTCATGGCAGGCATCCATGATTTTAACTCATTCAAAGCCATTGCCTCATTAAAGGATATAGGATTTGTACAATCCACTACATCCTCATCTATGATGTAACACGACACCTCACATTTATAAAAATGATAATTTTCCATCCATGTGGGTGGTATTTTGGGTCTCTTGTTACCGACTATACTCGTGGGTTGTATGGGTACACCCACTTCCTATAAGGCATCATTAATTATAGGTTTTGTTCTCTATGTGAGGATGATAGGTATCATCTACTAGTCCGTGTATTATCTCTAAGTTGTATTCATTATCTTATAAGATAATCAGATGATCTCGTTCCTCTACTTCATGCTCCATCTATTGATAGTTTTCAAGGAAGGTTGCATCACAACTTTCTATTAGACCTTTAGATTAATGGAAGAATCTATATCCTTTGAATTATTTACTACATTCAATTAATTTGCACTATAATGTCTTGAAGTCTAACTTGTCTCTAAGTTGACTCGGTACTAAGGCATGTGCAACACATCCCCATTTTAGGAAATGACTCAACTCATATTTCCTGTCATTCTAAATTTCATAATATATTAATTCTACAAACTTGGTGGAAATCTTATTACGTATGTAGTTAGCGGTCAACATAACTTCTCCCTGAAATATCTTAGAGAGACATGAATGTGAAAACATACACCTTGTTGCATTCGTCGGTGTTCTATTCTCACTTTTAACTAACCATTTTTTGTGGTGTTTAAGGCATCGTAGTTTGCCTACAAATTCCCACTTGAATAAAACATTCCTCAAATTCTCTTGAGGTATATTCTTCACCTCTATCAATCCTCAAAGTTTTAATTATTTTTTCTAATTTTGTCTCTGCTTCTATATTGTATCTCTTAAATATCTCAAAGGCTTCTGTCTTTCTACCTAAGAGATAGACATAATAGACCTCAGAGTAGTCATCAGTGAATGTTATGAAGTATTTCTTGTTTCTACATGTACTAATGTTCAATGGCCCACATATATCTGAATGAATCAAGTCTAATAACTCCTTTGACCAAATTCATGTCAAGAAAGCTTTTCACGTTATTTTACAGGTCAGACAATGTTCGCATGCTAATGTCCTTGTACCTGTAATCTTAGGCAGAAGATCAAATTTAATTATTTGATCAAAATTTGAAATTCTTACATGGAACTCATCTCATATGCGATATATCATAATTATATAAATAATACAGAGAGTACTCAGAAACCACATACATTGATTCAGTAGAACTTATTACAAGTAGACATAATAGGTCAGGCTCAGGTATAAAGTTTCCCATGACATGGACCTTTTTATTCTTTCCTGTAGATATATTTATTATAGAAATGAACCTCATATCTTTCTTGAGCATAACCGGAACAGATATAATGTTTGGGCATATTCTTGGAGCATATAGTACATCTTGAAGTACCATTATATTGTTGCCCAGGTCAATCCAGCATGTCCCAACACCTTCGACATCCAAGTAGGTATTGTTCCCCATGAATATTATCTGTTCACCTTTCTTCAACTCCTTCAATTCCACTAGCCCCTTCTTTGTCTTGATAATATGTCGGTTTGCACTGGAGTCAATCCACCACCCTTTACAGTCCTTAACCATAGAGTTGCACTCTATGACAACTACAAATTTAATTTTATTCTTACCTTTGTTATCGAGTGCTTTAGAATTTTCTACCTTCTTCTTGTGGGGGTAATTGACATTAAAATGATCATATTTGTCACAACCGTAGCATGAGCTACATGGGCGTTTTCCACCTTTTCTCTTGAAATTTGCTTTGGATGGTACTAGTCACCTTTTTTCATGCACCACATCAGCTTCTTCTTCCTCCTCCTCGATCTCAAAGATCTCGAGTTTCGATCTTTGCTTTGAGAGGTCTTGCACAATTGGCAGGTGTATAGGTAGGCCTGTCACACTCTTGATGTTGTCATTCATCTTCAAGGATGTGACAACCACATTGAATGATGACGGAAGACTTCATAGGATAGTTGCTATTTGCATCCTTTTCAGAATCGTGCATTCAATAGCCGCTAGGTCCTTGACAATTATAAGCATCTTGTTCACGTGCTCAACGACGCTTTCAGATTCCTTCATTCTACATAGTTGTGTTTGTGTAGAAGAAGATGGACACTCACTTCCGACTTGGAGTGATATTTCTCCTTAACCGTAGTCTACTATTGAAGTTCTAGGGAGGGCTAAACGTGATGAGGTTCTTGCCGCGATTTACATGGTCCGGACTGATGTAAAACTCCATGCGAGTCAGCATAAATCTCCTAACCCTATTATCCATTTTCTCCCACTGTTCGCAGGACTTAATTTCCTCAATAGTTGGAATCTCATATAAGGTAGGGTCGGGTTTATCTATTATGGAGTGTATGTTAATAATACTATCATGTAGCAGGACAACGTAGATCTTTCTACTCCACAATAATTAGTTTATCGTTAATGTACTTAATTTTCACAACATTAGTGGAAATAGTTTTGCTTGTCATTTTGGATCTAATGAAATAAAAGTAAGTTTGTACGAGATTGTGCAATTGGATATGAATAACACCAAAGTGCAAGTAGATTAGCATTTAATAAATTGAAAAAGTAATGACATACAACAAAGGCTATAGATGAAAGATTAAGCATCAGCTATGTTTTAATATATTGAAGCAAACAAACAATCAAACTTCATTTACACGGTAACAAAAAAATCGATGCAAATTCTGCTTTAGTTAAATTATCACCTCTCTTCTTAATATAAACTTTGATTAGTAAATTTTATCTTCTTAATCATTTAGGCAACAATTCAATTTACAACAATGTACTGCAACGATAAATAATAAAATAATTGTTTTTTAACTACAGGGAATTAGAGCAACTGCAATGAATAAGATAACTTAGCTGTGAATTTTACTAACAAGTAGCATATAGACAATAAAAAAATATAAGTTGGTGAAAATCAATAACGATGGTTTAAAGTTGTAAAGCAATGAGAAACTTAACAAGATGATGGCTTCAAAAAATTATAAATTAAACAACAAGTTCTCTGCGAAATAATAAAACTTATAGAAAATTGGATTTAACAGAACTCCTTGGTTAATGTAAAAATAAACTAAATAAAGGAACAAGTGGATCAACAAATTTTGATTGGAGATTTTTTCCTAAATAAATAATAAAGAAGGTTATAGAACAACCAATGTAAATGAGTTTACGAAAGTTTAATTCAACAAACGAAACTTTCTAGATCAATGCTTTTTAGCGGTTAAAAAAACTAAAGAAAAGCAATATTCATAAGTCAGGATATGTAAGCCGTGGGAATGATCCTTCGTTCCATAGCCAAGTAACATCCCAGTTCTCCCTCAGAAACTACGTCCCCGACCATATATTATAGGTGAAGACTATGACCGAGCATACATCCTACTTTCAAATCCTGTGCGAGATGATTCTCGGGCTTTCTGCATGTACTTAGGCTTGTCAACTTCAGTAAGCTAAGGCTACGAACCTATAATATCTGGTCTGATTACGAGACTTGCATGGTTCTCACTTGGAAACTATATAAACGGGGTTAAGGGCGCTTTTTGAGATAGGAGAAAGCAAGTGGGACGGATAGAAAGTTCGAGTAATGAAGCTATGTTTTCGTTCCAATAAACTTTGCGAAAAGAAAGACCAATTGCCCTAGTGTCAAGAGGTCTTTCCACATCCTCTTTCTTGTATATTTCTTTCTAAAAAATCAGAAGTTAACTTTATAATAGTATAGTACTGCAAATTGTACTAAAGCGTGAATAATCCTACGGTCGGGAGTTTAGGCTAGTACCAAGGGGGTGAAATAGGTGGTCAAATTCAAACGTCAAGTCTCTGACTTTAAATATCTGCTGCATTATGGAAAGCACGAAGAAGGGTGCCTCTCTCTATGACCTTCCCGAACTCATGATTAGCTAGCTCCAGCTTAAGCCCATGTAGGCTCAACGTGCCTAACCTACCTGCTCTACCTGTTCTAATGACAACGCGAATCGGATTCTTGTTTAGTCGGCTTAATATAAAGACCCCGTTCAGGAAATCTACAATGTGCCTCGTTAGAGAGGGAATGTCAAGGCATAGGCTTCGTTCCGACTCGCTTCTCGATTTCCCTCCTGCTTGCTGGAATCCCTTAGGGAAATTGCCTTAGCTAGACTAACAGTAAAGCTTGCCAAGACCTAGCCTTCTTTCTTCACTGACTCTTTCCCCTCGTACTTTTCCTACCCTCCTTTCTTTTTGCAGCCAGGGTAAGAAGTCAAAAGATGAGACCATAAGTCCTAAGTTCAATGCTTCAAACCCCTTTTTAGAGAAATAAACTAAGCACAGTAGTGTTACACACAAATACACATGAAACAACTTCTCTTGCCCATTAAATTCCCTCACACCCCCTACACTTTTAAAAAAGCTTGAGTGAAATCAAATGAGTAACTCCATTTACTTTTCTTGTTTCTTTTATGTTAATTAAATAAAATAAAAGACACGTGAACTCCCTTAATAAGGCAGAGCATCCTCTTTCCTTTCAAACTTAATTTGAATATAAAATGAATAAAAATAAATCAAGTTAGAAGGCCCTTCCTTTAATACACCCTTCCATTTTATCTTCTTTGAATATTTTAATAGAAGTTCTCTAAGGATAGGGAAAAATGGAATTGCAGAGATGGAAAACATATGAGAAAAATCGAAACTAAAAAACAAAGTCATGTGGCCTAGTTAGGGTTTTGAGTTCTCAATGAAGCAGCGAAGGCCAAGATAAGAAATCCCAACAATCATGTCGATCTCCCCCAACGCATTGTGAAGTCGTGATGATCAACGCCTCTGATGATATGCAATGGTCACAAGGAGGGGAGGTAGGAAAAAAAGACCTCTGATACCACTTTTAGATCGAGGTACACCTCTACCTTTCTTGAAAAGGGATAGAGTGAGAGAGAGAGAGACAGAGAGAGACGGGTTTGGGTTGGAGGGTGTTGGACATGCGAGCCCACTGCGAGCCATTATGCAATAACTGTTATTGCACATATCATTCCCTGATCTGGAATGAAGAATAAATAATTTGCATAATAGGTCCCTTAGTACAATTAGGGTTATGTACCATGGCCATCTTAATAATCATACAACTGTTGATTCAATAATTGAATTATAGAGACTGGTGCTTGAATGAATATCTAAAGAGTTAGATTGAGGACTCATGAAGTACTATTAAATGATTATTAAGAGATGATCTCCAGCCTGAGTAGGAGATGGCAATCTTTTCTCATTTAGACTGATATCTAACCGACCTCTTGATGTAGGTCCTATTCATAGGAATAGAGATTCGGAGGTGTTAGATAAGTTAGGTCAAAGAGTTGACTTCACGCGATCGAGATAACCAAATTCCTATATCGTATGCTTTCACGATACATGCATGTATCCTCTGACCGGAGACAGATGTGTTACTATATGTCTGAGTATGTACATTTGGTAGACCAATAGGTTAATGACCTAATCAAGGTCTATACACCGACGTGCTGGTGTGCATGTATGGGCATATGAGTAATACGATCTTTCAAAGGAATCAGACATGTTCAGTTACTCAACCGGAAGACATGATCTCACTCATGAGATATTGGGAAGAGTCAAATTCCGTGCACAGTCGTCTTGCTTTGAAATCTTGACTGAATTTGTAGGTTTGATATATACTTTTGGAAAGTATATGATCAAGACCTAGGTATGATATATGCTTTTGGAAAGTATATGATCGATACCAACTCCCAATGATCGAATGGGAAACTTACTGATAAAACCCTGAAGTAGATAGTGTAAAGTTGATCTAATACTTCGATTTTCTGAGTCTTCTAGTATGTAGGATGTACAGGTATTGGGAATACCTGAGGGAGATGTGATAATAAACGATTGTATAACCATCATTCCTAGGGAGTGATGTAACATGTCTGGATTTTAGTGACCCCTCTCAGTAGAGAAGTAATATGTTCTTGGTCCAAATGTTGGACACTGATCTGAATGTGATTCAGATGCAATGAGAAGAATAGATTTACGGTCTTGATTTAATCAAGCATCAATGGGAGGCCCGCGATCTGGATTTGAGATATGATCTCAAATACGTGGAACAATACAATCACCCTGTCCTTATCTCCAAGTATCCGCTGAGAAAGCACATTATCCTTGAAAGAGTTCAGGATAATTTCATTGTTGATATGTGTATCCGAGCATTGAGAAAATTGATAATTAAATGTGATTTATTACCATGAATAATTTGAATTTGTATCATACTATAAGGAGAGTTATCTAAGATAATAAAATGTGATTTAATTATCAAAGATGTGAATAATGTGAATGCGATTAATATTATTTGGGCACACAAGAATATAGATCCAAGATGATTAATTGTGATTTAATTATCAAGGATATGAATAATGTGGATAACAATATCCATATTAGTCATATATATTATAAAGGAAAAAATGGGGCTGCCCCCTTGGGGCAGCCATGTTGGCTGCCCCCGCCCCATATTTCGTCCAAATTTTTTTATTTTTTTGAAAAATATCACCATGTATATTCATACCTATATTCCTCCTACATGCTATTCGAATTTCGTCAGAAACAGAGACTCCTACGGCCTCCATCAAGATGGTGTCGATTTAAAAAATCATGTTACCGTTAAAAAATGACTGTCTGGATGGAGGCCATAGGGGTCTCTGTTTCTGATGAAATTCGAATGGCATATAGGAGGGATATAGGGATGAATATACATGGTGACATTTTTCGAAAAAAAATAAAAAAAATGCCGAAATAAGGGTGGGGGCAGCCATGTTGGCTGCCCCAAGGGGGCAGCCCCATTGCACTCTATTATAAATGTGATTTATAATATATAAGAGAGAGATATTTGTAATTTATATTTGTTAATTAAATGTTGATGTGAATTGGATTCACATTGGACAATTAATTGAAAATGTAATTCACATTTTATTTTGGATTGTGAATGTGATTCACAATTTTCCAATGGCAAGATTGCAATATTCACAAAATAATTATGAATTATGTTTGTAGAATAATTTACAACAAGTATTGTTGTAAATCTTGGAGATTTTCATGGAATAATGTAATCTCATGAGATCTCATGAGATTGCATGAGATTGCCACCAAATCCAATATTATGGAAGGAGGCAATCTTCATTCCATAATCTCCATGCTTGATTGATTTAATTTGGGATTGAATCATATTGATTTATCAATATATATTTAATCTAAATTAAATTAATTGTTGTTGGTTTTTACCAACAAAATCTTAGCCATTAAAAGAAACACAAATTAATGTGAGACATTGGATTTGTGTTGCCCATGGATTGAGATATATGGATCCCAAAATATTATAAATAGAAGGGCACCCCCTTTCTTTTTATTTACACAAGTTGGACAACAACTCTCTCTCTCTCTCACTTTCTCTCTACACACCTACTCTCTATATCTTTCTCATGTGGCCGTCCACCATGGATGCCCTGGAGAGATTCTCCATCGCCGCAACGTCGTCGTTATGCTACCCGATGGTTTACTCGTGGATCTCCGTCTACTTCGGCGTGCCTTGCTCGTGAAGAAGACGTCATATCTCGTTTGTCGAGATCATAAGATTCGTGGCTCGGATAATCAACATGGATTGCGAGGAGCACATGTTTCATCAACACGCTCGCAAGCGTCTCCTCTGTCGGATCAGACTTGAGATAGGAGGTCTCTTCATTTAAAGACTCGATCACAACCACGCTTCAAGAGGTAATCCTATTACTTGTTTATGGTTTAGATGAGACGATTCGAGAAGTGTTCTTGGATCATGTGGTTTCGTCACATGAAAATTTTTAATTTCCGCTGCCTCGAGCGACTAGTGCGACTAGTCGCTCCCGATCGCATACGATGCGATCCTCACGCTTCCGTGATGCGTTTAAGGATCTCACCATATCTATTAGAAGATTGGAAATTTGATCTTAAGGTTTAATGGTCATCCATGTTGGAATTGATGCAATTGTTGCAACAATTTCCGTTGGATCAATAGACTTCATAATTTCAGTGGGAGAGGCCTTGGTCTTAGAGAATGTCTCTATGACCTTGACATTAGAATACACTCATTGTTTGTTTCTAAATGTTGGAAATAAACATGAATTCTGGAATGGACCTATCATAAAGAGTTATGATGGATATATTTCAGAAAGTAGTCTAACATCCAGAGGACTCTACTGAATTAGAAAATTAATGAATGGTTCATTAATATTTCTAATAATGAAATTAAACCTTTAAAGATCAATAAGAGGATAAAGATCATTTGACAATGATCTGGTATCAAGCTTTGGACATTTGCCTGTTGATTTGATCAATAGACAAGTAAGAATGAAACTTTACAATGTCTAAAATTTCAAAACTTACATACTTCTGAATATTGTATTCAAAATTAAAATATGTCCATTACACCCTTCCTTGGGAAAGGTGTAAGATGTCAAGGTATTCAGGATCTCATACATATTGATGTATGCGGATCATCTATATCATAGTAAACATTATGGATATGCGATATCTATTGATGATTATGTATGATATGAGATTTCTTCTCTTCACCGAAGAAACCTTTGAAATGTTCAAAGATTTCATTATTTTGGTTTAGAACTAAAGTTTGAAGGAAGATAAAGTGAATTTGATCTAATCTAGGTAGCAAATACATGTTAGATAAATTCAGAGAATACCTTATGGAGATATGAATATCATTTCTATCTCAATCCTCCTAATACACCTTAACTCAATAGAGTTATAGGGAGATACAACTGGATCATGTATGACATGATCTTTATCAATGATGAATTTTAGCATAATTACCTCTTAGTCTCCAGGTATATATGTAGTAGAGACTACAATATATATCCTTAATATGGTTCCATGCATGCAAGCTGGAATCTAGCATTAGAGAGTGCTACTTCATTAGGTAAATAAAGGACGGTATTGGATACCTACTTTATGACATTGAGATTCTTAAAAGATCTCATCTCTAAGAATATGATTCTTAAAGGATGACACTCTTAAGAATCAAGATGAAAGTGAAGTAAAGGAACTCATTTAATCTTGAGATGATAATGAGGCACCTGAAATCGGAAACTAAAAAGACAATTAAAGATGAAACACTAATACCTCTTCAAATAAGTTTGAGGATGTATTCCATGTGTCAGTTAAGTCTGACAACGATCAGAGTTCATGTGATGAAACTCCTGAGGATCATAACATGAAAAGATGGATTTTAGCAATAAAGGTCTAAAGTAGACTTCATATACAAATGTTGTATATGGACCCTCGAGGATCCACCTATAAGGGTAAGACCCGTTAAGGTGTAAATGGATCTTCAGGAGAAGAGGGAACCTGATGAGAAGGTAGAGACCTTCAAAGCACGGCTCGTAGCCACGAGCTACATACCGGAAGAGAAGACATTGCTTGCGATGAGACTTGCTCTTCGGTGACCATGCTTAAAACCATCATAATATTTCTAACTATAGCTACACAACTTGACTTTTACATCTTCATGATGGAAGTCAAGATTTCATTCCTCTATGAATACCTCTCTGAGGATATTCACATGAAGTAGCCACAGGGCTTCATGGTTGAGGAAAGCAAGGTGTGAAAGCTAGAGAGCTCCATCTATAGACTCAAATAAGCTTCTTGAAGTTGGAACTTAAGATTTGATGAAATTGTAAATGTTATGATTTCAGATATAATCTTAATGGACCATGTGAAGCTTAGTGGGAGTGCCATTGTGTTCATCATGCTAAATGTATATAATATCCTAATCATTTTAAAATGATAATAGGATGATAATAAGTGTTTTATAGACTGGATATTCCATATCTTGAAATATGATTCAAGGATATCTCTTAGATCTTAATTCTGAAGTTGTTCAGAAGCAAAGAGAAGAGGATATTGAGATTGTCACATTTGTAGTACACCTTGGACATATTCCATTCTTGGAAATTCCAATAAAGGTTTCCATCCCTTAAGATATGGTACTGACCTATCTAAAGGGATAACACCTCAAGGAGTTGAGGAAGTGAATGCTAGAATTGCTTGCACTTGTGCATCAGTTACGAGAAGCAGAGTGTTTGCTAGATGTGTACAAAAGCCAGATATCTGCCATGCAGTGGGAGTAGTAAAGAGTTGCTAATTCTACTATGGAGATAAAACACTTGATTGCACTAATAACAAAATCTTCATAGATGATAAGATTTTTGAGATAGTGATCTCAAAGTCTTATATTCAAAAACTTAAGATTTTATAGATAGAGATCTAAAAGGTCTTAACTGTGGATACCTTAAGAGATAGTGATCTTCAGGAATAAGGGTATTCTGATAAGGATTATAGAAATACTGGTTATGATAATTATTAAGCTGTAGTGTCAAGGACACTGTAACTAACAAGATTGAGTATTGGTTGAAGATGCAACATTCGCATTAGATGCGAGCACAATTACTGGGGATATGCAAGTGCCGTAAAAGGACTTGGAGTAGTCTCGCGGGAACAGAGTGACTGATCAGCTTACCTAACTACTTTCTAAATAGTTTATCATTGTCACATGAGTGTGGGTTTAAATGATTAGCCCATTCATGGCTCTTTGGGCTAGTGGGAGATTGTTGGACATGCGAGCCTACGACGAGCCATTATGCAATAAATGTTATTGCACGTATCATTCCCTGATCTGGAATGAAGAATAAATAATTTTTACAATTAGTCCCTTAGTACAATTAAGATTATGTACCATGGCCATCTTAATAATCATATAGCTGTTGATTCAATAATTGAATTATAGAGGCTGGTGCTTAGATGAATATCTAAAGAGTTAGATTGAGGACTCATCAAGCACTATTAAATGATTGTTAAGAGATGATCTCCAGCCTGAGTAGGAGATGGCAATCCTTTCTCATTTAGGCTGATATCTAACCGACCTCATGATGTAGGTTCGAGATAACCAAAGTCCTATATCGTATGCTTTCATGATACAGACACACATTCTCTGACCGGAGACAGATGTGTTACTATATGTCTGAGTATGTACATTTTGCAGACCAATAGGTTGATGACCTAATCAAGGTCTATACACCGACGCACTGGTATGCTTGTAAGGGCATATGAGTAATACGATCTCCCAAAGGAATCATACAGGTTCAGTTACTGAACCGGAAGATAAGAGCTCACTCATGAGATATTGAGAAGAATCAAATTCCATGCACGGTCGTCTCGCTTTGGAAGATTGACTGAATTTGTAGGTTTGATATATAGTTTTGGAAAGTATGTGATCAAGACCTAGGTGTGATATATGCTTTTGGAAAGTATATGATCGATACCAGCTCCCAATGATCGAATGAGAAACTTACTGATAAAACTCTGAAGTAGACAGTGTAAAGTTGATCTAATACTTCGGTTTTATTCTGAGTCTTCCAGTATGCAGGATGTACATGTATTGGGAATACCTGAGGGTGATATGATCATAAACGATTGTATAACCATGACGCTTCCATTCCTAGGGAGTGATGAAACATGTCTGGATTTTAGTGACTCCTCTTAGTAGAGAAGTAATCTGATCTTGGTCCAAATATTGGACATTGATCTGAATGTGATTCAGATGCAATGAGAAGATTAGATTTGTGGTCTTGATTTAATCAAGCATCTATGGGAGGCCCACGATCTGGATTTGAGATATGATCTCAATATCCAAGTCACTATACATGGAACAATACAATCACCCTGTCCTTATCTTCAAGAATCCGCTGAGAAAGTGCATTATCCTTGAAAGACTTCAATATAATTTCATTGTTGATATGTGTATCCGAGCGTTGAGAAAATTGATAATTAAATGTGATTTAATTACAATTAATAATATGAATTTGATTCATATTATAAGGAGAGTTATCTAAGATAATAAAATATGATTTAATTATCAAAAATGTGAATAATGTGGATGCGATTCATATTATTTGGGCACACGAGAATAGAGATCCGAGATGATTAAATGTGATTTAATTATCATGGATATGAATAATGTGGATAGCAATATCCATATTAGTCATATATATTATAAATGTGATTTATAATATATAAGAGAGAGCTGTTTGTAATTTACATTTGTTAATTAAATGTTGATGTGAATTGGATTCACATTGGACAATTAATTGAAAATGTAATTCACATTTTATTTTGGGTTGTGTATGTGATTCACAATTTTTCAATGGTAAGATTGGAATATTCACAAAATAATTATGAATTATTTTTGTAGAATAATTTACAACAAGTGTTGTTGTAAATCTTGGAGATTTTCATGGAATAATGTAATCTCATGTGATCTCATGAGATTGCCACCTAATCCAATATTATGGAAGGAGGCAATTTTCATTCCATAATCTCCATGCTTGATTGATTTAATTTGGGATTAAATCGTATTGATTTATCAATATATATATTTAATCTAAATTAAATGAATTGTTGTTGGTTTTTACCAACAAAATCTTAGCCATTAAAAGAAACACAAATCAATGTAAGCCATTGAATTTGTGTTGCCCATGGATTGAGATCCATGGATCCCAAAATATTATAAATAGAAGGGCACCCCCTTTGTTGGATCCCAAAATATTATAAATAGAAGGGCACCCCCTTTGTTCTTCTTTACACAAGTTAGACAACAACTCTCTCTCTCTCTCTCTACATGCCTACTCTCTATATCTTTCTCATGTGGCCGTCCACCATGGATGCCCTAGAGAGATTCTCCATCACCGCAGCGTCGTTGTTATGCTACCTGATGGTTTGCTCGTGGATCTCTGTCTACTTCGACGTGCCTTGCTCATGAAGAAGACGTCGTATCTTGTTTGTCGAGATCAGGAGAAGGCTTGGATAATCAACATGGATTGCGAGGAGCACGTGTTTCATCAACACGTCGTAAGCGTCTTCTCCGTCGGATCGGACTTGAGACAAGATGTCTCTTCATTTAGAGACTCGATTGCAACCACCTTCAAGAGGTAATTCTATTACTTGTTTGAGTTTTAGATGAGACGATTCGAGAAGTGTTCTTGGATCATGTGGTTTCGTCACATGAAAAATTTTAATTTCCGATGCTTCGAGCAACTAGTGCGACTAGTCGCTCCTGATCGCATACGATGCGATCCTCACACTTTCGTGATGCGCTAAGGATCTCACCATATCCTTCAAAGGGGACTCCAGATGTCAAGCAACCGATGTTATATATTTCCCCCATGTATGGGAGGTTTATATAAGTCATAATCCATCGCATTGTCTGCCCCTTCCTTCATGCCCATGCGGTTAGGATCTCTGCGAGATCTGGCCTCGCGCAACCGTCAGAGGCAGTTGCTTAACCACACGGTCATTAGAGGCCATTCGTGAGGATCATATATGAGTGTTCCTCTACGGGGCTTTATGTCTATCATTAAATATCAAGCCATCCAACAATGAATGTGACACAATCACATGACCAACCACAATCAATTTCATTAAGAATGAACGATCTCCATGTACTTAACATAATTCAAGGTAGCATGGTATATAATAACTCTAAGGGAAAATAAGTAGTGATAAGTATGCTTTTATTACATGCTGAAAAAATGAGAGGGCAACACAATATATATATGAGGGTACATCATGTAATAGCAATCATCAATAAATTAAAGAAACAACTAGACTCAAGAGTAAAAAAATAAGTTATAAACCACATGATAAATTTAAAGTCAAAATCTAGGAAAGAGAAAACTATGGCCATGAATTCCATTCTATGATTTCCCTTTCGCTATCCTGCTTAAGCTTTCTTCCACCACATGTACTACTTGACATCGAGGGCAGCATGACCTTTCATAATTTCCTTCTTAGGACAATCCCAAAGAAGATTCCCTCTTTGTGGAGAAAGGAGCCTTCACATCAGAGTATGCGTACAATATGCTGAATGAAATTGATTCGTAATAATCTTTAGTATTAGAGGCTTACATAGCTAATCTATAAATCTGCTCATGAATGAAGAAAATCAAGCATTTTTTTCACTTGAATGAATGGATTACTAATTATTGGTTGTATGTTTTGCAAAGGTGCTTATCATATTTTTATGTTTAAAGCAAAAATAGCCATTACAACTCCATAAAGATGGTTAGGACATATAAAGATGGTTAGGACGTAATTAACCAATGGTTAAAAAGTACTCTACTTAATCAATTGATATAGTTCACTAGGGTGGAAACTAAATCGTTCAACCAGAATCCAAATTAGTCAACTGAGATAGTTGATTAATCACTAATTTATCATATCAACGAGCTTATACTAATAAAAATTCCCTCTTTGTTTTGTGCATTTATGCATGGGTTCATTTTTAGATTTTAATTTCTCACTTCGTGTGGTTTGCAAAACAAATTCATGAGAAACTGATAATCTCAATTTCATCACTTTATTCTTTCATTTTGACCTTTAAACCCTAGCTAAATGCATGTAAATATCGTTATTTTGTACAAATTAACATTCAATATTTATTGTATAATTATTATATAAATTACATTATTTATTGCTAAAATAAAAGAATAAATATAGAAAAGAAGAAGAAATAAAATGCCACAGGTAGTTTATGACCCTAAACCTCGAGACCAAGTCAAGAATTGATGTGGAAGACAAGGAAAAAAATAGGGGGAGATAACAGTCAAATATAGAATAAAAACACATTCTTTTATTCATCAATAATTCATTTTTGGGACCATTTTATTCTTGATTATTTATTCAACAAATAAATAGACTTTGTATATTTAATATGTAGATAATAATACATAGAAAAATACAAAATTAATTTTACACAAACATAATGCATTGTGTACATTCTATACTCAAAATAAAAATCTAAAATCTCAACTTCTCAGACCCATATCTCTTAAATAAAATCTAAGTGCATCAAAATTACCTTTAATTGTATCTAACTTTTTATTAGTTAATTAATGAAGATAGTTTCACTCAATTTGGAGTTAACGTGTGAAACTTAGGTTTTGAACCCCTATTGTATAGTATACTCGAATAAAATATTCATTTTTTGATTTTTTTATTATTGTTACAATTTTATATTTTTTATAATTTTGTAAATATTATTTATAATATATCTACATATTTAGAATAGAAGAAAACCATAAAGGAAACACAAAAATAAAATATCCTATATAAATGCATATATGAAACACCTATACTTACACCTATATAATATATAGCTATATTTATTTAAGTATAAAAATAATATAAAAATACAATAAAAATATATTTGAATACATAAAAATAATCTATAAATATATAAAATATGAGAATAAAATAATAAAATTTAAAATACAAAATAAAAATAAAATATACCTGATATAGGTAAATATACCTATAATTATACTTGTAAATAATAACTTGTAACAAATGATTTCATAAAAATAAGTAAAAATAGTAAGTAAATACTACAAAAAAGCATTTTTTATTTTGTACACTAAAATTAATTAATTATCGATTTAATAATGACTTTACCAATAATTTCCACATTGGAACTTTTTGGTTAGTCCACTTGGACCAACTAGAAACAAAACCTAGTTGACTCGAGTCAACTCTTCGACCCAGGTCATCTACTCCCATCAGAACGAGAAGACACCTGTCTTCTCCCATTTTCCCGAGCTTCTAATCACTCAGATTTGAGATCTATCACCAAACACTTCCATGATAATCCCTAACTACACAATGCCCTCTAAACCTTTGTACAATCAACAATCGTCGGGCAATAAAGATCTTCAATTTTGATTATAAATAAACCTCTTCCCTTACATATTCAGTTTTGATCCCTCTTCGAGCCATGTAGTACCCCAGTCATATGTGTGAGAGTTAGCCGATGATAGAGGACCTTTCCCTGAGGTTGGACACTGCAGGAGGAATAGAGGAGGTCCAGACGGAGCTCCAACGACCGCCCTGCTGCTTGTTGTCTCCGACAAGTTAGAGATGTGTTTTTTTCTTCATCAGGTAGATTTTCTTTACGTCTTTTTAATTATGAACTTAGTTTAGCTTTTAGATCTTTAGCTTAGCGTAGGAATCCAACCTTCGATCGCTAGAGCTCTCTGCTCTGGCAGCATTCCACGGTGAACCCAACTTGTTCTGACCATACTTCCTTGCTCTTTCGTTTCGCCATAAAATCATCCCATTTGTCCGATCTGATCATGACATGATCTATGAATCCATGCACCTCCTCCGCCTCTCACCGGAGTATGACCATTCTGAAGGATATTGAGAATCCTTACGCGCATCACAGAAGCGTGTCGATCGCATCATATGCAATCGGAGCAACTAGTCGTACTAGTCGCTAGATGCGACGGAAATTAAAATTTTTTTAAAACTAAAGATGAAACCACATGATCACGAGAACACTTCTCGGATCGTTTCATCAAACCACAAGTATAAGGAATACATCTTAAAGCGTGGTTGCGATCGTGAGACCCCAAACAAGAGATCCTCTTATCTTAAGTCCGATCCACGAAGAATACACTTGCGAGCATGATGATGAGTCACGTTCCTCCCGCAATCCTCGATGAAGATCCAAGCGATGGATACCCTGATTTCGTCAAGAGAAATCCGTCGTCTTCCTTTAGAGCAAGCAACTCCAAAGAAGAAGGAGATCCTTGAGTCGTCAAAGGCGAATGCCGAGAGTCTCTCCTTTCTCAACACAAGATGGACGACCATCTTTTCTAAGAGAGAAAGAGAGAGAACGAGAATATGAGAGAGAGAGAGAGTTGTAACCTTGTACAACTCTTAATGATGTTGTACCAAGAATCTCTTAATGATGTTGTACCAAGAAATGCTAGGCTAGCCCTCCTTTTATATTACTTTAGGATCCAATGGATCTCAATCCATGGGACACTTAGATCCAACGACCATGCTTCGTCTATGTAATAATCAATGGCTATGATTGTTGTTGGCTAAAACCAACAACATTTATTTATATTTAAATTAAATATATGTTGCAACATTATCAACATAATATAATTAAACATAAATAAGTTTATCAAGAGATAATGTGTTAATAAAAAAGGGAGTCAACAAACCGCCCTAAATCATAGGGGGCGTCACCTATGAATAAGTCCTAGGTGACGCCACCTTTTATTTAGGTGGTTATTTTGTCTCCTTTTATTTTATCTTATTATCTCTATTATTGCAATAATATCCACCAAATTATTTCCAAATTAATTTGTGAATATTTCCATCATGCCATCGAAAAGTATGTGAATCAAATTCACAACCCAAACTAATTTGTACATTACATTTCCTATTAATTAATAAATGTGAATCCAATCCACATTTAATAATTAACAAATGCTATTTATGAAATTTCTCTCTCTTTAATATATGTATATTATAAATCATATTTATAATATACAAATATTATGGATAGTATTATCCACATTCTCTAATCTTTGATAATTAAATCCTATTTAATTATCTTGGATAATTATTCTCACAATATGAATCCCATTCATTTTATGCTTGATTATTATATCTCATTTAATCATCAAGTCCTTCTTTCTTGGATATGCAATTTCATCAAATGAATTATTCTCGAACCCTTTCGAGAATAATGTGCTTTCTTCGCAGATACTTGGAGATAAGGACATGGCGATTGTATTGTTCCACGTATAGTGACTTGGATGTTGAGATCTCGTCTCAAATCCAGATCGTACGAACCTCCCACAGATGCTTGATTAAATCAAGACTGCAAATCTAATCTTCTCATTGAATCTAAATCTCATTCAGACCAATGTTCAACATTTGGACTAAGATCAGACTGCTTCTCTACTGAAAGGAGTCACTAAAATCCAGACCTGTTTCATCACTCCCTCGGAATGGAAGCGTCATGGATATACAATCGTTTATGATCACATCACCCTCAAGTATTCCCAATACCTGTACATCCTGCATACTGGAAGACCCATGGTCAACCCGAAGATCAAGATCAATTTTACACTGTCTTCTTCAGGGTTTAATCACTAAGTTTCTCATTTGATCATTGGGATTTGGTATCGATCATATACTTTCCAAAAGCATATATCATACCTAGGTCTCGATCATATACTTTCCAAAAGTATATATCAAACCTTCAAATTCAGTCAAGCTTCCAAAGCGAGACGACCGCACACGGAATTTAATTCTTCCCAATATCTCATGAGTGAGCTCATGTCTTCCGGTTCAGTAGTGAACCTGTATGATCGCTTTGAGAGATCGTACTACTCATATGCCTTTACATGCACATCAGCACGCCGGTGTATAGACCTTGGTTAGGTCATCAACCTATTGGTCTGCCAAATGTACACACTCAGACATATAGTAACACATCTGTCTCCAATCAGAGGATGCATGCCTATGCTGTGACATCATTCAACATAGGACTTAGGTTATCTCCATCTCGTTAAGTCAACTCTTTGACCTAACTAATTTGACACCTTTGAATCTCTATTCCTATGTAGAGGACCTGCATCAAGAGGTCGGTCAGATATCAGCCTATGTGAGAAAGGATTGCCATCTCCTACTCAGGCTGGAGATCACATCTTAACAATCATTTGACGATGCTTGATGAGTCCTCAATCTAACTCTTTAGATATTCATCCAAGCTCCAGCTTCTATGATTCAATAATCGAATCAACAGCTGTATGATCATTAATATAGCCATGGTACATAACCCTAATTGTACAGAGGGACCTTTTATGCAAATTATTTATTCTTCATTTTAGATTAGGGAATGATACTTGCAATAACATTTATTGCATAAGGCTCACCGTGGGCTCACATGTCCAACAATCTCCCACTAGCCCAAAGAGCCATTAATGGGCTAATCATTTAAACCCACACTCATGTGACAATCATAGGCTATTTAGAAATAGCTAGGTAAGCTGATCAGTCACTCTGTTCTCAAAAGACTATGCCAAGTCCTTTTACGACACTTGCATATCCCTAGGTAACAATGTTCGCATCCAATGCGAATGTTGCATCTTATGCAACTAATACTCAATCTTGATAAAGCAATTATAGTGTCCTTGACACTATTGCTCAGTAATTATAACCAGTATTTCTATAATCCTTATCAGAATACCCTTATTCCTGAGATCACCATCTCTTAAGGTATCCACATTTAAGACCTTTTAGATCTCTATCTATAAAGTCTTAAGCTTTTGAAGATATGACTTTGAGATCACTATCTCAAAAATCTTGTCATCTATGAAGATTTTGTTATTACTGCAATCAAGTGTTTTCTCTCCATAGTAGGATTAGCAACATTTTACTACTCCCACTGCATGGCAGATATCTGGCTTTTGTACACATCTAGCATACACGTAGCTTCTCCTTACTGATGCACAAGTGCAAGCAGTTCTAGCATTCACTTCCTCAACTCTTTGAGGTGCTATCCCTTTAGACCAAATCTTAAGGGAAGGAAGCCTTTCTTGGAATTTCCAAGAATGGAATATGTCCAAGGTGTACTATAAATGTGACAGTCCCAATACCCTCTTTTCTTTGCTTCTGAACAACTTCAGAACTAAGATCTAAGAGGTATTCTTGAGATCATATCTCAAGGTATGGAATAGCCAGTCTATAAAATACTTATTATCATCCTTATATCATTCCAAATGATTAGGATATTATCTACATTTAGCACGATGAACATAATGGCACTCCCACTAATCTTCACATGGTACAACAAGATTCTATTTGAAATCATAACATTTATGATTTCATCAAATCTGATATCCCAACTACAAGAAGCTTATTTGAGTCCATATAGATGGATTTCGTTAGCTTTCACATCTTGCTTTCCTCAACCATGAAGCGCTGGGTTTACTTCATGTGAATATCCTCCGAGAGGTATTCTTAGAGGAATGCAATCTTGACTTACATCTTGAAGATGCAATAGTCAAGTTGTGTAGCTAAGGTTAGCAATATTCTGATGATATTAAGCATGGTTACCGAAGAGAAAGTCTCATTGCAAGCAATGTCTTCTCTTCCGGTGTGTAGCTTATGACTATGAACCGAGCTTTGAAGGTCTCTACCTTCTCATCAGGTTTCCTCTTCTCTTGAAGATCCATTTACACCTTTATGGGTCTTACCCATATAGGTGGATCCTCGAGGGTCCATATACAACACTTGTATATGAAGTCTACTTTAGACTTTATTTCTAATATCCATCTTTCCATGTCATGATCCTTAGGAGCTTCATCACATGAAGTCCGATCATTATCAGACTTAATCGACACATGGAATACATCCTCAAACTCATTTGAAGAGGTATTAGTGTTTCATCTTTAACTGTCCTTTTAGTTCCCGATTTCAGGAGCCTCATTATCTTCTCAAAATTAAATGAGTTCCATCACTTCATTTTCATCTTGATTCTCAAGAGTCTCAATCCTCCAAGAATCACATTCTCAGAGATGAGATCTTTTAAGAATCTCAAGGTCATAAAGTAGGTATCCAATACCATCCTTTATTTTCCTAATGAAGTAGCACTCTCTAGTGCTTAATTCCAGCTTACTTGCATGGAATCTTATTAAGGATAAATATTGTAGTCTCTACTACACATGTATACCTGGAAACTAAGGGATAATTATGCTAAAATTCATCATTGATCAAATCATGTCACACATGATCCAATTGTATCTCCCTACAACTCTATTGAGTTCAGGTTTATCATGAGGAGTGAGATAGAAATGATATTCATATCTTCATAAGGTATTCTTTGAATTTTATCTAACAGGAACAAGCTTCCTAGGTTAAATCAAATTCATTTCATCTTTCTTCAAACTTTGGTTCTAAACCAAAATTGTGAAATCTTTGAACATTTCAAAGGTTTCTCAGTTGAAGAGAAGAAATCTCATATCATACATAATCATCAATAGATATCACATATCCATAATGTTTACTATGATATAGACGATCTACATACATCAATATGTATGAGATCTTGAATACCTTGACATCTAAGACCATTCCTAGAGAAGGGTGTAGTGGACATTTTACTTTGAATACAATATTCACAAGTATGTAAAATTTGAAATTTTAGACATTCTAAAGTTTCATATCTTACTAGTCTATTGATCAAATCAACAGACCAATGTCCAAGGCTTGATGCCAGATCATTGTCAAATGATCTTCATCCTTCTATTGCTCTTATAAGGTTTGATTTTCAGTATTAGAAATCTTAATGAACCATTCATTAATTTTCTAATTTTGTGGAGTCCACTAGATGTTAGATTACTGTCTGAAATATTTCCATCATAACTCTTTATGATAGTTCTATCTCAGAATTCATGTTTATTTCCAACATTTAGAAACAAACAATGAGTGTACTCTACTATCTAGGTCATAGAGACATTCTCCAAGACTAAGGATTCTCCCACTGAGAATATGAAGTCTATATATCCAACAGAGATTGCTGCAACAATTACAACAATATCCATGTAGATGACTACTAAACCTTAAGATCAAATTTCTGATCTTATAATATATATATGCAACCAATTGCAAATGTCATTAGAAGATTGGGATACAATAGTCAGACTTTATCTTATGAAATAAAAAAGTCAGAGTCAATGATTATATGTAGATTATTCTGATGCTCTATCTGAGTCCTCCACTAAGGATTTTAGACAGATTTGATAGTCATACTATCAACACATCAACTTATTGCAGTATTGGCATAAATCCAACTCTTTGGATGTCATATGGAAGTCACATAAGTACAATCAACTCTTTGACTTTCCTTCTCACATGGGTCCAACCCATGCTTCCACTGTGCTCTCTTCATCTATAAACAATCATTGTTCAAGACAAAGAACCTCTTATGTTGAATTCAAAGGATTTCAATACAAGAGCATTTAAACATTTATACATGCTCCATTAAATTCATTCAAAATGATTATTATGAAGCTTCATGAATGACTTGAGTATAGATAGTAGAATGATGACACTCATCATATCTACATACATCTTAACTCTTAAAGATTTAGGTTTAGGTAGGTATTCAAACATTTTGAATACGTCATCTCTTTCGAGCTACCATTCTGCATAATGCACAGAACCATGTCAATCATGATTAAAAGTCTAGAGCACATATGTATGCCAAAATATCTTCTTTTATTTTATAAGGATTATTCGACAATTACGATCACCATCGACATGTCACTTCCAAAGTACACTCGATGAAAGATCAAGACGATAGAGACATACGAACCCTAAGTTGATGTCTTATTTTCTTATTTAATTATCATTCCTCATTATGTTGATGAAACTTGCACATTGTAACCAGATACATTATGTGTTCAATTGCAAGTACAATATCTGGATCATGAGTCCAATCCATGATATTTTACTGTTTATTATTGAGTATAACATTGACTGGGTTTAATGAAAGATTATCTGAAATAAGAAATTTGCATAAGTGTATATAATATGGAAAAAATGGGGCTGCCCCCTGGGGGCAGCCAACATGGCTGCCCCCGCCCCATTTTTCGGCCTCTTTTTTATTTTTTTTTTGAAAAATAAAACCATGTATATTCATCCATATATCCCTCCTATATGCCATTCGAATTTCGTCAGAAACAGAGACTCCTACGGCCTCCATCTCGATGATATCGATTTAAAAAAATCCTGTTACCGTTAAAAAATTACTGTCCGGATGGAGGCCGTAGGAGTCTCTGTTTCTGACGAAATTCGAATGGTATATAGGAGGGATATAGGGATGAATGTACATGGTGTTATTTTTCAAAAAAAATTAAAAAAATGCCCAAATAAGGTGGGGGCAGCCATGTTGGCTGCCCCTAGGGGGCAGCCACATATGACCCATAATATATATATATATACATATTTTACTTTGATTTAGGAATTTTTATATCAAAGTTGTCTTGCCTTGTCAACAATGAAAGTGCATTCCCTTAATCACTTTCAATGTAAGAGATATTCTTACCATTATATCTCTAGTAAGATCTGGAATCTCCTTTCCTATCTTCGTCACATCCCAATAATATGAGAACTTGCGACTCCGATAAAAAGAAGCGAGAACTCATTCCGCCTTGCAAGTCCAACTTGCATTTCCCAATTCAGTCTTTAACACCCGGGCCCACTACCCCTAAGATGATGTTGACCCGTCATTAATTGAACCAACCGTCAACATGCTTAATACTCACTATACGCAATCCAATATCACCCCAATAATATGAGGACCCGATATTGGGGTCACTACGTATACGGCCTTACTCTTTCGAGAAGCAAAAAACCCGATCCAATTAAATCATATATAGGATCTGTCACTTCGGACATGCGTCTCCTATACACAACAACTGGCGACGGAATTCTTTGCCTTGACGGGAGACCATGGATGTTACTTATGTGATCCTCCATCTCATATTCAAATTATATAATTAATTATCGTGAATCATATTCACTTAATTAATTCTTTCAAGGGAATTACACATCTATTCATAATAGAGTGTTTATTGGATATAATTAATTTAATCACATTAAATTAATCATTAATCCAATCATCAATCAACAAACTTGATTATTACTTGAATAGTAGGTATAATCTCAATGTACGTATTATTCAAATTGTAATAATTAGAAAAATACACTTTGACATTCTTCGGCATTATCGAGTTCCTACCGGCTGTCATGGCCAGTACCAACGAGAGTGGGACGGACCACATACGTTGCAACCCGCGACCCCAATGCTCTTTGACTAGGCACCATATCCACCTCAGGAAAGGATAATACCAGATAGATCTCCGTGTATTTTGAGATGCTCATCGATTTTTCAACCAAAATTATACCATATAATATACATCAAAATCATTATCTTATCATTGCTAGACAAATCCCCAATCCTATTCAAGCAAGAGGGTTTTTCATGTAAATGTTGTCCTACAACTATTGTAGGATAAGCTATGGTTTTTCATGAAATCAATGTTTGTTGATGGACCAATGATCAAGATCATTATCTTATCATTGTGGTTTAGGCAAATGTCATTCAATGAAATAATTATTTCTTTAAATATTTCACAATATTTATCACTAATTATTTCAGAAAATTAATAATTAATTTTCATCACCATATTTGAATGACTTATCACAAGGTTCATGATAAAAAAAAGTCAATTTCCAACAGTGACCCCCCATCACTATAATTAACTTATCTTGATCAATTTAAATCCAAAAAATGCAAACTCAGTTTTCTAAGATTGCCTATTTGATTTATTAAAGAACCTAAGTGATAATTCACGCATTTCGAGGCAGATCAAAACAGTAATTATCTCATTAATCATGTTCAGATCCGTAGTTTCCACAACAGTGAATATATGCATATTCAAAAGACCATATCTTGAGCAAATGAAGTCCAAATTTCACAAACTCAAATCCTATTGTTTCCTAAATTAATGGGGAACAAAATCCAATTGAAATTTTCGTGCTTAAACATTTTAAACAATACTGGAAATTTCAATTAGACAGAGGTGCGAAAATTGAAATGCAGTAAAAATTTTCGCGATCCTTTCAAAAACCAAATCGTCTAAGGTCTATGGATCATATAAAAAACCTTATTCAACCTGGCTCTGATACCACTTGAAAAATATTGAGAATCCTTAAGAGCATCACGGAAGCATGTCGATCGCATCGTATGCAATCGGAGCAACTAGTCGCACTAGTCGCTAGATGCGGCGGAAATTATTTTTTTTTAAAACTAAAGATGAAACCACATGATCATGAGAACACTTCTCGGATCGTTTCATCAAACCACAAGTATAAGAAATACCTCTTGAAGCGTGGTTGCGATCGTGAGACCCCAAACAAGAGATCCTCTTGTCTTAAGTCCGATCCACGAAGAATGCACTTGCGGGCACGATGATGAGTTGCGTTCCTCCCGCAATCCTCGATGAAGATCCAAGCGATGGATCCCCTGATTTCGTCAAGCGAAATCCGTCGTCTTCCTTTAGAGCAAGCAACTCCAAAGAAGAAGGAGATCCTCGAGTCGTCGAAGGCGAATGCCAAGAGTCTCTCCTTTCTCAACACAAGATGGACGACCATCTTTTGGAGGAGCGAAAGAGAGAGGGCGAGAATATGAGAGAGAGAGAGTTGTAACCTTGTACAACTCTTAATGATGTTGTACCAAGAAAGGCTAGGCTAGCCCTCCTTTTATATTAGTTTAGGATCCAATGGATCTCAATCCATGGGACACATAGATCCAACGGCCATGCTTGGTCTATGTAATAATCAATGGTTGTGATTGTTGTTGGTTAAAACCAACAACATTTATTTATATTTAAATTAAATATATGTTGCAACATTATCAACATAATTTAATTATACATAAATAAGTTTATCAAGAGATAATGTGATAATAAAAAAGGGAGTCAACAAACCACCCTAAATCATAGGGGGCGTCACCTATGAATAAGTCATAGATGACGCCACCTTTTATTTAGGTGACTATTTTGTCTCCTTTTATTTTATCTTATTATCTCTATTATTGCAATAATATCCACCAAATTAATTCCAAATTAATTTATGAATATTTCCATCATGCCATCGAAAAATATGTGAATCAAATTCACAACCCAAACTAATTTGTAAATTACATTTCCAATTAATTAATAAATGTGAATCCAATCCACATTTAATAAATAACAAATGCTATTTACGAAATTTCTCTCTCTTTAATATATGTATATTATAAATCATATTTATAATATACAAATATTATGGATAATATTATCCACATTCTCTAATCCTTGATAATTAAATCCTATTTAATTATCTTGGATAATTATTCTCACAATATGAATCCCACTCATATTATTCTTGATTATTAAATCTCATTTAATCATCAAGTCCTTCTTGCTTGGATATGCAATTTCATCAAATGAATTATTCTTGAACCCTTTCAAGAATAATGTGCTTTCTCCGCAGATACTTGGAGATAAGGACGGGGCGATTGTATTGTTCCACGTATAGTGACTTGGATGTTGAGATCTCGTCTCAAATCCAGATCGTACGAACCTCCCACAGATGCTTTATTAAATCAAGACCGCAAATCTAATCTTCTCATTGAATCTGAATCTCATTCATACCAAAGTCCAACATTTGGACTAAGATCAGACTGCTTCTCTACTGAGAGGAGTCACTAAAATCCAGACCTGTTTCATTATTCCCTCGGAATGGAAGCGTCATGGATATACAATCGTTTATGATCACATCACCCTAAGGTATTCCCAATACCTGTACATCCTGCATACGGGAAGACCCATGGTCAACCCGAAGATCAAGATCAATTTTACACTGTCTTCTTCAGGGTTTGATCACTAAGTTTCTCATTTGATCATTGGGATTTGGTATCGATCATATACTTTCCAAAAACATATATCATACCCAGGTCTTGATCATATACTTTTCAAAAGTATATATCAAACCTTCAAATTCAGTCAAGCTTCCAAAGCGAGACGACCGTGCACGGAATTTGATTCTTCCCAATATCTCACGAGTGAGCTCATGTCTTTCGGTTCAGTAGTAAACCTGTATGATCCCTTTGAGAGATCGTATTACTCATATGCCCTTACATGCACACCAGCGCGCCGGTGTATAGACCTTGGTTAGGTCATCAACCTACTGGTCTGCCAAATGTACACACTCAGACATATAGTAACACATCTGTCTCCGGTCAGAGGATGCGTGCTTATGCTGTAACATCATTCAACATAGGACTTAGGTTATCTCGATCTCGTTAAGTCAACTCTTTGGCCTAACTAATCTGACACCTCTGAATCTCTATTCCTATTCAGAAGACCTGCGTCAAGAGGTCGGTCAGATATCATCCTATGTGAGAAAGGATTGCCATCTCCTACTCAGGCTGGAGTTCACATCTTAACAATCATTTGACAGTGCTTGATGAGTCCTCAATCTAACTCTTTAAATATTCATCCAAGCACCAACCTCTATGATCCAATAATCGAATCAACACCTGTATGATCATTAAGATAGCCATGGTACATAACCCTAATTGTACAGAGGGACCTTTTATGCAAATTATTTATTCTTCATTTCAGATCAGGGAATGATATTTGCAACAACATTTATTGCATATTGGCTCGCCATGGGCTCACATGTCCAACACATTGCACTACATTTCTCTTCGAGTATCACCCATAAAAGTCCAGATCTGTTCAAACCTATGTTGCGAAAGTTTTTAACCACCTTGTAGGTTTGGAGGACCCCATTTGAGGGGTCTTCGATGACAAATACCAAGCTCTAGTGCACGACACTCCAAGCCCCCTCCGATGGGGCCTGGGCTCCTTTGAAGCATCCTTCGAATGCGAAACATCCAGACGAACTCATAGGGCACCTCAACAACTCAAAAGGAGCTCAGAGCAGAGAGGAGGAGCAATCGAAACTACCCGTTGAGATGTTCTTGGTTGTTCTTCCAAAGCCCCCCCACCCCGAACCGTCATATCAAGAACCCTCCTCTAGATGCAGAAACATGCATTAGATCACGACCCCCCTCTACTGTTCGATCCGAAGGTGGATCTAATCCAAAGCGTCGATCATCGAAGCAGTAACGGTTCATCTGAATCGTTGATCGCTTAAGTGGCGTGCATATAACCATACTTAAGCGTGCAAATAAAGGAGTAAATTACCAAGACCCTCTCTTGCTTTTTCGTATTTCTTTTTAGTGCTAAAAAATTCGTATGGAGTGTAAATAAATGTGTAAAAAATGCATATTTACTCCATATACTTCCATGTATTTGCCCATAGGTCCACGCTAGCTCAGCACACGTGGCTCGCCACATGAGTTAGATAATTTTTACGAATATCCTTGAGTATTTGTATATTTATTTTTGATGCACAAAATTGGGAATACGATGTTATATTTTTGGAAAATTGTACATGGGACCCTGAACTTTTGTATATTTATAGAAAGGACCTTCTAAGGTGTTTTAAATATATTTATTCATTAGAAATATGCACGTATGACCCTGGATTTTGTAATAGGGTTCAGAAATGAGGGAAATCTTAACTAGGCCCCTGTTAGGATATTAAATGTTATTTCTTGTTTATTTTTATTAAAAATAGCTACTATGTGTATTTAATTTTGCAAAAATGCAAGTAAATGCTTGGGATGACACATTTCCATGCTTTGATTTTTATTCTGCATTTATGGCTTCTATAATTTTTTAAAAATTCAAATAGTGCATATTATATCCATGTTTAGCTTTAAAAATGCTAAAAAATACTAAAATATCCTGAAAAATTACAAAAATATTATATGTTGTTTATTATGTCCTATGTTAATTCTAGACCAAAAATCCTTAAAATAGAAAAAGACAAAGATAAAAAAATTAAAATATACAAAACCCAGTAAAAAGATATAAATTGTCCAAAAACTCCAAAAATATTTATTTTTGTTTCCATTTTTTATATTATTATCTATCTACTACAATTTATGTAGATAAATTTAGACTTATTTGCTATTTTTAATCTTCAAATCAATTCAGTATATTGATTTAATCCCTGTTTTGGGTTATTTTTTACTTTAAACTACCTAAAAATATGAAAAATTTCCATAAAAACATAAAACATGAGAAAATTACATAAAATTAAAAACATTTTATTTCCTGAATTTTGTTTTGTATTAGTATTTATAATTATATCAGTCTATATATTATATATAACCTTATATACTCTTATATAATGTATCTAAAAAAGAAACAAAACTGTAAAAATCAAAAAATGTAAAAAATAAAAATTATAAAATTAAAAACACAAAAAAATAAATTATTATATATATTCTCTTGTTTGTAATTGATTTTCTCTTTTCTTATATCACCCAATATGTAAGTACTATATATATATTGTGGGGTTGATGGGGCTGCCCCCTGGGGGCAGCCAACATGGCTGCCCTGCCCCATTTTTAGGCAAATTTTTTTATTGTTTTTGAAAAATATCGTCATATATATTCATCTCTATATCCCTTCTATATGTCATTCGAATTTCGTCAGAAACAGAGACTCCTACGGCCTTCATCCATACAGAGTCGATTTAAAAAATCCTGTGACCGTTAAAAAAATGACATATGGATGGAGATCGTAGGAGTCTCTGTTTCTGACGAAATTCGAGCGGCATATAGGAGGGATATAGCGATGAATATACATGGTTTTATTTTTTCAAAAAAATAAAAAAATTTGCCAAAAAATGAGGTGGGGGCAGCCATGTTGGCTACCCCTAGGGGGCATCCCCATTTTTCCCATATATTATTAAGTTATATATTTATATTCACTATTAATTTAATTTTAAAAAAATTCAAAAACCTACAAAAACGAAAGACAAGTATGTACATAATACCATTGATTATCAATGATCATGGGCTTCCTAGTTTTGCTCTCTATGGATTGATCTCTACATTTTTACATGCTATACATTTTGTCTGTAGAGTATAATAAATTGTGCCTCACATTTTTATCCTTCCATTGCTTATTCTTACATTGAGGGTGCTTGTTGATTGCTCATGGGTTCTCTTTGTGGGTCACCTCAGCGATACTCTATCCAGCACTCCGCGAGAATCATTTTTAGACCCGCATATCAGAAATTGTGCCATCAAAAGCCTAAAAAATTGTGCAATTAATCTACTTCTAAAAATTTTGATCAACTCTTTTTCCTTTTTAGCAATTGGGGCTATACACCCATTCAGGTTTTTTTTATGAACACTTCCCTTTTTCCTATTTGCAAGGCCGAGCACTTGGATTTACCGAAGCTCGTGGGCCTGACAACTCAATCTGGGCAAAAAGTTTTTACCAGTTTTACGATGCTGATGTCAGCAGCGAGGGGATTGATGTCAGCTCACCACTCGTCTCCTCCTCCCATCGGAGGTGCTTGAGACCCAAACCTCATGTGCTTCACATCTGCAATAACGGTGGAGGCAGTTGGCCTCCCGCCCAAAGCCACCACCTCTCCCTCTTATCTCTCCTCCCACCCCTGTAATCATTGCTTCCTTCCTTCGACTATAAGTTAAGGAGAACGGAAACCATCTAGAACATGGCCTCTGCTATCTCCCGTACTCGTTTCATAGATTGCTCTGTTAAGGAGATTCGTCATGCCACATCGAGCTCCGATCTTGAAGACCAAATGTTGGACTCGACTTACGCCTCCAGCTTTGAAGATCAAAACCTACTTCTTCTCCACGAGCTGCTTTCGACTCCCAAGCCCATACACCGAACACTCTCTAAGGGAGTGACCTT
Organism: Ottelia alismoides; assembly: GCA_037367405.1. Lineage (NCBI taxonomy): Eukaryota > Viridiplantae > Streptophyta > Magnoliopsida > Alismatales > Hydrocharitaceae > Ottelia > Ottelia alismoides. Next base: position 466,582 of record JAZKJV010007582.1, on the reverse strand, counting down.
TTGAGGAAGGCTGTTTGATTGGGGGAGATAAGTTGTGGAAGTACCATGGCCATTCTAGAGATTTGACAGGAGATCCTAACGGGATTTGACAATATCCGTCTTGCAAAATCCTAACGGGATTTGACAGGAGATCCAGCCGTAACAAGGCATGTTTAAAGATTGATCTCACAAAGGCGTTGGATAGCATCGAGCACCCTTTCATCCTTGTTGCATTTCGTGCAATGGGCTTTACTTCCACCTGGATTGCTTGGATTTGAGAACTGCATCTTCACGGCCTCGTACTCTATCCTGATTAATGGAGCCTCACATGGTTTCTTCAAGGGCACGCGTGGACTCCGACAAGGGGATCCCCTCTGCCCTCTTCTTTTTACAATCGCGTTGGAATCACTAACAAGCCCGGTTGAGATTGCCACTGCTGATGGTCGCTTCTTCCATATGGGACGTGGTCATGTCACCGCTCCCTCCCACGTAATTTATGAGGATGATCTTTTATTCTTTTGCAAGGGCACCCGCCAATCACTCTTAGCGGTTCGTGATATTTTACTCTCCTTCGAGTACATCTCTGGCCTCAAGCTAAATGCTCGGAAAAGCAAAGTGTTTAGACCCAAATATTCCCCTCCCGATTTCGCTGCGAACCTCCAATTGGGAATGCTCAGTCAGAAATTACTGTCCACTTATTTTGGATTGCCTCTCGCCTCCTCTTTTCACAGATGCAGCAACTCTCGCGGCTTGGAGGACAGGATTCGGAAGAAACTCCATGGCTGGAGCGCCAGAGCGCTCTCTATGGACGGGAGAGCTCAACTCTTTAACTCAAACATTCGTGGGATCTTCATGTACTGGGCCGCTGGTGTACTTCTTCCCTCCTGCATGGTCCAACGGCTCTCTTCTCTTTGTGCAAACTTCCTTTGGGGTCCCCGCCGCCATGACATATCGTGGGATACTGTGTGCCTCTCTAAGCTTGAGAGGGGTATGGGGGTGATATCCTTCCTCGCCCTTCGTGAGGCCTCGATTGTCTCATGGGGTTGGAGGGTTATCTCCTCTGACTCGTCGATCTGGGCTGCTTTCTTGAGGCACAAGTACCTCCACTCCTGATCCTTCTGGTTGGCTTCTCCCGCCCCTTCTGCTTCTCGTGTTTGGCGGGCCATCCTTGGCCGAAGATGCTACCTTAGGGACGCTACTGCCGGTGATAGTCTCCCAACTATTTGGACCCATTCGCCTAGAGGGTACTCGTTTGCTGATGCCTACGACATCTTCCGCCCTCGGGGTGCGAGGCTTGACTGGGCCCCTGTCGTCTAGGACCGCTGCTCTACTCCTTGTTTCTCCTTCACGCTTTACAGGCTATCAAAGAGAGACTGCCCACCACGGACAGACTTGCGGCGTTTGCTGGGATTACACACTCTACATGCTACTTATGCTCGACAAACTTGGAAACTCATGCCCATCTGCTATTTCAATGCTCCTTCTCAACCGAGGTCTGGCATGGAGCTTGTCGTGCCCTTCATCTTCCGAACCGTCCTCCCTCTCGATCATCGATACTGTCGCGTGGATTGGATCTATTACGACCCCCTCTACCCGCACGGCCTTGGCCGTCCTTATCGCGCTTGTGGTCTGGTCGATTTGGACGGAACGAAACCATAGATGGGCCACTAATAGCCAGTTCTTCTACGCGTATTATGCACAACATCGTACGGGACTATTCCTTGATTGCAAAATGATTGGGCCCCTCAGATTTTGGTTCCTTAGGGGCCTTTTTGTATGTCCTTGACATCTTTGTTTGGTAGCTACACACTGCCCTCCTTCCCACAATTTTTGTAGCAAAGTTTATCGTAAAACCTTTTTTTGGTGAAGGAATATATACAAAATTTACTTACAAAAAAAACACACACTCTTGTCCCCTCTTCGAGCATCGAGCTCTGTCTGGCCACCACCATCCTCCATTGTGTTCTGCCTTGAGTGGTCAGGCACAGCCCCACGAGTCCACGACTACCATCAATTGCTTTACGTGGTCCTGAAGACTAAGGGTGCATTTGGTTGGCGGGTTAAGGCGGGTTAAATTGGTAAAGGGTAACCCGTTTTTATGTTTTGGTGTTTGGATAGAGGATTAAACTGGGGGTGGGTTAGAAGTGGGTTTGGAGTGATATGATTGTATTGGAGTTTGAAAAAGTGAGTAGTTATTGTGATATGATTGTATTGAAGTTTGAAAAGGGGTAGAATTGGAGTAGTTTATAATTTTTATATGATATGATGGTATAATATATTATTTTTTGATAGGATTGATGATGTAAAGTTGATTTATTTAATTTTTTAAAAAAGGAAATAAAGTGGGGCCCACGTGGAGAGAGGGGGGTGTGGGTTAAGGGGGTAAATTCCCCTAACCCGCAGGTAATCCACGAACCAAACGCTACCTAAGGGCTTTCTTGTAATATTCTTGTTATTTATTAGAAATACCGGCCCACTTTGCCGTTTTGAAAACTTTAAATTCAATCCAAATTTTCCATTTCTATTACTTAGTTAACCCTGTAATTTGCATTCTTGAAATCATGTTTTTTTTTTCAGTTTCATCCTTTGAGGACTATATAACTATTTAAGAAAACTAAAACAACTTTATTCAATTTACTCAATTGAGATTTCACAAAAAAAAGGAGAAATTTCATTTACAACCATGCAATTTATAGAAATTACAATTTGTTCCCTCAATTATAGTATTCATCACAATTAAGGCCCTGAAGTTTATCTGAAGTACATTTAAGCCCATTGGAACTATGGAAAGTCACCAAAAATAAGCAGAAAAATCTTATGGAATCTTCAATATGTCTAAGATCTAGTTACGTAGTATTCATTGGAACATGAGACTCTAGGTATGAAAAGGAAATATGGTATTAAATCTTGTGCTATTGATTTTCACGTAAAACCATTGCAAAATTATGTGCTAATTCAGTCATGTCTAAGTATTTGTGCGAATTAAGACATATCCAAGTATCTGACCCTTGAACTTCCGACGACGCTTCCTAAGGATCCTTTTAATCGTATCTATTACAATATATTACTCGAAATTCGTTCGAAGATCGTGTATATACACTATGGCACCCCAACTCACATTTTCGAACAGTTATTTTCACGCTTCTCGTTTGTTTATCAGATACAACGAAAAAGATAGAAAATAAAGAACCACGACCTAAACACTCTTTCTCATTTTCACCGAGACTCAAGCATCGACCGAGAATCACATGGGAACCTAGATTCAACAATTAAAACCATGAGTTTGTTAGATCCTAGGCATCTTGGTTGATCGCATTGGGTGTGCTAATATTGAAATTTCTAAAACCACTAACTTTTCGGGATACATTCATTTATTTGGTTTTTTTTTCTTATGGCAACTCAATTCAAAGACCGCCAATCATGTTTCACTCACATAAAAAGTTTGAAATCTCACCTTGTGCTCAGACTTTAAGCAGATTGAGCGGATTGAAGTTCTGCAATATGTAGATAGTTTAACACGTGCTGAGAAACCTAGGTTTGATCTAAAAATCCTATGTGGATTTATTGATTACCGAATCAAAAAAACATTCAGTTAGTTTTCCGTGAGAGAAACCTTAGCAAATTCAGCGAGAGAAATCGTAATTCACTTAGTTTTTTAGGATTTCATCAAGCATGAATATACTGGTTCTTTAGGTTGACCTGGAATTTAACTCATCAAGTTCCGCTAGTTTTGCCCGACCATTAAATATACGTGTCTAACTAGATCGACTCGGAACAACTTGTGGCACTCTTTTACTCTTCAAAGTTGTTTGAACAACTGCACTATGCACCATAGCACAGCCGACTTTCTATGTGTGAGACATTGATTTGATCTATGCAAGGGAAGGATTTGGTTGCAATCTGCAGTGCCACCCAATGCCCAGATCGAGCCCAAAGCTAACGAAGTCGTACTATATAACAATAGAACCCACTTGTTCTCTGTACGTCTGGGATTGTCAACAAACATGCAATGTACAATGTATTCAAAAGCTAAATATTTGCATATATTCTCTTGATACCTAATGTGATATATTCACTACCACAAAACACACATTTAGACATGGGAAACAAGGACGAGCAGGGGAAAACCATCCCATCTGAAAGCATACGCGATGGGCGAAGGCGGACCGTCCCGCCTATCTTTTAAAGAGACGGTTAAACTACGACTGCCCCATACAAAGTACTTAGAGGAGATGATGGACATGAGTGATCGTCCCATCAAAGAGCATAGGCATTTGTCACGTATCGACCGTAATCGAGGATGGTTGATTCCCCATGGATAATAGAGGACGGTCACATACCGATCGGTCCCATCTGGCCACCTCGAAGGTTTATCAGACAGTTTTAAGCGTCCCATTAAGTTTTATGTATCGTCCCGTGTAATTGTTTAATAATATGCGTGAAAAAGTCATGGTACAGTTGGAGACCGTCCCTGTTGCGTACGAATCATGGATGGTTATGGTGTGATCGTTTCCTCTATGTTCCCGCCCACTAAAAAATAGGCGAGCTTCACTGAGGATGGGATGGTCTTACTTATGGTCATCCCCGATTCTCCAAGATGGGACGATCAATTTGACTGTTGCCTCTTTTTGAAACGATGAAATCCCCAAATCCCTTAACATGGATCACCATAACCATCCCTCTCACATGATGTCTTCATCGATAGGCTTCTCCCCATTCTGTTATGGCAAACTGGACCCTCTCCCAAGCGATCCCGCTGTCTCCCTTGATGATGCTCTTCCTCCTCTGGTCATTTCTTTTCTGTCGGTGGTTGTTTCTTCTCCATCAGTGGTAAGTCTCACCATTCACCACTGATGAATTGTCAATCAACTAAAATAACATCTCTATGAATTGTCAATTAGCTAAAATAATATCTCTCGTTGTAGCATGGATCAATCAACAATTATCAGAACCAAGTCAGGTATCTTTAGGAAGAGGACTTGGCTTAAGTTTATACATGGGCAAGTCCAGGATCGAACACATGCACACGAGCAATTATTTAGGAATCTATTAATTATGTAAGCAAATTATAAGCTCTAGGTCAACCAAAATGTAAATAAACACAAACAGAATGCATTTTGAACACCTTTTTATGCAATTAGTTTACACGACAAACCATAATGCAAGATATTCACAAGGATATTCAGCACAAAAATATGCTCCTGATTAGATAAAATAAATACTTCTACGATCAATTAATTTATTAAAGATAAATCAATGCCAAGAAGAAAACAAATTCAATCTATATTCAATTTAATCTTAAATAAATAATAATGCTGAATATAAAAAATTATAAAATTTAATATGTGAAAGATAGACAAAATAACGATTTAAATGAACTAAATTAAATAACATAAAAATTGCTTTCCAATGACACCAATTTCATCAAAAAGGATTCATAAGTTATTAATTAACCAATACATGGGCATAAATGTAATAAAACATGAATTAGTGTATTACAATAAGGTACAAATTAGACTAAAATATAAATACAAAGACCCACTCGGGCCTTATTGGAATTTTCCCAAGAGGGTGGGACTTATCTGCAATTTTTTATCTTTCTTGGGCTTTTCTACAATTTGCCCAGATGCACGTGCTCCTTGCGTATGACCTGAAGAAGTCTCGGTGGAGTGGCTCGATCCAGTCATTAGATGCTAGTTGCTCATGATAGGTTCGGATGCTCCAACCCTCGGGATAGAAACGATGCTTCAAAGAATAGGCTCGGGAATGAATCAACCATCAGATCTGATCTGGGAAACCAGATGAAACGGTAGTTGTACGTTGTGTTCTTCCCTCTCCACCTTGGAAGGAGGTGCTAGGGCGGAGCTCCGACGAAGTTGATCTTCCTCCCCCGCCTATGTATGAGCTACTAGAGAGTTCAGGAAGGTCACTGGAGCACAAGAAATCAAGAAGAAGTCCTTATCTGTCTGAAGATAGCACTAGAATACCGCGACAACCTTTGATTGTCGAAGATGAAGGTCGACAACTCAGCTTCGACTAACTTCCAATCATTAAAGGCTCCTCATCACATGCAGGTGTTAGAGAAGCAAGCCCATGAACTTGCAAATCTATTGGGATGAACACGAGACAAAATGGAGGGCTTAATTGGGTGCAGGAACTAAAGCCCTAAGTGGGTCTCTAATCTTTGCATGATTGGAGAAAGATAGCGGTGAACATGGACAAACGGAAGAGGGATTATGAAATGTACGCTAAGATGATCGAATGTCTGAGATGTGAATCTGATGTTGAGATTATAGAATGGACATGCTGAGTGCGGGATTTAAATGTAGAAACAAGAATACAACCAAGAAATGAAAGACATAAGGAAACTACCCGAGGAAGAAGACGATGCACAGTGAAGAACTAAAAGGTGAAACAGACTTGGAGGTTGGATCTAACGAGGCTCCGGTCTTTGCTTGACAGGCCAGAGGTCACCAACTCAAAGATCAAACAGCTAGAGGGCTGCAGTAAAGTGGAAAAGCCTTGATCTTGTCAGAATGAATTCTCCGTCATCACTCTATTTAGCCCACTTTCTTTGTCATAGAAGCGGAGGGAATGGCTAGGAGTCACTATGGGAATGGAGGATAACCGCCTCAAGTGGTGGTGAAGGGGTTTTGATGGAGGAGGAGATGGAGGTTGGATGGTTTGAAGGAGGTGGTTTCAACCATCGACCAGAGGAGCACGTAAGGAGGAAGGATATGAATTGAGGTTGAGAGAATATGGTGGATGATCAGGGAACAAAATGGTGTAAGGAGTTCGATGGAATGTTGATGGAGGTGGACGGGAGGTAGGAGAGGGGCTCTCAGCTGTTGGATCTGATGATCCAACGACCCAGGAGGTACGAGAATCAAAGAAGAGGCGAGGGTGATGAATCTCCGTTTTATCACCTTTATTCTTTCATTTTGGCCTTTAAACACTAGCTAATTGCATGTATATTACATTATCTTGCATAAAATAACCTCTATTATTTACTCTGTAAATATTGTATAAAAACTGTATTTAATGCCACAATAAATAATAAAAAAAGGAAAAAAGATGAAATACCAAAGGTACTGAATGATCCTAAACCATGAGACCTAGACATCATGATGATTGGGTCGACAAAGAATAAAGTAGGGTAGACAAGGGTCAAAAATACAATAAAACCCCGATTTTTATTATTTAATAAGTACATTTTGGGACTTATTTTATTCTTTATTATTTATACCTTAAATCAATCAACTTTGTGCAGGAAAGTTGTAGATAAAAATACATAGAAAATATAAAATTTATTTCACTTAAAAATAATGCATAGTGTGCCCTAAACACTCAGAATAAAATGCCAAAATCCAGACTTCACAGATCTGTATCTTCTCCATACTGTATCAAAATTGATTAAACTCACCTTTAATTATATATAAAATTAAATTATCTATTTAATAAAGGTGGTTTCATTCAATTTGGAGTTAAGATGCAAAAGCTAGGTTTTGGGTCTCTATTGTGCAATTTACCTATATAAAATAATCATTTTATTTATCATTTATATTTTAATTATTTTATTTTTTTATAATTATATAAATAATATTTAAAATACAAGTACATAATTGAAATAAAATAAAACCATTAAAACTCATTAAAATAAATAAGTATACCAAAATATATAGGTGAACTATACATACATATACCTATATAATAAATACATCTAATTATTTAAGTGTACATATTACTTCAGAAAAATACAATAAAAATATATTTATGTGTATTCAATTAATTTATAAATATATAAATTATGTATATAAAATAAGAAAAATCTAAAATAGAAAACACAAATAAAATACTTAATATATAGGTAAATATACCTATAAATGTACTTCCAAAGTAACATATAATAAATTATCTTGTAAAAAATAAATAAAAATCACCATAAAATACATCATAAAATAAAAAAATATTTTTCATATTTTGATTAAAAATAATAAAATTATTTATTATTTTATTTTGATTTAATAAAGAATTTCCACTTTGTTTTGTCGCCTAGCACGCTGACGTGGATCAATGGGAGCCCTGTTTGAGTTGACCTTGGTCAACATTCCGTCCTCCCAAGGTATGCTCTATCAGACCCACTAGGCCCCTAATTCCTCAATTTTTCTATCTGTATTTTTTCATTTTTTTGAATGATTCCGTCATACCCGTTGACCCTTGATCGATGATCTTTCACACCGATACTTCACCTCGATCTAAGGATCATGTCATCGATTTTCTTCCCAAGTCAAGTCGCCCTTGTACATATACCTTCGTCGGAGCCCATTTTGAATTCGATCTGTTCCTACTCACTGTACTCCTCAGATCGATCTACCCTTGAGTTGTGCAAGGTGACAACAACTCCCCGAGCAATTTATCGCGTGCGAGGGGCATGTCAGGATGCGACCCAGGTTCGTTGGAGTTCCTCCTAGATGAGCTCCACTGACTCCCGCTTCGGTTCGTTGAGATTTTCATAGACCTTACTTGTAGATTTAATTCTCTTCCTTTTTTTGCACTTTCATTCACTGCACTTGCGTAAATTATTAGATCCGTAGTTTGTCCGAACTCTGATCCAGCCACTATTCCTTCCTCAATCAACCATTCTCAGACCCCCATTCCACCTTCACTTCATCCCCATTCGCTTCTTCTATGCCCCACACCACTTCATTCCTCTTTATCTTCACCATATCAAGAGATCAAGTCTCCCTCCACCGCCCTTCGTTGAAGACCTCCGCCCCACCTCATTCCGCCCACTAACGTGTCAAGGCAGTTTTCCCTTGACCCTGATTTCTTCTTGTGCAGGTATCTGGAGCTTAAAGTTCTGTATGAGGTGACTTTGAAGTAAGAGGATGTTCCCAAGACACTTGTGTTCCTTCGACCTCCTAGGAAGACTCCAATGATCCCCGATGTTTTTGTGGCTTCAGCATATGCGAACCGACAAGGCGAACAACTTGAACATCTTGTTGGACATGCGAGCCCACGGTGAGACATTATGCAATAAATGTTATTGCAAATATCATTACCTGATCTGAAATGAAGAATAATTAATTAGCATAATAGGTCCCTTAGTACAATTAGCGTTATGTACCATGGCCATCTTGATGATCATACAACTGTTGATTCAACTATTGAATCATATAGGCTGGTGCTTGGATGAATATCTAAAGGTTTAGATTGAGGACTCATCAAGCATCGTCAAATGATTGTTAAGAGATGATCTCTAGCCTGAGTAGGAGATGGAAATCCTTTCTCAGTTAGGCTGATATCTGACTGACCTCTTGATGCAGAACCTCTGCATAGGAATAGAGATTCGGAGGTGTCAGATTAGTTAGGTCAAAGAGTTGACTTAACGATATCGAGACAACCAAAGTCCTATATCGTATACTGTCACGATACAGGCACACATCCTCCGAACGGAGACAGATGTGTTACTATATGTCTGAGTGTGTATATTTGGCAGACCAATAGATTGATGACCTAACCAAGGTCTATACACCGACGCGCTGGTTTGCATATAAGGGGATATGAGTAATACGATCTCTCAAAGGGATCATACAGGTTCATTTAATGAACCGGAAGGCATGAGCTCACTCATGAGATATTGGGAAGAATCAAATTCCGTGCACGGTCGTCTCGCTTTGGAAGCTTGACTGAATTTATAGGTTTGATATATACTTTTGGAAAGTATATGATCAAGACCTAGTTATTATATATGCTTTTGAAAAGTATATGATCGATACCGACTCCTAGTGATCGAATGAGAAACTTACTGATAAAACCCTGAAGTAGACAGTGTAAAGTTTATCTAATACTTCGGTTTTATTTTGAGTCTTCCAGTATGCAGGATGTATAGGTATTGGGAATACCTGAGGATGATGTGATCATAAACGATTGTAAAACCATGACGCTTCCATTCCTAGGGAGTGATGAAATGGGTCTGGATTTTAGTGACTCCTCTCAATAGAGAAGTAATCTGATCTTGGTCCAAAATGTTGGACATTAATCTGAATGTGATTAAGATGCAATGAGAAGATTAGATTTGTGGTCTTGATTTAATCAAGCATCTATGGGAGGCCCGTGATCTAGATTTGAGATATGATCTCAATATCCAAGTCACTATACGTGGAACAATACAATCGCCCTGTCCTTATCTCCAAGTATTCGCGGAGAAATCGCATTATCCTTGAAAGAGTTCAGGATAATTTCATTGTTGATATGTGTATTCGAGCATTGAGAAAATTGATGATTAAATGTGATTTAATTATCATGAATAATATGAATTTGATTCATATTATAAGGAGAGTTATCTGAGATAACTAAATGTGATTTAATTACCAAAGATGTGAATAATGTGAATGCGATTCATATTATTTGGGCACACGAGAATAGAGATCCAAGATGATTAAATGTGATTTAATTATCATGTATATGAATAATGTGGATAGAAATATCCATATTAGTCATATATACTATAAATGTTATTTATAATATATAAGAGAGAGCTAATTGTAATTTACATTTGTTAGTTAAATGTTGATGTGAATTGGATTCACATTGGACAATTAATTAAAAATGTAATTCACATTTTATTTTGGGTTGTGAATGTCATTCACAATTTTCCAATGGCAAGATTACAATATTCACAAAATAATTATGAATTATTTTTGTAGAATAATTTACAAAAAGTGCTGTTGTAAATCTTGGAGATTTTCAAATCTTGAAGATTTTCATGGAATAATGTGACCTCATGAGATTGCGTGGGATTGCCACCAAATCCAATATTATGGAAGGAGGCAATCTTCATTCCATAATCTCCATGCTTGATTGATTTAATTTGGGATTGATTTATATTGATTTATCAATATAGATTTAATCTAAATTAAATTAATTGTTGTTGGTTTTTATCAACACAAATCTTATCCATTAAAAGAAACACAAATCAATGAGAGCCATTGGATTTGTGTTGCCCATAGATTGAGATCCATGGATCCCAAAATAATATAAAAGGAGAGGCACCCCATTACTCTTCTTTACACACACAATGAGAATATAAGTCTCTCTCTCTCTCTCTCTCTCTCTCTCTCTTTCTCTCTACATGCCTACTCTCTCTATCTCTCTCATGTGGCCGTCCACCATGGATGCCCTAGAGAGGTTCTCCATCACCTCAGCATCATCGTTATGCTGCCCGATCGTTTGCTCGTGGATCTCCGTCTCCTTCGACGTGCCTCGCTCGTGAAGAAGATGTCAGATCTCGTGTGTTGAGATCAGGAGATCCGCTGCTTGGATCATCAACATGGATTACGAGAAGCACGTGTTTCATCAACACGCTCGCAAGCGTCTCCTCCGTCGGATCGGACTTGAGACAGGAGGTCTCTTCATTTAGAGACTCGATCGCAACAACGCTTCAAGAGGTAATCCTATTGCTTGTTTGTGGTTTAGACGAAATGATCCTAGAAGTGTTCTTGGATCATGTGGTTTCGTCACATGAAAATTTTAATTTCCGCTGCATCGAGCAACTAGTATGACTAGTCGTTATTCGTCGTATTCGGTATGATGCTCACGCTTCCGTGATGCGCTTAGGGATCTAACCATATCCTTAAAGTGGTATCAGAGCCTTAGATCGAAGGTTTTGGATGCGATCCATGAACCGAGGACGACTTGGGTTCATTAGGATTTGCAAAAGTTTTCTTGCATTTCATTTTCGCATCTCTGTTTTTAGATTATTTTCGGCACTGTTTAAATTGTTTAAACACGAAAATAATAATTGTATTTTGTTCCTCATTAAATAAGCAAACCGTAGGACTGAGTTTACGTAATTTGGATTCCGTATGCTCGAAATATGATCATTTTAGTTAACATGTATCCACAGTTTTGGGGACTGCGAATCTCAACGTAATTAAGATGTTAATTGCAGATTTGAGGCACCTTGAAATGCATGCAAATGTCTTAAGTTCTGTTGTAAATCAAATTAGCAAACTTTAGGAACTTACTTTGCTTAATTTGGATTTAATTTGATTGAGATATAGTATTTTTAGTAAGTGAGTATCACTGCTGGAAATACTTTCCTTATCAAGAACCTAGTGATCGCCATTTACTCAATTAGTGAAATTAAATTATTTAATTTACTGGAATAATTATGCATAAATATTTGTGAAATATTTGATGATAATTATTTCCTTAAATGACATTGCCTTAACCAATATTTGATTAGATGTGATCTAGATCTCTAATTGGTTACATGGTCTACATTCCAACAAACATATTGCTTAAATAGGATTTGGGATTTGTTTAGCAAATATCATTATAATGTTAATAAAAAATGTTTTGATTATTATTATATGGTATAATTTTGGTTGAAGAACCGATGATCATCTCAAGTACAAAGTGATCTATTTTGCATTATCCTTTCCCGAGGTGGATATGGTGTCTAGTTGGAGAGCGTTGGGGTAGCAGGTTGCACCGTGTACGGTCTGTGCCACTCCCGTCAGTACTGACCATGACAACAGGTAGGGTTAGTATAATGCTTAAGAAATCATGATGTATTTCTAATTATTAAAATTCGAAATAATACATATTTGAGATAATACCATAATTCAAGTAACAACTAAGAATGTTTGTTGGATATTAATTGGATCAATAATTTAATATGATTAGATTAATTAGAATCCAATTAAAATTAAGATACTCTATTATAAATAGATATGTCATTTTTCTTGGAAGAATTAACCGTGATGAATATGTTTCATAATGATTAATTAGAATTTGAACGTGATATGGAGGATCACATAAGTGACATCCATGGTCTTCAAGGCGAAGGGTTCCGTCGCCAGGGATTGTATGTAGGAGACACCTGTCCGAAGTGACAACTCCTGTATGTAAGTGCATCTGGATCGGGTTCTTTGCTTCTCGAAAGAGTAAGGCCGTATACGTAGTGACCCCATTATCGGATCCTCATATTATTGGGGCAATATTGGATTGCGCATAGCGAGTACTATTCCTGTTGGTGGTTGGTTCAGTTAATGACGAGTCAACATCGCCTTAAGGGTGGTGGGCCCGGGTGTTAAAGACTGAATTGGGAGATGCAAGTTAGACTTGCGAGGCGGAATCTGTTCCCGCTTCTTTTTATCGAAGTTATAGATTCTCATATTATTGGGATGTGACAAAGATAAGGATGGAGATCCCAGATCTTGCTGAGATATAATGGTAAGTATATCTCTTACATTGAAAGTGATTAAGGGAATGAACTTTCAGTGTTGGCAAGGCAAGACAACTTTGATATAAGAAAATTCCTAAATCAAAGTAAAATATGTATATATATATATAAATATATACACTTATGCAAATTTCTTATTTCAGATAATCCTTCATTAAACCCACTCAATGTTATACTCAATAATAACCAGTAAAATATCATGGATTGGACTCATGATCCAGATATTGTGCTTGCAGTTGGACACATAATGTATGTGATTGCAATGTGCAAGTCTCCTCGTAATAATGAGGAATGACAATTAAATAGATAATAGGACTGCAACCCTAGGTTTGTATGCCTCTATAGTCTCGATCTCTCATCGAATGTACTTTGGAAGTGACATGTCGATGATGTTCGCAATTGTCAAATAATCCTTATAAGGACTTAAGAAGATGTTCTGGCATACATATGTGCTCTTGACATTTAATCATGAATGACGTGGTTCTCTGCATCATGCAGAATGGTGGCTCTATAAGAGATGATGTATTCAAATTGTTTGAGTACCTACCTGAACCAATGCTTTAAGAGTTTAGATGGATGTAGATACGATGAGTGTCATCATTCTATTGTCTATACTTTGGTCATTCATGATGCTTCATATTATTCATATTGTATGAAATGGATGAAGCACATGTATAACTGTTGAAATACTCTTATAATGAATTTTTTTGATTTCTATATAAGAGATCCTCTGTCTTGAGGAATGGTTACTTATAGATAAATGGAGCGCAGTGGAAGCATGGGTTGGACTCAAGTGAGAAGTATAGTCTAAGAGTTGGTTGTACTTCTGTGACTTCCATGTGACATCCAAAGAGTTGGATGAATGCCAATAACTGCAATAAGTTGATGTGTTGATAGTATGACTATCAAATCTATCTAGAATCCTTAGAGAAGGAATCAGATAGTACATCAGAATAATCTACATATAATCATTGAAATTGATTTACTTATTTGATAAGATAAAGTCTAAATTGTATCTCAATCTTCTAATGACACTTGCAATTGGTTGCATATATATTAGAAGATTAGAAATTTGATCTTAAGGTTTAATGGTCATCCATGTTGGAATTAATGCAATTGTTGCAACAATTTCCATTGGATCAATAGACTTCATAATTTCAGTGGGAGAGCCCTTAGTCTTAGAGAATGTCTCTATGACCTAGATATTAGAATACATTCATTGTTTATTTCTAAATGTTGGAAATAAACATGAATTCTGTAATAAATCTATCATAAAGAGTTATGATGGAGATATTTCATATAATAATCTAAAATCTAGTGGACTACACTAAATTATAAAATTAATGAATGCTTCATTAACATTTCTAAATAATGAAGTTAAACCTTAAGATCAATAGGAGGATGAAGATCATTTGACAATGATCTGGCATCAAGACTTGGACATTTGTCTATTGATTTGATCAATAGACTAGTAAGAGATGAAACTTTAGAATGTCTAAAATTTCAAAACTTACATACTTATCAATATTGTATTCAAAGTAAAATGTCCAATACACCCTTCTTTGGGAATGGTGTAAGATGTCAAGGTATTCATGATTTCATACATATTGATGTATGTGGATCATCTATATCATAGTAAACATTATGGATATGTGATATCTATTGATAATTATGTATGACATGAGATTTATTCTCTTCACCTAAAGAAACCTTTGAAATGTTCAAAGATTTCATTATTTTGGTTTACAACCAAAGTTTGAATGAAGATAAAATGAATTTGATCTAATCTAGGTAGCCTGTACCTGTTAGATGAATTCAAAGGATACCTTATGGAGATATGAGTATCATTTCTATCTCAATCCTCCTAACACACCTTAACTCAATAGAGTTATAGGGAGATACAATTGGATCATGTGTGACATGATCTTATCAATGATGAATTTTAGCATAATTATACCTTAGTTTCCAGGTATATATGTGTAGTAGAGACTACAATGTATATCCTTAATAAGGTTCCATGCATGCTGGAATCTAGCACTTGAGAGTGCTACTTCATTAGGAAAATAAAGGATGGTATTGGATACCTACTTTATGACCTTGAGATTCTTAAAATATCTCATCTCTGAGAATGTGATTCTTAGAGGTTAAGACTCTTGAGAATCAAGATGAAAATGAAGTGTAGGAACTCATTTAATCTTAAGAAAATAATGAGGCTCCTGAAATTGGAAACTAAAAGGATAATTAAAGATGAAACACTAATACCTCTTCAAATGAGTTTGAGGATGGATTCCGTGTGTCAGAGAAATCTGACAATGATCGAACTTCATGTGATGAAGCTTCTGAAGATCATAGCATGGATAGATGGATGTTAGCAATAAAAGTCTAATGTAGACTTCATATACATGTGTTGTATATGAACCCCTGAGGATCCACCTATATGGGTAAGACCTGTAAAGGTGTAAATGGATCTTCAAGAGAAATGGAACCTGGTGATAAGGTAGAGACCTTCAAAGCACGGTTCGTAGCCATGAGCTACACATGAAGAAAGAAGACATCGCTTGCGATGAGACTTGCTTTTCAGTAACCATGCTTAAAATTATCCGAATATTGCTAACCTTAGCTATACAACTTGACTTTGACATCTTTAAGATGAAAGTCAATATTGCATTTCTCCATGAATACCTCTCTAAGGACATTCACATGAAGCAGCCTCAGGGCTTCATGGTTGAAGAAAGCAAAGACTGCAAGCTAAGGAATTCCATCTGTGGACTTAAATAAGCTTCTTGTAGTTGGAATATTGGATTTGAGGAAATCATAAATGTTATGGTTTCAAGTAGAATATTGATAAACCATATGAAGCTTAGTGGGAGTGCCATTGTGTTCATCGTGCTAAATGTAGATATCATTATCATTTGAAATGATTTAAGGATGATAATAATAAGTGTTTTATAATCTGGTTGTCCCATACCTCGAGATGTGATCTCAAGGATACCTCTTAGATCTTAGTTTTGAAGTTGTTCAGAAGTAAAGAGAAGAGGATATTGGGACTGTCACATTAATGGTACACCTTGGACATTTCCATTTTCTGGAAAATTCCAAGAAAGGCTTATTTCCCTTAAGATATTGTACCGACTTATCTGAAAGGATAGCACCTCAAAGAGTTGAGGAAGTGAATCCTATGACTTCTTGCCCTTGAGCATCAGTTACAAGAAGCCGAGTGTATGCTAAATGTGTACGAATACCAGATGTCTGCCATGCAGTGGGAGTAGTAAACTGTTACTAATCCTACTATGGATATAAAACACTTGATTAGAGTAGTAACAAAATCTTCAAATATGACAAGACTTTCGAGATAGTGATCTCTAAGTCTTATCTTCAAGAAATTAAGACTTTATAGATAGTGATCTAAAAGGTCTTAACTATGGATACCTTAAGAGATAGTGATCTCTAGGAACAAGGGTATTCTGATAAGGATTATGGAAATACTGGTTACAATAATTATTAAGTTGTAGTATCAAGGACACTGTAACTTACAAGATAGAGTATTGGTTGCATAAGATGCAACATTCACATTAGATGCGAGCAGTGTTACTGGGGATATGCAAGTGCCGTAAAAGGACTTGGCATAGTCTTTCCTGAACAGAGTGACTGATCAGCTTACCTAGCTATTTTCTAAATAGCCTATGATTGTCACATGAGTGTAGGTTTAAATGATTAGCCCATTAATGGCTCTTTGGGCTAGTGGGAGATTGTTGGACACGCGAGCCCACGACGAGCCATTATGCAATAAATGTTATTGCAAATATCATTCCCTGATCTGAAATGAAGAATAATTAATTTGCATAATAGGTCCCTTAGTACAATTAGGGTTATGTACCATGGCCATCTTGATGATCATACAGCTGTTGATTCAACTATTGAATCATAGAGGCTGGTGCTTGGATGGATATCTAAAGGGTTAGATTGAGGACTCATCAAGCACCGTCAAATGATTGTTAAGAGATGATCTCCATCCTGAGTAGGAGATGGCAATCCTTTCTCAGTTAGACTGATTGATGAAGCCACATTTCATCATCTTTATTCTATCATTTTGGCCTAAAAAACCCTAGCAAATGCGTGTAAATAGCATTAAATCCATCATCTTAGCATTCATGCATGTGCATGTAAATAGTGTATAAAATACTGTAATTAAAGCCAAAATTATAGAATAAATAAAAGAAAAGAAAAAGAATAAAATATTGTAAATATTTTATGACCCAAAACCCCGAGACCTAGGCATCTTGATGAATAGGTCGACAAGGAATAAAGTAGGGGGAGATAAGGGTTAAAATGTACTTAAAATACCTTCATTCTTTATTCATTTTGGGACCTATTTTTGGTTCCACTTTTTATACATCAAATAAAGAAACTTTGTACATGAAAGTTGTAGATAATTAAATAAAGAAAAATACAAAATTGATTTCACTGAAAAATATTGTACAGATAAAAAGTTATGGTCTGAATAAAAATCCAGAATCCCAACTTCCCAGACCCGTATCTCACAAATGAAAACTCCAATGCATCAAACTCACCTTTAATTGTATATAGTATAAAATAAGCTATTTAATGGCGGTGGTTTCGTATTTGGCGGAGCTCCGGTTTGAAAGTTGAGTTTTGGACCCTACTTGTATAATTGTACTGATTAAAATATTCAATTTATTATTTATTCATTCTTTTTATATTTTTATATTTTTATAATTATGTAAATATTACTTATAATATATATGTACATTAAAACCAGAATAAAAACCTAAATAAAACTCAAAATAAAATATATGTATATATAATACATAGATAAAATACCTATAGACATATCTGTATACTTTATACTTCTATTTTATTAAATGTATGAAACACTTCAGAAAAATAAAATAAAAATATGATTAAGTGTATAAAAGTATTTTAGAATTTTATAAAATAATAAACAAAAATAAATAAATTAAAAACACAAAATAAAATAAAAGAATAAAATATATAGATATTATACCTATAAAGGGCATAAAAGGGAGCTTATAAAATTATACCTCATAAAAATAATTAAAAATCAGAATAAAATACTTGATAAAATTAAAAACATTTTTATTTTATAATAAAAAATGAAATAATTCACTTTCTTTTTTATTGATTTAATGAAACTTTTTCCCAGGATTTTCCTGGTTGGTCCACGTGGACTAACCAGGGGGCTCGGATGGTTGACCAAGGTCAACTGTCTGACCTGCGCCTGTGGGTTGTGTCATACCGAGGTTTTGACCTATGTTCTCACTTTTTTCGAGGATGAACCATTCACTCTTTCGTGTATCGTCCTTCATGACTTTTGCTCCTCGACATGTCGTCTTTCACGCCTAGGTGTTTCCTTGGAGAATGGAGCGACGATTCACCAAATAATCCTCGTTCTTTGCATCCCAGTCGTCAACACTACAAAACCAAACTTTGAATTTTGATTCAAGTTTGAACCGCATTTCATCCAGATCGTTCCCCCCTCTGACTCGCTTGAGCTTCCTGGAGGTGACAACTCTAGATTAGCTTCTTCAAGGCGGCGGATCGACCACGATCTGGGCGCGTTCCTCCGCCTCCGGCGACACCCCGCCGTTGAGGTACTTCAACCTCGGGCATGGTCCCTTGAGGTATCCATTTCCCTCTTTTCTTTGCTCCTTTTTATTCTCTGTCATCGTAGGAACCTTTAGCATCCTTAATCACTACGTCCCATCGATCGAAGCGCATTATCTCCACCTTCGCCGGAGCGCTCCTCTGGCCACGACCTCCAACCTTGCGTTCGCCTTTTGCCACCGTTTCCACCTCCTTGCGGGGTCGGGGAAGTTTGCCCCCGACTCTTTCACGCATTTTTTTGCAGGTCACGGGACTTCAAGCGAGCATGGAGCACCTTCTTTGGCGTTCGCCGGTGATACCTGGGGAGCAGTATCTCCTCCGACCTTGCGGGCGAGCGCCGGACATCCTCCGGCCTTTCCAATACCTCCGAGCGATAGAGCACCTCCCCAGGGAGCTTTTGCACCTCGGGCCACAGCCAGAAGCAACCAGATCTGCGTGGAATCGCCGCTCGAAGCTCATCAGTGCGCTGTTCTTCGCGTGTTCTTCCAGATGGCTCGACAACCGTCCGATCGAGCTCGATCTTCCTGAGGAGCAGCGGCCGTTGGATTGATCGCGCCTACCACCGTCCGATCTTCGTTAGCGGTCTAATCTTGGCCGTTGGGACGCGAAGGGGTATTGCACAACCTCGTCACGACACGTGTTCAAGTGGGCGGCCCACAGCCGCTCGATCTGCGCCAACCGTGGGTATTTTGCACCCTCACCCCGGTCATTTTTGTATTAGTTTATTAAAGACTAAAACTTTCATCTGCGTTGTATTTATTTTGTATAATTTACATTAAGGCCCCTAGACTTCTTTTAATTGCTATTTGGTCCCTCGTCACGTCACCTCACGTGACCAGTACACGTGAGGTGTGGGTATTTTGCATGGATCCCTGATGAATACCCATTCATCACTCTTTATTCTTTTATTTTTGCTACATAACCTATGTAAAACACATGTATATCCTTGTAAATAGAAATAATTACCATTCAGCATGCATTGTGTAAAAATGAATAATTACCATGTTTTCGTGCATAAATAAAAGAATAAATAATTTAAAGAAAAAGAGGGAGATATTTAGAATAAATATTAAGCGATCTAATCGCAAGGGAGGGCCCAGCATGGGCCTGACCGCAAAAGAACCCAAGTAGAGGGAGATAGGGAAACTCATGTGTTTGTACATATACCTGTATATAAATAAAAATATTTTCCTCTAAATAAAATAAAAATGCATTTTTGTGAATATGTATATTTGTAAATATAAAATCAAAATAAAAATAGGAAAAATAAAAGCAAAAAAAAAGAGATAAAATTCCTTCTTCATTGTCTATATACACCACGTACATAAAACCATTATCTATTTATTTTCCCTTATAAATAACTAAATAAAACTACAATAAAAATATGTACATATTCCATATTCCATAATGTAAATAAATAAAATAAAAATCACAAAAATAAAAATAAAATAAAAAGAAATAAAATAAAAATCAAAATCCACATTGTATATATAACATGCATGTATATACATAAAAGTATTTATTTCACCCTTGTAAATAATTAATAAAAATAAAATAAAAATGCCCTAGTATTCCACATTTAATTCTATAAATAAATAAAATATAAAATGGTAATAATTATATAAAAATAAACAATTAAAAATTAAAAATAAAAAATACATATTGTATATACCTATATACAATAATATTTTGTAAATACCTAAATTATATTTCAAAAAAAAAATAAAAATCACTAAAAAATAGTTTAAAAATAAATAAACATTTTTCATGTTTTAAGTTTTTTGAAAATAAGTCATATTTTTTTTAATGAATTTCGAAGTATTTAATAAAAGCTGAATTCTGATTGGTCCACGAGGGAAAGTTGACCCCCGGTCAACTCCCCCACTTGGACCACATCCTTCTCAGATCCGATTTCTGACCCGATATCTCCAAATATTTTCGAATCAATCCGAACTCCATCCACTCAAACCCAAGGCTCCGATTGCCAAGGAATGATCCATGATCCTCGCGTGCACCTCCTTTTAGGGATCCACTCCTTGGAATGCTCACCCGATCCTCATCTTATCGGACCCATCATTGTATAAAGCCTCAACTCTGGTTGCCTTTTCACGCATCTTTGGCCTTCCCCCTCGACGCCAGTGACCTCCTCCACCTCGCCTGAGTGACAGCTACGCGAGAGAGTAGCAGCGAGGCTCGGGCGGCCGGGAGCCTCTGATCCGGCGATATCACCGCCGTGCACCGCCGCGAGGTACGCCAAGCCTCGGGACGTGACGATCCCTTGAGACCATAACCCTCGGAGCTCTCTAAGCTCCAACACAGTCGACCTCAACCGCCAGGTATTGTAGATAGCTTGTAGTTTAGCTTAATTTTAGGTTTTCCCCAATTCGCACCGTTGGCGTCGCCGGCTGATTCCCTGCACTCCGACCGTCTATTTGTCACCCCGACCCGTCCACCACCTTCATCAGACTTCCCTCCATCTTTTCCGCCCTTCCATTCAACCCGATTTGCCCAGGAACTGGGAGCTCGGTCCTCCTCCTCCGCCGCTCGCCGGAGGACGATGCCGCGACTCATCCAACCACCCATTTCGCTCCTTACCGGGTCGAGGCATTTTGCCCTCGACCCCTTTTTCTTCCTGTGCTGGCAGCAGGTCAAAACGACCTCACTTGGAGGTCGGAACAATAGAGCACATGTGCTCCAGTTCTTCTCCTTCGCCGGAGCTCCCTGTCATCATCGGAGCAGTTCAACAGCTGCAGACTGGCACGGGCTTTCTTCTCCACTTCTTAGCAACGTCGGAGGACGTTCCTATAGCGCATATCGGCTGCGTGAAGTTCGCCGGCGGCCAGTTCATATAGGACCCTCCATCACCGTCGGATCGAGCCACTCCCCATTTTTGATCTCGACCCTTCGTTCTTCGGGCACCCTCGACCGTCGGATTTCGATTAGGAGCTCATCTGGAGCATTGATCTTACGAAGAGGTGCTAGCTGCTCTCCACCATTCGATATACACGTGGCACTCTCTTCACCATCGATCACTAATAACGAGGGTAAATTATGCTTAGGCCCTCTTTTCATTGTGTTTAGAATTTAGTCCTGTAAATATTTTATTCCGTTGTTTTTATTTTGGAGATTTTACACTAATGACCCTGTGTTTACTTTATTTGCATTTTAGTACCTGCTTATATGAGACACGTGCTTTGACACGTGAGTTTTTGGACATTTTGCATATTTAGGGCTTAGGGTTTATTGATGTTATGAAATGAAGTTTTATTTCCGAGATTTGCAGTTATACCCTTGTGCATGATATTATTCAACATGTGTGGAAATTAATGTGACTTTTGCACTGATACCCCTATGGTTTTCACATGTGTTATGTATTCAGCCCTCCAAACTATGTTTTCTTGCAAATAGGTCCCTGTGCACTATGAGCCTATTTTTGATTTTAATAAAATAGCAAATCAATTCCAAATTTCGTGAAAATTGGATACGTGGCTCCTGCCACTGTGTAAAATTTTCACTAAAAATTTGGTACATTTTTGAGGCTTTTTAGTATTTTTAAAAATTCAAAAATAGTTGTTTTTGTCTCTGTTCAGATTAGAAAACCATAAAAAATATAAAAAACTCTCTCAAAAATTCTAAAAAAATTAGGAGTTGTCAATTTTGGTGTGCTTTATTTTCTTTGCATTTTTGGTTATTTTTGGATATATAAAAACACAAAAATTAAAAAACCCTTAAAAACTCATAAATTCTAGAAAATTGTAGAAAATTCCAAAAACAATAAACTCTTCTTCTGGATTTTCCTCTTTGTTTCTACTTTTCATAAAAAATACCTCCAGGCTCTTCCAGGACCATTTTATATTTTAATTTGGTCCTCCAAGCTTGACTGGACAGTTTTCCCTTTTTGCTTCCTTCCTTCATTTTTAGAAAATTATATAAAAATTAAAAATTCTTAAAAATTCAGCAAAAACAGTAAAAAATCTATAAAACGTAAAAATATTTTTATTGGAATTTTTGGACCATTTTTAGTGCTTAAGTAATTGGTTGAATGTGCTTGTAGTTGCCTTTTTATCATTTTCCTCATTTATCAAAATCCCAAAAAATATAAAAATATTAAAAGCCACCAAAAAAATATTTGTTTTTGTCTTATTGCATTGCTGACTACTTCGTAGGCTGCAAGGCCAATTCATGCTCCCTGAGTCCGACCCTGGGTGCTACACCAGACTAATCTCATAGCCAGGGCAACTATTTTGATTTTCTTTGATTTTATCTGCTTGATTGGTGGTTTGATCCTCATTTTCTTGTTGACTGACTGATTTCTGAGATCCGGGTCGCAACGACCCTAGCTCTATTTTATTCACCCGAGTCTCGGTCATTTTTCTGGTCATCAGAATGGCACCGTTGCCGGGGAGCACTGCTTAGTAGTCGTATTTGATTTTTCCGCGGTTTTCTTTTTCGCGGCTTTCTGTATATATTTTTGGTATATATTTTTCTGACTTGTTTATATATAATAATATGGTTTGATCACTCTATTTGATTTCTTACGAGGGCCCGAGGATGGAGGCAGCTTCTTCGGAAGCTGACGCAACCCCGAGAGTCGGAGGCAGCTCTCTTCGCTACAGAGCTGCAGGAGGACGTGAGGAGTAAGCAGAGGTGCGGGAGCCGTGGAATAGCCGCGAAGTAGCTTAGAGTAGTTTAGATTTATTTTCAGCACAATTTATTATTGTAATAATACAGGTACCCAGACTTTCAGAGACACTTAGACTCTCGGGGTCTGTTTCGCCGAGCACCGGTGTGCTCGGGAGAACCCATCATTTTTTCATGGTTTTCTTGCGGTTTTCTAGAGTTTGACCGTTTATTTACTGTCTAATCTGATTTACGCGGTTTTCGGCCTTAGCTTAGGATTTTATTTGACTGTGACGTAATTAATTAGGATCCAAACACCTTAATTTCTGCCTGTTGCCATAGTTCGAATAATTGGACCTAATTAATTAAATAACAAGAAAAAGCCGCTTATTAGAGCTCTGGTCTACGTGCCTTGAGGAGTCACATACAGCGTGTGCATGATCTGTTGTGGCGGACACCGAGTGGCTCCCAAGATAGGACTCCGGACCTAGGCTTGAGTACCCGGCTACAGTTCTTTTCGTGTAGAAATTGCTCTGCTAGGCACGGTTTTACCGTGTGCATCATATAGCTAGTTTATATTCAGTCTTTTATTTTATGCACGGATCACCCTGCATGTAGACTGCTGGAGGCAGGTACGCATTTCTTACTCTGCATGCATCATTGATTTTCGCGCATCGGCTTTTTCGTCTTCTCCCCCTGTTTTGGACTAAAATAACCAGGAGAACCGAAAAATTCGTTAGGCGTTGTTTGATATTGAAAAATACTTAAAAAAACAAAAACTATAAAATTGGGACTGTTAACCGAACTTGATCTTAAAAGACATTGACCTAATAATTTATCTTGGGAGAGCAATCCCCTCATTGTAGAGTTTGAATGAGTGAGAGAGTGACCCGCATCCTAGGCTAGAGCCATATCCGATCTCTTGACAGACTACCGACTCTTTAGTCTGGGACAGTCTGTTAGGAATATTGGATCCCTATCAGCTCGCTTAATCGCTCTGAAAGACTGTTTTATCACGTAATAAAATAGACAAGATAATCGACCGATCTTTTACGGTCATCAACTCTGGGTGCGTAGGTGAATTTGGGGTTTGCTTGACCGATCTTGTTTGGTTTTCTAGATTCCATCCGCTTTCTTATATCTTTCTCCCTCCCACCCTCCCTTCAGTTTCCCTTCCCCTTCTGTATCACTGGATGATGGATCCCCCTCACTCTTGGCCGACTCTTGCGGCTTTTTCTTCATCGTCTAACCATCAGTCCAGTCCACCTTCGAGGGAGGTCGGATCTCCGACCAACCTCCCGCTCCCTCCCTCCCATCCCATTCATTACCCTAGGCATGCTGCGCTAGACGTCCGTGGATATTAGATGGAGCATATGTGAGACCCGGGCGATGCCATTGCTGAGTTGAGAGTGTACTCCATTCGTGATCAGAGAGAACAGATGGGATTATCAGATAGATCCTATTCCAGTATGGTGGATGAGCAGATACGACAGGGAGCCCAGTCAGCTTCTACATTAGCACCATTCAGCCTGGATCGGGAGCTTCTTCAGAGACTGCCCACATTTTCAGGGGAGGCGCACGAGGAGCCCTATCTTCACTTGTCAGAGTTCGAGGTTTTTTGCAGGATACAGATCTATTCAGATATCACTGCAGAGGAGATGATGCTGAGGACCTTCCCATTCACGCTTCAGGACAGAGCCATGAGATGGCACAGACGATTGGGGAGGAGATTTGCTGCATGGGGAGATCTACGCCGAGAGTTTTTACAGAGATACTTTCCCCAGCGTAGAGCAGAGTGGATGCAGTCTTTGATGATCGAGTTTTCAGTTGACCCCCAGGAGCTATTGCATGAGGCATGGTCGAGGTTTCTTGACCTCTTGAGGAGATTTCCGGACCACGGACTTTCACTGACAGACATTATTGAGATCTCCATGCGGGGATGAACGCATAGCAGTTAGCACTGGTGATTACCACATGTGGCGGTTCACACCGCAGTTCCGACATTCACTTACTAGATACCATCTCGCGGTTACTTTCACAGAGAACATCTTCACGAGATACCGTAGTCGGGACAGCACATGAGGACGTTGCACTACCAGTGCAGTGTGTCACATTACATGAGGATACGACTTCTACACACCAGCCCGAGGACTTGGATGCTCCAGCACCACAAAGTATAGAGGAGATGACTGCGATAGCAGAGGTTCTGACCCAGAGTCTACTCGAGTTCCCATTGGTCTTCCAGCTAGAGTTCGAGTTAGCCCAAGAGTTCTCAGTTGACGAGTCTTGGATATCAAATCTTCTGATACTCCAGGAGCCGGAGGAGCCCCCGCTTTTACAGCCATTGATTCAACCACTTCAGTGTCCAGTCCCAGAGGAGTTAGCTTCTTTTCTGTAGAGACACTTCTCAGAGTCCGACAGATACCATGACTCAGCCCAGCAGCCATAGTTCGATATGGGACACCACTTTGAGAGACCAAACACAGATAGTCCCGTATTCGAGCCTTTTGTCCTCCACTTTGACGAGATCGACACACTTGCTGAGGACCAGATGGCAGCCAGCATTGCCGCAGGGTGAGGATCAGCCGCAGACACATTGCCAGCCTCTGCGGTGTTGACCAGTACCTTCTCTTGCTTCCAGATTGCCGAAAGCCACACTTCTGATGATGATGCAGCCTGGTGCACCGAGTGGATATTTGATAGCAGCGCTGATGCCCTTCTAGATCCTGATCCTCTATTTCTCACCTCTGATCTTGCATTTCTCCCCGAGGGTTATCTGCAGGAGAATGCCACACACGATGCATACTCGGTTTCACCTTCTGAGAGTGTATCCGATCTGGCAGATCACGAAACCGAGTCTTCTGATCTTTCTCATTCTGAGACTTCTCACCTCGACGACCCTTGCGAGGATGAGCCGATCCTGGAGATATTCGATGATCTGCCTGATTTGTCTCTATCATATGCATCAGATATCAATTTTCTTAGAGAGTCTCCTGATCTTGACTGTCCACACCTTCTCGAGACACTGATTGACGTGGAGGATTCCATGACTGATCCATCCTTCTCCACATTTGATTTCTTCGGCTCTACACTTCTACTCCTGTATGATCCAGAGCCGACTATTTCTTTTGTACTACCGGATCCCAATCACATACTTCCATATCATTGGCCGGTAGCAGACACCTGCTTGATTGCCTACCTGGGTGTCTTTCTTTACACTTTTGAGTTCGTCGTTGTTCTCATACCGAGACTGCGACGATAGTATGGCATTCGCCTTACTGATGCCGTCCTGAACCTTGACACCGCTTTGTCCTAGCCTTTGCGCCCAGCTAGGGGCATAAAACCTAGCGCTTGTTGAGAGGCACCTCAACATTGTACCCTTTTGCATATACGTGTTTTGTCTTAGTTTGATCTTTTCTTCTTCCGTGTTTGTTTTCGCCCCAGGTCTCGTATAGGATTATCTTTGTTATACTTAGGATATACCTCATCCTAAGTATAGGGGGGTGGAAACACCGGGTTGTTCATATCAGTCTGTTTCATCACTTCTGTTGTTGCCTATACTTAAGAATTCCTCACCTTAAGTATAGGGGGAGTGAAGCCCTCCACCTTGTATATATTTGTTGATTTTCTTCGTGTCTTTCTACCCCTATTTTGCTGCTTATACTTAGGGATATTTCACCCTAAGTATAGGGGGGTAGAACCTGTACATCCTTCACTCGGATTTCCCTTTGTGTACAGCTTGCTGTACATTACTTGATCCTAAATATAGGGGGAAACACCGAGTTCTCTTCATTCTGTTCTTTGATTCATCTTTGTATATAGCCATTCCTTTTCACTTCCCTATAATAAGCACGAGTTATGTCTTCTTCATCGCTCTTGACTCTGAGGACATCGTTCGAGCTAAGTATAGGGAGGTGTGTATATATTTCATATATACTTTAGCCACAACTCGTACTTTGTGTGAGTGTGTTAATAAATAAAAATGGCTAAAAATCCAAAAAAATCCATAAAAATTAAAAATGTTCCCTTGTATATAAAATTCATCTTGCACATACCTATTTATTTATTTATCAAATTATTTTTGTAAAAATGTCTGTAAAAACTTTTTGTGAAAATAGTGTGTAAATATGTGCATATCAAAATTATGTATATAGTACAAAATTTTTTCCAAAATGTTTTGAAAATCAAAAGTTTGCAAAAACCTTGTGTAAATTTGTGTACATATTTTGTAAAACTTGAATTCATGCATGCATCCATGGTTTCAAAACATTTTTCAAAAATTTTGCACATGTGTAAATATTTGTAAATAGCATATTTGTAAATATTTGTATAGTTTTTCCTGGATTATAGTTGACATTTAAACTAGCCTGGAATTAAATTGGACAATGGAGCTTGATTAAGATCTCAATCTACCTAATAATTAGAGGAACCTTATAGGGCTTAGGGTTAAGGCTTTTTAGGTCCATTGGGACTTAATTCTTTGAGTCCATTAGGATATGAGCATATGTCATCTTGATGAGCCTAAGTAGAGCACTTAACAACACACGCATGACTCTCAGAGGCAATGGCTTGACTTGCACCAGCACTTTGCACCTAGCTCTCCACGGATGAGGTGGTGAGGAGGCAATTTCCTTTGGCTTGGGGTAGCATATGAGGGTAGTACTTTTAGGCGGAAGCTCTCTTCTTCTTCTAGTGAAGGAAGTGCATCTCAACTTGGTCTGGTGGTTATGAAGTCTAAAGATAGAAGCCGTGGGTTGCAATAAAGATTCAAAAGAGGGATAGTCTACTGGCTCAAGAGGAAAAACTCCTTGTATATATGCTACACCATGTAGATATGTTGTACAGATGCACATAAAAATGTGCAAAAAGAAAAGAACTCCAAAAAAGTGGTGGATCGGATTGAAAATTTAATAATCCCACCGGAGTGTATATAGTCAAATAAAGCAAAAGCTTATGGTATACATGTTTCATCTCATGAAGCTTGCAGCGGGAGACTCAGCTACACTGGTTAGAGCTCCCAAGGATACATGGCTACACTGGCCATGGTCCATTCTCTTCTTCCCCCTCTTCTTGAGCTGGTTGCACTTGAACTTAGAAGGGAATACCCCGCTTCTCGAGGAAAGAGTTGCTAGACCGAGGCATTAGAGTTAGTGAGTTGAGGGAGGTCGTTTCTTTGTTACTTCTGAGGTGGGGAGCTACATATCACTTACATCGTACAAGGAAAGAATCATGGTCATTAGAGTTTGTGTATGTAGACTTGTTCTGATCTGGTTTATTGAGGAGTCTTGCCCATAGATTGGTGGAACTTCGAGGCTGTTAAGTTTTAAGCTTAAGTCCAAATAAGGTTCCGACACATTAATAATCCAAAGATCCGATCGAGCTCCATATTTCAATTTAATCATATTTCAATTTAATGAAGGCACATTTAATAATCAACATTGATCCATGCATTTTCTCCTCCTTTTCTTTTTCTTTCTCTTTTTTCACCTCTTTTTCAAATAAGTGTTTGCTACGGGACTAGCAAAGTTAAGTATAGGGGGGTGATGAATACCCATTCATCACTCTTTATTCTTTTATTTTAGCTACAAAACCTATGCAAAACACATGTATATCCTTGTAAATAGCAATAATTACCATTCAGCATGCATTGTGTAAAAATGAATAATTAGCATGTTTTTGTGCATAAATAA
Organism: Ottelia alismoides; assembly: GCA_037367405.1. Taxonomy (NCBI): domain Eukaryota; kingdom Viridiplantae; phylum Streptophyta; class Magnoliopsida; order Alismatales; family Hydrocharitaceae; genus Ottelia; species Ottelia alismoides. The sequence goes on along the minus strand of JAZKJV010007582.1, from coordinate 437,395 downwards.
AAGAATAAAGAATTAAAAGAAAAAGAGGGAGATATTTAGAATAAATATTGAGAGACCTAATCCCAAGGGAGGGCCCAGCATGGGCCTGACCGCAAAAGAACCCAAGTAGAGGGAGATAGGGAAACTCATGTGTTTGTACATATACCTGTATATAAATAAAAATATTTTCCCCTAAATAAAATAAAAATGCATTTTTGCGAATATGTATATTTGTAAATATAAAATCAAAATAAAAATAGGAAAAATAAAATCAAAATAAAAAGAGATAAAATTCCTTCTTCATTGTCTATATACACCATGTACATAAAACCACTTACCTATTTATTTTCCCTCATAAATAACTAAATAAAAATACAATAAAAATATGTACATATTCCATATTCCATAATGTGAATAAATAAAATAAAAATCATAAAAAAAATAAAAATAAATAAAATAAAAATCAAAATCCACATTGTATATATACCATGCATGTATATACATAAAAGTATTTATTTCACCCTTGTAAATAATTAATAAAAATAAAATAAAAATGCCCTAGTATTCCACATTTTATTCTATAAATAAATAAAATATAAAATGGGAATAATTGTATAAAAATAAACAACTAAAATTAAAAATCAAAAATACATATTGTATATACCTATATATAATAATAATATTTTGTAAATACCTAAAGTATAGTTCAAAAAAAATAAAAATCACTAAAAAATAGTTTAAAAATAAAAAAAACATTTTTCATGTTTTAAGTTTTTTTGAAAATAAGTCATTTATTATTTTTTAATGAATTTCGAAGTATTTAATAAAAGGGCGAATTCTGATTGGTCCACGGGGGAAAGTTGACCCCCGGTCAACTCCCCCCTTGGACCACATCCTTCTCGGATCCGATTTCTGACCCGATATCTGCAAATATTTTCGAATCAATCCGAACTCCATCCACTCATACCCAGGGCTCCGATTGCCAAGGAATGATCCATGATCCTCGCGTACACCTCCTTTTAGGGATCCTCTCCTTGGAATGCTCACCCGATCCTCATCTTATCGGACCCATCATTGTATAAAGCCTCAACTCCGGTCGCCTTTTCACGCATCTTTGGCCTTCCCCCTCGACATCAGTGACCTCCTCCACCTCGCTTGAGTGACAGCTGCGCGAGAGAGAGTAGCAGCGAGGCTCTGGCAGCCTGGAGCCTCTAATCCAGCGATATCACCGCCATGCGCCGCCGCGAGGTGCGCCAAGCCTCTGGGACGCGACGATCCCTTGAGGCCATAACCCCCGGAGCTCCCTGAGCTCCAGCACAGTCGACCTCGACCGCCAGGTAAGCAGATAGCTTGTAATTTAGCTTAATTTTTAGGTTTTCCCCCAATTCGCACCGTCGGCGTCGCTGACTGATTCCCCGCACTCCGACCGTCCATTTGTCACCCCGACCCGTCCACCACCTTCATCAGACTTCCCTCCATCTTCTCCGCCCTTCCATTCAACCCGGTTCGCCCAGGAACTGGGAGTTCGGTCCTCCTCCTCCGCCGCTCGCCGGAGGACGACACCGCGACTCATCCAACCACCATTTCGCTCCTTACCGGGTCCGAGGTATTTTACCCTCGACCCCTTTTTCTTCCTGTGCAGGCAACATGTTAAAATGACCTCACCTGGAGTCGGAACAATAGAGCACAGGTGCTCCAGTTCTTCACCTTCGTCGGAGCTCCCCAGAGCCTCCTTGTAATCATCGGAGCAGTTCAGCAGCTACGGATTCGCCGGCGGCCAGTTCATACAGGAACCTCCATCACCGTTCGGATCGAGCCACTCCCCAGTTTTTGATCTCGACCCTTCGTTCTTCGGGTGCCCTCGAGCGTCGGATTTCGATTAGGAGCTCATCTGGAGCGTTGATCTCATGAAGAGGTGCCAGCTGCTCTCCACCGTTCGATATACACGTGGCACTCTCTTCACCGTCGATCACTAATAATGAGGTTAAATTACACTTAGGCCCTCTTTTCTTTGCGTTTAGAATTTAGTCTTGTGAATATTTTATTCCGTTGTTTTTATTTTGGAGATTTTGCACTAAGGACCTTGTGTTTACTTTATTTGCATTTTAGTCCCTGCTTATATGAGACACGTGCTTCGACACGTGAGTTTTTGGACATTTTGCATATTTAGGGCTTAGGGTTTATTGATGTTATGAAATGAAGTTTTATTGCGAGATTTGCAGTTATACCCTTGTGCGTGATATTATTCAGCATGTGTGGAAATTAATGTGACTTTTGCACTGACACCCCTATGGTTTTCACACGTGTTATGTATTAGCCCTCCAAACTATGTTTTCTTGCAAATAGGTCCCTGTGCACTATGAGCCTATTTTTGATTTTAATAAAATAGCAAATCAATTCCAAATTTTGTGAAAATGTAACACGTGGATTTTGCCACTGTGTAAATCTTTCACTAAAAATTTGGTACATTTTTTAGGCTTTTTAGTATTTTTAAAAATTCAAAATAGTTGTTTTTGTCTCTGTTCAGATTAGAAAACCATAAAAAAATATAAAAACTCTCTCAAAAAATTCTAAAAAAAATAGGAGTTGTTAATTTGGGTGTGCTTTATTTTCTATGCATTTTTGGCTATTTTTGGATGTATAAAAACCCTAAAAATTAAAAAACCCGTAAAAAATTCATAAAAATTCTAGAAAATTGTAGAAAATTCCAAAAACAATAAACTCTTCTTCTGGATTTTTCATCTTTATTTCTACTTTTCATAAAAAATATCTCCTGGATCTTCCAGGACCATTTTATATTTTAATTTGGTCCCCCAAGCCTGACTGTACAGTTTCCCTTTTTGCTGCCTTCCTTCATTTTTAGAAAATTTTATAAAAATTCTAAAAATTCTCAAAAATTCATATAAAATTTAAAAAAAATTTTATTGGAATTTTTGGACCATTTTGAGTACTTAAATAATTGGTTGAATGTGCTTGTTAGTTGCCTTTTTATCATTTCCTTATTTTTCAAAAATCCCAAAAATATAAAAATCTTAAAAACCACCAAAAAATATTTGTTTTTATCTTATTGCATTGCTGACTACTTCGTAGGCCGCAAGGCCTATTTCGTGCTCCCTGAGTCCGACCCTGGGTGCAAATACAGGCTAATCTCAAGCCAGGGCCACTATTTTGATTTTTTTGATTTTATCTGCTTGATTGGTGGTCTGATCCTCATTTTTCTTGTTGACTGGCTGATTTCCGAGATCCGGGTCGCAACGACCCTAGCTCTATTTTTTTTACCCAAGTCTCGGTCATTTTTCTGGTCATCAATCCCCTCCAGGGTTTAAGTATTTAGATTTAGTCTAAGATCTTTTCCATTCATGTGTAATATTTTTGGGATTTTTGCATACGATCCCTAGGAGTTTTTGATATTGCAGAAAGGTCCCTCCCAGGCGCGTGCCAGTCACGCGCCCCTGGTGGATATTTTACAGGCATACCCTCCCGGGTTTGGATAGTTTGTACTGGGTCCATTAAATGAATATTCAGTATATGTTTGTTGGAAAAATTTTCAAAGTACCCCCTGGATGTTTGCTTATTTACACTTATTACCCTGCCAGGCTTAGTATTTTTGTGTGCTTGTCTTATTTATTTCACGCATCATTTTAAACTCGAAAAATTCCAAAAAAAATAGCATATGTTCCTGTTAACTTGTAGATTCACGCCATATGTTTGCATTGCATTTTATGTATTTGCATATTTATTAAAAATAAAAAACATGCATTTTGAGGCACTGTTTTCATTAAAAAATCCATAAAAATTATAAAAACATTTTGAAAAATTACAAAAAAATATATTTTGCTTGTCTTATCATATTTTAGTGTCATTCCAAAAATCACTAAAAATCTAAAAAAACTTAAAAATTAGAAAATACTTAAAAAACTTCAAAAAATCTAGAAAATCATAGAAAACCCCCTAAAAATTATAAACTCAGGTTCTGTATTTTATCTATTTTATTTCTTTATTTTAAAATTAATTGGGAAAATTTTGATATTGTTTGGTATTTTTAATTCCCATTTTGATTTCGGTCAGTAGGTTTATTCACTGGTTTTTCCTTTATTTTGACTTTTATAAATACCAAAAACATTCTGAAAAGTTCCCCAAAAATCACAAAAACATCTTAAAAAATAAAAAAGACCAAAAACATTTTATTCCCTGATTTTCGACTATTCTTACTTATTTGTATAAATACTCTATCCCTCTCTTCCTTATATTGTAAATTATTCTATTATTGAAAAAGAAAATATAAAAATATAAAATATAAAAAGAAATACAAAATCAGTAAAAAGAAAACCAAAATACAAAATTTAAAACTAAAAATAAATTTAAAAAAATATAAAAACTAAAAACCCACAAAAATTTTGCATATTGTAGACACTTAATTACATCACATTTTTGTGCATTCAATTGTTGATCTATCTGTCTTGCTCCCTGTGTTCGAACTCTCTAGGTACTTGCGTCTTATACATCTTGTGTAGAGTTTAAAAATAAATTTGACTCCACATTGTTTGTTCATGGTTTGATATTTGATGTGGGTCATTGTTGATCAAAATATGGGATTCTGTAGTGGTCAAGACATCGATTGTTGATTCGCCTTGTGAATCAAATACGGACCTCTCCCCATTCTCGTGTTTATCAAATGGCACCGTTGCCGGGGAGCAACAACGTATAGATTACATTTTTGAGTGATTGTGATTATTGCTTACCATTGCTTGCTTTATCTCTCATTTTTTGATATGCATTTGTTGAGCTTTCTAACCATCTTCTTTCTTGTCTTCTTGCGAGGGACCGCGGACCGAGGAGGATCGCCTAGGTGATTCGGTGCAGCCTTGGGAAGCGGAGTCGGGCTTTTCTAGCCCAAGCCGATAGGAGAGAGAGGGAGATTAGATAGATAGATAGTTAGTTTAGTTAGTTTATCATTCTTTGGTGAGAGAGAGACCATTTAATTTGTAATAATACAGGTACTTGGACACTTGGACACTCGGGCTCAATTTCCAGGTGTTTGTACACTTGGGGGCTCACCGCGATTTTTGTCGTGGTTTTCACTGCAGTTAATTTGTGGTTTTGTGTTATTTTTTTCCTTTCTTTTGTAGAAGGCATTGCTTGATCGATTAGATTAGGTCCAAACACCCTAATAACCATTGCATGTACCTATAGTGCGTATTTGGACTTAGTTTAATTAAACGGTTGAATCATCGTTTTTCGATCCGCCGTGCCACGAGCCCACCCCATCAAGCGCTACTCCTGAACTCGATTTGTCGAGAAGAGGAGGGGTGAGTCTAGACCGGACTTTTTGGATTGAGGATTGGTGACCGACTTGTGGTTCTTCACGCTAGCAATTGCCTGCTTAGGACAATTTCCTTGTGCATATCGGCATGTAGATTAGGTTTATAAATTCCTGTTTTGGATCCCGCATGGAGAGAGATGGGAGTCACTGTAAGTCCTCTATCTTTGCATTCATCATTTAGGCACTAAGGTGAGATTTCCATCTTAGTGCCACTTGCATTGGATTTTTCGACTCTTTTCTCCCTCTGTTTTTGGATCAAATAGGAATCAAGAAAAAAAAAATGTTAGGCGCTTGTTTGAATTGACTCAAAAGAAGTGATAAAAACTTGACCTAAACAAAATTGGTAATTGGATTCATTGCTTGGGGAGAGTAACACCCTCACTTGTATTCAGGTTGCATGGGAAGGTCTCCTTCCAAGTGAGAGAGCGGCTTTGTAAGGATTAGAGCCAAAAATCCAGTCTATGGCTGCCTTGTGTATTGCCTGGATTTCCGAAGTATTGGCGCTTCTATCGTACGTGGACGAGTAGGGCTTGGTCACCAGTGATGACTCTCTATTGTGTAGAGCATCGACCTTGCCCGAAGTATCGAGCCTAGGCCACGCCTTCACGGGGGCGTCTGTCTCATCGTCTCGCGTCCGAGTAGGTTCTTGCACGCTCATGGGTGATTCCGTTGCGAGCGAGTTCTGAAGTATCAGTTTTGCCTATTGGCTTCCTTTCTCTATTTCTTTGGCTGAGTAGGGATCCAGGAAGGGTTACAAGGACCTCAAAAAGTGCAGACTACAGGTTACACAGGAGGAGGACACGTACGGGATACTCTTCCGGCAGTACTCTCGCTCCTATAGGCGTAGCGCTCTAAGGACTCGTTAAAAGATAAATGCCTGAATTCATTTAAAAGCTACAAAGATAAAAGCCGAACTCTTACGGCTTCATGTGTTGAGTTGGTGAATCCCCTTGTTTTGTGTTTGATTGCTAGTTGGATCTAGGTCAAGATCAAGAACACCGCACAATTGTGCGTAATTTTTCCACCTCTTTTTCTTCATTTCTCAACCTTCATCTTCTCAAATAATCAAGATGATGGGACGGAGATCTCTTAGGTCGACCTTGTCGGCACCGCTACCCAGCACTCCTCCCTATTCGTCTAGGATAACCTCGGAGAGTCTACTCTCCGAGCTTGAGTTCACTTCCACCATTTTCCCCCTCGACCACCCTTCTCATTCTCCTTCCATCAGTCCGAGAGTTTCAGAATTTAGTGCATCACAGAGCTCAGAGCATTTGACGGCACCTGAGATGGGTTCTTTTGCCTTTTCAGAGAATCCAGTCATGATAGATAGAGGAGATCACCCAGATGAGCATGAGCAACCTCAATTTCTATTTGATCAAGCTGCCATCAATAATTCACTACTAGCCTCCCTGGAGACAATGCAGAGACAGATCAGAGACCAGGGAGCATTCATGGGTGACGTGATGCGAGAGCTAGCGCAGATGAGAGCAGATCGAGAGAACAGAGCCACAGGTGGTGGAGGAGATATACCCATTGCAGAAGGAGGAGATCCTGACGCTGAGAGACCACCACAGACGATCATGAGGGAATTACACAATCCTGCCGCATCCCTCACTCACCGATGGATCCGACTTCCTCCCATCCATGAAGAATTCGAGCTTCGGCCCCACACTATTTAGCTTCTGCCTAAATTCCTGGGTTGCCGACCGAAGAACCACACCTCCATCTGCAAGATTTTGAGATGATCTACAGTACCATTCATGACAGGCTGATGACTGAGGACACCATCAAGATGATAGCCTTCCCATTCTCTTTGGTTTATAGAGTCGCTTACTGGCTGAAACACTTGGGGAGTTTCATCGACACTTGGGCACAACTCAGGACCGCTTACTTGAAGAAGTACTACCCTCTCGGCCGGACTAATGCAGTACGAGCCATGATCAACAATTTTACCATGATCCCTGATGAACAATTCCATGAAGCCTGGTATCGATTCAGAGAGCTCATTGACCGGTGTCCACACCATGACATATCAAAGCCCAATCTGGTTCAGAGTTTCATATGTGGGCTAACACCGGAGCTGTAGGGGCTTGTAAATGCCTCTTGTGGTGGATCATACTTTTCCAAGGGTGAAAATGACGTCTGGGCCATCTATGAAGGCATGGCAGAAAACTCAACTGTGATGAACCAAGACAGAGTCTACACACAGCAGAAGCCACCCCAAGGAGCAGGATCATTTCAGAGGATCGCCCGCATCGATGCTGGTCCTCACACTCCATCGGCAGCCGCAGCTCAAGCCGAATCCGCCGCAGCCGATATGGGCATCATTAGTGAGAAGTTGGACCGTATGGAGATCCTCGAGAAGAAGCAGAACCAAGGTCTTGCCTAGATGGACCTTCTTACCAAAACCATGAGTGACCTCAAGACTCAAATTCTCTGCAATTAGGAGGCACAAACATACACTCAGCAGCCTCCCAGGTCACGAGCTGATCCGAGCAGTAGCAGCTCTACCCAACCCTCCGCCTCACACCGCCAAGTCAACCACATCCAGGCAGAGCCGGTGCAGCAGCTACCATACTACCCATCGCAGCCACCATCTCAGGACACTCGGATGGTGGTCTATCAACCGGATCAGCCACTAACAATTCTACCCCCTCCATCATTCGAGCAGGAACCATTGATGGAAGTCAATGGGATTTGGTATGATCGGTACCCACAACCCAAGATTCGTCGTGATCACCCAGGATTCTGTTGGGGTAATGGTGGCTCCATGTCCCAACAACAGTCTCCTGCTCAAGGACAGCAGAACAACCAGCAACAGCAGCAACAACCCCAGTATGTCCAACATCAGTACCAGCAGGGTCTTCGTCCCGCCTATCAGGGACAGCAGTGGAGGCAGCGTCAGCAGCCTCAACAGTCATACCCCCAGCCTCGTGAGCATTTCTCCTCCCAGCAACAACCTCATTTCCAGCAAGGAAACACATCTGGTTCTCAGGCACCTGCATTCGAGAACCCAACCTTAGATGACCTCGCCCGATTGCTTACTGAACATCGAGAATCCTACCGGCGGGACATAGATGAGTTCCGGTAGGAGGTGAGGGATTTGATCAAGGGCAAAGCCGCCATACCAACTCAGATTGAACCAAATCCGAACAGTCTGAAAAGAAAGTCTGAGCAGGTACAGTTCACAGAGGATACCTCTCCTAGTGATTATTTGAGTGACATGTCTTCTTCTTTGTATGATGCTGATTTTGTGACTACTAGGAGCGGTAGGATGCCAGCCAACGGTGCCTCATCTGAGCGACAACAACACGAGGAATCCAGAGCACCAGATGAGCAGAGTAGCGATGCTGATGTCGCTAATGATGATGTTGAAAATGGTGGTGCTGATGCCACCAATGATGGAGATCCAGACATGGTACTGAGGTTGTCATGATACCCGATGCAGACGGTGGTGCTGAAGCCACCGTTTTTGATGCAGAGCCAGAGCGCGGTGCTGATGCCGCAAAGACATGTGCCGATGGTGATACTGAGGCCACCACATCTACTTTTGTTGAGCTTCCTTCTGTGGTGTTACCACCTTTTGTATCTCAGGACTGTGGTAACAAGAAAAAGAACAAAAATATGAATAAAGGAAAGGCTTCTGTGTATACTCCAGATCCATATGTGTTGCATGATGATGATTGTATGGATTCCATTCCTTCACAGGCACATGAACCTATTCCTAGTCCTCCATCTGAGGAGGCCCCTACCATCCCCTTCCCTGAAGCACTCCGCTTAGCGAAGGGGAATAAAAAAGAAAATCCAAAAAAGAACCAGCAGGTAGAGTTCAACAACCAGATGATTGATAGATTCCACATTCAGCTGACTCTACAGGAAGCATTTGAGCACATCCCCCTCTTCAAAAAGAACTTGAAAGAGACAACTACAGTCCGCAGGAAGAAAAGGTACAGAGATCAAATCCATATGCTCACTCATGACACTTGCTGCACCATTCAGAACAAATTGCTAGCCAAGAGACCTGATGCATGAGCTTCCTATGTCAGATGCGAGATTCATGAGCAGAAATTCGACCGTACTCTATTAGACAGCGACTCGTTGATTAACCTTCTTCCGGCAGCCTTACTCGACCGATTCGAGTTTGGTCCTCTTCTTAGGAGCAGGACCGTCCTTCAGTTTGCTGATAGGTCGACTAAGAGGCCGAAGGGGTTATTGAAAGACGTGGTCGTTACCATTCAGGGCCTGAAATTCCCCGTGAACTTTGTTGTATTGGACATGAAGATCCCTGAGTCGGTAACCGATGCCCCCATCATACTTGGACGCCCATTCTTGGCCACAAACAAGGCAGTATCCGACCATGAGAGTGGGAAGGTATGTTTTCATGTAGAGGGAAAAACCGTACAAATAGAGACGATCGAGGAAACCAGAGCGAGAGAAGTAGCATGCTCAGAACAGTCCAGTGATATTGAGCAGATGACAGAGGATGAGCTAGACATCCACCAGAAGTGCGATTTTGTGATGACAGATGATGAATCCATTTTGACAGATCCCGTAGCACAGAACCTCGCCTTGCCTAAAGATTCCTTGTATTTAAAGCTTATGGTAGTTGAGAGCCTGGAGAGCACACCCCTGGATGAGGATACAATTGAGGCTAACAGTGTTGGGACGAGTGGTGATGATGATTTTCAATCTTGTTCTTCGAATTCAGATCCCTTGAATTTAGACATCGATTGGGATGATTTTAATGAATATTTGCCGTGTCTGATTCCTTCTGAGCCAACAACCATGACAGAGTGCGAGCCAGTACAGTTTATTGAAGATTCAACAGGGCTCCCTTCGTCAGATATTCATGCAAAGCGAGAGTTCTCACATGCAGACCTGGTCGCCTTCACACAGACTTATCAGAAGCCAGATCTGCCACCTCCCAGTTGTCAAGAACTGAAACCCTTGCCGCAGTCGCTGAAGTATAGATTTCTTGCAGGTGAGCCAGATATGCACCCAGTCATTATCTCAGCAGGTTTGACTGGAGAACAAGAATCTCGTCTGATGGAGGTTCTTGAAAGAAACCGTAAGGCGATAGGATGGTGTATAACTGATCTCCAGGGGATTAGTCCGGCTCTATGCTCCCACCACATTTATCTTGAGGAGGACTCTAGGCCTTCGCGTGAGTTCCAGCGACGGCTGAACCCGAATCTTCGAGATGAAAGAAATATCAAGGTGGTGGAGCACCGATTATATCTACCCCATCTCTGACTCCAAGTGGGTTAGTCCATTACATGTGGTGCCAAGAAGACAGGCATCACTACAGTTGTGAATGAGTCTGGAGAGGAGATAGCTACCCGTGTACCAACTTCTTGGAGGGTTTATGTGGACTACAAACGATTGAATCAGGCCACCAAGAAGGATCATTTTCCACTGCCATTCGTTGATCAGATTATCGAGAGGTTAGCTGGGAAGAGTCATTACTGCTTTCTTGACGGGTACTCCGGTTATAATTAAGTGGCCATTGCGCCCGAAGACCAGAAGAAAACGACATTCACCTGTCCGTTTGGGACTTATGCTTTCAGACGGATGCCCTTTGGTCTATGTAACGCCCCCACGACATTCCAAAGGTGCATGTTGTCCATCTTCTCGGACATGGTGGGTGATTGCTTAGAGATCTTCATGGATGACTTCTCGGTCTATGGCGACAGGTTCGATGCTTGTATTCACTGCCTAGACTGTGTGCTTCAGCGTTGCATAGAGGTCAATCTTGTCTTGTCTTGGGAGAAGAGTCATTTCATGGTGACTCAAGGGACGGTCCTTGGTGATATCATCTCCGAAAGGGGCATAGAGGTTGATCCGGCCAAGGTGGATATCATTAGAAAACTCAATCCACCGTCTAATTTGCGTCAATTGCGGACTTTTCTGGGGCATGTCGGTTTCTACCGACGGTTCATTCACGACTTCAATCGAATTGCCTGACCGCTCACTGATTTGCTGAGAAAACACACCGAGTTCATTGTAGATGATAAGTGTCTTACGTCTTTTGAGACTCTCAAGAGTATGGTTGTCACGACTCCTGTCCTTCAGCCACCCGATTGGTCTCTCCCATTCGAGATCATGATGGACGCTTCTGATTTTGCCGTAGGTGCTGTGATTGGACAGAGGAGGGATGGTTTGCCGTATGCCATTCACTACGGCAGCCAGACTTTGGATGCCGCTCAGCGGAATTATACTGTGACTGAGAAAGAGATGCTGGCCGTAGTTTTTGCTGTGGATAAGTACAGATCATATATTCTCGGATCTAGAGTGACCATTTACACAGATCACACCGCCATCCGGTACTTAATGGCCAAGAAGGATGCCAAAGCACGCCTTACAAGATGGATCCTTCTGCTCCAGGAATTTGATATTGAGATTAAGGATAAGCCTGGAGTTAAGAATGTGCTGGCGGATCATCTCTCCCGCTTAGAGAACCTTGAGGAATCTGAGCTCAGTGCACCTACCACAGAGACATTTTCAGACGAGGTGATCTTGGCTGTCGCCTCACTCCCATGGTATGCCGACTTTGTAAACTATCTTGTTGCCAAGACAGTTCCCTACGGTTGGCCCAAGCAGAAACTTGAGACCTTCCTAGCTAAGGCCAAGTTTTACCATTAAGGAGGGGATAGCATCTGGAGGAGATGCATTCCTCAAGAAGAGCAGCATAGCATCCTCACATATTGCCACAAGCTTGAGGCAGGAGGACATCATTCTGGGAGAAGGACATCACAAAAGGTGCTTCAATCCGGCCTTTGGTGGCCTACCCTCTTTAAGGATTTAGATGAATTCGTGAAGAGGTGTACTGACTGTCAGAAGATGGGTACTTGCGGACAGAGAGGCATGATGCCCATGCAGCCCATTCACTTTTGTGAGGTTTTTAATGCATGGGGGATTGATTTCATGGGCCCATTTCCTAAGAGTTAGGGATTCGAACACATTTTGCTTGTTGTAGATTATGTCAGTCGTTGGGTTGAGGCCATCCCCGCCTGAGCCGCAGATGCTAAAACTGTGTGTAAATTTTTGAGGAAAAATATCATTTCACAGTTCAGGGTACCTAGAGTTCTGATTTCAGACGGGGGGTCTCATTTCATTAATGATAAAGTCAGGGCCCTTGCAGACGAGTTCGGCATTGACCATCGTGTTACCACGCCATACCACCCTCAGACTAATGGTCTTGCCGAAGTATCGAATAGGGAGATCAAGATGATCTTACAGAAGGTTGTCCGCCCAGACCGAAAGGATTGGTCACAGCTTTTGGACTCGGTCTTGTGGGCCTATCGGACCTCCTTCAAAAATCCATTAGGGACATCTCCCTTTCGTCTCGTTTATGGCAAGCCGTGCCATTTGCCAGTGGAAATCAAGCACAAATCATTTTGGGCAGTCACTGAGTTACTGTTAGATCCTGAGAGTTTAGGAGAACAGAGAAGAGCAGAGTTGGCAACCCTGGAGGAACTGAGAGATACAACATTTTCTAGCAGCCTACAATACAAGGAGAAAGTGAAGACATGGCACGATTTCCATATCAGCCATAAACAGTTTGAGCTAGATCAGCGCGTATGGTTGTTCGATTCCAGGCTGAAATTATTTCCAGAGAAATTACAGAGCAAGTAGAAAGGTCCTTATGTGGTCAGGAAGGTACATGACAATGGTAGTATTGACATATCCGAACCGTCATCTTCCTCTACCTTCCATGTCAACTGTCAGCGCCTGAAGCTATAGCTAGATCATTATCCGCCGACCGTTGACGTTGCCCCCATTCTTCTGGTATGAGATGTGTTCTTCGATTCCGATCATTTACATCTCGTACATGGTTACCACTTCAATCTTCTACTGTATAGATCCATCTGTTGATATCTTATCTTCTTTTCTTCTTTTCTTCTTTTCCTCTTCTATCTCCTGTATCTATCAAAAAGGTGTCACCCCTTGTAGACAGTTTTCTATACTTAGGACGTACTTTGTCCTAAGTATAGGGGTGTGTGCACCCCGAGTTGTTCTATTATTTGATCCTCTCCATTGTCTCCTCTGCTTGTCTATACTTAGGGATATCTTACCCTAAGTATAGGGGGAGACAATCTGAGTACGATCTGTTCATTCCCACCCTTGACCCTCCCTGCTTTGTGTACAATCAACTATACTTCGGATTATTTGATCCTAAGTATAGGGGGGACGGTCGACTTCTCATTGGACTATTCATTTATCTCTTATTCCTTTATTCGTTAGACTTTTCTATACTTAGTACGAGTTATGTCTTCTCTTTTCTCTCTGATCTATGAGGACATAGCTCAAGGTAAGTATAGGGGGGTCGTATATACTGTGTATATACTTTAGCCATAACTCGTACTTTCGTATTTTATTAATACTTATGGCTATTTGTACAATTAAAATTCATGAAAAACCTTAATAAAAAGATGTTACCATTCCTCAAATTCTTTTTGAATATACTGATTAATAAATCAGGTGAAAATATTTTTTACAAAATGTTTGAAAAATAGTTTGAAAATCTTTTTAAAAAATCTTTTGAAAACTATTTGAAAACATTTTGTTACATGTTTTCAACCTTTGTAAAAATAGTTGGATTGAAAAATTATTTTCTTTGTGTGAAATAGAATGTTTGAAAAATGATTTGCAAATGGTTTGAAAAATGGTTGCAAAAATATTTAAAAAATCTATATATACTGGTTGGAAAACCTTTGCAAAATAATTTTCAAATGTGTGTACATGTTTGTAAAAATTGTTTGTAAAAATTATTTTGGACAATAGTTTTCAAAATTGTTTGAAAAGCTTGTGTCAAATAAGTTTGAGGAATACATACATCACACCAGAATTCACTATATGTACTTATAAAATTGACCACTTACCCTTTGTAAATTCTTAAAACCCACTTATTGTAAATATAAGAAGCACTCCCGTGTAAATATTTGTACCTAGCTTTTGGCCAAAACCGTTTGTTTTCAAAAATCCCAAAAACATTCGCAAAATTAAAATCCAAAAACATTTGAAAAACTTTTTCAAAAATCTAAAAAAATGCATATGCATCATCATCATCATCATCTTTTCAAAAACCCATAAAAAGTTCAAAATCTTTGAAAATTGCATCACAAAAATATTTTCTGCATAGCATTCGCATTTTTCGAATTGAGTTTGATAGTTGAACGAGTCTAAGTAAAATCTGAAGATTGGAGCTTGATTGGACCTTAAATCTACCTAATTAACAGGAACCTTATAGGAACTGGGTTTGAGGTACTTCAGGTCTAGTTGACTTAATTCTTTGAGGATCACGGGACTTGGTTCAATGGATTCTTGACTGCCTAAGTAGAGTATTTCGGAGCACACGCACGACTCTTGTTGATAATGACCTAACTTGGACACCTGCACCTTTCACATGGCTCAACTCAGTTGGAGTGGTGAAGAGGTTGGATTTGCCAGTATGAGACGCACACAGGTGGAAACATTTGTCCTCCTCTAGGGAGGGAAGTGCGCCCCAACCCATCCAGTAATGATGAGTTTCGAGGATAGGAGATCGTGGGTTGCGATAAAGCTTCAAAAGAGGGATAGTCTACTGGCTCAAGAGGAAAAACTCCCTATGTAAATGCTGCTGCATATAGTATTAAAAAAATGCAAAAAGCAAAAACTCCAAAAAAATGGACAGGCCTGTACAAAAATAAAAATGCCTGCTGGAGTGTACATATGTTGTAAAGTCAAATAAGCAAGCTTGAGCTTCAAAGTCAAATCATGAGAGCCTGCAGCTGGATGACTTGACTACACTGGTCTTGCATCCTAGGATAGGTAGCTACACTGGCTACCATCCATTCTTCTCTTCACCCCCTCCTCTTGAGCTGGTTGCCACTTGAACTTAGAAGGGAATACCCTGCTCCTTGAGGGATGAGTTGTTGGATTAGGGAATCATTGGGTTGTCATATTGGAGAAGTCAGTCTCTTTGTCATTTCAGCTGGGGAGAGCCACTATCACTGTACAAGTCAGATTCATAGTCATAAGGGTTTGCGTATGAGTTGAGATATTTTTGACCTGGCTATTGAGGAGGCTTGAGCAGAGTTTTGGTATTCTCAGGGACTGTTGGATTTCAAATCTGGTTCTCATTAAGGTTCCGCCTGCACTAAAATTTCAAAGGTCCTACTTAAGCTCCAAACTTTGATTTTGTGAAGACAAGTTTGATAATCAAATTTAATCCACTTTCTTCTTTTTCTTTTCTTTCCATTTCTTTCTGCACTTATTGCATAAGTGTTTGCTAGGGACTAGCAAAGGTAAAGTATAGGGGGATGATGAAGCCACATTTCATCATCTTTATTCTATCATTTTGGCCTCAAAAATCCTCGCAAATGCGTGTAAGTAGCATTAAATCCATCATCTTAGCATTCATGCATGTGCATGTAAATAGTGTTTAAAATACTGTAATTAAAGCCAAAATTATAGAATAAATAAAAGAAAAGAAAAAGAATAAAATATTGTAAATATTTTATGACCCGAAACCCCGAGACCTAGGCATCTTGATGAATAGGTCGATAAGGAATAAAGTAGGGGGAGATAAGGGTTAAAATGTACTTAAAATACCTTCATTCTTTATTCATTTTGGGACCTATTTTTGGTTCCACTTTTTATACATCAAATAAAGAAACTTTGTACATTAAAGTTGTAGATAATTAAATAAAGAAAAATACAAAATTGATTTCACTGAAAAATATTGTACAAATAAAAAGTTACGGTCTGACTAAAAATCCAGAATCCCAACTTTCCAGACCCGTATTTCACAAATGAAAACTCCAAATGCATAAAACTCACCTTTAATTGTATATAGTATAAAATAAACTATTTAATGGCGGTGGTTTTGCATTTGGTGGAGCTCCGGTTTGAAAGTTGAGTTTTGGACCCTACGTGTATAATTGTAGTGATCAAAATATTCAATTTATTATTTATTCATTCTTTTTATATTTTTATATTTTTATAATTATGTTAATATTACTTATAATATATATGTACATTAAAACCAGAATAAAAACCTAAATAAAACTCAAAATAAAATACATGTATATATAATACATAGATAAAATACCTATAGACATATCTGTATACTTTATACTTCTATTTTATTAAATGTATGAAACACTATAGAAAATAAAATAAAATATAATTAAGTGTATAAAAGTATTTTAGAATTTTATAAAATAATAAAAAAAAATAAATTAAAAACATAAAATAAAAATAAAAGAATAAAATATATAGATATTATACCTACAAAGGGCATAAAAGGGAACTTATAAAATTATACCTCATAAAAATAATTAAAAATCAGAATAAAATACTTGATAAAACTACAAACATTTTTTATTTTATAACCAAAAATTAAATAATTCATTTTCTATTTTTTATTGATTTAATGAAACTTTTTCCCAGGATTTTCTTGGTTGGTCCACGTGGACCAACCAGGGGGCTCGGATGGTTGACCCAGGTCAACTGCCTGACCTGCGCCTGTGGGTTGTGTCAGACTGAGGTTTTGACCTATGTTCTCACTTTTTTCGAGGATGAACCATTCACTCTTTCGTGTAACATCCTTCATGACTTTTGCTCCTCGACATGTCGTCTTTCACGCCTAGGTGTTTCCTTGGAGAATGGAGCGACGATTCACCAAATAATCCTCGTTCTTTGCATCCCAGTCGTCAACACTACAAAACCAAACTTTGAATTTTGATTCAAGTTTGAACCGCATTTCATCCAGATCCTTCCCCCCTCTAACTCGCTTGAGCTTCCTGGAGGTGACAGCTCCAGATTAGCTTCTTCAAGGCGGCGGATCGACCACGATCTGGGCGCGTTCCTCCACCTCCGACGACACCCCTCCATCAAGGTACTTCAACCTCGGGCCTGGTCCCTTGAGGTATCCATTTCCCTCTTTTCTTTGCTCCTTTTTATTCTCTGTCATCATAGGAACCTTTAACATCCTTAATCACTACGTCCCATCGATCAAAGCGCATTATCTCCACCTTCGCCGGAGCGCTCCTCCGGCCACGACCTCCAACCTTACGTTCGCCTTTCGCCACCGTTTCTACCTCCTTGCGGGGTCGGGGAAGTTTGCTCCCAACTCTTTCACGCATTTTTTGCAGGTCACGGGACTTCAAGCGAGCCTGGAGCACCTTCTTTGGCGTTCGCCGGTGATACCTGGGGAGCTGTAGCTCCTCTGACCTCGCGGGCGAGCGCCGGACATCCTCCGGCCTTTCCAAGACCTCCGACCGATAGAGCACCTCCCCAGCGAGCTTTTGCACCTCGGGCCACAACCAGAAGCAGTCGGATCCGCGTGGAATCACCGCTCGAAGCTCATCAGCGCGCTGTTCTTCACGTGTTCTTCCAGATGGCTCGACAGCCGTCCGATCGAGCCCGGTCTTCCTTAGGATCAGCGGCCATTGGATTGATCGCGCCTGCCACCGTCCGATCTTCATTTGCGGTCTAATCTTGGCCGTTGGGACGTGAAGGGGTATCACGCAACCTCGTCACGACACGTGTTCAAGTGGGCGGCCCACAACCGCTCGATCTGCGCCAACCGTGGGTATTTTGCACCCTCACCCCGGTCATTTTTGTATTAGTTTATTAAAGACTAAAACTTTCATCTGCGTTATATTTATTTTGTATAATTTACATTAAGGCCCCTAGACTTCTTTTAATTGCTATTTGGTCCCTCGCCACGTCACCTCACGTGACCAGTACACGTGAGGTGCAGGCATTTTGCAGGGATTCCCTCCAGGGTTTAAGTATTTAGATTTAGTCTAAGAACTTTTCCATCACGCGTAATACTTTTGGGATTTTCGCATGCGAGCCCCTAGGAGTTTTTGATATTGCAGAAAGGTTCCTCCCAAACGCGTGCCAGTCACGCGCCCTGGTGGGTATTTTATAGGCATACCCTCTCGGGTTTGGATATTTGTACTGGGTCCATTAAATTGAATATTCAGTATATGTTTTGTTGGAAAAAATGCAAAGTACCCCCTGGATGTTTGCTTATTTGCACTTATACCCCTGCCAGGCTTAGTATTTTTGTGTGCTTGTCTTATTTATTTCACGCAACATTTTAACTCGAAAAATTCCCCAAAAAATAGCATATGTTCCTGTTAACTTTTAGATTCACGCCATATTTTTGCATTGCATTTTCATATTTATTAAAAATCAAAAACATACATTTTCAACACTGTTTGCATTAGAAAATCCATAAAAATTATAAAAACATTTTGAAAAATTACAAAAAATTATATTTTGCTTGTCTTATCATATTTTAGTGCTATTCCAAAAATCACTAAAAATCTCAAAACAAAAACCTTAAAAATTAGAAAATACTTAAAAACTTCAAAAAAATCTAGAAAATCATAGAAAACCCCTAAAAAAATAACTCAGGTTCTATATTTTCTATAATTTATTTCCTTTATTTTAAATGTAATTTGGGAAAATTTTAATACTGTTTGGTATTTTTCATTCCCATTTTGATTTCGGCTAGTAGGTTTATTCACTATTTTCCTTTATTTTGACTTTTAAAAATACCAAAAACATTCTGAAAATTCCCCAAAAATAAAAAAACATCTTTAAAATATAAAAAGACCAAAAACATTTTATTCCCCAATTTTTGAATATTCTTACTTATTTGTATAAATACTCTATCCCTCTCTTCCTTATATTGTAAATATATTCTATTATTGAAAAGGAAAATATAAAAATATAAAATATAAAAAGAAAATACAAAATCAGTAAAAAGAAAACCAAAATACAAAATTAAAAACTAAAAATAAAGTTAAAAAAATATAAAAACTAAAAACCCACAAAAAATTTGCACATTGTAGACCTTTAATTACATCACCTTTTTGTGCATCAATTGTTGATCTATCCTGTCTTGCTCCGTGTGTTCGAACTCTCTAGGTACTTGCATCTATACATCCTGTGTAGAGTTAAAAATAAATTTGGCTCCACATTGTTTGTCATTGTTTGATATTTGATTGTGGGTTCATTGTTGATCAAATACGAGATTCTGTAGTGGTCAAGACATCGACTGTTGATTTGCCTTGTGAATCAATACGACCGCTCTCCATTCTCGTGTTTATGACTGATATATGACCGACCTCTTGATGCACGTCCTCTGCATAGGAATAGAGATTCGGAGGTGTTAGATTAGTTAGGTCAAAGAGTTGACTTAACGAGATCGAGATAACCAAAGTCCTATATCGTATGCTATCACGATACAGGCATGCATCCTCTGGCCAGAAACAGATGTGTTACTATATGTCTGAGTATGTACATTAGGCAGACCAATAGGTTGATGACCTAACCAAGGTCTATACAATGGCACGCTGGTGTGCATATAAGGGCATATGAGTAATACGATCTCTCAAAGGGATCATACAAGTTCATTTACTGAACCGAAAGGCATGAGCTCACTCATGAGATATTGGGAAGAATTAAATTTTGTGCACGATCGTCTTGCTTTGGAAGCTTGACTGAATTTGTAGGTTTGATATATACTTTTGGAAAGTATATGATCAAGACCTAGGTATGATATATGCTTTTGGAAAGCATATGATCGATACCGACTCCCAATGATCGAATGGAAAACTTACTGATAAAATCCTGAAGTAGACAGTGTAAAGTTGATCTAATACTTAGGTTTTATTCTGATTTTTCCAGTATGCAGGATGTACATGTATTGGGAATACCTGATGGTGATGTGATCATAAACGATTGTATAACCATGACGCTTCCATTCCTAGGGAGTGATGAAACGGGTTTGGATTTTAGTGACTCCTCTTAGTAGAGAAGTAATCTGATCTTGGTCCAAAATGTTGGACATTGACCTGAATGTGATTCAGATGCAATGAGAAGATTAGATTTGCGGTCTTGATTTAATTAAGCATCTATGGGAGGCCCGCGATCTGGATTTGAGATATGATCTCAATATCCAAGTCACTATACGTGGAACAACACAATCGCCCTGTCCTTATCTTCAAGTATTCGCGGAGAAATCGCATTATCCTTGAAAGAATTCATGATAATTTCATTGTTGATATGTGTATCCAAGCATTTAGAAAATTGATGATTAAATGTGATTTAATTATCATGAATAATATGAATTTGATTCATATTATAAGGAGAGTTGTCTGAGATAATTAAATGTGATTTAATTGCCAAAGATGTGAATAATATGAATGCGATTCATATTATTTAGGCACACGAGAATAGAGATCCAAGATGATTAAATGTGACATAGTTATCATGAATATGAATAATGTGGATAGCAATATCCATATTAGTCATATATACTATAAATGTTATTTATAATATATAAGAGAGAGCTAATTATAATTTATATTTGTTAATAAAACGTTGATGTGAACTGGATTCACATTGGACAATTAATTGAAAAATGTAATTCACATTTTATTTTGGGTTGTGAATGTGATTCACAATTTTCCAATGGCAAGATTGCAATATTCACAAAATTATTATGTATTATTTTTGTAGAATACTTTACAACAAGTGTTGTTGTAGATCTTGGAGATTTCCATGGAATAATGTGATCTCATGAGATTGCCTGAGATTGCCATCAAATCCAATATTATGGAAGGAGGCAATCTTCATTCCATAATCTCCATGCTTGATTGATTTAATTTGGGATTGATTTATATTCATTTATCAATAAAGATTTAATCTAAATTAAATTAATTGTTGTTGGTTTTTACCAACACTAATCTTAGCCACTAAAAGAACCACAAATCAATGAGAGCCATTGGATTTGTGTTGCCCATGGATTGAGATTCATGGATCCCAAAATATTATAAAAGGAGAGGCACCATATTGCTCTTCTTTACACACACAATGAGAACATAAGTCTATCTCTCTCTCTCTCTCTTTCTCTCTACACGCCTACTCTCTCTGTCTCTCTCATGTGGTCGTCCACTATGGATGCCCTAGAGAGGTTCTCCATCACCGCAACATCGTCGTTATGCTGCCCGATTGTTTGCTCGTGTATCTCCGTCTCCTTCGGTGCGCCTCGCTCGTGAAGAAGATGTCGGATCTCGTGTGTCGAGATCAAGAGATCCGCCGCTTGGATCATCAACATGGATTGCGAGAAGCACATGTTTCATCAACACGCTCGCAAGCATCTCCTCCGTCGGATCGGACTTGAGACAGGAGGTCTCTTCATTTAGAGACTCGATCACAACCACGCTTCAAGAGGTAGTCCTATTACTTGGTTGTGGTTTAGATGAAACGATCCTAGAAGAGTTCTTGGATCATGTGGTTTCGTCACATGAAAAAGTTTTAATTTCAGCTGCATCGAGCAACTAGTACGACTAGTCGTTCTTCGTCGTATTCGATACGATGCTCACGCTTCCGTGAAGCACTTGAGGATATAACCATATCCTTCGCATCTGATAGCTGTCGGAGAGAAAAAGAGGTGGGATGAATCAAAGATTGAAGCTTGTAGCTCGAGCTATTCTTCCTTGTTCTTTAGGAAGAGCATTTGCCATCGGATCGCTCCTCTGCCCTCGCTTTGGTCACAACTGTTCAATCGTGCCTTGCTTCAACTGTCATGTCTCATCCCAGATCCAATCCACTCCGTACATTGACGAACCGGTATAACACATCTAGGTCATCCTTGTGTATAAGTGAAACACCATCGACTGCCCGAGCGTGCCTTAGTGCCAAGAAGCGAATGGATCTCACCGGAGAGAGGGCTGTCGTTGCTCAACCGCGGTTGCGTCGCTATCACCGATACAACTCTGGAAACTAGGCTCTCATCACATAAAGATGGATCAAGTGAAAATTGAGGAGGATGGGATGATAAAAGTAGATAGAAAATGGGGGTTAGAATGTAGGTGGAGTTGAATGGAGGTTATTAAGATGGTGGAGTTGAATTAGAAATTAGAAAAAATGGTGGAATAATGGAGTTGAATGGATGGTTATTGTATATAATGGAATTAAATAAAATAAATAATAAAATGAAGTAGGCTTCTAAAATACAATAAATTATAAAGAAGAAAAAATAGTGGGGAATTTACAAAAGAAGTCAAAAAACCTGTACATTTTTTAGCTTTTCTAATTTATATTTTTTGTCTTTTTGATAAGAGATATTTACAATAGAAAAATACTATAAATACTAGAGTCAAAATACAACACAACCTTGATTTTTTAGTTTTTTTAGTAAATAAAAAATGAAGAAAGAATGAGTATTTACATAATATACAATGTACATCTAGGTCCCAAAATCCATATTTTATAAACGAGCTCCGATTTTAGTGAAACCACTTCTGTTGGATAGATAATTTTCTAACTTGAACTTAAAATGAGTTTGGTGAATTTGGAGTTCATACAGAGCGGGAATTTGGCCGGGAAGTTGGACTTCACTGCTTTTTCTCTTTGAGATCTAGGAGCATTTATTTGAGGTGGAATTTATTTTGTATTTTTGTATTTTTATGTATATTTTTATGAATAAGTCAGATAAAGAATTATCCAAAAAGAAGTTGAAATGAAATTATTAAAAATACATGAAGTTTTGGGCTATTTATAGGTGAAAAGCTCCTTTAATTTTGCGGCTTTTTATTGTTAATTTATTTTATACAATTTAATATACAATAATTATTATGTTTTATTTATAAGATTAATTTTGTTAATTTATTTATTTTATGGACATTTATTTGAGATTTTACTCAGGAATTTTGCTAAGATCAAGTTGAGATGATGAATCGTGGTTTCATCAGTGTGCTAAGATGGAACCACCTGACCTAATGGGAATTGAGATAAATGAATAAAATAGTATAAACTAGAAAGAAATAAAAGGTACATGAAATATATAAAATGGAAAACATGAAATTTGTAGATCTTGATGGTATCTACAACTTTCATGTAGAACTCAAAGAGAAATAAAACATATATATACATAAATTATTTTTGCAAGCAATTTAAATAATTAAACTACTTGTTTCTATTTATTTTCTTATATAATTTGTATTTTTTTTATAAAATAGAGTAAATTAATTATATATAATATTATTCTAATTTTAAGATTTTTAATAAATAATAAATACATAAAAGTAATAGCACAATAATAGGTTTATTAATATACAAAAATATAAATAGTTAATTAAAGATATTTGTCAATGATTTTTATTGGTTTTCTTAAGCTAGAGAATATTGTAGATGAATATGGGATTCATCACCTCCTATACTTAAGCTAAGCTCATGCTCGAGCTAATAAATAAAAATCAATTAGAGAGTTAGTGATTTTTTTTTGTGAATCCATTGACATGTGCATGTGAAGAGACAAGGCTTACGAAAATCAGAGCACTTGGTTTTAAGGGTCTTAAGATTCTAAGATGAACTTATCCTAATAAAAAGGAGATCAACTCCTCTAATTATCAGACTCTCAATGTATAACTATATGTAAGAGGCGTGACATTAGTGTATTGACTACATTCACGAGATTAGAGTTAATGTGTCACCTAAAGTTCCAATACAAGATAATCTCCTAAGGACCCAATCCTCAACACTAGGAATTAAATCTAGTCTTGCTTTTATCCTCTATCTCATTAATTCATCAGGATTGAAAGTGTGGATGACATGCCAGATAATGGAGGAAATAGGATTGTGTCATTTCTTTTCTCCCTCTCATTAGAACAAGGTATCTCTCAAGTGCCTTATTAACTCAACACAACGTATTTTTGTTTTTAATCAATGTGTTCGTCAAAAGAAATTGAGTCATTTTTACTTGGTTTCCTCAATGTACACTAGGTTGCATCTTTTCCAAGTATCAAATATTCTTGCACACATTGTTGTATCGCTTACGATGCAGGGCCCTTTTGAGGTACTAGACCAAGTCATATAAGCCTAATACTTTGGTCCAACTGGACACTTAAAGATTGGGAGCGCTCGCCTTTGGTGTAAGCTCATATGAATGTAACTTTGAATGATCTGAACTTTTCTTTTCATCATCACTTTTTTTCTTTTTGGCATGCTCACTACTTTTACTACGGATTGGCGCATACTGATTAACATATTAATTTAATGATCACAAACCCATGCACTTAGGTTTAAATTAGGAGATTAGTATGAGAATCATGTCTTGTACTGGCTAAGATGGTGACACTCAGGTTTCATGAAGCCTTCATTAATCTTATACCACCCACGAGTATCATCAGGTCCAAACTTAAATCTCAAATCCCGATTCCTCAAGTGAAACCCCAACTCATCTCAATCATGAATGCAGTCGTGCATGTAAGTGATGGTCATATTTTTTAAAGAGGAGACTAAGCATGTAATATATCACATAAATCTTTCTAACTAGGGATGTTTGAATTGTTAAGTCTAAGAACCTAATGGTTAAGATAGGTTAACTTTACATCTCTGAACCTCATAAAGCAAGTGTTAAAGACCCCAACAAGCCTTGAGTGCAAAGTGAAAGTGTCAGGGAAAAATACCAAATTAATAAGTTAATTATTTACAGAATTTTTTGAAAAAGTTTTTATTAACAAGAGTTAGAGAACATGTACCCTTAAGGACAACAACATGACACAACAAACTAAAACACAACAAAAACTTACAAGAATACCCACACAACACAAGAAACTCTAGATTCTCACTGATCAGTCTTGAATCTTTGAGGTTTAAAATCATAGGCTGCCTTATGTATAACTTGCTTCCTTCTCATAAAGTAAACCTCAGAATTGGAATAAGAAAGATCATCATAAACTTGAAAAATAAAGCGCTCAGAATTATGTCATTCTTCCTCAAATGTAATCCATATGGGAAGACTAAAATTATCCAAAATAAATGAAAGATATATCAAACCCTTAGTTCCTATAATAGACTTCTGTTTTTTTCTTAAAATATAAAAACTAGACACAAGAGGTAAGCCTAACTTACAAATAAGGCGGCATTCAGATGACTGAATATCCTCAAGAAAAGATGTATATTCCTCCATATCTAACTCTTCTAATAAGATATCATCTTCCTCAAGAAGCATCACTCTCTTCGAAGAACTCTTTACCGACTTGATCTTCCGAAATATATAGTTTAAATCCAGACATTCCTCCATGGTTGACTCTATAGAGAACTATGTCTAGACAATCTTTTATAACCTAAGAATTCGACGATCTAGAATCTAACCGTTACATCGAAGGCATCCTTTCAGAACTAGTACTTCTCTTGGAAAACAGAAGTAAAGTTTGATTTTTAATTATTTTTCATTTTTTATTTTTTAGTAAAATAATATTTGTAATATATATAGAAAATAATGAGTATAGAGTCAAAACAAAATCTATACCCATTTGAAAATAAATTGCCAAAATATTTTTTTGAAATAAATTAATATAAATATATATATATATATATATGTATATATGTATATAATTTTTGCAATCATTTTCCAAACTATTTTTACAAAAAATTCAAATCCCCATATACATAGCCCAAAATAAATATACATAATATGTGAATGTATGATCTATGACATAGTTATATTCAATATATGCAGACACCCCTTATACTTAGCTTGTGCTATGTCCTCATGGCGTAAAGTGGAAGAAAATACATATCTCGTACTAAGGTTGTGAACAACCTAAGTGTATGATAGGAAGCCATCAAATGAGGGTGCGAAAAAAATAGTTTAAAAAGAATATCAGGGGATCAGTCCCCTATACTTATCCTGAAAGTATGCTAAGTATAAAGAGTGAATAAATGTTGAATAGACTGGGAAGAATATACAAGAAACCGGGTGGATTCCCAACTATACTTAGGCTCTCACAAGCCTAGGTTAGGAGTAAAAAGAGAGCAAGAGAAGAATTCACACTCACAAAATAATACAGTCAGAGTGAGTAAAAGAATGGACAGATATCTAAGATAATGAATCTATCTGATCTGAATCTTTTAGCTGTGACTTCGTGCTATATCTGAAATATCTGCAAATGAATCAATTGGCATGAAATCAATGACTTCAACTAGAGTCGGTCATTCTTTAAATTCAACAAAGTATTTCAACAACTGTCTGTGAGATTAAATATCTCTATACTGCTATTTCCATGCACTTCCTTCATTATATAAGGAATCGCCCATTTAGACTTAAGTTTCTCATGGAAGATCTTTAACTTTGCATTAAACAACTATACTTTCTGTCCTGAGATAAAGTTCTTGCAACTAATATGCAAATCATGCCACTTCTTAACTTTTTCCTTATAAATCATACTGTTATCGTATGCTTGGTTGCGTACCTCCACAAGCTCATTGAGGTTCAGGTCTCTACACAACTTTCCTAAGAAACAACCCAAGATAATATTTTTTGTTGCTCACTCATACTGTAAATCAATTCAACGGACAAATGACATGGCTTGTCATATATCATTCTAAAAGGTGAAGTGCCCAAAGGGGTCTTGTGTGTCGTCCTATAGGCCCATCTTAGTCCAATAGTTGGGACCGATTCTTCTTATTGGAATGGACTAGCTTCTAAAAAATACTCTTCACCTCCATATTGGAAACCTTTGTAATGTCGTTCGATTGAGGGTGGTAAGGACTAGTCACTTGATGTTTAAACTGATAGTTCTTAGCTAATGATTCCATCTCTCTGTTCACAAAATGACTACCTCCATCAAATATCAAAGCTTTTGGGACCCTGACCCTTGAAATAAAAGAATCCTTTATAAACTTACAGACAGTTCTACTGTCTGCATCTCGGGTTGGGATAGCCTCCACTCATATCTAAAGATAATAAACTGCTAATAATATATACTTAAATCCATGACTATTGGGAAATTGACTCATGAAATCTATACCCCATGCATAAAAAACTTCACAGAAAATCACAGTCAGCATGTTCATCTCATCTCTGTAACCAACCGACCCTCCCATGCTTTGACAATCAAGGCATGACCGTACAAAATCAGTGGCATCTACAAACAAGGTCGTCCAAAAGAGTCCACATTGAAGTACCTTGTGTGCGGTTCTTTTTCCTGCATGATGTCATCTAGCCTTAGGAAAATGACAATGTGTGAGGACACTTTGGTATTCCTCTTGAATAATATACCTTCTTCAGACACAATACAATATTTCAAAGAAAAGGAACAGCTCCTCCCAATGGTATCTCCTTGAATCCGACTTCAATCGATCAATACTTCTCATAGTCTAACCATGAGGAACTTGCTTGGAGACAAGATAGTTCATCATGTTGGCATACCATGAAAGTGAATCGACAACACAGATCGACTCATCTGGAAAGGTTTCTCTGATCGGTTCTTTATCATGGGAATCCTTCATCTTTAATCTTGACAGATGATCAACCACTACATTAGCAACTACAGGTTTATCCTTAATCTTCAAATCGAATTCTTGGAGCAACAAATATCCACCTAAGGAGATGCGCCTTTGCATCCTTCTTTTCCATGAGTTACCTAATGGCTGAGTGATCTCTATAGAATGCCACTTTTGATCCTAAGATATAAGACCTGAATTTGTCAAGAGCCCATGCTATGGTGAGCATTTCCTTTTTTGTCAGTATGTAATTTTTCTGAGCATGGTCTAAAACTTTACTCACGTAGTGAATGACAAATGAATTATAATCTTGCCTCTATCCCAATACAACTTTTCTTGATGGGCACACTGATCAACACCAAAAATATGCGTTGCTAATAAGTCAATTGAGAGGATCCTTGTTCCAATGAGAGGGAGAGAAGAAATGACACAATCCTATACTCTCCATCAACTGGCCTTCCATCTACACTTTTAAGTCTGACAACTAAAGAGATGGTGGATTGGATGCAAGAAATGGTTTATTCCCTAGTGTTGAGGATCTGGTTCTTAGGAGAGTCTCTTGGACTGGAACCTTGGGTGACGTTGTGACTCTACTCTTGTAACTGCGGTCAACACTTAAAGTCATATCCCTACTATATATGTATACAATGAGATCTGATGATTAGGGAAATTGGATACCTTTTGACTAGAGCTTGGTTCAGCTTAGAATTTTAGGATCTCTAAAACCGAGAGTTCTTGAACATATCAAGTCTTGTATTCACATGCACAGTCAGGGGTTAACCCAACTTATTCATTCTATATTTGCTCAAGGACTAGCATAGTTTAAGTATAGGGGGTGATGAATCCACGATTCATCATCTCAATATCTTGATCTTAGCAAAATCCCCGAGTAAAATCCCAGAAAAATATCCATAAAATCAATAAACTAACAAAATGACTCTTGTAAATAAAACACACTAATTAATGTATATTATATTGTACAAAATAAATTACACATAAAAAGCCGCAAAAATAAAGGAGTTTTATACATGTAAATACCCAAAACTTCATGTATTTTTAATAATTTTATTTCAACTCCTTTTTGGCTAATTCTTTCTCCAACTTGTTCATAACAATGTATTAAAAATATAAAAATACAAAATAAATTTCACCTTAAATAGATGCTCTTAGATCTCAAAGGGAAAAAGCCGTAAAGACCAACTTCCAAGCCAAATTACCGCTCCGTATGAACTCTAAATTCACCAAACTCATTTTGAAATTCAAGTTAGAAAACTATCTATCCAACGGAAGTGATTTCATTAAAATCGGAGCTCATTTGCAAAAGTTGGGTTTTGGGACCTAGATGTACATTGTATATTTTGTATATATTCATTCTTTCCTCGTTTTTTTATTTCATCTTCCTCAATTATTAAAAATACAAAAAAATCATTGTTGTGTTGTATTTTAATCATATTATTTTATAGTATTTTTCCATTGTAAATATCTCTTATTAAAAAGACAAAAAATACAAATTAGAAAAGTAAACAAAAAATTGTTCACGGTGTTTTGTCTTCTTTTGTAAATTCTCCACTATTTCTCTTCTCTTTTTATTTTATTGTATTTAAAATAGCCTACTTTATTTATTTATATTTTTTTTAATTATTTTCCATTCTCTACAATAACCACCAATTCAACTCCATTATTCCACCATTTTTTCCAACTTCCCATTCAACTCCATTAATAATACAACCTCCTATTCAACTCCACCACCTTAATAACTTCTCATTCTTTCCTCTTTATATACATCTCATTCTCCTCATTTTTGCTCAGGATCCATCTTTATGTGAGGAGAGCCTAGTTCCCATAGTTGAATCGGTGACAGCGACGCAACCACGGTCGAGCGACGACAGCCCTCTCTCCGGTGAGATACGTTGGCTTTTTGGCCAACATCGCAACCGCAACCGCGCGCTGCTCGAGCTCATCGCACGCCGGTGATTCGAGCGAAGACCATGCTCTCACGAGCACATCATAGGCGATCGTCTCCATCGTAGGTAATTTTCGTCTCATTTTATCATCTTGTTAGCTTTGTAATTTTTTAGCACATCATATTTCGTCACCATCTTCATCTTCACATCACCATTCCCCCCCCCCTTCTTTGTGTACATATTGTTTCCTAGTTGAAAAAAATAAAAAAAAGTAGGAAAAAATTTTAAAATAAAAAAAGAGTTTTTTGTCTTTTATAATTTTTCAAAACATTTTTATATTTTTTGGAACTTTTATATGTAAATAGGGATTATTTAGGCTCTTTTTTTAATTTTAATAAATGGATAAAATGCAAAAATGCCAATTTAAAATATGGGCTTAAATCTACAAGGCATAGATCATTTATCCCTATTTTTTCATATTTTTTGGATCAATGTAGCTATTTTTAATAAATAGGAGAAACACACAAAAGTACATATCCTAGTAGGGGAAGTTTTACAAATAAAAATAAATACAGGGGGCTCTATGCAAAAATACCAAAAGTTTACAACGTTTATTTAAATTTTAATGACTAAATTACAATTTCGAAATCTGCCAAGGCATATATCCAATTTTATCAACACGTGGGACTGCACGTGCTTCGTACAAGCAGGGACCAAAATACAATTATATAAAAGTTCGAGGATCTGCATGCAATTTTCACAAAAATATATATAATGTGAAATTTAATTTATTAGACTAAATCATAAATGCAAAAATATGCATGGGCTTCCGTGGAATTTCACCATCTCACGTGGGATGGTACATGAGGTGACGTGGACTGGACCTATTTAAAATTTCTGAAAGTACGGGGTCCGATTTGCAAAATGTTCACTTATTTTATAACGTTATATTTTATTTACAAGAATGAATACTATATACAAAATGGCGGGGGCAAAAAGTGAAATTCACCCCTAATAAGCTGGATCGGACGGTTCAATGGATTTGGCTTGACACGTGGCACACATCCGATGGTTGGTACCTCTTCGTCTTCTACACTCTAGATTAGATCACTTGACGTGATCCAACTGTGCTAGTGTGATGTGATCCGATGGTTAAGGTTCGAATTGGGGGCTCCTTCTTGATCGGATGGCTTTGGAGTGGGCTGGACGAACTGGGAAGAAGCTCGTCGTGGGCGAGCTTTGATCGGATCGTGTGTGCTCCTCCAGCCTCCTTTGTCGCTGCCAAGTGTCTCTTCTCCTTCTTGGAAGCCTCTCGTGTCGATCGATGCCTACAGTTGGGAACCTGGGGCTTCTTCGTGCTCGGGCGAGGTCAATGAAGATATGGATGCCCAGGTGCCTCATTCTGTGCAAAAATCAGCTCCTTTGCGAGCCTTCTGGCCTTCAGTTCCTGCAGGGAGATTTCGCACGACAAAATGACGGACCTGGGGGCCTTATTTGAATGAAGGTGGCGTTAGGTGGAGTGGGCAGCAACCTCCGACAAAGGGAGCAGAAGGGAGGTCGGATCTCCAGATCCACGACGGATCTGGGGGAATGGAAGGATGCAGGGCGTAGGGAGATGGCAGGGTAATGAAATGAGGTGGAAAGGGCGAGACGGGACAGTGGGTATACGGTGGAATCGTTCGCCGGAGCCGAGCTCCAGCGAACTACGAATTGAGTATTTCACGCAAAACATTACCCTAATCACCAAACTAAATCCATAGACAAAATGCTGGAATGAAAATTTACCTAAAAATAAGAAAAACGCAACTCAAATTTGGCCGGAGCCAAGAAGCAGGACGATCGCCGGAGCAAACTGCCTTGGGTGCACCTCCACCTCCGTGAGATCCCGTCCATCTCAGGGGATTTCCATCCATCACCTAGATGCTCACTAGGCCGAAATGGCATAACCTTAGGGCTTAAAGATGACCAAATTTGAGGAGGGAGATGGAGGTGTTTATTTATGCACAGAATGGGGCGCCCTTATTGATCGGGTGATTGCAAAGAATCAGCGATATAGACACTAGATCCAACGAATGGACGTAGATGTACAATGATGGAGGATCATATGCCAAGAAGAAATTGAAGATGATTGATCGATGGATCAACCGTGAAAAAAGGAAAGAAAATACAAGAAAAGATGGGTCTGACGTGCAGGACGTTTGAAGGGAGAGTTAACCAGAGGTCAACAGTCCTCGACCTGCCATTGGGCCACGTCAACCCATTAAAAGACAAAACCACAATTTTATTCAAAAATAAAAAATTTAAAATAGTAAATGATTTTATTAAATTTTTTGTATAAAAAATTATTATTTTATGTAGTATTTTATTATGATTTTTATTTATTTTTTGGCTTTATTTATTAGTAGCTAATTTTTATTAGTATATTTATAGGTATATTCATCTATGTTTTGTACATTTTTATTTTTATTTTGTATATTTTATTTTATTGTTTTATTCTTTTATTTTAAAAATTTATAACTTATTTTTTGTGATTATAAATATATTTTTATTTTATTTTTAAGATCTAATTTATACACTTAAATAAATCGATAAGTATATTGTGTAGGTATATTCATAGGTATTTTACCTATGTTTTATATACATCTTTTTATTTTAACGGATTTTAATTAATTTTATTTTGGTTTTGTATTTTTAATATAATTTATATAATATTTAAAATTTTATGAAAGAATAAAGGATTAAAGAGTATATTCCCCTTTTATTTATGTATATATATAACATTGGTCTTTTGTCTATGTAATTACATAAGCTTAGTTTATTTTCCATTTTCTTTTTGGTTTTATCTAATTTTAATATACACATATGTTATAAATAATATTTTCAAATTTATAAAATATGAATTTTCAAAATTAATAGATAATGAATAAAATAAATATTTTAATTGGTAGAATGTACAATGAGGGCCCAAAACCTAACTTCTACACAGTAACTCCAAAAAATATAAAACCACCACCATTAAATGGCTCGTAAACTTATATACAATTAGAGGTGATTTTGATATGTTTTGAGTTTTTATTCGAAAGATATGGGTCTGTGAAGTTTGGTCTTTGGCTTTTTATTTTGGGTAAAGAATGTACATTGTGTGTTATTTTTGTGCAAACTCAATTTTGTATTATTATTTACATTATTAAATAAATTTTATGTACAAAGTTTATTTATTTGATAAATAAATAATAAAATATGTGTAAAAAATGTATAATTAAAAGAATAAATAAATGGTATTTTTGGCCCTTATCTCCCCCTACTTTATTTCTTGTCGACCAATTCCATTCTGGACTTGGTCTCTGGGTTAGGTTCATAAAATATTTTCAATATTTTATTCCTTTTTCTTTTCTTGTCTTTATTCTATAATTTTGGCATTTAAAACCTTATTTTATATACAAATAATATAGTCAATGATGAATGTTATTGTGCACAAATTGATGTTATTTACATGCATTAGCTAGGTTTTTTAAGGACAAAATGATAGAATAAAGGTGACGAAATGGAGATTCATCAGGAGGATCCGAATTTTTTATGATGATATGGATTGTGTTTACATGTAATGTATTCCTCAAGAAGAATACAATAGTGTCCCCAACTCGTGTCATTGTAAAGGCAGTAGGACATCACTTAGAGGGAAGAGGACAACGTAGAAGGTACTTTAGAGCATTTTTAGCGGCCGACTCTGACGAGAGATGTTTACACATTTGTGAAGAGTTGCCTAATTTGTCAAAAAATAGGAGGGACAATCGGTGCATGAGATGCGATGCCAATGCGACCTATGATTATTTGCGAGATTTTTGACGCATGGGTCATTGAATTTTGAAGGATATTGAGAATCCTTAAGCGCATCATGGAAGCGTGTCGATCGCATCGTATGCAATCGGATCAACTAGTTACACTAGTCGCTAGATGCAACGGAAATTAAAATTTGTAAAACTAAAGATGAAACCACATGATCACGAGAACACTTCTCGGATCGTTTCATCAAACAACAAAGTACAAGGAATACCTCTTGAAGCGTGGTTGTGATCGTGAGATCCCAAAGTAGAGATCCTCCTGTCTCAAGTCCGATCCACGAAGAATGCACTCGCGGGCACGATGATGAGTCACATCCGTCCCGCAATCCTTGATGAAGATCCAAGCAATGGATCCCCTGATTTTGTCAAACGAAATCCGTCGTCTTCCTATAGAGTAAGAAACTCCAAAGAAGAAGGAGATCCTTGAGTCGTCGAAGAAGAAGCCGAGAGTCTCTCCTTTCTTAACACAAGATGGACGGCCATCTTTTGGAAGAGAGAAAGAGAGAGGGTGAGAATATGAGAGAGAGAGAGAGAGAGAGTTGTAACGTTGTACAACTCTAAATGATGTACCTTGGAAGGCTACCCTAGCCCTCCTTTTATATTAGTTTAGGATCCAGTGGATCTCAATCCATGGGACACATGGATCCAACGGCCAGGCTTAGTCCATGTAAAATCAATGGCTATAATTATTGTTGGTTAAAACCAACAACATTTATTTATGATTAAATTAAATATATGTTGCAACATTATCAACACATTTTTAATTTAACATAAATAAGTTAGTTGAGAGATTAATCATCATAATAAAATGGAGATAATATTGCCTCCTAATGGTGGATTTATTTCTCCTGATTACTATAGTACATTATCTCTCAATTATCACAAAAATATCCACCAAATTAATTCCAAAATAATTTGTGAATATTTCAATCATGCCATTGAAAATTATGTGAATCATATTCACATCCCATACTAATTTGTAAATGACATTTCCAGTTAATTAACAAATGTGAATCCAATCCACATTTAATAATTAACAAATATTATTTACTAAATTTCTCTCTCTTGAATATATGTATATTATAAATCATATTTATAATACTCAAATATTATGGATAATAATATTCACATTCTCTTGATAATTAAATTCCATTTAATTATCTTGGATAATCATTCTCACAATATGAATCATATTTATATTAAGCTTGATAATTAAATCTCATTCAATCATCAAGTTATACTTGCTTGGATATAAATTTCATCAAATGAATTATTCTCGAACCCTTTCAAGAATAATGTGCTTTCTCCGCAGATACTTGGAGATAAGGACAGGGCGATTGTATTGTTCCACGTATAGTGACTTGGATGTTGAGATCTTATCTCAAATCCAGATCTTACGAACCTCCCATAGATGCTTGATTAAATCAAGACCGCAAATCTAATCTTCTCATTGTATCTGAATCCCATTCAGACCAACGTCCAACACTTGGACTAAGATCAGATTGCTTCTCTACTGAAAGGAGTCACTAAAATCCAGACCTGTTTCATCACTCCCTCAGAATGGAAGCGTCATGGATATACAATCATTTATGATCACATCACCCTCAGGTATTCCCAATACCTGTACATCCTGCATACTGGAAGACCCATGGTCAACCTGAAGATCAATATCAATTTTACACTGTCTTCTTCAGGGTTCGATCACTAAGTTTCTCATTTGATCATTGGGATTTGGTATCGATCATATACTTTCCAAAAGCATATATCATACCTAGGTCTCGATCATATACTTTCCAAAAGTATATATCAAACCTTCAAATTCAGTCAAGCTTCCAAAGCAAGACGACCGCACACGGAATTTAATTCTTCCCAATATCTCATGAGTGAGCTCATGTCTTCCGCTTCAGTATTGAACCTGTATGATCCCTTTGAGAGATCGTATTACTCATATGCCTTTACATGCACACCAGCGCGCCGGTGTATAGACCTTGGTTAGGTCATCAACCTATTGGTCTGCCAAATGTACACACTCAGACATATAGTAACACATCTGTCTCCGGTCAGAGGATGCATGCCTATGCTGTGACAGCATTCAACATAGGACTTAGGTTATCTCCATCTGTTAAGTCAACTCTTTGACCTAACTAAAAACCTCCGAATCTCTATTCCTATGCAGAGGACCTGCATCAAGAGGTCGATCAGATATCAACCTATGTGAGAAAGGATTGCCATCTCCTACTCATGCTGGAGATCACATCTTAACAATCATTTGTCGGTGCTTGATGAGTCCTCAATCTAACTCTTTAGATATTCATCCAAGCACCATCCTCTATGATTCAATAATCGAATCAACAACTGTATGATCATTATGATAGCCATGGTACATAACCCTAATTTTACAGAGGGACCTTTTATGCAAATTGTTTATTCTTCATTTTAGATTAGGGAATGATATTTGCAATAACATTTATTGCATAATGGCTCACCGTGGGCTCACATGTCCAACAGTCTCCCACTAGCCCAAAGAGCCATTAATGGGCTAATCATTTAAACCCACATTCATGTGACAATCATAGGCTATTTAGAAATAGCTAGGTAAGCTGATCAGTCACTCTTTTCCCAAAATACTATGCCAAGTCCTTTTACGGCACTTGCATATCCCTAGGTAACAGTGCTCGCATCCAATGCGAATGTTGCATCTAATGCAACCAATACTCAATCTAGTCAAAGCAGTTATAGTGTCCTTGACACTATTGCTCAATAACTATTAAAACCAGTATTTCCATAATCCTTATCAGAATACCCTTGTTCCGGGAGATCACTATCTCTCAAGGTATCCACAGTTAAGACATTTTAGATCTCTATGTATAAAGTCTTAAGCTCTTGAAGATAAGACTTAGAGATCACCATCTCTAAAGCCTTGTCATCTTTGAAGATATCGTTATTTCTGCAATCAAGTGTTCTTTCTCCATAGTAGTATTAGTAACAGTTTACTACTCCCACTGCATGGCAGATATCTGACTTTTATACACATTTAGCATATACTTAGCTTCTCGTAACTGATGCACAGGTGCAAGCAGTTCTAGCATTCACTTCCT
Organism: Ottelia alismoides; assembly: GCA_037367405.1. Lineage (NCBI taxonomy): Eukaryota > Viridiplantae > Streptophyta > Magnoliopsida > Alismatales > Hydrocharitaceae > Ottelia > Ottelia alismoides. The sequence goes on along the minus strand of JAZKJV010007582.1, from coordinate 400,950 downwards.
CAACTCTTTGAGGTGCTATCCCTTTAGATAGGTCAGTACCAAATCTCAAGGGAAGGAAGCCTTTTTTTGGAATTTCCAAGAATGGAATATGTCCAAGGTGTACTACAAATGTGACAGTCCCAATACCCTCTTTTCTTTGCTTCTGAACAGCTTCAGAACTAAGATGTAAGAGGTATTCTTGAGATCATATCTCAAGGTATGGAATAACCAGTCTATAAAACACTTATTATCATCCTTATATCATTTCAAATGATTAGGATATTATCTACATTTAGCACGATGAACACAATGGCACTCCCACTATGCTTCACGTGGTACATCAAGATTCTATCTGAAATCATAACACTTATGATTTCATCAAATCTGATGTTACAACTATAAGAAACTTATTTGAGTCCATAGATGGAGTTTCTTTAGCTTGCACACCTTGCTTTCCTCAACCATGGAGCCCTGGGGCTACTTCATGTGAATATCCTCAGAGAGGTATTCTTAAAGGAATGCAATTTTTACTTACATCTTGAAGATGCAATAGTCAAGTTGTGTAGCCCAGGTTAGCAATATTCTGATGATTTTAAGCATGGTTACCGAAGAGCAAGTCTTATTGAAAGCAATGTCTTCTCTTCCGGTGTGTAGCTTATGGCTACGAACCAAGCTTTGAAGGTCTCTACCTTCTGATCAGGTTCCCTTTCTTTTGAAGATCCATTTACACCTTTATGGGTCTTACCCATATAGGTGGATCCTCGAGGGTCCATATACAACACTTGTATATGAAGTCTTCTTTAGACTTTATTGCTAATATCCATCTTTCCATGTCATGATCCTTAGGAGATTTATTACATGAAGTCCGATCATTATCAGACTTAATCGACACATGGAATACATCCTCAAACTCATTTGAAGAGGTATTAATGTTTCATCCTTAATTATCCTTTTAGTTCCCGATTTCAGGAGCCTCATTTATCTTCTCAAGATTAGATGAGTTCCTACACTTCATTTCATCTTGATTCTCAAGAGAGTCATCCTCCAAGAATCACATTCTCAGAGAAGAGATCTTCTAAGAATCTCAAGTCATAAAGTAGGTATCCAATACCATCCTTTATTTTCCTAATGAAGTAGCACTCTCAAGTGCTAGATTCCAGCTTACATGCATGGAACCTTATTAAGGATATATATTGTAGTCTCTACTACACATATATATATCTGGAAACTAAGAGGAAATTATGCTAAAATTCATCATTGACCAAATCATGTCACACATGATCCAATCGTATCTCACTACAACTCCATTGAGTTTAGGTGTGTTAGGAGGATTGAGATAGAAATGATATTCATATCTCCATAAGGTATTCTTTGAATTTTATCTAATAGGTACTTGCTACCTTGGTTAGATCAAATTCATTTAATCTTCTTTCAAACTTTGGTTCTAAATCGAAATTATGAAATCTTTGAACATTTCAAAGGTTTCTCAGGTGAAGAGAAGAAATGTCAAATCATACATGATCATCAATAGATATCACATATCCATAATGTTCACTATGATATAGATGATCTACATACATCAATATGTATGAGATACCGAATACCTTGACATCTTACACCTTTCCTAGAAGAAGGGTATATTGGACATTTTACTTTGAATAAAATATTCACAAGTATGTAAGATTTGAAATTTTTTTAGACATTCTAAAGTTTCATATCTTACTAGTCTATTGATCTCATCAACAGACAAATATCCAAAACTTGATGCCAAATCATTGTCAAATGATCTTCATCCTCCTGTTGATCTTATAAATTTTGATTTTCAGTATTAGAAATCTTAATGAACCATTCATTAATTTTCCAATTTTGTGGAGTCCACTAGATGTTAGATTGCTATCTGAAATATATCCATCATAACTCTTTATGATAGTTCTATCTCAGAATTCATGTTTACTTCCAACATTTAGAAACAAACAATGAGTGTATTCTAATATCTAGGTCATAGAGACATTCTCCAAGACTAAGGGCTCTCCCACTGAGAATATGAAGTCTATCTATTCAACAGAGATTGCTACAACAATTACAGCAATATCCATGTAGATGACTACTAAACCTTAAGATGACTCTCTGATGCTCTATCTGAGTCCTTTACTAAGGATTTTAGACAGATTTGATAGCCATATTATCAACACATCAACTTATTGCAGTAGTGGCATTCATCCAATTCTTTGGATGTGATATGGAAGTCACAGAAGTAGGTCAACTCTTTGACTTTCCTTCTTACTCGGGTCTGGCCCATGCTTCCACTGCGCTCTCTTCATCTATAAACAACCATTATTCAAGACAAAGAATCTCTTACGTTAAATTCAAAAGGAATTCAATGTAAGAGCATTTCAACATTTATACGTGCTTCATTAAATTCATACAATATGAATATCCTGAAGCTTCATGAATGACTTGAGTATAGATAGTAGAATGATGACTCTCATCATATCTACATACATCTTAACTCTTTGAGACTTAGGTTCAGGTACGTATTCAAACATTTTGAATACATCATCTCTATCGAGCTACCATTCTGCATAATGCAGAGAACCATGTCATTCATGATTAAATGTCTAGAGCACATATGTATGCCAAAATATCTTCTTTTATTTTATAAGGATTATTCGACAATTACGATCACCATCGACATGTCCCTTCCAAAGTACACTCGATGAAAGATCAAGACGATAGAGACGCACAAACCCTAAGGTGATGTCTTATTATCTTATTTAATTGTCATTCCTCACTATGTTGAGGAAATTTGCACATTGCAACTACATACATTATGTGTCCAATTGCAAGTACAATATCTGGATCATGAGTCCAATCCAAGATATTTTACTGGTTATTATTGAGTATAACATTGAGTGGGTTTAATGAAGGATTATCTGAAATAAAAAATTTGCATAAGGGTATATATATTATATATACATATTTTACTTTGATTTAGGAATTTTTATATCAAAGTTGTATTGTCCTGTCAATACTGAAAGTTCATTCCCTTAATCACTTTCAATGTAAGAGATATACTTACCATTACATCTCAAGCAAGATCTGGGATCTCCTTCCCTATCTTTGTTGCATCCCAATAATATGAGAACCTACAACTAGGATAAAAAGAAGCGGGAACACATTCCGCCTTGCAAGTCCAACTTGCATTTCCCAATTCGGTCTTTAACACTCGGGCCCACCACCCCTAAGATGATGTTGACCCGTTGTTAATTGAACCAACCGTCAACATGCTTAATACTCGCTATACGCAATCCAATATCACCCCAATAATATGAGGACCCGATATTGGGGTCACTACGTATACGGCCTTACTCTTTCGAGAAGCAAAGAACCCGATCCAATTAAATCATATATAGGATCTGTCACTTCGGATAGGCGTCTCCTATATACAACAACTGGCGACGGAATCCTTTGCCTTGACGGGAGACCATGGATGTCACTTATGTGATCCTCCACCTCATATTCAAATTGTATAATTAATTATCGTGAATCATATTCACATAATTAATTCTTCCAAGGGAATTACACATCTATTCGTAATAGAGTGTTTATTGGATATAATTAATTTAATCACATTAAATTAATCATTAATCCAATCATCAATCAACAAACTTGATTATTACTTGAATAGTAGGTATAATCTCAAAGTACGCATTATTCGAATTTTAATAATTAGAAAAATACACATTGACTTTCTCCGGCATTATACAGTCCCTACCCGCTGTCATGGCCAGTACTGACGAGAGTGGGACGAACCACATACATTGCAAACCGCGATCCCAATGCTCTCCGAGTAGGCACCACATCCGCCTCGGGAAAGGATATTACCAGATAGATCATCATGTACTTTGAGATGCTCATCGGTTTTTCAACCGAAATTATACCGTATAATATACATCAAAACAATTTTGATTATATTATAAGGAGATTTGCTAAACAAATCCCGAATCCTATTCAAGCAAGAGGGTTTTTCATGTAAAGTTGTCCTACAACTATTGTAGGATAAACTAAGGTTTTTCATGAAATCAATGTTTGTTGATGAACCAATGATCAAGATCTATTATCTCATCATTGTGGTTTAGGCAAATGTCATTCAATGAAATAATTATATCTTTAAATATTTCACAAATATTTATCACTAATTATTCCAGAAAATTAACAATTAATTTTCATCATGATAATTGAATGACTTATCACAAGGTTCAAGATCAAAAAATGTTAATTTCCAGCAGTGACCCCCAATCACTAAAATTAACTGATCTCTATCAATTTAAATCCAAAAAATGCAAACTCAATTTCCAAAGATTGTCTATTTAATTTATTAAAGAATCCAAGTGATAATTCACGCATTTCGAGGCGGATTAAAACCGTAATTATCTCATTAATCACGTTTAAATCCGCAGTTCCCGCAACTGTGAATACATGCATATTCAAAAAGCCATATCTTGAGCAAATGAAGTCCAAATTTAGTAAACTCAAGTCCTATGATTTCCTTATTTAATGAGGAACAAAATCAAATTAAAAATTTCGTGTTTAAACATTTAAACAGTACAGAAAAATTCAATTAGACAGAGGTGCGAAAATTGAAATGCAGTAAAAATTTCATAACCTTTTCAAGAACCAAATCGTCTAAGGTCTATGGATCATATCCAAAACCTTATTCGACCTATGGCTCTGATACCACTTGAAGGATATTGAGAATCCTTAAGCGCATCATGGAAGCGTGTCGATCGCATCGTATGCAATCGGAGCAACTAGTTGCACTAGTCGATAGATGCGACGGAAATTAAAATTTTTAAAACTAAAGATGAAACCACATGATCACGAGAACACTTCTCGGATCGTTTCATCAAACCAAAAAGTACAAGGAATACCTCTTGAAGCGTGGTTGTGATCGTGAGATCCCAAAGTAGAGATCCTCCTATCTCAAGTCCGATCCACGAAGAACGCACTCGCGAGCACGATGATGAGTCGCGTCCGTCCCGCAATCCTTGATGAAGATCCAAGAATGGATCCCCTGATTTCGTCAAACGAAATCCGTCATCATCCTTTAGAGTAAGAAACTCAAAGAAGAAGGAGATCCTTGAGTCGTCGAAGAAGAAGCCGAGAGTCTCTCCTTTCTTAACACAAGATGGACGACCATCTTTTGGAAGAGAGAAAGAGAGAGGGTGAGAATATGAGAGAGAGAGAGAGAGTTGTAACCTTGTACAACTCTTAATGATGTACCTTGGAAGGCTACCCTAGCCCTCCTTTTATATTAATTTAGGATCCAGTGGATCTCAATCCATGGGACACATGGATCCAACGGCCAGGCTTAGTCCATGTAAAATCAATGGCTATAATTATTGTTGGTTAAAACCAACAACATTTATTTATAATTAAATTAAATATATGTTGCAACATTATCAACATATTTTTAATTTAACATAAATAAGTTAGTTGAGAGATTAATCATCATAATAAAATGGAGATAATATTGCCTCCTAATGGTGGCTTTATTTCTCCTTTTTACTGTATTACATTATCTCTCAATTGTCACAAAAAATATCCACCAAATTAATTCCAAATTAATTTGTGAATATTTCAATCGTGCCATTGAAAATTATGTGAATCATATTCACATCCCAAACTAATTTGTAAATGACATTTCTAGTTAATTAACAAATGTGAATCCAATCTACATTTATTAATTAACAAATGTTATTTACTAAATTTCTCTCTCTTGAATATATGTATATTATAAATCATATTTATAATACACAAATATTATGGATAATAATATCCACATTCTCTGGATAATTAGATCCCATTTAATTATCTTGGATAATCATTCTCACAATATGAATCATATTCATATTAAGCTTGATAATTAAATCTCATTTAATCATCAAGTTATACTTGCTTGGATATAAATTTCATCAAATGAATTATTCTCGAACCCTTTCAAGAATAATGTGCTTTCTCCGCAGATACTTGGAGATAAGGACAGGGCGATTGTATTGTTCCACGTATAGTGACTTGGATGTTGAGATCTTATCTCAAATCCAGATCTTACGAACCTCCCATAGATGCTTGATTAAATCAAGACCGTAAATCTAATCTTCTCATTATATCTGAATCCCATTCAGACCAATGTCCAACACTTGGACTAAGATCAGATTGCTTCTCTACTGAAAGGAGTCACTAAAATCCAGACCTGTTTCATCACTCCCTCGGAATGGAAGAGTCATGGATATACAATCATTTATGATCACATCACCCTCAGGTATTCCCAATACCTGTACATCCTGCATACTGGAAGACCCATGGTCAACCCGAAGACCAAGATCAATTTTACACTGTCTTCTTCAGGGTTTGATCACTAAGTTTCTCATTTGATTATTGGGATTTGGTATCGATCATATACTTTCCAAAAGCATATATCATACCTAGGTCTTGATCATATACTTTCCAAAAGTATATATCAAACTACAAATTCTGTCAAGCTTCCAAAGCGAGATGACCGTGCACGGAATTTGATTCTTCCCAATATCTCATGAGTGACTCATGTCTTCCGGTTCAGTAGTGAACCTGTATGATCCCTTTGAGAGATCGTATTACTCATATGCCTTTACATGGACACCAGTGCGTCGGTGTATAGACCTTGGTTAGGTCATCAACCTATTGGTCTGCCAAATGTACACACTCAGACATATAGTAACACATCTGTCTCCGGTCAGAGGATGCGTGCCTATGCTGTGACAACATTCAACATAAGACTTAGGTTATCTCGATCTCGTTAAGTCAACTCTTTGACCTAACTAATCTGACACCTCTGAATCACTATTCCTATGCAGAGGACCTGCATCAAGAGGTCGGTCAGATATCAGCCGATGTGAGAAAAGATTGCCATCTCCTACTCAGGCTAGAGATCATCTCTTAATAATCATTTGACGGTGCTTGATGAGTCCTCAATCTAACCCTTTAGATAATCATCCATGCACCAGCCTCTATGATTCAATAATTGAATCAACAACTGTATGATCATTAAGATAGCCATGGTACATAACCCTAATTGTACAGAGGGACCTATTATGCAAATTATTTATTCTTCATTTCAGATCAGGGAATGATATTCGCAATAACATTTATTGCATAATGGCTCGTCGTGGGCTCACATGTCCAACAATTTTATGGGGTTGTTTCCTTCAAGCAGTGGCTTTGAGTACATACTTCTCGTTGTAGATTTGTTAGCAGATGGGTGGAGGCTATATCTGTACGAACCGTTGCTAGCAAAACAGTGTGCAGGTTCCTCAGGGAACACATTATTTCACGGGTTGGGATCCCACATATTCTTATATCTGATGGAGGTAGCCATTTTATCAATAAGAATGTGAAGAAGCCAGTGAAGAATTATGCTATAGATCATAAAGTAGCTTCTCCATACCACCTACAAACGAACGGCATGGCTGGAGTTTCAAATAAGAAGCTGAAGTAGATACTTTAGAAGTTGGTATGTCTTGATAGGAAGAATTGGTCACAACTTCTAGACCAAGTTCTTTGGGCATATCATACTGCATATAAGACCCTCTAGGTACTTCTCCATTCATGCTTGTTTATGGGAAGCCATGCCATTTGCCCATAGAAATCATGCACAATGGGTGGTCAAAGAGATATTACTTCATTTACAAAGAACTGGAACTTAGCAGAGGATAGATCTAAACGAGTTAGTTGAGACTCAAAACCAAGCATTTGATAACACTCTCATCTATAAGTAACGGTCAAGAGTTGGCACGATGGACACATTCACCACAAGACCTTTGTTCCTGTCCAGAAGGTTTGACTATTCAATGCAAGATTGAAAATCCTTCCTGGCAAGTTAAAGAGAAAATGGGAAGGTTCATGCATAGTCAAAATGGTGCAGGAAAATGGAATCATAGCTATATCAAATGTGTCACTTGGTGCAGAGCCATTCGTGGTGAACGGGCAGATGTTGGAGCATTTCGTCAAATCTACAGAGCATTTGCCTCGAGTTGAGGTAATCTACTTTGTACATGACTTGTGACTACTTTTCCACTTCCTTTGTCCTGTACAGAGCCTTTAGACCATTCATTTTGGAATTCACACCCCATGTACACTCTTCATAGATCCCAATCGTCCCCATTTTTGCTCATCTTTATACTTAGGATACCATATCCTAAGTATAGGGGGACCGATTATTTTCGTTAATTTTCCATTTTCTTATTTTAATCTTTTTACTTTTCGTTGTGTACATTCTTTTACACCTATCACTAGTCTCCAACATTTGCCGCATTCTTTTCTATACTTAGGATATATGATCCTATCTATAGGGGGCATAGTGATTCCATTGATTTCATTTATGTTCTTTCTTCTTTCATTTATTTATTCCTTACCCTCAATCACCTCATTTTTGGTCTTCCACTATACTTACAATGAGCAGATTGTAAGTATAGGGGGTGATTGACTTCTATTCTTTTATTCTTTTCATCCACTTTACTTATCTTGAGTTATGCCTCTTTTTCTTTTTTGATACTATGAGGACGTAGCACAAGCTAAATACAAGGGATGCGTATATATTGTATATATATTTTTTTGTCCATAACTCGTGTTTTTATGTATTTTCTATATATCCATAAAAAGTGGATGTGGTAAAAATTTATTTAAAAGCTATTTATTAAGTATTTATAAAATCCTAGTGAATAAATAAAAACTATGTAAATTCTTATTTAAAATCCTTATTTAAAACTATTATTTAAAATATGTATTTAAAAGTGTATAATATTTATTTAAAGTCCTATTTATTAAGATGTGTAAAAATAAATTAATTATTAAAATATTTTTTTTAAATTTGTAAAAATACGTTAGTTATTTAATCCAAAATAAAATATTGGTAACTCATCTTTAAAATTATGTAAAATATGGTTCTTTATAAAAATTGAGAAATGTACAAAATTCATAAGAATACAAAATTCTAACATCCATAAAATAGCAAAATCATTAAAATCTATAAAATGAGTAAAATTTAAAAAAACTTACCTCACAAAAACATTGTTGCATTCGCATTTGCATTTTTCAGAATAAATTTGAGTTCTTGAACTAAAAAATTGAAAACACTCCAAAGGTGAAGCTTGATCATGGCCTTTGCCCTAAATGCTAAGTTAGGAACTGGAATTAGACTTTTCACATCTTTGACTTCAATATTTGGGTCCTATAAGATCATGTTTGAAATTCAACTTAAACTTTCCTGAGCAGAACACTTGGTATCATATGTTTAACTCTTCAACAGTGGAAGAATTTTGGAAATATACACTCCGCACTCAGCTCGACTTGCACGTGGTTATGAAGGGTAGTTCATTTTAGTAGTGCATTTTCATCCTTGTCTTGTGGTGCATACGTCTAAAGACAGGAGTTGTGGGGTTGAGATAAAGCTTTGGATGAAGTATGGTATGTTGGTACAATTTTTCTGAGAACCCAAAACATGGACGAAACAAAATATTCTACATTAGTTGAGGCATATAAGAATGCAGTGTAGTTGTTTCTATTACCCCAAAATATGGGTGGATCAAAAAATTCTAAAACTGTCAGAAAAAATTTAATATGTACATTTGTTGACCAAAAATAGTCTAAGCTTGTTAAAGCATGCATATCTTGGTAAAGACTTGGTTACACCGATCAAGCTTCACAAGGAGATGTGACTACACTGGTCACACTCTAGTTCTCTTATCATTTTTCTATCTTATTTCCTCTTTCTATTGTGGACACAACACGACTTCAACTTTGAAGGGAATACCTCCCTCCTTAAGGATCGAGTAGCTGGATGAGGAAACCATAGAGTGTATTACAGGGGTGTTTGGTTTCTTCACCTCCTTAAGCATGAAGAGATAACAAATTTCACACACCGTACAAATTGAATTCAAGGTTGAAAGAGTTAGCAATATGGATAAGTGGATCTAAGTTGTATGTTGAGGTGAACCTGAATAAGGATCTATGGAACTTGAGGACTGTTAAGACTAAAATCCTAATCCTAGACAAGGTTCCAACAAAATGCTTATTCTAAGGCTCGATCATGCCCTGTCCTTTGTCTGTTCTCATAAATTAGTCTAGGAAAACAAATTCATTCTAGCATTCTTTCTTTTTCCTTATTCTTCAAATAAGTTTTTGTTAAGGGACTAGCAAGGTTTAAGTATAGGGGGTTGATGAATCCATGATTCATTAACATTTCAATCATATTTTATTTAAAAATCCTTAACGAATACATTAAAAATATACATTAATAATCATCTTTTATTAAAATCACATTCATAAATAAAAATGCATTTTATGCATTAAAAAGACGTAAAAAATAAGAAAAAATGGAGAAAAGAAAACAAGGCATATTGTAAGTATGTATGTATCGTACAATATGACTCGAAATATATAAATATAAATGAAATGTATTTTTCTATATAACCTAATCACCGAGATTAAATCAGCGGGAATCTGTCGACCAATAATAAAGTAGGGGGAGATAAGGAAGAAAATACAAAAATAACTAACAATAAACATAATACAATAATTCATATTTATTTATTAAATCCATACAATCTTCACCTAATTTTATTTAACTCATATGTACATATTTTTCACTAAATTCTTCACCAATGTGTTTATATGTGTGTGTGTGTGTGTGTATAAACTAACCTATAAATATGGCAAATAAATAGACTTCCAATTGGTCAATTTCCCAACTTCCAAACCTCATAACTTTATCATATGAACTCCAATTTTACTCTACTCACCTTTAAAATTCAAGTTATTAAATTCTCTAATTAATGAAGGTGATTTCATCAAAAAAAGAAATTTGTTTGTAAAAAGTCAGTTTTTGGACATAATGACAATTGGGTTTCTAGACATTTATTTTATTTTGTACATACTATTTACAGAACAAGTGATTTAGAAAATTTCAATTACTTTCTTGATATTTATTTTATTTATAAAAAATTCCAAAAAAATCATTATTTAATAATTTAAATAAATAAAAAACCCTTGAAACTAGGTAAATTTAAAATGTAGTGTATATACATGTGTTTATTAATATATGTAAACTGATATATTAAAAAATATAAAAATTCAAATAACTCTAATTTATTATTATACAATGTAATAAGATATAAAAATGTTAATTATTTAATAAATATTAAATTAAAAATTTAAATGTTATTTCCAAGGTATACTATATATATTTATTATTATTTTATTTATATATCTTAAAATATACATTATTTATATATGTAAAATATATTATAATTTAGATAATTTAATTATAATCATTTTATTCCCTATTTAAAATAATTTTATATAGTATTCATTATATAATTTATAAGGTAATTATACCACTAGATTTATGTGGTGCTGACACGTGCCAGCACCACAATGCTTCTTCAACTTCAAGAACTGGCTAATTACTTTTTAGGCATGCTAGTCACCATTTAAGCGAGGTTAATCCTCCATCTTTCATTTATTTTTGAAATCCTCAACCAACTTGACTTAATTTAGTGTGAATTTCGAGTTTGAAACCTATACTCTGAATTGTGTTATGTTGCACAAGACCACACAATCTTTAGATTGATTCCTCTCGAATCAAGCCCATCAATCTTCTTGCAAGTTGTTGCTCTAATGGAGTGGAACATCAAGAGCATGTGGATTGAGGAGTATCATCTCCTTCTTGTTCATTTGAGGCACTTCAGACCTGTACAACGAAGAACCTTCTTTAGCACATGGGAGCCCTGAAAATATCATGTCCTTTCTATCTTCTTCGACGCATCCACTTTGTTGTAGGTGAGCTCGAAGGGGGGAGGAGCCCCTTTCTGGCCCTACCTCTAATAAGGTGGAGCCCCGTAGCCTTCGCCAGTAGATGCCAATCACTACCGAAGCTCATCACTGCCACCATCGTTCATCATTCTGGGGAAGAACATCCCATGATATAACGGTCCAAATCATTGCCCGCCTTCTAATCACCACCCTTCAAGACGAAATGATGTGCAAATTGCACACTAAACCTTGTCACCTTTCAGAAATTATGCGCGCCTCAAACATTTCGAGAAATTACATATAGGTCCCCGCACGAGGACCCAATTACAAAAGAGCTTAGTTTTTCTTACTTTTTAGTATGTGACCAAGGCAGATTTGCAGAGACTCGTCTTTCTTTATTTGCACTTCTACCCTGGACTGTATCATACATTTGGACATTATATCGACATTATTTCTTTGCCATTTTCTAGGGCAGTTACCTAACTACCTTAGCGTACTTTTATTGTATTTTTCATGGATTTTCATCACTTCTTTGTTCAAATTTGATTTTTTCAAATTCCGATCATATTTTGATTTTATGTTGTGTGTTTTCGTGAGCTTGTTGCTCGGTTTTCTTCACGTTTCTGCTATATAGTACCATCATTAACATAATCCGCATATCTACTATATAATATATTGTTTTGTAAAATATATTATCTTTTTATGAAATATAAAAATATCATTTTCTTTTCATTCTTGTTTCCACTATTTGGAATAGTGCATCACACTCTATTCCACCTATTATATAGTACAACCATTTCCAAATCATTTTTTAATGATAAAAAGTTATAAAATAAAAGGAAATAAAAATTGTAAAATAAAAACCAACAAAAATAACTCTTCGAAGAAGAAAAATCAATCACAAAATCCCAATCTCGAAATCCGAGTATACTCTCTGCCTCCTTATCTTCGACCCAGGGATACTTATCTTGTTAATATCAAGTGGAAAAATAGAAGAGAGAAGTTTATCCTTTCATTCATCATCTCTATTCCTTCTCTCTCATTTATTTAATTTTTTTGATAGCATACTCTTCTCCACAGATGCTATAACCGACATATGTTAGTCGCAAATGGGAGTGCCCTTATCAAAATGCAAGGACCTGAAAAGTTGAAATTATGGTTTCTAACTAGGCTCCTTAGTTATCTACACATAATTTTGCCATAACTGCATATAAGTTTTGAGTATTCATGATATTTGTGCACCTTGTGTTTTTTGATTTATTTTTGATTTTTTCCACATTTTTATGAATTATTTTAATCATAGTCAAATCGATTAGAGCTTCTTTGTAGTCTATAGAAAATATTGAAGATAACCTGTTTATTTAAGTATTTATCAAGTCAGACATATTGGCTATTATTTTTTGTGGTATTCTAATTAAAATATGTTGTAGCACCAGCTAGAAACAATTCCTAAATAAATTTATTTGAACGCATTAGTTTTACGAGATAATTATCCCTAGGTCAAATTCAAAGAGCATTATCTAAGAAGATTCTTTTTTCAATTGGTTGTTGGTTTCTTGTATCGATTTCACTCACACAATATAGATAGACAAGTAAAAGAAACAATAAACACGAACATGCATATATATACACACACACACACAATACGTTATAACATAAAGGTAGAATAAAAGAAAGAGAGAGAGAGAGAGAAGGATGGAGGAGAGAGAAGCAATACACAAAATAGAAAGGACAAGTAATCGAAAGAGGGAAAATAGAGATAAAAGTGGATAATATATATCTTAGATTTTTAAAAGATATTAACATATTTTTAGTATTTTTCAATAAAAATGCCTACAAGAAATACAATTATACAAAGAGATGTTTTTACAAATAAGAAAATAAGGCAAATTTGGGATTTAAAGGAATGCAAGTCATGGTTGAAGCTAAGTATAAAAATAGTCGTGTAACTTTCCGATGTATATGAAGATGTAAAGAACAAAATGAGATCACTTTCTTTTATTATTGTGTTATACGATTTTTTAAGGATTTTTGGAAGTTTCGTAATACTTTTGTAAATTTAGACTCTAAAGGCACTATTTTTTTCTGCTTTTGGATATGATATGAAGCACAATAATACAACTTTCCTATTTTTTGGTTATTTTGATATGTTGTAAATATTTGATGAATTTACTACTAAAAGCAGGATAAAATGATAGGAAGAGTTTTAGAAAATACCAAACATTATTAAAAAATTCCATAAAAATCCCCTATATGCTCTGAAGGACATGAAATTTATCCTCAAGCGCATCACGGAAGTGTGATCGTCGTATCGGATACGACGAAGAACGACTAGTCGTACTAGTTGTTTGGTGCAGCGGAATTTAAAAATTTTTTATTCGATGAAACCACATGACCTGTCAGATCGTTTCATCTATAACCACAACAAGTATAATGCAATACCTCTTGAAGCGTGGTTGATCGAGTCTCTAAAGGAAGAGACCTCCTGTCTCAAGTCCGATCGTCGGCGAGACCGCTTGCGAGTGCGGGGATGAACCGCGTTGTCCTCGCAATCCGAGAAGATGATCCAAGTGTGGTTGCTCCTGATCTCGTCGGACGAGATCAAACGTCTCCTTCGTGAGAGGAACTCTCCAAGAAGACGGAGAACCGAAGAACGTCGAAGCGGCGGCGCGGTGGCGAAGGCGACGACGGTTCCCTCCTCTAGGGTATGATGGTAGGCCACCAATTAGAGGGAGAGAGGGTAGACGTGTACCAAGAAAGAGAGAGAGAGAGAGAGCTCCAATAATGCATGTAAATAGAGAGCATGGTATGCCTCTCTATTTATAGGGTTTTGGGATCCGTGGATCTCAATCCATGTGACATATAAAATCAATGGATGATATTGATTTATTTCAATCCAATGGTCAAGATTGTTGTTGGTAAAACCAACAAATTTGGATTAAAATATATTTGACAAAATCAAATATAAATTAGTCCTAAATCAAACCCAATAAATACGGAGAGAATGTGCATGGTTCATCTCCATGCACCTTCTATGTGGACGGCCACACATTCCTATTAGGAATGGTGTGCCGCCCACTATTTTCCATGGAGAGAGCAATCTCATGGAAATCCATGAGATTGCATATCTCCTTGAAAATATCCTTTATTTATTTCCAACAACTTTTGTTGGCTTTTATTCTTCAAAAATAATTCACAATTATATTTGAGAATATTGCATTCTTGCCATGGAAAAATTGTGAATCACATTCATAACCCAAAACAACATATAATTTACGTTGTCAATTAATTACACAATGTGTATCCAATACACATAATAATTAATCAACACATATAAATTACAATTAGCTCTCTATAATACATTATAAATCACATTTATAATATATTATGAATAATTAGATATTTCTATACACATTATTCTTATCCACATTAATTAAATCACATTTAATTATACTGGATAATTTCTTCGCACATCAAGATGATTAAATCACATTTAATCATGATTTCTTCATTGCTTAGATCTTATGGAATTATTCTTGAACCCTTCAAGAATAATGCAATCTCTCCGCCGATACTTGGAGATAAGGACATGGCGATTGTATTGTTCCACGTATAGTGACATGGATATTGAGATCATATCTCAAATCCAGATCGCAGGCCTCCCATAGATGCTTGATTAAATTAAGACCGTAAATCTAATCTTCTCATTGTATCTGAATCACATTCAGATCAATATCCAACACTTGGACCAAGATCAGTTCACTTCTCTACTGAGAGAGTTACTAAAATCCAGACCCGTTTCATCACTCCCTAGGAATGGAAGCGTCATGGTTATACAACCGTTTATGATCAAATCACCCTCAGGTATTCCCAATACCTGTACATCCTGCATACTGGAAGACTCAGACTAAACTCGAAGTATCGGATCAACTTTATACTATCTACTTCATGGTTTTATCAGTAAGTTTCTCATTCGATCATTGGGAGTTGGTATCGATCATACACTTTCCAAAAGCGTATATCATACCTAGGTCTTGATCATATACTAAAAGTATATATCAAACCTACAAATTCAGTCAAGCTTCTAAAGCGAGACGACCATGCGCATGGAATTTGATTCTTCCCAATATCTCATGAGTGAGCTCATGTCTTCCGGTTCAGTAACTGAACCTGTATGATCCCTTTGAGAGATCGTATTACTCATATGCCCTTATATGCACACCAACGCGTCGGTGTATAGACCTTGATTAGGTCATCAACCTATTGGTCTGCCAAATGTACATACTTAGACATATAGCAACACATCTGTCTCCGGTCAGAGGATGCGTGCCTATATCATGACCGCATACGATATAGGACATTGGTTATCTCGATCTCGTTAAGTCAACTCTTTGACCTAACTAATCTGACACCTCCGAATCTCTATTCCTATGCAGAAGACATGCATTAAGAGGTCGGTCAGATATCAGCCTAAAGAGATAAGGATTGTCATCTCCTACTCAGGCTGGAGATCATCTCTTAACAATCATTTGACGGTGCTTGATGAGTCCTCAATCTAACTCTTTAGATATTCATCCAAGCACCAGCCTCTATGATTCCATAGTTGAATCAACAGCTGTATGATCATCAAGATGGCCATGGTACATAACCCTAATTGTACTAAGGGACCTATTATACAAATTATTCATTCTTCATTTCAGATCCGGGAATGATATGTGCAATAACATTTATTGCTCAATGGCTCGTCGTGGGCTCGCATTTCCAACAATCTCCCACTAGCCCAAAAAGCCATTAATGGGCTAATCATTTAAACCCACACTCATGTGATAATCATAGGCTATTTAGAAAATAGCTAGGTAAGCTGATCAGTCACTCTGTTCCTACGATACTACGCCAAGTCCTTTTACGGCACTTGCATATCCCCAGTAACAGTGCTCGCATCTAATGCGAATGTTGCATCTTATGCAACTAATACTCAAACTTGTTAGTTATAGTGTCCTTGACACTACATCTTAACAATTATCATAACCAGCATTTTCATAATCCTTATCAGAATACCCTTATTCCTGGAGATCTCTATCTCCTAAGGTATCTATAGTTAAGTCCTTTTAGATAACTATCTATAAAGTCTTAAGCTTTTGAAGATAAGACTTTGAGATCATTATCTCAAAAATCTTGTCATCTATGAAGATTTTGTTATTACTGCAACCAAGTGTTTTTTTTCCATAGTAGAATTAGTAACAGTTTACTACTCCCACTGCATGGCAGCCACTTGGCTTTTGTACACATCTAGTACACACCTGGCTTCTCAGAACTGATGCCCAAGGGCAAGTAATTCTAGCATTCACTTCCTCAACTCTTTGAGGTGTTTTCCCCTTAGATAGGTCAGTACCATATCTTAAGGGATGGAAACCTTTCTTGGAATTTTCCATAAAATGGAATATGTCCAAGATGTACTATTAATATGACAGTCCCAATACCTCTTCTCTTTGCTCCTGAACAATTTCAGATATAAGATCTAAGAGGTATCTTTGAAATCATATTTCAAGATATGGAATAGCCAGTCTATAAAACACTTATTATTATCCTTATATCATTTTAAATGATTAGGATATCATCTACATTTAGCACGATGAACACAAAGGCACTCCCACTAAGCTTCACATGGCTCATCAAGATTTTATCTGAAATCATAACAATTATAATTCCATTAAATCTTATGGTCCAACTTCAAGAAGCTTATTTGAGTATATAGATGGATTCCTTAGTTTGCACACCTTGCTTTCCTCAACCATGAAGCCCTGGGGCTACTTCATGTGAATATCCTCAAAGAGGTATTCGTAGAGGAATGCAATATTGACTTACATCTTGAAGATGCAATAGTTAAGTTGTGTAGCTAAGGTTAGCAATATTCTGATGGTTTAAGCATGGTCACCGAAGAGCAAGTCTCATCGCAAGCAATGTCTTCTCTTCCAGTGTGTAGCTTATGGCTACGAACCGTGCTTTGAAGATCTCTACCTTCCCATCAGGTTCCCTTTCTCTTGAAGATCCATTTACACCTTTAAAGGTATTACCCATATAGGTGGATCCTCGAGGGTCCATATACAACACTTGTATATGAAGTCTACATTAGACTTTTATTGCTATCCATCTATCCATGCTATGATCTTCAGAAGCTTCATCACATGAAGTTCGATCATTGTCAGATTTCTCTGACACATGGAATCCATCCTCAAACTCATTTGAAGAGGTATTAGTGTTTCATCTTCAATTGTCCTTTTAGTTTCCAATTTCAGGATCCTCATTATCTTCTCAAGATTAAATGAGTTCCTACACTTCATTTTCATCTTGATTCTCAAGAGTCTCAACCTCTAAGAATCATATTCTCAGAGATATTTAGAATCTCAAGGTAATAAAGTAGGTATCCAATACCATCCTTTATTTTCCTAATGAAGCAGCACTTTCAAGTTCTAGATTCCAACATACATGGAACCTTATTAAGGATATACATTGTAGTCTCTACTACACATATATACCTGGAAACTAAGGGATAATTATGCTAAAATTCATCATTGATAAGATCATGTCACACATGATCCAATTGTATCTTCCTATAACTCTATTGAGTTAAGGTGTGTTAGGAGGATTGAGATAGAAATGATATTCATATCTCCATAAGGTATTCTTTGAATTTATCTAGCAGGTACTTGCTACCTAGATTAGATCAAATTCATTTTATCTTCCTTCAAACTTTGGTTCTAAACCAAAATTATGAAATATTTGAACATTTCAAAGGGTTCTTAGGTGAAGAGAAGAAATATCATATCATACATAATCATCAATAGGTATCACATATCCACAATGTTCACTATGATATAGATGATCCACATACATCAATATGTATGAGATCCTGAATACCTCGGCATCTTACACCTTTCTCTAAGAAGGGTGTATCGGACATTTTACTTTGAATACAAGATTCATAAGTATCTAAGTTACGAAATTTTAGATATTCTAAAGTTTCATCTCTTACTAGTCTATTGATCAAATCAATAAACAAATGTCCAAGGCTTGATGCTAGATCATTGTCAAATGATCTTCATCCTCATATTGATCTTAATGTTTAATTTCAGTATTTAGAAATGTTAATGAACCATTCATCAATTTTCTAATTTAGTGGAGTCCACTAGATCATAGATTACTATCTAAAATATCTCCATCATAACTCTTTATGATAGGCCCATTCCAGAATTCATGTTTATTTCCAACATTTAGAAACAAACAATGAGTGTATTCTTATATCTAGGTCATAGAGACATTCTCTACGACTAAGGGCTCTCCCACTGAAATTAACAAGTCTATCAATCCAACAGAGATTGTTGCAACAATTGCATCAATATCCATGTGGATAACTATAAACCTTTTAAGATCTAATTTTCTAGTCTTCTAAAACATATGCAACCCATTGCAAGTGTTGTAGAAGATTGAGATACAATCACAAGACTTTATCTTATTCAATAAGCAAGTCAATATAAATGATTTATGTAGATTATTCTGATGCTCTATTTGAGTCCTTTTCTAAGGATTCTAGACAGACGTGATAGTCATACTATCAACACATCAATTTATTGCAGTATTGGCATTCATCTAACTCTTTGGATGTCATATGGAAGTCACAGAGGTACAGTCAACTCTTTGACTATACTTCTTTCTTGGGTCCAACCCATGCTTCCACTGCGCTCCCTTCATCTATAAACAACCATTGCTTAAGACTAAGGATCTCTTATGTTAAATTCAAAAGAATTCAAAGTAAGAGTATTTCAACATTTATACATGCTTCATTAAATTCATACAATATGAATATTATGAAGCTTCATGAATGACTAGAGTATAGATAGTAGAATGATGACACTCATCATCTACATCCATCTAAACTCTTACAACATCGGTTCAGGTAGGTATTCAAATATTTTGAATACATCATCTCTTATAGAGCCACCATTTTGCATGATGCAGTGAACCATGTCATTCATGATAAATGTCAAGAGCACATATTGTATGCCACAATATCTTCATTGATTTTATAAGAATTATTTGACAATTACGATCATTATCGACATGTTACTTCCAAAGTACATCCGATGAGATCAAGACTATAGAGACACACAAACCCTAGGGTTGTAGTCCTATTATCTATTTAATTGTCATTCCTCATTATTATGAGGAAACTTGCACAATGTAACCACATACATTATGTGTCCAACTACAAGTATAATATCTGGATCATGAGTCTAATCCATGATATTCTATTGGTTATTATTGAGTATATCATTGAGTGGGTTTTAATGAAGGATTAACTGAAATAAGAAATTTGTATAGATGTATGTATTTATATATATACATATTTTACTTTGATTTAGGAATTTTTATAACAAAGTTGTCTTGCCTTGTCAACATTGAAAGTTCATTCCCTTAATCACTTTCAATGTAAGAGATATACTTACCATTATATCTCAACAAGATCTGGGATCTCCTTCCTTATCTTTGTTACATCCCAATAATATGAGAATCTGCAACTCGGATAAAAAGAAGCGGGAACACATTCTGCTTTGCAAGTCCAACTTGCATTTCCCAATTCGATTTTTAACACCCGGGCCCACTACCCCTAAGGCGATGTTGACCCGTCGTTAATTGAACCAACCGTCAACAGGAATAGTACTCGCTATACGCATTTCAATATCGCCCCAATAATATGAGGATTCGATATTGGGGTCACTACGTATACGGCCTTACTCTTTCGAGAAGCAAAGAGCCCGATCCAGATGTGTTTGCATACAGGAGCTGTCACTTCGGACAGGCGTCTCCTACATACAATCCCTGGCGACGGAACCCTTCGCCTTGACGGGAGACCATGGATGTCACTTATGTGATCCTCCATATCATATTCAAATTCTAATTAATCATTATGAATCATATTCATTATGATTAATTCTTCCAAGGGAAATAACATCTCTATTCATAATAGAGTGTATTAATTTTAATTGGATTTCAATTAATCTAATCATATTAAATTAATGATCCAATTAATATCCAATAAATATTTTGATAGTTACTTGAATTATGGTATTATCTCAAATATGTATTATCTCAAATTTTAATAATTAGAAATACATCATGATTTCTTAAGCATTATACTAACCCTACCCGTTGTCATGGCCAGTACCGACGAGAGTGGGACGGACCACATACGTTGCAACCCGCAACCCCAATGCTCTCCGACTAGACACCATATCCACCTCGGGAAAGGATAATGCAAAATAAATCATTTTGTACTTGAGATGATCATCGGTTCTTCAACCGAAATTATACCATATAATAATAATCAAAACAATTTTTGATTAACATTATAATGAGATTTGCTAAACAAATCCCAAGTCCTATTCAAGCAACATGTTTATTGGAATGTTGATCATGTAACCAATTAGTGATCTAGATCACATCTAATAAATTATTGGTTAAGGCAATGTCATTTAAGGGAATAATTATCATCAAATATTTCACAAATATCTATGCACAATTATTCTAGGAAATTAAACAATTTAATTTCATTAATTTATTAAATGACAGTCACTATACAAGCATCAAGTTTGATGATTGTGTTTCCAATTAAGATTTAGATCAAATCTAATCAATTAATTGGTTGAGGCCATGTCAATTATGTAAATAATCAACTTCCAATATTTCACAAATATTTTTCATGATTATTTCACGAAATTAACAATTAATTTCACTAATTGACAATCACTTGGTTCTAGATTAGGACTGTAATTTCAGCAGTGACCCCTACTTACTAAAATTAGCATATCTCAATCATATTAAATTCAAATTAGACAAAATCAATTTTCATAGATTGCTAATTTAATTTAGGACAGAATCCAAGTGATGTTACATGCATTTCGAGGCAAGTCTAAACAGTAATTAACATTTTAATCACGTTCAGATCTACAGTTCCCGCAACAGTGCATACATGTTCATTAAAACAACCATATCTAGAGCATACGAAATCCGATTTACGTAAACTCAGATCCTATGGTTTCCTTATTTAATGAGAAACAAAATCCAAGTATTAAATTCGTGTTTAAACAATTTAAACAGTGCCGAATTTATTTACTAAACAGATCTGTGAAATCAAATGCGATAAAAACTTTCGCGACCTTAACGAACCCAAGTCGTCCTCGGTTTTTCGAATCATATTCGAAACCGTCGATCTAAGTCTCTGATACCACTTGAAGGACATGGAATTTATCCTTAAGCACATCACGGAAGCGTGATTGTCGTATCAGATATGACGAAGAACGACTAGTCGTACTAGTTGTTCGGTGCAGCGGAATTTAAAAATTTTTTATTCGATGAAACCACATGATCCGAGAACCATTCTCAGATCGTTTCATCTATAACCACAACAAGTATAATGAAATACCTCTTGAAGCATGGTTGATCGAGTCTCTAAAGGAAGATACCTCCTGTCTCAAGTCCGATCGTCGGCGAGACCGCTTGCGAGCGCGGGGATGAACCGCGTTGTCCTCGCAATCCAAGAAGATGATCCAAGTGTGTTTGCTCCTGATCTCGTCGCACGAGATCAAACGTCTCCTTCGTGAGAGGAACTCTCCAAGAAGACGGAGAACCGAAGAACGTCGAAGCAGCGACGCGGTGGCAAAGGCGACGACGGTTCCCTCCTCTAGGGTATGGTGGTCGGCCACCAATTAGAGGGAGAGAGGGTAGACGTGTACCAAGAAAGAGAGAGAGAGAGAGAGAGAGAGAGAGAGAGAGAGCTCCAATAATGCATGTAAATAGAGAGCATGGTATGCCTCTCTATTTATAGGGTTTTGGGATCCATGGATCTCAATCCATGTGACATATAAAATCAATGGATGAGATTGATTTATTTCAATCCAATGGTCAAGATTGTTGTTGGTAAAACCAACAAATTTGGATTAAAATATATTTGACAAAATCAAATATAAATTAGTCCTAAATCAAACCCAATAAAGAAAGAGAGAATGTACATGGAGATTTCATCTCCATGCACCTTCCATGTGGACGGCCACACATTCCTATTAGGAATGGTGTGCCGCCCACTATTTTCCATGGAGAGAGCAATCTCATGAAAATCCATGAGATTGCATATCTCCTTGAAAATATCCTTTATTTATCTCCAACAACTTTTGTTGACTTTTATTCTTCAAAAATAATTCATAGTTATATTTGAGAATATTGCAATCTTGCCATGGAAAAATTGTGAATCACATTCACAACCCAAAACAACATATAATTTACGTTGTCAATTAATTACACAATGTGTATCCAATACACATAATAATTATTCAACACATATAAATTATAATTAGCTCTCTCTAATACATTATAAATCACATTTATAATATATTATGAATAATTGGATATTTCTATCCACATTATTCTTATCCACATTAAATCACATTTAATTATATTGGATAATTTCTTCACACATCAAGATGATTAAATCACATTTAATCATGATTTCTTCATTGCTTAGATCTTATGGAATTATTCTTGAACCCTTCAAGAATAATGCAATCTCTCCGCAGATACTTGGAGATAAGGACAGGGCGATTGTATTGTTCCACGTATAGTGACATGGATATTGAGATCATATCTCAAATCCAGATCGCAGGCCTCCCATAGATGCTTGATTAAATCAAGACCGTAAATCTAATCTTCTCATTGTATCTGAATCACATTCAGATCAATGTCCAACACTTGGACCAAGATCAGTTCACTTCTCTACTGAGAGGAGTCACTAAAATCCAGACCCGTTTCATCACTCCCTAGGAATGGAAGCGTCATGGTTATACAACCGTTTATGATCAAATCACCCTCAGGTATTCCCAATATTTGTACATCCTGCATATTGGAAGACTCAGACTAAACTTGAAGTATCGGATCAACTTTATACTGTCTACTTCATGGTTTTATCAATAAGTTTCTCATTTGATCATTGGGAGTTGGTATCGATCATACACTTTCCAAAAGCGTATATCATATAGGTCTTGATCATATACTAAAAGTATATATCAAACCTACAAATTCAGTTAAGCTTTCAAAGCGAGACGACCATGCACATGGAATTTGATTCTTCCCAATATCTCATGAGTGAGCTCATGTCTTCCGTTCAGTAACTGAACCTGTATGATCCCTTTGAGAGATCGTATTACTCATATGCCCTTATATGCACACCAACGCGCCGGTGTATAGACCTTGATTAGGTCATCAACCTATTGGTCTGCCAAATGTACATACTTAGACATATAGCAACACATTTGTCTCCGGTCAGAGGATGCGTGCCTATATCATGACAGCATACGATATAAGACTTTGGTTATCTCGATCTCGTTAAGTCAACTCTTTGACCTAACTAATCTGACACCTCCGAATCTCTATTCCTATGCAGAGGACATGCATCAAGAGGTCGGTCAGATATCAGCCTAAAGAGATAAGGATTGTCATCTCCTACTCAGGCTGGAGATCATCTCTTAACAATCATGTGATGGTGCTTGATGAGTCCTCAATCTAACTCTTTAGATATTCATCCAAGCACCAGCCTCTATGATTCAATAGTTGAATCAACAGTTGTATGATCATCAAGATGGCCATGGTACATAACCCTAATTGTACTAAGGGACCTATTATACAAATTATTCATTCTTCATTTCAGATCAGGGAATGATATGTGCAATAACATTTATTGCATAATGGCTCGCCGTGGGCTCGCATTTCCAACAATCTCCCACTAGCCCAAAGATCCATTAATGGGCTAATCATTTAAACCCACACTCATGTGACAATCATAGGCTATTTAGAAAATAGCTAGGTAAGCTGATCAGTCACTCTGTTCCTACGAGACTACGCCAAGTCCTCTTACGGCACTTGCATGCTCTTCATAGTGCACCACCCTAGTGTATTTTCTTTAAAAAATATTTTTTTAAAAATTGATGCATTAATTCAAATTCCTTTGTCATGTATTTGGTGTGTGATTTTATGAACAATCAAGCCTAGTTTTAGTCACAAAATCTGTTGCCACTATTCACTAGAGTTAAGTGAAGCAAAGCAGAGAAGTTTCACTTGAATAGTTCTAGATAAGTCATAGCATGTACAATTACAAGCTCAAGTAAACAGTATAGAGCATTAGTTATGAGTACATACATAGTTTTACTTTCTGAAGAAACATGCAAGAATGAAAAGATATTAATCCCCAAATATAAGGGTCTCCTTGCAATTATTACAATTAATTGAAAATATAGAAATGTACGCACAAGGCCCTACTTCAATTCACCAAAGTAAAACAAGCAAACTTGCCAAATACCAATGGCATGTGCATTGGAGGTGGTCATCAGCTTCTTACTAACATCACAAGGACACTAGAGATGATTGTAAAACTGGAAAGCTCGTTTTGTTTTGCAACTAACATCAAGTATGGAAGGCATGTGAGCAACTTTCCATCCGTGCTACAAGTGGGAACGTTATTGCCCATGAGCGGTCAGCAAACTTTTATTTTGTTATATAGGAAAATAGCCTCTCCTAAAAGCAGCTTTTTCTGAAGATTAACCACCTTTTGTAGAGGCAGCACTTGTCCTATATCAAGCACCTGGCAAATCCCCATGAACCTCCAACCCTCCAAGCTCAAGGCCGCCGCATCCCTTGAAAGCGGCTTATGGCATTAGCGCCTCCACGAAAGGCAGCTTAACGAAAGCCACATGTTTGAAAGGCAGTTTCAAGACAACACAGAATCAAAATTAGCAGCATGCTGGTGGTTATGTCCTTTGTAGTTTGTACCTATTCAACACATCCACAAGTCATTCAATAATCCACAATCAAGTTCAATCCACAGGTAAAATCCCATGAAAGGTAAAAGTCATATAGAAAAATTATATAAAGGTCATTGTTACTTTGATTACATGTAAGTGATAAAATACTACTAGTTCTCTCCTTTCCCCCGCTTGTATTGCTACTTTACTTGGGAATATATTGGTGGTTGCACATTTGGTGACATCTCGAAGGCAATAAGTGAAAAAACCATTGAATCTCGTAATTAGTCTTTCTTTTTAATGTAGATCGAAAATTAGGAATCAATCAAAAACCACATAAAAATATTTTATTAATTTAATATAGCATATAATTTTACTTCTGTAAGTCCCAATATTGACTCAAGGAGGCAACTTGTCAACTTATGATCAATTTTAGATAATTAGTGCACATGGTTTTCAAAAAGTATTGTTTAAGTTTTTTATGCAAATATAAGATGGAACTGTTCAAATATGACCAAGTCCATGGTTATTTCTGCAAATTTCAATCAGTAGGGTCTAAAAATTATGAAACTTGATCTGAATTTGAAATATGCAAAATTAAGATACTGTAATATTTTTTCTCATGCAAAATGAATTTGTTGTGGATTAAATGCATAAAATGTGATTTAGACTAACTGATTTTTAATAAATACCAACAACTTATATTTTTCAAAACTAAAATTATCTTAGATATATCTAGATGAATAAATTCCAGAACAACTCTAATTTCCTGTTTATATCCATCTTTCCTCCCGTTTGTATCCATCTTTCCTCCTCTTACCCTCGATCACCCCATTTTTGCTCGCTTCTATACTTAGCTGACAAGAGCCAAAGTATTGGGGCAACGTCAACCTCTCGCGTTTCTTCTTTTGCATCCTTCTATAATTAGCATATGCTAAGTATAGGGCGGTGAGTCGCATTTGTGTACATACTCTGAACTGCATTGTACAATATGGTATTGTATCTTCTGTATACAAAACTAACTCAATAAGGGGTATGGGTAAATCTTGTAAAACTTGTAAAGTCTGTAAAATATGTAAAATACTTGTAAATATGTATAAGGTGTGTATAACCATATGCATAAAAATAAATATGATCAAAAAATTCACAAAATTAAAAAAATGCATCTCAAGCACTTGCACTTCATTCAATATTTCATGCATCTGCATTGGTGAAAAGACGTTGGGTTTCGAATCGAGTTGTGAACAGAAATCGATAATGTTCTTGAGTTGGTCTTAATCCACTTAATTTTTAGAGGACTTCACTGAGAAATATGATTTTAGAAGCTTCGGGTCTTGTACTTAATACTTTGAGTTCCACATTAAAATACACTTCAACTCTTTGTGTCTAACTTGGTCACCTCATTCTGAGTACGAATCTTGAATAGAGAATTACTTATACTCTAGCACTATGCACTTAGCTTAACTCAGACGGGATGTTGGAAGATTGTGTGAGCTTCTTTTCTCGTAGTGTGGATATCTAAAGACCAGAGTACATGTTTAAATATATCTTCGTAGGAGGAATGGTCTGCTATCGCACTTTTATAAGACTCCAAAACATGGGCACAACAAAAGATTTTATATTCGTAGGGGCACAAAATAAACATGCAGAGCAAAAAAATGCATACCAAAAGAAGCCAAAACCCAAATATAAAATTGACCACAATTTTCTGAGCTTTAGATAACATGTATATCTCAGTAGAGATTACTCTACAATGGTCGAGCTTCACATGATTTGTGACTACACTAGTCACACTCCAATTCTCTTCTCATTCTTTTAGACTTCTCCCACCATATTTGTTATGAACAAGCATGTGCCTGAACATCGAAGGAAATACCGGACTCCCTGAGGATGATTTACTGGAGGAGAGGTTTGCATGGTAGTCCAGCATTTCAAATGGGAAGAGCTAACACC
The DNA here is from genome assembly GCA_037367405.1 of Ottelia alismoides. Taxonomy (NCBI): domain Eukaryota; kingdom Viridiplantae; phylum Streptophyta; class Magnoliopsida; order Alismatales; family Hydrocharitaceae; genus Ottelia; species Ottelia alismoides. The sequence goes on along the minus strand of JAZKJV010007582.1, from coordinate 373,327 downwards.
CTTCACACATATGAGACAGTTGTTCAATGTTCACGGGGTATGTTTTGGAACGAGGATTGATCTAAGATGACTTTTGAGCCGAACTTGTTCAATAACGTGTAGAACTTGGAGACTGTTGATTTTGAAATGCTAATTCTCACTGGAGTTCTGCCAAACTATTAATTCAAAGGTCAGGTCAAGCTTTATTTTCACCTTTTTCTCATGATCTTGGTATAGAACCCAATCTCATTCCACCACTTCACATTTAGCTGCTCGAAGAAGAGAAAAGTTTAAGTATAGGGGGTTGATGAATCGGTGATTCTTCACTCTAACTCTCTGAAAATAAAGCTCCATCCCAAGAATATAGATGCATTCATATATTAGTATATAAAGATTAACTCTCATGCACCAGCAAATAATTTGCATAATTTACCATTTAATTTGCATTCATGTTCATACTTGCATTTTCACCTTAATCATCCATTTTTAATTAATTCATGTTAACTCCAATTGAAATGAAAATGACTCCATTATTACATATCACTGACCTTAATTGATGAAAAATCCAACAAATTACTAACTTGTATATATTTGAAATAAACCCAAACCCTGATTTGAGGACAAAAAGTTGTAAAAGTTAACATCTCTCTTATATAGTGTCCAATTTCACTCTACTCACTTTTCAATTAATATTCATTAAATTGTCAATAAATCAAGATCAAATTCAAAAGAATCAGATTTCATTTGCGAAAATTTGGTTGTTGGGCCTAACTATGCATTGTAAAGATTCACTAATTTTGACTTGTCATTTCATGTACTTATTTTACTCTTTTTCATTATTTTCTTTTTCATTTATTTGTTACATAAAAAATCAAAATAGAAGAAATAGAAAAATAAATAAAAAGTCAAGTTCTGACCTAACTAGTTGACTACCTCACATGTATATACCTCACATACCATCCAAAAATCATATCTTGCACAATGGTTATCATTTACATATGTGTCCTTCATGAACTTTGTAGATTGTATTTAGACGAACATTATTCATGTTAGGCATTTTTACATCAGATTTTATTTGCTATTTTTATTTTTCTTTTATTTTTTAAATCTGGTTAATGGTCTTGGTCAATGGTTGTGCCGCATGGCGTTGCCAAATTGGTGCCACCTCAACGCCCAAGTCAAGCCATCTTCCCAATCAAACACTCCCTTGTCTTTTCTGCATCCCATTTGGGTAGTTTGATCAACTTGGAAACAACAAACATGGCTAATCCTGCCTTCGCTTTGCCCCCTCACGTGCCAAGTGGAAAAGTCAACCAGTCAGATAGTCTAAAAAGATAACTATCTTTGGGGTGACCGATTGAAATTTGTAGAAAAGATTTTTATTTTTTTATTTATACTGCTTAACTAATGATATTGAAATAAGTATAGGAGTGCCGAAATCTGGGAGGCAAATAATAGAAACTAAGGTAAAAAGGTAGACTGATTGAGGTAAATGGGTTTCTTGATTTTAATTTTCATTTAGGGATTTTTTGAATTTTTATTTTATCTTATGAATTTTATATTATTTTTATGGTTTTATATATCTATAAATAGAAAACTATATGTACGTTTATATATTTTTATTTGGTTTTTATTTTAAATTTTTATGTTTTTAATTTTATTTCATGTTTTTCTGTATTTTAAAGTGGTTCTTAGAATTTTTATGGGTTTTACATTATTTTTGAAGTGGAAAACTATTTTTTAGTGAAAATAGAGAAGTATTTTTATTTTTAAAAAATAAAATAAGAAGAAAATATTCTTATTTTATTTTTATCGGAAAGTAGGTAAAAATACATTTCCAACAAGGTATTGTACATATTTTTTGTGATTTTTATAGAATTAGTTATAATTTTTTGAAATTTTAAGTTTTTGAATTTTTATTTATTTTAATATTCAATTTTTATTTTATTTTAAATTTTATATGTAAAATATAGTAAAATATATTGTAGGCAATTTTTTAGGATTTTTAAAAGTATTTTTCTCTATTTTATATATTTTATAAGTTTATTTATTTTTTATTTCTAGATTTATTAAAAATAGAAAATGTTTGTAATTTGAAAAATATTGAATATTCTGCATAGAGTATAATACTATGTGTTTTTACTATATTTTTGTATTTTGTATTTTATTTAATATGTATTCAATATGCATTATATAGTGTATTATATTTAGGGGTTTATTGTAATAAAACTGGAAATTCTGAGATTGTTCAAAATAAGCAGAAGCAGGGGGTTGATCGCGCAAAATGTCCAATAATCATGTGCTAAAGCATGTGCTAGAGTTGTTGCATTTGTTTGTAATATAGCGAATTTCTGAGGATAAAATCGCAAAATCACCAACGAACACGTGCTTAACCACGTAAACGCACTAGCATCTTGACCTGTTTAGAAATTTAAGCAGTGGTAGGGGTAAGAATGTAAAAGCACCAGAGTTCACATGTGTACACACGTGAGAGCAGCTTAATAGGGACCTGATCGCAAAATATAAATGGTCGAGGGTAATTATGCAAATATCACAAAAAAATCTGCTCCGTACACGTGGATCACGTGTTCCGGCTTAAGCGGTGGTCGACGGGGCGTCTGGTGCGGATGCGTAGCTTGTTCAGGTTTGTGTGATGCTTCGAGGTAGCACATGGCTTCATATCTCCGATAATGTGCGGCTCTCTGCTATAGGTGACAGACTTCGTTCGTCTCTGACAAGTTCTCGGAGTTGATCTCCGATGATGCTTCATTTGCTTGCTCACTTGTGACTCCAGATGATGAAGATAGATCAGTGATGCTCAAATATGCTTCGTTCCACATAATGGATATGGTTCGTCATTCCTGATTAGATCTCAGGTTGTAGGTTCTGGATGCCTTAGTTGGTGCTAGGTGCTCAATCGATCTATAGGTGTTTATTCGGTTCTGATCAAACATATCTAAAAGGATCAGTTGCACCCAATGATGGAATCATCAAGGCGATAGATCCGATGGTTTTTTTCTCCAATCTGATGGATCTGATATATTGAAATGCCTTGATGAAGAATATGCTCTACTGAACTGGATTTCGAGGTGGATCGTGTAGGCTCCATGCTGCTCATGCATCTACAGATGATGCGAAGCTGAAGTCTCATCTCCACATGATGTGATTCCATATTGACTCATTTGTGATAGTCTTCGATCATATGAGTTCCAGGTGCTCGATAAGATCTGCAAGTGTAAGTAGAGGCTCGAGGGAAGGAGACCTCAACCTGGAATTTAGTACGAATGGGATCAATGGATGGGGGAGCTTTTTAATGCGGATGATCGAGCTCCAGAATTCGGCCACCGTGTGTAGCCAAATGTGACAGGATATGTGAAGTAGAAGGTAAAATGGGGAGAAAATGGAGGGGAATGAAAGAGGATAAATGGATTAGGTGCAGATGAAGTCGGGTTGAGAGTAGATTTGACTCATAATCGAAGGAAAACATGGAGAAATAGGCGGATTGAGAAGAGAAATCGGAGAGAGACTGAAGAGAAAAGATAGATCTAAGGAACCTAACTTGGAATGGAATGCAGATGGGGTGATTTTATTGGTTGAATGGTATTGTCTGTGGACAAAGATCGTTGAACTCCAAGGGTGATTGCCACGACGCTCGATGGAGGCAGAGGCTTCGCGCACGGCAGAGCACGGAGCTGCAACACCAGCATTGATCTCGCCAGAAACTTACGCGATACCTCACTGCGACGATGATCGGGGTTGTTGTTACCCACTCCCTTTCTCTCTCGTATCTCGCCAGGAAGGAGATGGAAAATGGTAGATCTATCAAAGCTCGAAGGGGGTATGCATCCTTATATAGAGGAGAAACCTTGTGGAGCACATCGTCGGGTTCTCATCACTAGTGAAGGAGGGTAGACGAAGGGAGTTAGTTGGGCGAACAACCCAATGACCAGGTCGTTGGGTTGTTGGACAGAGGAAGGGAAGGAAGAGGAGGCGCCAGGAGGGAGAAGGAGAAAGAAGAAGGGTGACGAGCAGAAGAAAGTAGGGAGGAAGAAAGGGGAGGAAAGAGAAAAAAATAAAAATAACTAAATAAATAACTAAATAAAATGAATAATAATATTTAATTAGATAAATAACTACATATCTAAATAATATAGGTATATTATATCTATATAAATAATGAATTAATTTTAATAATTTTATTTTTTTAATAAATTTTATTTTTATTTATATTAATAATAAAACATTAATAATATTAATAAAATATAAAATACAAGAAATAACAAAAAATAAATAGAAGATTAAGATACATTATACAACTATACCAATAGGGTCCCAAAACATATATTTTGCATATTAACTCCCATTTTAGTGAAATCTCTTTTATTTGATAGATAATTTTATAAAACGAAATGTAAAAGTGGGTACGCCCAATTTAGAGTTTATAGGGCTGAGTTATGAGGTTCGAAAGTTTGGCTTTGAGGCTTTTTAGTTTTGAGATTTATTGGCATTTATTAATAAATAATTTTAAGTTATATTTTTATATTTTTTATTTATTTTTATGAACAATTTAGAAAAAGAATTAGGTTAAATGGGATTAAGAATAAGTTAATAGAAAATAAAGAAAATTCATTTACATATAGTACATATATACAAAGGGGTCCAAATGCCAAAACTTACATGTTTTATTCTAATATTTTTTTTATATTTTTAATAAATAGTATTAGTTATAAAATGACATTTAAAAGTGAGTTTGGTCAATTTGGAGTTTTCTATAAATAGTTATCAACCTCGAAAGTTAGCTTTTTAAGATTTTTATGTTCATCATAATTATTTATTTATACGTCAAATGATTTTTCTGATATTTTTATAAATTAATATATATTATTACAAATACTTCTTGTGAAGGAAATATTTTTGTTTGGAATGATATGGATGATAAATAAAACATGTGAACATATGTACTAGGTGAAAATGTGTTTATGTTATTTATGATCTTTATTTTCTAATATTTTTATAAATTAGGATCCTTATCTCTCCTACTTATTTTTTTGTCAACTACGTCAATATTGACCTGGTCTCGAGATCAGGATTAGTTTGTACATATTTCATATATACATACTTCTTCTTTTGTTTTTGTTTTTATCTTTATTATTTTATTTTGGATAAAAGAAGTGTTAAATATATAATATTAACAAATGTGCTTATAATACTAATTATTGAGAATTTTTAATATTTACATGTATTTTACCAATGATTTTAGTCAAAATGAAATAATAAAGGTGATGAATCATGGACTCATCACCTAGCACATGATAACCACTCATCCCTCATCACATGCCTGGCACGTAGTCTCCTTCAACCTCCAGCCGAGCACCCAAGCATCGCATGTGTTACACCACCTTGTGAACCAATGTCATCCCGCTCCACCGTAATTGCGCCTTTCTCCACCCTTCTCCGTACACCATCAGCTCATCCTCCTTATCCTTATCTCTCCAACCCATCGACACCTCTCCAATCAATCATTCCCAAACCATTTATCCCTAAATATTCGATCGAAACTAGCTGAAACCAATGCCTCTGACCCCTTATCTGACCGCTAAAACTCCATTCACCTACACCTCTAACAAAAACACAAATTATATTCCTCTTATCCCCTCTGATCTATCGTATTCCCCTATGCCTCCTCATTCCTATTTAATCTCATCGGCATCCCCTTCGATCACCATCTATCATATCTGCAACGAGAGAGAGAGATAGACAAAGATTGGACTGGTGACAGCGGTCCTGATCCTTCAAGGCGAAGACATCTTAAGGTGAGATCCATGACAAGAGATTGTTGTGTTGTTGTAGAAGTTCCACCTCTATCAGCCAAGCTTCTCATGGTCTTCACCGACCTTCAATCGAAGCAAACATCGGATTAGAAGTTAACCTCCTCCATCCCAGGAGAACCTCCAGAAACCCATTCACATGCTCTTCCATCTTCATATATCTATTCTTTAACAACATTCACTCCATCATTCCACCTTCGCTCCTTCTTCGTCCACCCCAACATCAACTAGATCTCCATCGATGATTCCACAACCCATCATTTTCCATTACTTCACCTTCTACCTTCTACCTTCTACCCGCTTCATCCATTCCTCTCATTGAAGCAGCCAAGCAGCCAGCATGTTCGTTCATCGAGGAGGAAGATACTCTCTAGGTCTAAGGGTACAACCAATGTTCGATCAAGAATGCAACCCAGAGTAGTCGCACATCTTTGCCCAAATTTCGACCGTCAATCAATTTTTCATCGAATGCACCAGATAATGTTCAAGATGCAGCATTCAAACCACCAAAGCATCAAATGTATGCCACATAGAGGCTCGGGCCTCCAGAAAATAAATGTCGCCCGAACGAATGCGCCTCATGTGCAACACGCATGACCATGGGGAAATTGCATTTTCAAAAATCATGAAGACACCCCAGTCTAGGGTAATTTGCAAGTATACACCTCTGGGTTTCTTCAATTGCAAATCATCCCCTAAAACATCTATTTTGACAGACTTTTAATTATTTTTATTACATCTGAGTTCCTAGAATTTGATTAATTCATAACTTGTACAATTGTGATCCAATTTTCATGATCTTTATGTCGATTCAAACATTGATTAGTTATTTGTCTTATAGAGCATTGTGATTCATCTTCTTGGACATTATTGAGTGTCAATTAACTAAGGGAATTATTTTGATAAGTTGGAGCATATTATTCATTGTGACTAACTTACTGCTCAGAATTTGGTGCATTCACCTATGACATTGATAATTTAGGGGGATTAATTTGGGTAATTAAATTGAATGGGTTGGCTTGCTAGAACCTGCTTGTATCATGCTCATTGATTTCGTTCAATTTTTCACCATTTAAAAATCACAAAAGTTGAATTTTTTATTCTCTCATCACACAACATAACATTGTTCATTAGCATTAAAATTATTTGCAAAATTCATTGATCATATTTCTTTTACGTAATTGCATCTTTTAAATCTAAAGCCCATAAAAATTCTTCCTTAAAAACCTAATTATTTGGATTATTTGAAAATTAATTTTAAACCATCATATTACCTCCCTGAGTTCGACCTTGGTCTTACCAAAGTAAAATAAATAATTGACCACAATGATATTTAAGTATCTATATTATTTCTTGGTGCAATCATTTTTTACGGATCCTAAATTACCTGACTACAAAAATTAATAAAATGTTTGGGGCTCGACAAATGGTACTGGAGATGTATACAATTTAGGTTAATTTTAAAATAATTTAGATTTTAGGTTTTCCATCCTCAAGTAGTCTGACCCTCGATTTTCTTGTATTTATTTTCCATTATTTTTATTATTTTTTTTATATTTTATGAGAATATTTCTATCATTTAATTTCATTTTCATGTGAGGCACCTGGTGGACTAGGAGCGGCTTTCTCGGAGGCCGAAGCAACTCGGAGCAAGCGGAGGCGGGTGATTCTATGGATTGAGCCTGCTGAGAAGGCGCAGAGATTTTTTTGGATAGAAAGAGTGATTTTCTATATTTATTTTTGTAATCAATCTGTAATAATTTCTTATTTGCAATGGTCTCCGTTTGAAGACTCGCGCGTGTACCCGGACACTGGACATTGGGCCCATCGAGACGTATTATTCATGGTGCTTGACATAGATCTAGAACTGCACAGTGGTTATTAGATCTGCTAGGATTCAATTGTTGAGTTTGTAGTCATAGATCTACTCTTCACATTTAAATAGATGAATTAGATGTTCTATTTAGCCAAAATTAATATGTTCTTCACTCGTTAATAGAACTAACTATCTAGGAGTGATTTTCCAGTGCATTCATACACATTAATTTTCAATTCTGTAAAGCATCTGTATCGAGATTGCGAGGATCATTGTAACTATTTCCAACTTAAGCATGCGTCATTGTTTTACAAAATTGCATCGACTTTTCCGACTTCTTCCTCTGGTTTTCTTACCTAAGATTAAAAGGAAATTGGGAATTAACGGTAGATGTGCTTGGCACCTCAAAGAAATTGATTACATAAAAAATTAGGATTGCTAAACAATATTAATTAATTTAAAACCAGATAAAATTTGGATACCACTTCTTACGGGTAAGTAACCATAATCCTTGTTTACAGGTACTTACCTCCAAACTATGAGTGGGTGAGGACGTAGCCTTTAGGTTAGAACCTAAAACCCTAGACATATTTCCAAAGTCTCCAAATATAACTCTTACAGGTTTTGAGAGTTGCAAGCACTTGCCTCCAACCATAGTCGTTGGTTTGGTGTGTCCGTCTACTATCTCCTTTAGGGGTGTGATATAAAGTGACATCCCAGGCAGATCACTTCTTTGATTGAGGACTAGTAGAACCACACATGGGCGTCAAGGCAACATACATGCGTGTAAAAGATTCCAAGATTGATTTGTCACCAATTTTAAAATGAAAATATAATTGATCAAAACTTTGTATCCTTCATTGTATTGTGTGCGTTAAAAGCTCATTGCACTTACATATCTACATCAAGGTTCATGAATCATACTCCACCTTCCTTTTTGAAGATGTTGGAATATTGGTTTTCATACCCAGACTCCGTGGCTTGAGCTTACACGAACATGTTCTGACCATCTTCGCCATCATGTTCGTTTTAACGAAACCCTCTCTTTGGAACGGTTCTTCCCCAATTATCATTCCCTTCACCCTCACACGCCACTTATTTCTTGGTTGAGTCTTCAAGTTATGAGTTGTTTGAGAACTCAAATGGATATTATGTGGACATAATGGAGCGAGCAAATTTGATATGGACATGAGAGTAACCTAATTTGAAAGTTAAACACAAATCCTGATTATGATTGATAATTCAAGGTTTGAACCATCCCCAACTCAGGATGACTCTTGTCCCGAATACGACCACTTTTCCTGATGGACGACACTAAAATGGAAGCATTTTGTAAAAGTCTGGTCTTAGAACTTCCATTAATTGAGGCCATAGATTATGTATCCGATCATCAATTATTTGTGAAGAATCGATTATCATCTAAAAATATGGGTAAGAAGCGATAAAGGATAAAATTATATTTAATTACTATGGCAAGTTTGATGGTAACGACCAAGGAAAGCAAAACCCACAGAGTGAAATGGTTGACAAGGGTTAATTCTTTGTTTGACTGACTCAAACTCGGACCGCTCAAAAAGACTAGAGTGGTCGTTTAATATCCAGATCGATCCACAAAAAGATCGATAGGAATTCTTTCCTAATCATCATGAAGTTCCAAGGTGTCAAACATAGACTGGAGTTTATTGTCCTGGACAATGAACACCAAGGAGAGTTGATTGAGTCTCCCATTATTTTGGGAAAGTTGTTCTTAGCCTCTACAAAAATGACTATTGATTGTGAGACTCGAGACATAAAAATTCTGAACCAGGACCATAATAATCAAAATCTCGAGGATACATCCGACCCTAGTACAACCGAATAAGAAACTCACAGTCGTGACCAAGAGAAGAGCACAGAGTCAAATATTCACATGATCAGACATCTCCTCAGGAATCACAGACTCAAGCCAAGCACCAAGAAGAGACACCTCCGGATATTGCTATTGAGGATGCCGATGTTTCCACCGAGGAGAACAAATTTGAATTAGGCACATCCAATTTATTGAACCTAAAAACAGTTATTTCAAACTTCCTTAATCATTATTGTGATTCAACACCTGAGCTGATAAAGTCCAAGCCAACTCAGAGCACTATCATATATCCAAGACATGTGATGTCCTTACAAGAGATATACAATGAAAAGGGAGATGAATCTCCATTTCGTCACCTTTATTCTTTTATTTTGGAATCCCTAGCTAAATGCATGTATATATCATTAATTTATCAAAATAAACAATGTATAAATTGTACAAATATTGTATAAAATAATGTATTTTTTATGTAAATTCCAAAATTAAAGAATGGAGGAGGAAAAGAAAACGAAATTAGACACCATATATGTTGAGTGACCCTAGACCCCGAGACCCAGTCATCATGATAACTTGGTCGATAAGGAATAAAGTAGGCGGATAGGGAAGATGAATTGTACAAAATACACATAAAACCATAAAATTTAAGTTCACCAATAATTGATTTTTAGGACCTATTCTATTCTTTATTATTATACCTCAAATCAATAAACTTTGCATATGAAGATTGTAGAATACAAAGAAAAATACAAAAGTGACTTCACAAAAAAGTAATGCACATTGTGCTCGGGACAAACAAAATAAAAAGTCAAAAATAAAAACTTTAAAGATGTGTATCTTCTCCATACTATATCAAAATGGACCAAAATCATCTTTAATTATATATCACCTTTAATAAGCAAATTAACGAAGGTTGTTTCATTTAATTTGGAGTTAAGATGTAAAATTTAGGTTTTAGATCCCTATTGTGCAATATCTTGTATATAATATTTAATATATTGATTCTTTATATTTTCAAATTTTTTTATTATAAAATTATAAATCTCATTTTCAACATGGATACATAATTAGAATAAAATAAAACCATAAAGATAAAATCAAAATAAATAATACATTTAAATACATAGGTAAAGTATACATGTATATCCCTATAATGTGTATATACATAATTATCTAAGTATACATATAAAATCAAAAAAATACAATAAAAATACCAAAATCTGTATTAAAATAAATCAAAATTATATAAAATACATGTATAAAATAATAAAAAAATACTACAAAATAAAATAAAATTATCAAAATACGGGTATTTATACTTATATTTTACATGTAAATATTAATTTGTAATAAAAATCCTTGAAAAAATAAATAAAAATATGTATACAATACTACATTAAATCACAAACACTTTCATGTTTCAACAAAAAATTAAGTAATTTGTTTATAATTTTTTTAAAATTTTACCAAAATTTTCTGCCTGGGAATTTTCCAGTTGGTCCACGTGGACAAACCACAAGGCTCCCCATGTTGGCCTAGGTCAACTGACCTCCCTCTCTCTTCCTCAAGCATTGGAGTGTTAGACCTGGCTTTTTCCCATTTTATCGCTCCATGTCATCATGATCTTCTCGTCGTGTTGTGTGATTTGAGGAGATCGGATCTCCTTGATTCACGTCGTGGCCAAATGGATCTACAATCCTCCTTGATCTAATCTGAAACCTCGATCGAGATCCCCCATTTCTCAGACTATAAATTTGCTCCTCCAGCTCCGCCTCTAATTTTGATCTTCTCTGGTGCCTCGTAGCCCCTTAGAGCCATCTCATTCCGTTCATCTTGATGACAGCTTGAAGATTGGAGGTTCGACGATAAGGAGGAGGCAAGGAGGAGCGATCCAAGACCATCACTAGAGGAGCGCCGCTGATAGGTTCAACGTCCTCAATTTCGATCGAGTCGAGGCCTTGTCTTCCGTTCCTAGGTATCTCGTTGGTTCTATTTTCATTTCTTGCATTCAACTTCAAGTTTCATTGCACCTTTAGGTTTAATCTTAGAAAACCCCCACTTACCTGTAGCTTAAGCACCAGGCTGATTCATCATAATCCAAACGCCCAATCAACCTGATTTCCATCTCATTTCACTCCCCATCACGTTCTCTGTCATTTCATCCCCCCCCCCCCCCGCTCCATGGATCTGGAAGTCAAACTCCACTTAGCAACCGTTCGCTGAAGCCCCTTCTCCAAGCCACCCCACATCGTGTTTTGCTTAACCCTTCTGTCGAGGAGATAGATCAAACTAGGGATCAATTTGGTGCTGGTCTGTGAACCCAAGAAGGTTTTTGGAACCCCATTGGTCATCTGGAGCAACCCCAAGTCCTCAGACGTTGTCCGAGCTACCTAAGCTCCCTCTCATTTGTCGGAGTAGCCCACTGCACACAGACGAGTGCCAGGAAGCGAAGCCACCTGCTCAATTGGGCCCTTGGATCAAGCACGTGGCATGATGACAGCGGTTGGATGAAAAGCATATGAGTGGTAAATTTTGCATCCAACGTGAGCGGACATTTTTCTTGCGTACCCCTCCAGGTATTGTATTTAATATTTAGTACTTAAAAATCATGTTGCAGTTCAAGCTTTTGGGTTATATTGCATGTGAGCCCATTGAGTTTATTTTAATTGCAAAGGAGCCCTATCATCATGATTTATTTTTATTTATGCATTTCTTTTTATTAGAAATATCTCATGTGCTCTAAAAGATTTCCAAAAATAGGTGTAAGTGCATAATTGGATGTGTGTGCATGATCTATGTTTTATTTGTCATTTCCATGTTTTTGTTATCTATTAAAAATCAAATAAAGCTACTTCATTCCTTGTTTGACTTAGAATTCTAAAACCTACTCTAAATAATCCATAAAATAGCTACTATTTTTTAGCCTATTTTATAACTTCATAGTAAAAATTACAAAAATAAAAAAATTCTAAAAAAATAGCAAACCCTTGTTAACCATGAAAAAATAAAATATTTTCAAAAATATCAAAAAAATATTAGTTTCTATTTTATATTTTTATTTATACATATTGGCAAGGATTAAAATTGGTTTTAATAAATTTTAAAGCATTCTGCTATTTTTAATTCTCAAATCACTTTGGCCTATTTAAAAAATCCTTGTGCCGATCTTGTTATGATTTTAAAAAACCAAAAAAATGTAAAAAATATCAAAAATCAAATAATTAGAAGAATATTTAAACAAACAAAAAGATTTTATTTTGAAAATTTTGACTATATATATAATTGTATTACCCTATATAGGTTTTATGTACCTATATAGTACTATATAGATTATATTATTATTAATTATTCTAAATACACTAATTATATTTTGAAACCTTTAGAAATATAAAAAGGAGTGTTCTTTGGGATATTTTCTGATTTTTGTATATTAATTATATATATTCTAATTTATATTACTTATAGTATATATATTATGTTTTATTCTTTTTTATATACCCTTGTATACATATTTATATATTTTTATATATTTTATATTAAAATATAAACTAAAAATCAGAAAATAAAAAATAAAAATATTAATTAAAAAGAATTAAATTAGAAACCCACAACACAATTGAAATTGTGCATACTTGTACATACACATTCTTGTACTATTTATTTATAAATAATATACGTTGTTACTTCATGTGTTCCATGTATTCGACTCTTGCGTACTTGTCCACTATACACACTTGTTTGTAGGGTTATAGAAAAATTTGGTTCACACTCGCTTTGATCGCTTATATTATTGTGTGGGTTTATTGTTGAGATTATTGGAGGTCTTAGAGGGTTGTCACCGTAGAGACTTAGTGGTCTCACCTTATGTGGACCACAAAATAGTCCCTCAAATATTTCTTGGGTATTTCAAATGGCGCCGTTGTCGGGGAGAAACAGATAGCCTAGCAGCTTGTGTATATTTTAGTACATTATTTATCTTTTAATTTTGCATTTTATTTTTTATAATTGTTAATCTATTTACGGTAATACATTTATATATAGTCAAGGAAATAGCACTCGTAATCTGACCAAGATCACAGAACATAACCATTACTCGACTCAGGATTACATGCTAGAGTCATGGCATGATGAGTATGGTTATTCATCTCCAAATCATGAGACAATAGCCGCTGACATAGCTTGAATTAGTTAAAAAGGTGATGCTTTGACTAATAACTTAATTATGTCATCCAAATAGTTAAAGAAATGATTAAGAACCTAGGAGTAGTGATGGTTACACCGAGCGAACCCGAGTCACATCCTGTGCAAAATATTCATATACAAATACCACAAGCACCTGAGAGCACTGATCATTCCATTGACTCTATCAAAAATACCAAAAAATAAAAAATAGAAAATTCAAAAAAGGACGACACTAAAATGGAAGCATTTTGTAAAAGTGTGATCTTAGAACTTCCATTAATTGAGGCCATAGAGTATGTATCTAATCTTCAAATATTCATGAAAAGTCGATTATTACCTAAAAAGATGGGTAAGAAACTATCTAGGATAAATTTTCATCTAATTACTATGTAAAGTTTGATGGTGATGACCAAGGAAAGCAAAAGCCAAAGAGTGAAGTGGATGACAAGGGTTAACTGTGTTTGACCGACTCGAACTAGGACTGCTCAAAAACACTAGAGCGATCGTTAAATTTCTAGATCGATCAACAAAAAGATCGGGAGGAACTATTTTTCAATCGTTATGAACTTCCAAGGTGTCAAACATAGAGTGGAGTTTATTGTCCTGGACAATGAACACAAAGGAGAGTTGATTGAGTCTCCCATTATTTTGGGAAAGTTGTTCTCAGCCTCTGCTAGAATGACTATTGATTGCAAGAGTCAAGACATAAAATTTCTAAACCAGGACAATAATAATAAAAATCTTGAGGACACACTTGACCCTAGGAAAACTGAACAAGAAACTGACAGTCGTGACCAAGAGAAGAGCATAGAGTCAAATAATTCACATGATCATACCTCTTCTCAGAAATCACAGACTCAAGCCAAGAACCGAGAAGAGACACCTTAGGATCCAGCTATCGAGGATACCAATGCTGTCACCGAGGTGAACAAATTTGAATTAGACGCATCTAATTTATTGAACCCGAATATAGTTATTTTGAACTTCCTTGATCATTACTGTGATTTAACATCTGAGCTGACAAAGCCCAAGCCAACTCACATCACTATCATATATCCAAGACATGTGCAGACCTTACAAGAGATATACAATGAAAAGGGTGACGAATCTCCGTTTCATCACCATTATTCTTTTATTTTGGTCTTAAATCCCTAGATAAATGCATGTATATATCATTAATTTGTCAAATTAAACAATGTACAAAATATTATATAAAATATTATATTATTTACATAGTTAGTTCCAAAAAATAATATATAGTTAATTCCAAAATTAAAGAATAAAGGAAGAAAAGAAAAAGGAAATGAGACACCATAGATGTTGAGTGACACTAGACCCCGAGACCTAGTCATCATGATGACTTGGTTAACAAGGAACACAGTAGGGGGAGATAGGGAAGATGAATTGCACAAAATATACACAAACCCCTAGAAATTTAAATGCATAAATACTTGATTATTGGGACCTATTTTATTATTTATTATTATACCTCAAATCAATTAACTTTGTATATGAAGATTGTAGAATATAAAGAAAAATACAAAAATGATTTCATAAAAAAGTAATGCCCATTGTGCCCGGGACACACAAAATAAAAAGTCAAAATAAAAACTTCACAGACGTGTATCTTCTCCATATTGTATCAAAATGGACCAAAATCACCTTTAATTGTATATCACTATTAATAAGCTATTTAATGAAGGTGGTTTCATTTAATTTCGAGTTGAGATGTGAAATTTAGGTTTTACGTCCCTATTGTGCAATATACTAGTATATAATATTTAATATATATATATATATTGATTATTTACATTTTTCAAATTATTTTATTTTTATAAAATTTTAAATATCATTTTAAACATGTATACATAATTGTAATAAAATAAAACCATCAAAATAAAATCGAAATAAATAATACATTGAAATACGTAGGTAAAGTATACATGTATATCCCTATAATGTATAAATAGAAAATTAATTAAGTATACATATAAACTCAGAAAAATACAATAAAATATCTAATTATGTATTAAAATAAATCAAATATATATAATACATGTATAAAATAATAAAATATATACTAGAAAATAAAAATAAAATTATTAAAATACAGGTATTTATACCTATAATTTACATGTAACTATTAATTTGTAATAAAAAGCCTTGAAAAAAAATAACAATATGTATACAATACTACATTAAATCACAAACACTTCTCATTTTTTAACAAAAATTAAAATAATTTTTTATAATTCTTTATTTTACAATATTTTCAGCCTAGGAATTTTCTAGTTGGTCCACGTAGATCAACCGGAAGCCCCCCTCCATGTTGACCCGGGTCAATTGTCCTCCCTCTCTCTTCCTCAAGTGCTGGAATGTTAGACACGACTTTTCTTCCCATTTTCCCGCTCCAGATCTTCTTGAAGAGTTGTGTGATTTGAAGAGATGGGATCTCCTTGATTCAAGTCGTGGACAAATGGATCTACAATCCTCCTAGATCTGATCAAAAATCTCGATCAAAATCCCCCATTTCTCAGACAATAAATTTGCTCCTCTTTTCAAAAGAGCTCTGCCTCCAATTTTGATCTTTTCTGGTGTCTCGTAGACCCTCAGAGCCATCCCATTCTGTTCCTCTTGGTGACAGCTTGAAGATCAGAGGTTCTGCAGTGAGGAGGAGTGATCCAAGACCATCGCCATAGGAGCACCACTGACAAGTTCAGCCTCCTCAATTTCGATCGAGTTAAGGCATTGTCTTTCGTTCCTAGGTATCTCGTTGGTTCTATTTTCATTTCTTACATTCAATTTCAAGTTTAATTGTATCTTTAGGTTTAATCTCAGAAAACCCCTAATTGGCTGGAGCTCAAGCTCCAGGTTGATTCATCGTAATCCAAACATTCAATCGCCCTGATTTCCATCTCATCTCACTCCCCATCATGTTCTCCATCATTTCATCCATCTGTTCCCCCCCACCCCAGCTCCGTCGTGGATCTAGGAGTCAAACTCCACTCAGAGGTTGTCCGTCGGAGCCCCATCTCCAAGCCACCCCACGTTGCTTTTTTGCTTAATCCTTTAGTCGAGGAGATAACCCTCGAACTAGGGATCATTTTGGTGCAGATTCATGACTCTAAGAAGGCGTCTGGAACCCCATTGGACATATGGAGCTTCCCCAAGTCCTCAAATGTCGTCTAAGCTACATGAGCTCCCTCTCTTTCGTCGGATTAGTCCACTGCACATGGAGGAGTCCCAGGAAGTGAAGCCACTTGTTCGATCGAGAGGAATCAGTCAGAGTGAGGAGAAAAGCCAAATCGGACGTCGTCGATCTCATGTTCTTCATATGTTCTTGCTAACCGCTTCTCACCTGTTGGATGAAGAACACGACCTAGATTTAATATGGATTGTCCATTTAATAGAAGGGGCACGCAAGAGAAACCATTGGATCAGCCATGTGGCACGACGACATCGGATGGATGAAAAGCGTATAAGTGGTAAAATTTGCATCCAACATGAGTGGACATATTGTCGGTGTACCCCTCCAAGTATTGTATTTAATATTTACTACTTAAAAATCAGGTTGCAGTTCAAGCTTTTCGGTTATTTTGCATGTAAGACCGTGTAGTTTATTTTATTTGCAAAGTGCCCCTATCAGCTTGATTTATTTTTATTTATGCATTTATTTTATTAAAAATATCTCCGGTGATATAAGAGATTTACAAAAAAAAAGTGTAAGTGCATAATTGGATTCTTGTGCAAACTATATATTTTGTATGTCATTTTCATGCATTCGTTATCTATTAAAAATCAAATAGAGCTACTTTATTCCCTATTTGACTTAGAAAATATAAAATATATATAACCTATTATAAAAATTCTAAAAAAATAGCTACTATTGTTTAGCTTGTTTTATAACTCCATAGTAAAAATACAAAAAAATCAAAATAAACTTTAAAAATTAGCAAACCCTTGCTAACCCTAAACAAATATAAAATCTTTTCAAAAATATCAAAAATACTATTTTCTATCTTATATTTTTATTTATACATATTGGCATAGAATAAAATTGGTTTTAAGAAATTTTAAAGCCTTTTGCTATTTTTAATTATCAAATCAATTTGGAGTATTTAAAAAATCCTTGTGTCGGTCCTTTTATGATTTAAAAAATCGAAAAAATTGTAAAAAAAATCCCCAAAAATCCACAAAAAAAGAATATTTTAAAAACCCAAAAATATTTTATTTTGAATTTTTTTACTATATATGTATAATTGGTTAACCCAATATAGGTTGTATATACCTATATAGTACTATATATAGTTTATATTATTATTAATTATTTTAAATACCATAATTATATTTTGAAACCTTTAGAAATATAAAAAGGACTGTTCTTTGGTATTTTTTTATTTTTGTATATTTATTATATATATTCTACTCTATATTACTTATATTATATGGGAAAGGGGTTGCTGCACCGGGTGGTGCAGCTAAGTGGCTGCACCCGCCCTCCCAGCCGTCTGATCGCCAAGATCAACGGTGATCCGCACATCCGACCCGCGCCCAGGCGCGCCTGATCCGCGCGTGATCTGCCCGCGTGATCTGCGCCGTTGATCTTGGCGATCAGACGGTTGGGAGGGCGGGTGCAGCCACTTAGCTGCACCACCCGGTGCAGCATCCCCTTTCCCATATTATATATATTATGTTTTATGCTTTTATATATACTATTATATACATATTTATATATTATTATATTAAAATATAAATTGAAAATAATAAAATAAAAATAAATAGAATTAAAAAAGAATTAAATTAAAAACCCACAACACACTGATTGAAATTGTGCATACTTATATATACACATTCTTGTACTATTTACTTATAAATGATATACATTGTTACGTCCTCTGTTCCCTGTGTTTGACTACTGCCTCCTTGTCCACTATATATACTTGTCTGTAGGGTTATAATAAATTTTGATTCACACTTGCTTTGATTGCTTATATTATTGTCCGGGTTGATTGTTGAGATTATCAGAGGTCTTCGAGGGTTGTCATTGTAGCGACTTTGTGGTTCCATCTTGTGTGGACCACAAGACCATCCCTCGGATATTTCTTGGGTATTTCAAATGGCGCCGTTGTCGGGGAGCAACATATAACATAGTAGTTTGTGTATATTTTAGTACATTTTTTCTCTTTTAATTTTGTCTTTTATTTTTTATAATTGTTTATCTATTTAGGGTAATATAGTTATATATAGAGAGTCAAGGAAATAGCATTCGTAATCTGACCATGACCACGGAAAATAACCATTACTCGACTCAGGATTACTGCTAGAGTCACAACATAATGAGTATGGTTATTCATCTCCAAGTCGTGAGACAATAGTAGATGACATAGCTGGAATTAATTGAAGAGTGGATGCTTCGACTAAACAATTTAATTATGTCTCCCAAACAGTTAAAGAAATGTCTAAGAACCTAGGAGTAGTGATGGTCACACCGAACGAACCCGAGACACATCCTTTGAAAATTATTCATATACAAATACCACGAGCACCTGAGACCACTGATCACTCCACTGACTCTATCAAAAATACCAAAAAAAGAAAAGAACATTCAAAAAAAGACGGACGACACTGAAATGGAAGCATTTTGTAAAATTGTGATATCAGAATTTCCATTAATTGAGGCCATAGAGTACGTATTCGGTCTTCAAATATTTGTGAAAAATCGATTATCACCTGAAAAGATGGGTAAGAAGTGATCAAGGACAAAATTTCATCTAATTACTATGGCAACTTCTATGGTGATGACCAACGAAAGCAAAAGCCATAGAGTGAAACAGTTGACAAGGGTTAATTTTGTGTTTGACCGACTCGAACTCATACCACTCAAAAATACTAGAGTGATCGTTCAATTTCCAAATCGATCCATAAAAAGATCGAGAGGAATTATTTCCTAATCATCATGAACTTCTAAGGTGTCAAACATAGAGTGGAGTTTATTTTCCTGGACAATGAACACCGAGGAGAGTTGATTGATTCTCCCATTATTTTGGGATAGTTGTTCTTATCCTCTGCTGGAATGACTATTGATTGCGAGAGTCAAGACATAAAATTTCTGAACCAAGACAATAATAATCAAAATCTCGAGGACACACCCGACCCTAGGACAACCGAACAAGAAACCGACGGTCTTGACCATGAGAAGAGCATAGAGTCAAACACTTCATATTATCAGACCTCTCCTCAAGATTCACATACTCAAGCCAAGAACCGAGAAGAGACACTTCAGGATCTGGTTATCGAGGGTACCGATGTCACCAATAAGGTGAATAATTTGTAATTAGACACATCCAATTACCGAAACCGTATACAGTTATTTTTGAGCTTCCTTGATCATTATTGTGATTCAACACCTAAGCTGATAAAGCCCAAGCCAACTCAGAGCACTATCATATATCCAAGACATGTGCTGACCTTACAAGAGATATACAATGAAAAGCGTGATGAATCTCCATTTCATCACCTTTATTAATTTATTTTGGTCTTAAATCCCTATCTAAATGCATGTATATATCATTAATTTGTCAAAATAAACAATGTATAAATTGTATAAAATATTGTATAAAATACATTATTATTTATGTAGTTAATTTTAAAATTAAAGAATAAATGAGGAAAATAAAAGTAAATGAGGCACCATAAATGTTGAGTGACCATAGACCCCTAGACCTAGTGATCATGATGGTTGACAAGGAATGAAATCGGGGGAGACAGGGAAGATGAATTATATAAAATATAAACAAAATCCTAGAATTTAAATTCATGAATAATTGATTTTTGGGACCTATTTTATTCTTTATTATTATACCTCAAATCAATAAACTTTGTATATGAAGATTTTAGAATACAAAGAAAAATACAAAAATGATTTTACATAAAAGTAATGCACATTGTGCCCAAGACACACAAAATAAAAAGTCAAAATAAAAACTTCACAGATGTGTATCTTCTCCATATTGTATCAAAATAGACCAAAATCACCTTTAATTGTATATCACTTTTAATAGCTATTTAATGAAGATAGTTTCCTTTAATTCGGAGTTAAGAAGTAAAATTTATGTTTTAGGCCCATATTGTGCAATATACTTGTATATAATATTTAATATAATTATTTACTTTTTTCAAATACATTTATTTTTATAAAATTTTAAATATCATTTTAAACATGTATAAATAATTATCATAAAATAAAACCATCAAAATAAAATCGAAATAAATAATACGTTTAAATACATAGGTAAAGTATACATGTATATCCCTATAATGTATATATGCATAACTAATTAAGTATACATATAAACTCAAAAAAATACAAAAAAAATCCCTAAATATGTATTAAAATAAATCAAATATATATAATACATGTATAAAATCGTAAAATATATACTTCAAAATAAAAATAAAATTACCAAAATACAAGTATCTATACCTATATTTTACATGTAAATATTAATTTGTAATAAAAAGCCTTGAAAAATAAATAACAATATGCATACAATACTACATTAAATCACAAACACTTTTCATATTTTAACTAAAATTTAAATAATTTATTTATAATTTGTTTTTATTTTACCAATAAGCCTGGGAATTTTCTAGTTGGTCCACGTGGACCAACCAGAAGGCTCCCATGTTGACCTAGGTCAACTTACCTCCCTCTCTCTTCCTTAAGTGCTGGAATATTAGACACGACTTAATTTTCATTTTCCCGATCCAAATCATCATGATATGATAGGCGTGTTGAGTGATTTGAAGAGATGGGATATCCTTGATTCACGTTGTATCCAAATGGATCTGCAATCCTCCTTAATCTGATCAGAAACCTCGATCGAAATCCCCCACTTTTCAGACTATAAATTTGCTCCCCCGGATCCACCTCCAGCTTTGATCTTCTCTGATGTCTCGTAGCCCCTCAGAGCCATCCCTTTCCATTCCTCTTGGTGACAGCTTGAAGATTAGAGGTTCTGTAGCTAGAAGGAGGCGAGGAGGAGCGATACAAGACTATCGTCAGAGGAGCACTACTAAGAGGTTCAACATCCCCAATTTCGATCGAGTCGAGGCCTTGTCTTATGTTCCTAGGTGTCTTGTAGGTTCTATATTCATTTCTTGCATTTAATTTCAAGTTTAATTTCATCTTTAGGTTTAATCTTAGAAAACCCCCAATTGCCTAGAGCACAAGCTCCAGGTCGATTCAAAGTAATCCAAACATTCAATCACCATGATTTCCATCTCATTTCACTCCCCATCATGTTCTGCATCATTTCATCCTTCTATCCGCTCCCCCATATCCATCAATGATCTGGGAGTCAAACTCCACTAAGCTGCCATTCGTCAGAGCCCCATCTCCAAGCCACCCCATGTTGCTTTTTTCTTAACCCTTTAGTTGAGAGATAGCCCTCGGACTAGGGATCATTTTGGTGGTCGGTGATTCCAAGAAGGCATTTCGAACTCCATTCGATATCTGGATCAGTCCCAAGTCCTCAAACGTTGTTTGAGCTACCTGAGCTTTGTCGCTTTCGTCGGAGTAGCCCACTGCACACGAAGGAGTGCCAGGAAGCGAAGCCACCTGCTTGATCGAAAGGAACCAATAGGAATAAGGAGAAAAGACAAATCTAACATCGCCAATCTCATGTTCTTCATGTGTTCTTGTTTACCCCTTATGATCCTTTGGATTAAGAGCACGGCCTAGATTTAATCTGAACTGTCCATTTAAATCAAAGGGGTATGCAAGAGACACCCTTGGATCAGCCACGTGGCATGACGATAGGGGTTGGATGAAAAGCGTATAAGTTGTAAAATTTGCATCCAACATAAGCGAACATTTTGCTGGTGTACCCCTCCAGGTATTGTATTTAATATTTAGTACTTAAAAATCATGATGTAGTTTAAGCTTTTGGGTTATTTTGCATGTGAGCCCATGCAGTTTATTTTATTTTAAAAGTGCTCCCATCATCTTGGTTTATTTTTATTTATGCATTTCTTTTTATAAAAAAATATCTCTTGTCCTCTAAAAGATCTGCAAAAATAGGTGTAAGTGCATAATTTGATGCATGTGCATGCTATATATTTTATTTGCCATTTTCATGCATTTGTTATCTATTAAAAATCAAATAGATCTACTTTATTCCATGTTTGACTTAGAAAATATAAAAAAATATAAAAACCTATTCTAAAAATTCCAAAAACAGTAGCTACTATTTTTTAGCCTATTTTATACTCTATAGTAAAAATTACAAAAAATCAAAAGAAACTCTAAAAATTAGCAAACCCTTCTAACCCTAAAAATTATAAAATATTTCAGAATTCTCAAAAATAATAGTTTTTATCTTATATTTTTATTTATACATGTTGGTGTGGATTAAAATTAGTTTTAAAGAATTTTAATGCCTTTTGTGATTTTTAATTCTCAAATCAGTGTGGCCTATTTAAAAAGTCCTTGTGTCGATCCTTTTATGATTTTAAAAAACCAAAAAAATGTAAAAATGCCCCAAAAATCAACAAAATATAATAACATTTTAAAACACCAAAAAGATTTTATTTTGAAAATTTTGACTATATATATAATTGTATTACCCTATATAGGTTGTATATACCTATATAGTACTATATATAGTTTATATTATTATTAATTCTTCTAAATACCCTAATTATATTTTGAAACCTATGGAAATATAAAAGGACTATTCTTTGGGATATTTTCTGATTTTTGTATACTTATTATATATATTCTACTCTATATTTATTATATTATATTTATTACATTTTATACTTTTATATATACTCTTATATACATATTCAGATATTATTATATTAAAATATAAATTAAAAATCAGAAAATTAGAAATAAAAAATATTAATTAAAAAGGAATTAAATTGAAAACCCATGACCATTGATTGAAATTGTGCATACTTATACATACACATTCTTGTGCTATTTATTTATAAATAATATACATTGTTACATCATGTGTTCCATGTATTCGACTCCTGCATGCTTGTCCACTATACACACACTTGTCTAGGGTTATAATAAATCTTGATTCACACTTGCTTTGAATGCTTATATTATTATGTTGGTTGATTGTTTAGATTATCAAAGGTCTTTGAGGGTTGTCATCGTAGCGATTTAGTGGTCCCACCTTGTGTGGAACACAAGACAGTCCCTCAAATATTTCTTGGGTATTTCAAATGGCTCCATTTCCGGGGAGAAATGGATAGCATAGCAGTTTATGTATATTTTAGTACAATATTTCTCTTTTATTTTTAAGCTTATTTTTATAATTGTTTACTGTTCTGACCCACTTGTCTCTGTTTGACTTTCTTGCAAGTGACTACGTAGCGACGACCGTTTCTTAGGAGGTGGACGCACCCGAACTGGGAGAAGGTTGGCTATTCATTTGTGAGCCATCCAGGAGAAAGCAGGAGAGAGAAGCAAAGAGAGAGGGAGAAGAGCAACACACTTAGCTATTTTTACTTTGTTTTGTGAGGAGTGATTTTTGTATTTTCTAAAAATATTTGTAATTATTTGGACTTGGACACTACCGCACTAATGAGGTCCATTGCTTGGGTGTGTGTTCATTTGTTCTATGTGATTGCTCTATAGTGGTTTTCGTGTTTCCATTGCTTTCTTTTATTTTGTTTCTCATGATTTGAGCTTTCCGCCTTTTTTCATTTGTTCTATATGAATGAGCCCGTAGATCTAGGTTTGCTTGACTCGGTAGCTAGGTCCAAAGTCCTAATAAAAGCATGCACTTATAGTCTATTTTGCTTGGACTTATGCAAATAATTAACTGCAAATTACTTGTATTTGGAACCTCAATATGTGAGATACTCTACATAGCGCTTGCAGGACCCGTTGCAGCAGGCACCGAGGAGTCTCTAAGACCGGATACTTGGATCCATTTTTGAGTGATTCACATCGGGTTCTTCTCGATAATAGAAAATCTTGCCTAGGATGCTTTATCTCTTTGCATACCATGCATGCAGTATATGTTTATATATTCTATTTTGCATATGGTATGGAGAGCGATGGGAGGCATTGTGAGTCTTCTAACTTCGCATGCGTCATTTGACACGAGAGTGAGATTTTCACTCTAGTGTCCACTTGCATTACTTTTCCCCCTTATTCCTCTATTTTATATCACATTTTGGACTCAAAAGAAAATATTAAAAAAACATTAGGCATTTTGCTTTGAAAAATACTCAAAAAATGAAAATCCAAAAAATAAAACAAGGGGACTGCTATTAGAACTTTGACCTTAATTAAAAATCGGTAATGGACATCTTTGTTTTGGGTTCATAAATCCCTCAATGCTTTCATGTACCATTCAAACTGAGTGAGTTGTGACCCGTAAGGATTAAAGCCAAAATCTGATCTGTGGTAGCCTTAATTATCAGCTAGGTTGGTGAAGTATTGGTGTTTCTATCGTACGTGAGTGAGTAGGGCCTTGTAGACGACTATGTTCCCGTCTTGTGTGGAGAATCCTACTTGGTACGAAGTATTAAGCATAGAACATGCCCTCATAGGGGTATTTGTCTCATTATCTTACGGTCGAGTACCTCACTTGTGAGGGAACTATTAATTTTGCCTATTGGCTTCCGTTCTTTATCTCTTTGGCATAGTAGCTGCCCAGGCACAAGATCAAGGACCTCAAAGTGCCCATATCACATGTTATAAACGAGCTGGAATAAGTACGGTTTACTTTCCTGATAGTACACAAGCTCCTATAGGTATAGCACTCATAAGGACTTGTTAAAAGATATACCTACAAAATAACCATAAAATTGAAAATATAAAAATAGTTGAACTCTCCCAACTTCATTTGGGTTGAGTTGGTGAATCTAAAACTTGTTTGGTATTTGTTTGATTAGATTAAAGTCAAAGATCAAGTCCCACATACGTGCAAATTTTGCCTTTTTTTCTTTTATTCTCATTTGACCTATGCTCGCTTTGAGCCATTCTACTATTTTATACTCCTTTTAACTCTTATTTATCTCTGTATCATTCACCCATTCCTGATCTTCCTTTTGGCCCTCGAGATGGCGACTCATGGGTGGCTTAGTAGGGACTCCATTGACACCTACGACGATTCCACGAAGTTGACTTCTTCAATAATTCAGAGCAATTCTCAAGAACACGTTCAGACTCCATGAACCGATCTACAGACTCCCCGCTTATCTAATAAATCGAGATCACTCTTGTTCCGAAATCTTCCCATTTTGGATGGAAATTAGCTTCACTCTATATACATCTCCATCCTTAATGAAATTTCTGTGTTGACCTTAACACGGAACGATTTCCCATATCTTGTGCATCAATTCAAATTGATCGAGGCATTATTACATTTGTAGATCAAGAACCCGGTCTGGAGCTACATATTGTGTCAGATTCAGATTCAGAGAAAGATATAGCTTCCAATGGAAAGGGAAAGGGACCTCAACATCCATAGTCGCGGACATGTCAACAACCATATCAGAATGTGGTGAATGCCCAGCTCCTTACCTCCATACAAGCATTCCATCAATAGCTCACCGATCAAGCATTCACCCAGGTTACCTTTCAAGACATGCTGATTGATTTGAGAAGGAGAGACCGACCAGATGGAGGAGGAGAGGAAGACAAAAAAGATGGAGCCGACGGATGGCATGTAGATGAGCGAAGAGTAGGGCGGCCCAATCCGACTCTCAAGGAGACTTACAACCCCAGTGTCGGATAGATGACAGAATGGATCCAGATCCATGTTGTCCATGCCCATTTTGAATAGAGGCCTCAACTCTAGGATCTGCTTCCCACCTTCCATGGGAATGCAAATGAAGAACCATACATCCATGTCCAACATTTTGGGCACATCTGTGGAACCACTCACTACCCTAACATCTCGTTAGGTGTAGTTGAAGGAGATGGTTAGATCCTCAAGCGCATCACGGAAGCGTGATCGTCGTATCGAATACGACGAAGAACGACTAGTCGTACTAGTTGTTCTATGCAGCGGAAATTAAAAAAATTTATGCGACGAAACCACATGATCCAAGAACACTTCTCGGATTGTTTCGTCTAAACCACAACCAAGTATTAGGTTTACCTCTTGAAGCGTGGTTGCGATCGAGTCTCTAAACAAAGAGACCTCCTGTCTCAAGTCCGATCCGACGGAGGAGACGCTTGCGAGCGCGGGGATGAACCGCGTGCTTCTCGCAATCCATGTTGATGATCCAAGTGGCGGATCTCCTGATCTCGACACACGAGATCCGATGTCTTCTTCACGAGAGGGGCGCACCGAAGGAGACGGAGATCCACGAGCAAACCATCGGGCAGCATAACGACGATGTCGCGGCGATGGAGAACCTCTCTAGGGCATCCATGGTGGACGGCCACATGAGAGAGATGGAGAGAGGACGTGTAGAGAGAATGAGAGAGAGATTTGTTGCCTCAACTTATGTGTCAAGAAGAGAAATGGGGTGCCTCTCCTTTTATAGGGTTTTGGGATCCATGGATCTCAATCCATATGTCAACACAAATCCAATGGTCCACATTAATTTGTGTTTTTTTCAATGGTCATGATTTGTTGCTAAAAACACAACAACAATTAATTTAATTTAAATTAAATATATGTTGATAAATCAACACAATTTAATTACAAAATTAAATCATCAATACATGGAGATAATGAAAGGAGAGAAAGCCTCCTTCCATGTGGAGAGGGGGGACGGCCTCCCTTTCCTAATGGGAGTGGTGGCCGTCCACCCTCCTCCATTAGGAAGGTGGCTATTTCACCTTTTATGTAATCTCCATTATTTGCAACAACTTTTGTTGCAAATTATTTCACAAAAAATAAATCCAATTTATTTTGTGAACATTGCAATCATGCCATTGAAAAATTGTGAATCACATTCACAACCCAAAACAAAATGTAAATTACATTTTCAATTTGATGTCCAATGTGAATCCAATTCACATTAACATTTAATTAACAAATGTAAATTACAAATAGCTCTCTCTTATATATTATAAATCTCATTTATAATATATATGACTAATATGGATATTGTTATCCATATTATTCATATCCATGATAATTAAATCATATTTAAGCATCTTGGATCTCTATTCTCTTGTGTCCAAATAATATGAATCACATTCACATTATTTACATCTTTGATAATTAAATCTCATTTAATTATCTAAGATAACTCTCTTTATAATATGAATCAAATTCATATTACTCATGATAATTAAATCACATTTAATTATCCATTTTCTCAATGCTCGGATACATATATCAACAATAGAATTATCCATGAACTCCTTCAAGGATAATGCGCTTTCTCCGCAGATACTTGGAGATAAGGACAGGGCGATTGTATTGTTCCACGTATAGTGACATGGATATTGAGATCGTATCTCAAATCCAGATCGCGGGCCTCTCATAGATGCTTGATTAAATCAAGACCGTAAATCTAATCTTCTCATTGTATCTGAATCTCATTCAGATCAATGTCCAATACTTGGACCAAGATGAGATCACTTCTCTACTGAGAGGAGTCACTAAAATCCAGACCCGTTTCATCACTCCCTAGGAATGGAAGCGTCATGGTTATACAATCGTTTATGATCACATCACCCTCAGGTATTCCCAATACCTGTACATCCTACATACTGGAAGACTCAGACTAAACCCGAAGTATTCGATCAACTTTATACTGTCTACTTCATGGTTTTATCATTAAGTTTCTCATTCGATCATTGGGAGTCGGTATCGATCATATACTTTCCAAAAGCATATATCATACCTAGGTCTTGATCATATACTTTCCAAAAGTATATATCAAACCTACAAATTCAGTCAAGCTTCCAAAGCGAGACGACCGTGCGCACGGAATTTGATTCTTCCCAATATCTCATGAGTGAGCTCATGTCTTCCGGTTCAGTAACTGAACCTGTATGATCCCTTTGAGAGATCGTATTACTCATATGCCCTTATATGCACACCAGCGCGCCGGTGTATAGACCTTGATTAGGTCATCAACCTATTGGTCTGCCAAATGTACATACTTAGACATATAGCAACACATCTGTCTCCGGTCAGAGGACGCGTGCCTATATCATGACAGCATATGATATAGGACTTTGGTTATCTCGATCTCGTTAAGTCAACTCTTTAACCTAACTAATCTGACACCTCCGAATCTCTATTCCTATGCAGAGGACCTGCATCAAGAGGTCGGTCAGATATCAGCCTTCAGAGATAAGGATTGCTATCTCCTACTCAGGCTGGAGATCATCTCTTAACAATCATTTGACGGTGCTTGATGAGTCCTCAATCTAACTCTTTAGATATTCATCCAAGCACCAGCCTCTATGATTCAATAGTTGAATCAACAGCTGTATGATCATCAAGATGGCCATGGTACATAACCCTAATTGTACTAAGGGACCTATTATGCAAATTATGTATTCTTCATTTCAGATTAAGGAGTGAATTCCAATAACATTTATTGCATAATGGCTCGCCGTGGGCTCGCATTTCCAACAATCTCCCACTAGCCCAAAGAGCCATTAATGGGCTAATCATTTAAACCCGCATCATGTGACAATCATAGGCTATTTAGAAAATAGCTAGGTAAGCTGATTAGTCACTCTGTTCCCGCGAGACTATGCCAAGTCCTTTTACGGCACTTGCATATCCCCAGTAACAGTGCTCGCATCTAATGCGAATGTTGCATCTCATGCAACCAATACTCAATCTAGTTGGTTAGAGTGTCCCTGACATCATAACCAGTATCCCCATAATCCTTATTAGAATACCTTCATTCCCGGAGATCTCTATCTCCTAAGGTATCTAAAGTTTAGACCTTTATAGATCACTATCTACATGGTCTTAAACTTTTGAAGATAAGCCTTTGAGATTACTATCTTAAAAATCTCCTCATCTATGAAGATTTTGTTATTACTGCAATCAAGTGTTTTATCTCTACAGTAGGATTAGTAACAATTTACTACTCCCACTGCATGACAGACATCTGGTATTTGTACACTCTAGCATACACTCAGCTTCTCGTAACTAATGCACAAGTGCAAGTAGTTGTAGCATTTACTTCCTCAACTCTTTGAGGTGCTATCCCTTAAGATAGGTCAGTACCATATCTTAAGGGTTAGAAGCCTTTCTTGGAATTTCTATGAATAGAATATGTCCAAGGTGTACTACAAATGTGACAGTCCAATTATCCTCTTCTCTTGGCTTCTGAACAACTTCAGAACTAAGATCTAAGAGGTTTCTTTGAAATCATATTTCAAGATATGGAATAACCAGAGAATAAAACACTTATTATTTTCCTTATATCATTTTAAATGATCAGGATATCATCTACATTCAGCAAGATGAACACAAAGGCACTCCCACTAAGCTTCACATGGCTCATCAAGATTCTATCTGAAATCATAACAATTATAATTCCATCAAATCTTATGGTCCAACTTCAAGAAGCTTATTTGAGTCCATAGATGGATTCCTTAGTTTGCACACCTTGCTTTCCTCAACCATGAAGCCCTGGAGCTACTTCATGTGAATATCCTCAAAGAGGTATTCGTAGAGGAATGCAATATTGACTTACATCTTGAAGATGCAATAGTCAAGTTGTGTAGCTAAGGTTAGCAACATTCTGATGATTTTAAGCATGGTCACCAAAGAACAAGTCTCATTGCAAGCAATGTCTTCTCTTCCGGTGTGTGGCTCATGGCTACGAACCGTGCTTTGAAGGTCTCTACCTTCTCATCAGGTTCCCTTTCTCTTGAAGATCCATTTACACCTTTACAGGTTTTTACCCATATAGGTGGATCCACGAGGGTCCATATACAACACTTGCATATGAAGTCTACATTAGACTTTTATTGCTAACATCCATCTATCCATGCTATGATCTTCAGAAGCTTCATCGCATGAAGTTCAATCATTGTCAGATTTCTCTGACACATGGAATCCATCCTCAAACTCATTTGAAGAGGTATTAGTGTTTCATCTTTAATTGTCCTCTTAGTTTCCAATTTCAGGAGCCTCATTATCTTCTCAAGATAAATGAGTTCCTACACTTTATTTTCATCTTGATTCTCAAGAGTCTCAACCTCTAAGAATCATATTCTCAGAGATGAGATACTTAGAATCTCAAGGTCATAAAGTAGGTATCCAATACCATCCTTTATTTTCCTAATGAAGCAGCACTTTCAAGTGCTAGATTCCAGCTTGCATGCATGGAATCATATTAAGCATATATATTGTAGTCTCTTCTACACATATATACCTGGAAACTAAGGGATAATTATGCTAAAATTCATCATTGATAAGATCATGTCACACATGATCCAATTGTATCTACCTATAACTCTATTGAGTTAAGGTGTGTTAGGAGGATTGAGATAGAAATGATATTCATATCTCTATAAGGTATTCTTTGAATTTATCTAACAGGTATTTGCTACCTAGATTAGATCAAATTCATTTTATCTTCCTTCAAACTTTGGTTCTAAACCAAAAATAATGAAATCTTTGAACATTTCAAAGGTTTCTTAGGTGAAAAGAAGAAATCTCATATCATACATAATCATCAACAGATATCACATATCCGTAATGTTTACTATGATATAGATGATCTACATACATCAATATGCATGAGATCCTGAATACCTTGGCATCTTACACCTTTCTTTAAGAAGGGTGTATTGGACATTTTACTTTGAATACAATATTCAAAAGTATGTAAGTTTTGAAATTTTAGACATTCTAAGTTTCATCTCTTACTAGTCTATTGATCAAATTAATAGACAAATGTCCAAGGCTTGATGCTAGATCATTGTCAAATGATCTTCATCCTCCTATTGATCTTAAGGTTTAATTTCAGTATTTAGAAATGCTAATGAACCATTCATTAATTTTCTAATTTAGTGAAGTCCACTAGATTATTAGATTACTATCTGAAATATATACATCATAACTCTTTATGATAGTTCTATCTCAGATTCATGTTTATTTCTAACATTTAGAAACAAACAATGAGTGTATTCTTATATCTAGGTCATAGAGACATTCTCTAAGACTAAGGACTCTCCCACTGAAATTAACAAGTCTATCAATCCAACAGAGATTGTTGCAACAATTGCATCAATATCCATGTGGATAACTATAAACCTTTAAGATCAAATTTTCCAGTCTTCTAAAACATATGCAACCTATTGCAAATGTCATCAGAAGATTGAGATACAATTATTTGACTTTATCTTATCAATGATTTATGTAGATTAATCTGATGCTCCATCCGAGTCCTTCTCTAAGGATTCTAGATAGACTTGATAGTCATACTATCAACACATCAACTTATTGCAGTATTGGCATTTATCCAACTCTTCGGATGACATATGGAAGTCATAGATGTATAGTCAACTCTTTGACCATACTTCTTACTCGGGTCCAACCCATGCTTCCACTGCGCTCCCTTTATCTATAAGCAACCATTGCTTAAGACTAAGGATCTCTTATGTAAGAGCATTTCAACATTTATACATGCATCATTAAATTCATACAATATGAATATTATGAAGCTTCATGAATGACCAGAGTATAGATAGTAGAATAATGACACTCATCATCTACATCCATCTAAACTCTTAAAATATAGGTTCAGGTAGGTAGTCAAACAATTTGAATACATCATCTCTTATAGAGCCACCATTCTGCATGATGCAGTGAACCATCTCATTCATGTTAAATGTCAAGAGCACATAAGTATGCCAGAATATCTTCATTGATTTTATAAGGATTATATGACAATTATGATCATCATCAACATGTCACTTCCAAAGTACATTTGA
Organism: Ottelia alismoides; assembly: GCA_037367405.1. Classification (NCBI taxonomy): domain Eukaryota; kingdom Viridiplantae; phylum Streptophyta; class Magnoliopsida; order Alismatales; family Hydrocharitaceae; genus Ottelia; species Ottelia alismoides. The sequence goes on along the minus strand of JAZKJV010007582.1, from coordinate 340,766 downwards.
TGATAGATCAAGACTATAGAGACACACAAACCCTAGGGTTGTAGTCCTATTATCTATTTAATTGTCATTCCTCAATATTATGAGGAAACTTGCACATTGCAGCCACATACATTATGTGTCCAATTGCAAGTACAATATCTGGATCATGAGTCCAATCCATGATATTTTACTGGTTATTATTGAGTATGTCATTGAGTGAGTTTTAATGAAGGATTATCTGAAATAAGAAATTTTGCATAAATATATAAATATGTATATATTTTACTTTGATTTAGGATTTTTATATCAAAGTTGTCTTGTCTTGTCCACACTGAAAGTTCATTCCCTTAATCACTTTCAATGTAAGAGATATACTTACCATTATATCTCAACAAGATCTGGGATCTCCTTCCTTATCTTTGTTGCATCCCAATAATATGAGAACCTACAACTCGGATAAAAAGAAGCGGGAACACATTCCGCCTTGCAAGTCCAACTTGCATCTCCCAATTCGATCTTTAACACCCGGGCCCACCACCCCTAATGCAATGTTGACCCGTCATTAATTGAACCAACCGTCAACAGGAATACAACTCGCTATGCGCAATCCAATATCGCCCCAATAATATGAGGACCCGATATTGGGGTCACTACGCATACGTCCTTACTCTTTCGAGAAGCGAAGAGCCCGATCCAAATGGATCGTATGCAGGAGCTGTCACTTCGGACAGGCGTCTCCTACATACAATATTTGGCGACGGAACCCTTCACCTTGACGGGAGACCATGGATGTCACTTATGTGATCCTCCATATCATATTCAAATTCTAATTAATCATTATGAATCATATTCATTATGATTAATTCTTCCAAGGGAAATAACATCTCTATTCATAGAGTGTTTTAATTTTAATTGGATTCCAATTAATCTAATCATATTAAATTAATGATCCAATCAATATCCAACAAACATTTTAATAGTTACTTGAATTATGGTATTATCTCAAATACGTATTATTTCGAATTTTAATAATTAGAAATACATCATGATTTCTTAAGCATTATACTAACCCTACCCGTTGTCATGGCCAGTACCGACGAGAGTGGGACGGACCACATACGTTGCAACCCGCAACCCCAATGCTCTCCGACTAGACACCATATCCACCTCGGGAAAGGATAATGCAAAATAGATCATTTTGTACTTGAGATGATCATCGGTTCTTCAACCGAAATTATACCATATAGTAATAATCAAAACAATTTTGATTAACATTATAATGAGATTTGCTAAACAAATCCCAAGTCCTATTCAAGCAACATGTTTGTTGGAATGTTGATCATGTAGATCATGTAACCAATCTTGATCTAGATCACATCTAATCATTTGTTGGTTAGGGCAAAGTCAGTTAAGGACATAATTATCATCAAATATTTCATAAATATTTATGCATAATTATTCCAGGAAATTAAACAATTTAATTTCACTAATTAATTAAATGACAATCACTAGGTTCTTGATTAGGAAAGTATTTTCAGCAGTGACCCTCACTTACTAAAAATACCATATCTCAATCAATTTAAATCCAAATTAAGCAAAGTAAATTTCTAAAGTTTGCTAACTTGATTTACAACAGAACCCAAGTGATTTGCACGCATTTCAATGCGTTTCAAATCCGCAATTAACATCTTAATTACGTCATGATCCGCAGTCCCCGAAACAGTGGATACATGTTCACTAAAATGAGCATATCTAGAGCAAACGGAATCGAAATCACGCAAACTCAGATCCTACGGTTTCCTTATTTAATGGGGAATAAAATCCAAATATTATTTTCGTGTTTAAAAAATTTAAACAGTGTCGAAAATAATATCAAAACAAAGATGCGAAAATGAAATGCAAGAAAACTTTCGCAAACCCTAATGAACCCAAGTCATCCTCGGTTTATGGATCGTATCCAAAACCACCGACCTAAGGATCTGATACCACTTGAAGGAGATGGTTAGATCCTCAAGCGCATCACGGAAGCGTGATCGTCGTATCGAATACGACGAAGAACGACTAGTCGTACTAGTTGTTCTATGCAGCGGAAATTAAAAAAATTTATGCGACGAAACCACATGATCCAAGAACACTTCTCGGATCGTTTCGTCTAAACCACAACCAAGTATTAGGTTTACCTCTTGAAGCGTGGTTGCGATCGAGTCTCTAAACAAAGAGACCTCCTGTCTCAAGTCCGATCCGACGGAGGAGACGCTTGCGAGCGCGGGGATGAACCGCGTGCTTCTCGCAATCCATGTTGATGATCCAAGCGGCGGATCTCCTGATCTCGACACACGAGATCCGATGTCTTCTTCACGAGAGGGGCGCACCGAAGGAGACGGAGATCCACGAGCAAACCATCGGGCAGCATAACGACGATGTCGCGGCGATGGAGAACCTCTCTAGGGCATCCATGGTGGATGGCCACATGAGAGAGATGGAGAGAGGACGTGTAGAGAGAATGAGAGAGAGATTTGTTGCCTCAACTTATGTGTCAAGAAGAGCAATGGGGTGCCTCTCCTTTTATAGGGTTTTGGGATCCATGGATCTCAATCCATATGTCAACACAAATCCAATGGTCCACATTAATTTGTGTTTCTTTCAATGGTCATGATTTGTTGCTAAAAACACAACAACAATTAATTTAATTTAAATTAAATATATGTTGATAAATCAACACAATTTAATTACAAAATTAAATCATCAATACATGGAGATAATGAAAGGAGAGAAAGCCTCCTTCCATGTGGAGAGGGGGGACGGCCTCCCTTTCCTAATGGGAGTGGTGGCCGTCCACCCTCCTCCATTAGGAAGGTGGCTATTTCACCTTTTATGTAATCTCCATTATTTGCAACAACTTTTGTTGCAAATTATTTCACAAAAAATAAATCCAATTTATTTTGTGAACATTGCAATCATGCCATTGAAAAATTGTGAATCACATTCACAACCCAAAACAAAATGTAAATTACATTTTCAATTTGATGTCCAATGTGAATCCAATTCACATTAACATTAAATTAACAAATGTAAATTACAAATAGCTCTCTCTTATATATTATAAATCTCATTTATAATATATATGACTAATATGGATATTGCTATCCATATTATTCATATCCATGATAATTAAATCATATTTAATCATCTTGGATCTCTATTCTCTTGTGTCCAAATAATATGAATCACATTCACATTATTTACATCTTTGATAATTAAATCTCATTTAATTATCTAAGATAACTCTCTTTATAATATGAATCAAATTCATATTACTCATGATAATTAAATCACATTTAATTATCCATTTTCTCAATGCTCGGATACATATATCAACAATAGAATTATCCATGAACTCCTTCAAGGATAATGCGCTTTCTCCGCAGATACTTGGAGATAAGGACAGGGCGATTGTATTGTTCCACGTATAGTGACATGGATATTGAGATCGTATCTCAAATCCAGATCGCGGGCCTCTCATAGATGCTTGATTAAATCAAGACCGTAAATCTAATCTTCTCATTGTATCTGAATCTCATTCAGATCAATGTCCAATACTTGGACCAAGATGAGATCACTTCTCTACTGAGAGGAGTCACTAAAATCCAGACCCGTTTCATCACTCCCTAGGAATGGAAGCGTCATGGTTATACAATCGTTTATGATCACATCACCCTCAGGTATTCCCAATACCTGTACATCCTGCATACTGGAAGACTCAGACTAAACCCGAAGTATTCGATCAACTTTATACTGTCTACTTCATGGTTTTATCATTAAGTTTCTCATTCGATCATTGGGAGTCGGTATCGATCATATACTTTCCAAAAGCATATATCATACCTAGGTCTTGATCATATACTTTCCAAAAGTATATATCAAACCTACAAATTCAGTCAAGCTTCCAAAGCGAGACGACCGTGCGCACGGAATTTGATTCTTCCCAATATCTCATGAGTGAGCTCATGTCTTCCGGTTCAGTAACTGAACCTGTATGATCCCTTTGAGAGATCGTATTACTCATATGCCCTTATATGCACACCAGCGCGCCGGTGTATAGACCTTGATTAGGTCATCAACCTATTGGTCTGCCAAATGTACATACTTAGACATATAGCAACACATCTGTCTCCGGTCAGAGGACGCGTGCCTATATCATGACAGCATATGATATAGGACTTTGGTTATCTCGATCTCGTTAAGTCAACTCTTTGACCTAACTAATCTGACACCTCCGAATCTCTATTCCTATGCAGAGGACCTGCATCAAGAGGTCAGTCAGATATCAGCCTTCAGAGATAAGGATTGCTATCTCCTACTCAGGCTGGAGATCATCTCTTAACAATCATTTGACGGTGCTTGATGAGTCCTCAATCTAACTCTTTAGATATTCATCCAAGCACCAGCCTCTATGATTCAATAGTTGAATCAACAGCTGTATGATCATCAAGATGGCCATGGTACATAACCCTAATTGTACTAAGGGACCTATTATGCAAATTATGTATTCTTCATTTCAGATTAAGGAGTGAATTCCAATAACATTTATTGCATAATGGCTCGCCGTGGGCTCGCATTTCCAACAGTAGTCAAAATGACAGCATTCTTGTCTAGCCTTCAAGATAAGGCTCTTTACTAAACGAATCATTTGGGGAAGGTCATCACCACTTGGGAAGAGCTTAAGTCTGCTTTCCTGCACAAGTTCTACCCTCTCAGGTGGTTGAATCAGATGTGTGTCCATATTACAAACTTCACCCAAGCCACCCACGAGTCCATTCATGAATCTTGGGAGAGGTTTACAGATCTACAAGAAATGTGTCCCCGTCATGACAAAACTCGGACCATTCTGGTCCAAAATTTCTTTGGAGGACTTACGATTGACAATCAGAAGCTCTTTGATGTCGCATGTAGCAGGTCACATTTCAATAAAGATGAGGGTGTCCTCTAGAAGATTTTTGAGAGATAGCAGAAGAAGGAGTTGCTCTGTCGTCATCCCGAGTCCACCTTAGTCAACGGTTCAGCATGTTAACTATGTGCAGACCCCGAGCCATCATCGCCTCAACATCTACATCAGCAGATGGTTGTATACTAGCTAGAACCAAAGATTCTATCAAATCCATGCTCTCCACCACCACATCTCATTCATGAGGTGAATGAAGTTTAATCTAGCGATGCGCAGCTGGTCCATCCATGCGGACCTCAGCAGGACCAGCATGCCCACTCCCATCCATTCCCTCAGCAGCAAGGAGGGAGATATGTCCAAGGAAATCAAAATCCTCACCACCAACAATCTCACCCATATCAGCATGGTTGGAGACAGAATCAGTTCCAACAACTGCAATGCTGTCAAAATCAACCATACCATCATTACTCGATTGTACCAAATTAGCAGCACCCTCCTCAATAACACCATTATCAGTCTTCTCCCCAATATTCTCAACATTCTTATCAGCAACCTCCACACCATACCCAGTCTCAGTGTGGCCAACACGCTGAACCATCTAAGGTTGTGATGAATCTCCATTTCATCACATTTATTCTTTCATTTTAGCCTTAAACCCTAGCAAATGCATGTATAGAGCATTATATTGCACAAATTAACTTATATTATTTATTGTGTAAACATTGTATGAAATAACATATTTAAAGACAAAAGAAAATGAATAAAGATAATAAATGAAATAAAATAAAATACCATAGGTATTGAGTGACCCTAAACCCCGAGACCTATGAATCATGATGATTGGGCCGATAAAGAATAAAGTAGGGGAAGATAATGGTTAAAAATACAATAAAAACCATGATTTTAATTCTTCAATAAGTCATTTTTGGGACCTATTCTATTCTTTATTGTTTACTCTCCAAATCAATAAACTTCGTACGTGGAAGTTGTAGATAAAAATACATAAAAAATACAAAATTTATTTCACATAAAAATAATACATAATGTGCTTTGTATACTCACAATAAAAGGCAAAAATCCAAACTTAACAGACATGTATCTTCTCCATATAAACTCAAAATTCACAAGAATCACTTTAATTATGTATAAATTTTAATTAGCTATTTAATGAAGGTAGTTCACTAAATTTGGAGTTAAGATGCAAAAGTTAGATTTTCGACCCCCTATTGTACACTATATCAGAATAAAATATTCAATTAGTTTTGCTTTTATATTATTCATGATTTTATATTTTTATAATCTTGTAAATATTATATATATATATAGCATACGTACATAATTAGAAGAGAGAAAAGTTAAATAAAACATTATAAAATAAATTAGTATATAGAAATACATAGATGAATTATATATACATATAACTATATAATAAATACATATATTTATTTAAGTATACAAACAAATTCAGAAAATACAATAAAAATATATTTATAGATATTTAAATATGTTATAATTATATAAATTATGTATATAAAATAATAAAATTTAAATAGAAAATAAAAATAAGATACACCTTATATAGGCAAATATGCATGTATTTGCATCTATAAAAAACATACAACAAATAAAGTCAAAAAATTAAATAAAGATTAGCATAAAATACTACAAAAAATTTAAAAAATCATGTTTTAAGGAAAAAATAAAATCATTCAATATTTCTTTTTGAATTATTTACATTTTTGTCTTCTGTTTTGTCGTGTTGTGGACCACGGGGACCAATCAGGACCGAGTCTGAGTTGACCCCAGTCAACTCCTCGTCCTCCTTGGTTCTGCTGCTATCATAGCGTTTGACCCCAATGTTCCTTGATTTTTCCTTGATGAATCTTTCATTATTTTGACTCGATTGCTTCTGCTCCTCTGTTCCTCGATCATAGCATTTACATGCCACGATCATTCCTCCATCAAAGGTCTACTGAACCAAGCACACTCCTTGAGTCAACCTCACCATGTATATTGTATCGCCTCCTCCTACCATTTGAATTCGATACCTCTTCTGCCCATCCAAACCCTAATCCTAAGCATGGTTGAGGTTCTTGGTGACAAAAGGGGAATCCCCAAGGATCCATCAAGCACAGGAGCGCAAGAATCAAGATGATTCAACTTCACTGGCCATCTCCACCTTGAGCTATGCTCCCAGGTTCTCAAGGCATGTGAGTTCTCTTTTCTTTGCATTTTTCTGTTCTTTAGGATAGAAGTAGTGTATTTTAGTTGTTAGATCTTCTCCTTTCGCTCTAAAAATCGAAAAATCTCAAAAATAAAGTCCGCCGGAGCACAGATCTCCAACATTCCCCCTTCATCAAAACCTCGCATTTCCACCCCGTGAACACTACCATCTTCTTCACCCATCGCTCCACCATCTCTAAATAACCTCCATTCCCCATGATCTCTCTCGTATCAGGAGAGCAACTCTCCTTCTCCGTTACATCATCAGAGAGAACCCAATCCCCCCCCCACCTCCACTCCATTCCACTCGAGAAGGTCTCGGGAATGTTTGCCTTTGTCTTGTGGACCTAACTCTGTAGGTTCTAAAGCCCAAGAGCCTATTGCGAGGCATCTTCATCCAGGAATTCAGCATCTCCAATGCTCCACCGATGAGCTCTAGACTCCTTTGAGGTGTCCACCATCTATAGATCATTGCGACGAACGAGCGACCATCTTCAACAGCCAGGAAGTCCTTTGGAGGCACGAGGTCTGGTCGGTAGAAGATTTCTTGGGCGAACCTTCTTCCCAGCTTATCTAGGTGGCATCTCTGCCATCCGATCAAGAACTTAACCCCAAGTTTACAGCAATCGTAGAACTGAACCTCATATTAATCTCAAGATCTAATCAAATTCGATCATCCTCAAAGCGATATCCATCATCACAACAAGACACATAGTTAAGTGAAGAATCATCATTATCGGATCGCTTTAATGGGGGTAATTTTGCCTCATACCCCACCCTTTTGTATTTTATTTTTAGTTTCTAAACTTTCATCTTTAATTCTATAAATTTTGTAAAATTTATAGTTTGGACCCTAAACATTCTGAGATTCAAACTTTAGACCCTCGCCACGTCACCTCACGTGCTTCTACGAGTAAGGGGACGAGCATTTTGCAAGATACCCTATGTGTTTTTGGTATTGCAGTTTAGTCTTGTAACTTTAAATTATAGTATTAATTTTTTATAAATTTACTTGTGTCCCCTGAACTCTTGTACAATTACATATATGCCCCTATGTATGTATTTTATTAAGGATGTTTGGGCTTTTTTTCACTTTTGGTCATGGAATTGTGTATATTGTTCGGGAACGGCCCAAACTATTATTATATTCTCAAAAATACCCCTACTAGGGTGTATTTTCTCTTTGTTGATTTTGTTTTTAATAAAAATAGCTCCAAGCCTCTAAAAATCCGTAGAAAATAACAGTATATACCCAATATTTATATATATCAGATCTATTTTTATTTAGGTGTTTACTATATATTTTCTATTTATTAAAAAAATAGAGCATTTTCTTCCTATTTTACATTTAAAAATACATAAAAATTATAAAAAAATATTTTCAAATATACCAAAAAATAGATAAGCGGTATTATTGTATTTTATATCTGCAAAACAAAAATTCTTAAAATTTGCAAAAGAAAAGCCTAAAATAGAAAAACATAAAAAACTTACAAAAATTAGAAAAAATATTTTAAAAATCTAAAAATACTCCTGCTTCTTCCTAATTTTTTTTCTCTATATATTTTAGTGTAAAATTATTTTTGGGAAATTTTGAGCTTTTTAGCTATTTTTTAATCCAAAATAGTCCAACTTAGTAATATAAGTCACTTTTTTGATATTTTATTGATTTCAAAATACAAAAAAAATAACAAAAAATAAAAGAAAATCGCAAAAATAGAAAAAATATTAAAAAACTTAAAAAGATCTTTTACTCATTTTTAGTATGTATAGTTATATCGACAGATATAAAAGCCCTCGCCTGTATATATAACTATATTTACTTATATTATTGTTATCAAAAATACCAAAAAATAATACCATTTAAAAATAAAAAGAATTGTACCTTAAGGTATTTATATTTTATCTCTATTTTATATATTTATTATCTATATTATCTATAATATATTTATACATTATACTCACTTATCTTATATTTAATCAAAAAGAAACTTAAAATTAAAAACGAAAATATAAAAATATATATAATAGAATTTATAAAATCAAAAACAAAAAAATTACATTAAAAATTCCATAAAATTAAAAAAACTCATTGAAAATAACAAATCTTCAAACAAATACCAAAAATAATTGTTGTCTTTTTGCCAATTCTTGTTGTCTATTCCCCTTGCTCCATGTGTTCGATAACCTATATGTACTTCCACTATACAACTATATATAGGGTTATAATACATTTTAATCACTCATTGTGTTTGCATGATTGATTGCTTGTGTGGATTAATTCTCCTTGTGTAGACCACATAAGACCCTCGCAAAAACCATCTCAACAAATGTTGTTGTTGCCGGGGAACAACACATAGGATAGATTTTGGGTGTTGTTTTTGTTTCGTTATTTTCTTGTTTTATTTTCTCTTCATTTGATATAATTGCTTATTTTTGCTAATAACTTCTCTTCTATTTTTTCTTACAAGGGATCTCAAGGTGAAGGCGATCGCTTAGGTGGTTGGAGCAATCGAGCTATGAGGAGCTTGCTCATTCTTTTTGTTGACCAAGGGAAGAGAGCAGAAGAGAGAGAAAGATTTAGCATAGCCATTTCGTCCTTTTATTGTTTGAGAGGGTGACTTTTATTTTGCACTATTAATTTGTAATAATACAAGTGGACTTGAACTTGAACATCCGGGCCCAATTTCCAAGTGTATGTTCACTTGGGGTCTCACCGTGTTTTCCATGTTTTCATCGACTTTATTTTCTTTGTTTTGTGTTATGTGTTTTCTGCTTTATTTTCATTTGTTTTGTAAATGATCCCTTAGAATTTTACTATTGATAGAGTAGATTAAGGCGAAACACCTAATATATTGCATGCACCAATAGTCTTTACATTTGGATTTAGCTCAAATTAATTGTACAATAGTTAGACTTCAAATCACAAGATGCGAGAGGTCTCCATACAATGCTTGCAGGACGCGTTGTGGCGGGCACCGAGGAGCCTCCAAGATCAGACTCTTAGGTTTCTTATCTTAGTGTTTAGCATTTGTTCTTCATAATAATAGCAATTTATGCTTGGGATGATTTCCTTTATTGCATATCGAGCAAATAGATTAGGTTTTAAATTTTTGGTCTTGCATCCTACATGGAGAGCGTTGGGAAGCACTGTAAGTCTTCTATTCGAGCATTCATCATTTAGGTACAAAGGTGAGATTTCCATCCTAGTATCACCTTGCATTGTTTTGTCATTCTCTCCCTCTGATTTTGAGCAGTTAGGGCAAAAAAATAAAAAAATCGTTAGGCATTTTGATAATGAAAATACTACAAAAAGTGAAAATCAAAAATTAGAACAAGGGTACTGTTAATTGAACTTTGACCTAAATAAAAAATGTAATGAACATAAATATTTGGGGTTCACAAAGCCCTCATTGTTTTCAAGTACACTCCATACTAAGCGATCCATGACCCTTAAGGAATAGAGCCAAAAACACGATATGTGGCTACCTCAATAACAACCTGGGACAGGCAAAATGTTGGTGTTTCTATTATACGTGACCAAGTAGGGCCATGTCGACAACGGTGTTACCACCTTGTGTGGAGAATTCGAATTGGTCCGAGTACCCCACTTGTGGGGGAAGTAGTGATTTCACCTATCGGCTTCCTCTCTCTTTTCTTTAGCTAAGTAGACACCCAGAACCAGTATTAAGGATCTAAAAAAGTACATATCATGGGATACAAAGGAGGCAGAACAAGTACGAAGATACTTTCCTGGCAGTACACGCTCTCCTCCAGGGCTAGCCGATAAGGACTTGTGACAATTTTTTCCTGAATCGCAACTCTAAAATTGATAAGATAAAAATAATCGAACCTTTACCGCTTTACATGTGTTGAGTTGGTGAACCCCGATTCTATTTGATGTTTGTTTGCTTAGATTTAGATCCAAAGACTAAAGTCCCGTGTACTTGTGCAATTTTGTCATTTCTTCTCTTTTGCATACTTCCTCTTGACCCTTACTCATTGTGAGCCTTCTACTAATTTACATGCATTTTATTTCTCATTCTTTACTGTATCCCTCATCCTTCATCGATCTTCTTCTTTCCCTTCAAGATGTCTCCCCGTGGACATAGAGACTCAGCCGATAACTACATTGATTCCTTGGGTTTGACATCTGCTGGAATAAGGGGTGATCTCCAAGAAGATAGGACGGACCTTGCAGACTTCTCTCAGACTCCCCTATTCTCATTGCTTTGGGAATTGAGAAGACTCTTGTCCCGGTCTCCTTCCTTCTACTACCTTTATTTCTCCAATAAATCCTTTGTTCAAGACATACTCTCCTCTTGAACTTGCTCCATCATTTATGAGGATTGATCGAGTACAACCCGATTAGGAGCCAGAGCACAAATCCAAATTTGAAATGGCTCCTCAAGTCAAATGAAAGGGACCTCAAAATACAAGCTCAGAGCAGAACCAAGAGCAAGGCACGAGTCAGAATGTGGTCAACGGTCAATTATTGGCCTCCATTCATGCAATCCAAGCGCAGTTGACCGACCAAGCACTTGCCCGGGTAGCTTTCTAAGAGATGTTGAACGATCTGGGGAGGAGATCAAAAAGAGGGATACACCTCAAGGAGGAGGTGATGATATCAACGGTGATAGTAAAGATAATCACTCGCGAAGTAAGGAGAGGCCAACTCAAGCCAACCCTCAAGCAGGCATACAACCCTAGGGTCAGCTGCATTACTAAGTAAATACAAATCCTAGTGATCCACAGAAACTTCGAGCTAAAGCCGCATCTCCTTTCGCTCCTCTCCATTCCAACAAGGAGTCATACATCCATTTATAGCAGTTCATCCATATATGCAGCAAGACGCACTACCCCAACATCCTATTGGGCGTAGTCAAGATGGTTGCCTTCCCATTCAACCTACAAGTCAAAGCACTCTACTGGATCAACCACTTAGGGAAGGTGGTGATGACCAGGGAGGGACTGAAGTTAGCATTCTTGCACAAGTATTATCCTCTTGACTATATTAATACCATCCGGTTAAAGATTGTTAACATCTCTAGGGACCCCAAGAGTCCATCCATGAGATCTGAGAGCATTTCAGCAATCTGATTGAAAGGTATTCCCACCATGATATACAGAAGACCAGCTTGGTCCATCATTTCTTCAGAGACCTGGTAGAAAATAGTCAGCATTTGGTTGACATCGCATGTAGAGGATCTCACTTCAACAAAGACAAGGACACAGTTTGGTCGATCTTTGAAGAGATGGATGACGGAGAGGTTGTTTTATCCCCAGCTCTTTCCTTCCAGATTCAGCTGCCACCATAGGTCCTCCACAATAACGTAACCATAGTGGATACACATGAAGTCGACATGCGCGACAACTCTAACTTAAGCATCATTGGGAGTCACCTGTCGAAATTTAATATCATTGAGAACAGGTCACATGACCAAGAGAAGCTCGACGGGATAAAGCAAAGGATGAAGGCTTGGAAAAACTCAAAATTATCACCAAGCAGTTGGATCTACTAGTGAACACTATAAGTGCATGTAATGCAGTGACTGTCGCAATTGAGCCTTTAGTTGAGAAGAAGGAGCAAACACAGCCACAACCGCCTCCGCCGAGCCACAGTCAACCTCCGGTCCAGCATGTATACTATGTGTAGGCCCTGGGGTAGCCGCTGACACATATGGTCGTCTACCAGCCATTTGAGTCTCATCCCTAGTATCTCGAGCCTTGTTTTCCACCTTTGTCACACATCCAAGAGGTGAATGGTGTCCGAAGAAATGATCAGCAACTGACCCATCCTCAGGGACAACCCCAGGATCAGAATCATGCCAGTCGGCCATATCACCAACAACAAGGAGGGCAGAATTACCAGCTCAATCCAACCCAGCAGCAGCCTCTGTAGCATGGTTACAACTGGAGGCAGAACTACTATCAACAACAGTTTGGATACTATCATCAGCAGTATGAGCAACTGGCTGCTCAATATCATCGTCAATACTCCTCTCCACGATATCACAATACTCTTCTATTCCTCCTCCTCAACTCAAAGGGTTACCAACAGCAACCTTTGTAATACCACTAGAGTCACATGCCATAGCAGGTCAGATCTTCTGAGGGTTGCCCTGGTCAACTCGGCCCTTGATTGTTTGGCTCAGCTAGTTTATAACTTGGCTGAGATGAGCCATAAGATAGACGACCTGATAGCTACCAAGACTATTATTTTTGTTCAAGTCGAAGGAAACCCGAACAACTTCCATCGCAAGGAGTAGGTAGCATGCAGTGCCCCACTGATTGAGGTGAAAATAATATCTTCTTATCTAACATTGTAAATCTCAGGAGCAGTAATACACTCCAGCCATATGTGACAACAAGTGATAAGAGTAAAGCGTCTGACGATGAATCATCAGTCGTGCCTACATCAGTGTCAACACCATTTTTGGAGCATCACCAGATACAAAAACACAAAAAATGAAGAAAATTCAAAAACATAAAAAGAAAGCAGCAGTCTCGGTGAAGTCATGCCAGCCTTGGAGATGCTAGCACCTGCAGCAGAACCAGAGCAAGCCGATGGAGTCACGCCTATTATTTTCGGTCCGCCGGATGTAGATGAATGTATATCTTTTTCCATCTACCTGTACAAAATGATATGGATAAAAAATTCAATGTGAATGAAAGCATTTTGGATGATGTGCATATGCCTTTTCCTTCTGTACTTAAATAAAAATAGTAAAAAAATGAAAAATGCTTTATCTTATCTTGGCGTCATTGAAATATTATAAGAAAAATCATGCTTAATATGCCTCTTCTGAAATCCATGAACTACATGCCTAGTGTGAAGAAAGGACTCAAAGAAGCATGTACAACAACGTGTCAGCCTTGTAAAACTAGACACATAAAATCTGAGAAGCATATCCTCACTATGGTTATAGTGAACGCCATCAGCAATCTCCCACATAAAAAAAAGACAAGGGAGAACCACTCATCATATGCAAAATTTTCAGTTAGGAGTTCGAGCTCACCTTGCTTGACAGTGGGTCTTCTGTCAACCTTCTGCCAGCAACACTATTCATAAAATCTAGGCTAGGATGCACAAGCCAACTAAGATGATTCTGCAGTTCATGGATCAATCGGTAAAGCAGCCTAGGGGAGTGTTGGAGGATGTGATCGTCACTATTTGAAGGATGTTATTCCCTGATGATTTCATTGTCTTGGACATGGATACCTCCACACCGTCGCTTCATACCCCGATTATCTTTGGGAGGTTGTTCCTTTGAACAGTCGAGGCATTAGTTGACTGCAACACTGGATAGTTCGCATTCCACTCCATAAGTGAAAAGATTCAGATAGAGATTATGCTTGAGTTTAAATCAACATAAGTTGTACTTGAGATGAGTGTGTTTGTGCCTCAATGTCTCGCAGACTGTGACTTTTTAAAAGAGATCAGAGATATAGTTCTATTTTTGGATGACAAAGAAACCCTGGAATTCCTCTATATAGAGGAAGTACATTAAAGCACAGTCCAACTAATTGAGGTCTTTGATGATGAGATATTTGTTGATGTGAAAATGGAGAAGTTTAAACAACACCTCTCGTCTGAGCATGAGGATTTCATCATTGATCTTTGTGATGTGTTGAACGAAGAAGCTGAATTAACAGAGGTGGATAGCCAACAGTGGAAAGAGATAACATCTGCAGTTGTCGCTGAAGTCGCCATAGAGCTGACTCCAATCCCACCAAAGCTTAAACCTTTTCCCTCCAACATGAAGTATACCTTCCTTGATGATGAGCCAAACATGCATCCAGTCACCATCAATTCTCATTTGACTGAAGACCAAGAATATTGTATGATGGAGGTTC
Organism: Ottelia alismoides; assembly: GCA_037367405.1. NCBI lineage: Eukaryota > Viridiplantae > Streptophyta > Magnoliopsida > Alismatales > Hydrocharitaceae > Ottelia > Ottelia alismoides. The sequence continues at coordinate 325,762 of JAZKJV010007582.1, read as the reverse complement.
TTGAACGAAATCGCAAGGCGATAGGTTGGAAGATATTGGGTCTCCATGGGATCAATCCATTATTATGCCCGAATCACATTTACCTATGAGAAGACAACAAACCTTCTCATGAATTCCAGCACATTCTGAACCCTAACCTCCAAGAGGTTGTGATGAAAGAAATTCAGAAATGGTGTGATGCAGGATTCATATATCCCATCTCCCACTCCAAGTGGGTGAGTCCCTTGCACATGTGCTGAAGAAATCTGGGATCACCATTGTAACTAATGACAAAGGAGAGGAGATTTGGACCAAAGTATCGACATCTTGACATGTATGTTGGACTATAGAGACCTTAATCTTTCTACTAAGAAGGATAACTTTCCACTGCCCTTCATCGACAAGATCCTAAAGAGGCTGGGTGCGAAGGAACATTTCTGCTTCTTTGACGGTTACTCTGGATATAACCAAGTTTCCATCGCTCCTGAGGACCAAGAGAAGACCACATTCATCTGTCCATTTGGGGCGTATGTCTTCCGACGTATGCCATTCAAGCAGAGTAACGCCCCCGCTACATTTTAGAGATGTATGCTAGCCGTATTTGCAAACATGGTGGGTAGTTTCCTTGAGGTTTTCATGGACAACTTTTCTATCTATGGAGACACATCAATATTTGGATTATTTAGATCGAGCTCTGAGTTATTGTGAAGTAAACCTTGTGCTCTTGTGGGAGAAGAGTTACTTTATGATGGCTGAAGGGATCGTGTTGGGTCATGTGGTATCAAAATGTGGCATGGAAGTGGATCCAGCCAAGGTGGAAGTGATTTCAAAACTCGAGCCACCTACAATTTTGAAATAGGTTCGGGCATTTCTAAGGCATGTCGATTTCTACCAAAGATTCATAAAAGACTTCAGCAAGCTTGGCCAACCTTTGACAGAACTTCTTGGCAAGGAGACAGATTTTGTTGTATATGATTGTGTTCTCCAAGACTTCAATCACTTGAAAGACCTGATCACACATGCTCCTGTCATGCGGCCACCTGATTGGTCTCTACCCTTTGAGATCATGACAGATGCATCAGACTTCACAATAGGTGTTGTTTTAGTGCAATGATGAGATGGGAAGCCATTTGCGAGTCATTACGCTAGAAAATCACTTGACGAAGCCCAAAAAAACTACACGGTGATAGAGAAAGAACCACTAGTTGTAGTATTTACACTTGAAAAGTTCAAATCATATCTCCTCAGATCAAAGGTAACAATTTACACAAACCATTCTGCCATCAAATATCTTCAGAGCAAGAAGGACGCCAAGCCTTGTCCAATTCGTTGGATTCCTCTAGTCTACGATTTTATCTAGAAATTCGTGACAAACCAGGAATCAAGAATGTGGTGGCAGATCGTCTTTACAGAATAATTATTGCATATCCTCCTTAACAGAATTCCAATCCAATCATAGAGACCTTTCCAGATGGGGTCGTCTTGTATATATCCTCTCTCCCTGGTATGTTGATATCGTCAATTATCTTGTCTCCAAGAAGACTCTTCCATAATGTTAAAAGATTTAACTCGATAAATTCTTAGCTAACATTCATTTTTACAAGTAAGAAGAACCACATTTATTCCAAGAGGGCACGGATTGCATTTGGAGGAGGTGTATACCTCATGAGGAGATAATGGGTGTCCTAGACCACTGTCACAAGCTTTAAGAAAGTGGACACCATTCTGGAAAGAGGAAGGCAACAAAAGTATTTCAATGTGGCCTTTTGTGGCCAACTTTATTCAAGGATGTAGACGATTATATAAAGAAATATATTGACTGTTAGAGAATGGTCGGGAATGTAAGTATGTGAGATACAATGCCTCAAAAATATATTCAAATATATATATATGTCTTCGATGCATGAGGCATTGATTTCATGGTGACATTCCCTAACAACAGGGGTTTTGAGTACATCCTACTTGACGTCGACTACGTCAGTAGATGGATGTATGCAATCCCCGCTCGAACCGCAGACATACGCACAGTCGGTCTCTTTCTCAAGGACAACATCGTATCACGATCCAGAGCCCCAAGATTCTTGTTTATGATGATAGAGCTACTTCATTAACAAGCAGGTCAAGAATTTTACCAAAGAATACAACATAGTACATCGTGTTGCAACGTCGTACCACTCACAATCCAATGACTTGATTGAATGTTCCAATAGGGAGATCAAAACCATATTACAGAAGCTTGTACCTCCGGATTAAAAGAATTGGTCACGGGTACTTGATTCAATTCTTTGGGCATATCGAACAATGTACAAGTATCCTCTCAGCATGTCTCCCTACCGTCTCGTCTATGGCAAGCCTTGCTATCTGCCTGCGGAACTAATTCACAAATCCTTATGGGCATCGAACATGTGCAAACTTGATTCTGAGATAGCAAGAAAGAATCGCAAAGTTGATCTAAATAGATTTCTTGAATTCAGATACTACGCATATGATAACAACCTGATGTACAAAGAGAAAGTCAAATGATGGTACGACAAACATATCCATAGGATGACTTTTTCACCTAGATAGAAGGTGTGGTTATTTTATGCGAAGTTGAAAATTTTTCCAGCAAGTTGGAGAGTAAATGGATTGGGCCATTCATTGTAAAAACTGTGTGTGACAACGGAAGTCTTCTCATATTAGAATTATTACATGACACAAGGTTATTTGTAGTCAATGGATAGTCGTTGAAGCCGTACTTAGATCATGATACATTCTTGTCCATTGTTGATTCAATCAAAGTTGTATTTCACGATGAACTCCTAGATTCCAAAGGATCAGACACATAAGTAATAGAATCACAAAATAATTTATGTTTTCTTCATTTCTTCTTTTCCTTTTCATTTTTCTTATTCTTCCAAAAAGGTGTTCACCCCTATCATCATTGCAATACTTAGGACGTACTTTGCCCTAAGTATGGGGGTGATCACCCCGAGTTGTTCATTCTTTGATCCCTCACATGTCCCCTCAACTCTTTATATTTTGTCTATACTTAGGGATATTTCACCCAAACTATAGGGGGGACATGTTGAGTCGATGAGTTTGTACATTGCCACCCTTGACCCTCCCCTCCTTGTGTACAGTCTGTTATACTTAGGTTTATTTTATCTTAAGTATAGGGGGGATGATCAACTTCTCATTCATAAATTCCTTTGTCATTTTAGTATAGATTGCTCTATACTTAGTACAAGTTATGTCTTGTTTTTTCTCTCTGATCTATGAGGACGTAGCTCACAACAAGTATAAGGGGTTCTATATAGGATGTATATACTTTAGCCATAACTCATAATTTCTTATTTTAAATAATATGTCTAATTAATATAACACAATAATTCTTTAAAAACACTTGTAATAAACTGGTTAAAAATATTTTGCAAAATGATTTGAAAATGGTTGAAATTTTATTGTAAAAATCTTCTGTTTGGAAAAATTTTGCAAAATGTTTTCTAACCTTTACAAAAATCTTTTGTTTGCAAAAATTCCATTTATTTTTGTAGATAAATTCTTTTTGAAAATTTATTTGCAAATGATTCAAAAAATCGATGCTCAGGGCAGGAATTCAAAATTTTAAAAACGATGAAACCACATGATCCGAGAATACTTCTTGGATCGTTTCATCTAAATCACAAGTAGGTATTGAGTTTATCTCTTGAAATGTGTTTGTGATTTAGTCTCTAAACGAAGAGACCTCATATCTCAAGTCTGATCCAATGGAGGAGATGCTTGCGAGCACATTGATGAAACGTGTGCTCCTCGTAATCCATGTGATGATCCAAGCAACGAATCTCCTGATCTCATCTCATGAGATCCGATGTCTTCTTCATGAGAAATATGCGTTGAAGGAGACGGAGATCCACAAAAGTTGAAGCGACGAGACAATAGCGTGGCTACGACGGTGACCCTCTCTAGGGTTTAGGGTGGACGACCACTCTAAGGAGGAGAGAGAGGATTAGCATGTGGAGAGAGAGAGGGAGAGAGCATATAGTTTTATGTAATCCAAGAAGAGCTAGGGTTGACTCTACTTTCATAGTATTTTGGAAGTCCGTGGATTGCAATCCATGTGGAACACAAAATAAATGGTTGAGATTGATATGTGTTCCTATTCAATGGCCATGATTTTAATGTAAAAAATACAACAAAAATTAATTTATATTAATTTAAATATATGAATAATCAATATACTTAAATTAATTAACATAGAAGGATAATGAGGGAACCCACCAGCCCTCCTAAAAGGGGGGACCACCACCCTTGTGACCAAGTTAAAGGGTGGTCGTCCACCATCCGTTAAATGGATGGTATTGGATCCTTTAATCCTTTATATATATTTACAACAATTTTTATTGTAAAATTAATTTAAAAAATAATTCCAAATTAATTTTGTGCAATCACATCATTAAATAATTATAAATCATATTTACAACCCAAAATCAAATATAAATTGTATTTCCAATTAATTTCCAATGTGAATCCAATTCACATCAACAACTAATTTGAAGATATTATTTACAATAAGATAAATCTAATATATTATAAACCACATTTATAATATATACAAATAATATGTATAGTGCTATCCACATTATTAGTATCCTTGATATTTGAATCATGTTTAGTCATCTTGGATATCTATTATCATGTGCCTAAATAACATTTGTCATATTCACATTATTCACATCTTTGATAGTTAAATCACATTTAATTATCTTAGATAATCGTTATTATATGGCCAAATAATATGAATCAATTCATATTATTTACGATAATTAAATCACATTTATCTATCAATTTTCCTCAATGCTCAGACACAATATCAACAATGAAATTATCCTTGAACCATTTCAAGAGTAATGTGTTTTCTCTGCGGATACTTGAAGATAAAGATAGGGGATTGTACGTTCCTCGTATAGTGACTTGGATATTGAGATAATCTCAAATCCAGATCTCGGAGATCTCCCATAGATGTTTGATCAAATCAAAGTCGTAAATCTAATCTTCTCATTGCATCTGAATCATATTCAGATCACTATCCAACATTTGGACCAAGATTAGATTACTTATCTAATGAGAGGAGTCACTAAAATCCAAACATGTTTCATCACTCCCTCGGAATAGAAGATTCATGGTTATACAATCATTTATGATCACATCACCCTCGGTATTCCTAATACATGTACATTCTACACACTAGAAAACCTAAAATAAAGCCGAAGTTTTAAATCTTATTTAGACTATCTTCTTCAGGGTTTTATTACAAAGTTCTCATTTGATCATTGGGAGTTGGTATCAATCATATACTTTCCAAATTCATATATCTTCCTAGGTATACTTTCGAAAAGCATATATCAAACTTATAAATTCTGTCAGGCTTCCAAAGCGAGACAACCGTACAAGAAATTTGTTGTCCAATAACTTGTGAGTGAACTAATGTCTTCTGGTTCAGTAATAAACCTGTATGATTCCATTGAGAGATCCTATTACTCATATGCCCTTGTATGCACGCCAGTATGTCAGTGTATATACCTTGATTAGGCCATCAACCTACCAATCTACCAAATGTACATACTTAGACATATAGTAACACATTTGTCTCTGTTCAAAGGATAAATGCCTATATCGTGACAGCATACGATATAGGTATTGGGTTATCTCGATCTCATTAAGTCATCTCTTTAACAGAACTTATCTAACACCTTTGATTCTTTATTCCTATGTATAGGACCTGCATTAAAAAGGTCAGTTATATATCATCCAATTAGAGAAAGGATTGCCATATCCTACTTAAGTTAGAGATCATCTCTTAATAATTATTCGACAATTCTTGATGAGTCCTCAATCCAAGTACCAACCTCTATGATTCAACAATTGAATCAATAGTTGCATGATAATAAAGATAGCCATGGTACATAACCTTAATTGTACTAAGGGGCCTATTATACAAATTAGGTGTTCTTCATTTCAGATCAGGGAATGATATTTGCACTAACATTTATTGCAATATGGCTTGTCGTTGGCTCGTATATCCAACATACTTCTCTTGCTTCACAGAGGTGATGACGGTGGAAGGTGGATGATGAAATCCCGATCCTTCCTCTTGGCCGACACATGATTGTGGGTCATCAGAGCAGAGGCTACGGTGAGGGTGATCGGTGGATGGTATGGAGCTCCTTTGTGGTGATGGTCAGAGCATGAGGTTATGAGAGGGTGTGGAAGAGATGAAGGGAAGGCGATGTGGCTCGAAGGTGCTGGCGGGGCTGTCAGTCTGTGGAGACGTGCGAAGTGGCGGAGCAAAGGTAGGGGGTAGCTTCACCTGAAGATGAGAGGAGATGAGTTCTCGACTTCAGTGATTCTTGCCTCAACCGTGGCGGCATAGCCAATGAGAGACTCGGTTCATCGTGAATGAGCAACAGCATGAAGCCACAAGCTTCGTATATCTCATCTGAAGTGTTCTTCACCAGGGATAATGGCATTGTCACCATCGTTGTCCCATCTCTCTTCCTTTCTCTATCAAAGGATCCAGATATAGCAGATGATTTGAACAAAGGTCAGTGATTGGTCCTTATAGAGAGAGGAGAGGTGGTGATTTAGGAGGGGTTGTCGGTCGTTGAAAGGGGATAAGGGTGATGGTGATAACGACGATGGTTGTTGGAGATAGGACAGTGAGGGAATAGGTGTAGGCAGAAATAATGGAGGTGGGTTCGGCTTAGGATTAAATTAGCTGTAGCCGAAGGGGGATTGGTGTTGGACATGCGAGCCCACGGTGAGCCATTATGCAATAAATGTTATTGCGAATATCATTCCCTGATCTGAAATGAAGAATGAACAATTTTCATAATATGTCCCTTAGTACAATTAGGGTTATGTACCATGGCCATCTTGATGATCATACAGCTGTTGATTCAATTGTTGAATCATAGAGGTTGGTGCTTGGATGAATATCTAAAGAGTTAGATTGAGGACTCATCAAGCACCCTCAAATGATTGTTAAGAGATGATCTCCATCCTGAGTAAAAGATGGCAATCCTTATCTCTAAAGGCTGATATCTGACCGACCTCTTGATGCAGGTCCTCTGCATAGGAATAGAGATTCGGAGGTGTCAGATTAGTTAGATCAAAGAGTTGACTTAACGAGATCGAGATAACCAAAGTCCTATATCGTATGCTGTCACGATACAGGCACGCATCCTCTGACCGGAGACAGATGTGTTACTATAAGTATGAATATGTACATTTGGCAGACCAATAGGTTGATGACCAAACCAAGGTCTATACACCGGCGCGATGGAGTGCATATAAGGGCATATGAGTAATAAGATCTCTCAAAGGGATCATACAGGTTCAGTTACTGAACCGGAAGACATGAGCTCACTCATGAGATATTGGGAAGAATCAAATTCCGTGCACGGTCGTCTCGCTTTTGAAGCTTGACTGAATTTGTAGGTTTGATTTATACTTTTGGAAATTATATGATCAAGACCTAGGTATGATATATGCTTTTGGAAAGTATATGATCGATACCGACTCCCAATGATCGAATGAGAAACTTACTGATAAACCATGAAGTAGACAGTAAAAAGTTGATCCAATACTTTGGGTTTATTCTGAGTCTTCCAGTATGCAGGATGTACAGGTATTGGGAATACCTGAGAGTGATGTGATCATAAACGATTGTATAACCATGACGCTTCCATTCCTAGGGAGTGATGAAACGGGTCTGGATATTAGTGACTCCTCTCAGTAGAGAAGTAATCTGATCTTGGTCTAAATGTTGGACATTCATCTGAATGTGATTCAGATGCAATGAGAAGATTAGATTTGCGGTCTTGATTTAATCAAGCATCTATGGGAGGCCCACGATCTGGACTTGAGATATGATCTCAATATCCAAGTCACTATACGTGGAACAATACAATCGCCCTGTCCTTATCCCCGACCAACCTTCTCCCTCAGTCGGGTCGACCCGATTTCAGTTCATTGGAGCTCTTTTCTCTGCTTTTTCTCAGTTAGACCCAACTACCTTTTGCCCTGATTTCACCGTCTAACCTCCTCCTAGGATCTGTGATCCTCGTGTATCCCTAGGAGTCGGATCTACCTAGGGTTTCGCAGCACTGTCTGATCTTTCTAGACCCTAAGGCATGCATATAAGTATTCGCCTCTGCATCCTGAGCTCCGTAGCTTGTTCCTCGCACCACCTTCCTTGCCTTAGCACCTTCAACATCGTGATAGGATCCTCTATGTGAATTTAGGAGGTTGATTTGGTGATCGGGCATGCTTGCTCAGCTTGTGGTCGGAATCCTCTGTCGCGATAAGCCTTCCGACCTTTCGCCACTCAGTAGAGACCATAACCTCGGTCCCCACCTCGCCTGAAGCTCTCGAGTCTATCATGATCTTCAGGTGTTACTTATTCCCTTTTTATTTCACGTTTCACTCGATTTTGTTTATTTTCGCCACTGTCCAATCATCAGCTCTGACCCATTGGTCGGAGCCCCATCACGCACATCTCGCCATTCTGATCGACTTTGCGACTCGTTGTTGTCCTCCCTACGCAACCTGGCCCCCTTAGACTCACTCATCAAAGCGAGATTAAGGTAAGATCTCCCTCTCCCATGTACGCCGAAGATCGAACACCATCCACCATCGCCTCCCGTATTTTCCTTAAAAAACAACATTGGCCAGAGCTTCATCTTCGAGCCTGGAGTTTACCTACAGGTTTAGCCACACACGGGAGCACCATTTGACTCTTCGACGGATTGGTAAAGCATCTCCAAGTGGTGGAGAACCATCACGTTGGGATGACCATTCATCACCCATCGAAGCTAGCCATCTGATGTGGTGCATCCATCTGAAGGTGATGGACCTCTTGGAGCATCGATCTGACCACCCGATCGACGACCACCTTTGATCGAAGCTCCCCCGCTATATGTTCTTCCAACAGGCTTCACGTCTGTCAAATCCGCAGGAGCTCCCCTAGATTGAGTCTGAGTCGCACGATCATGTCCTTTTCCAGAGTGTCAGATCAACTTTTCATGTGGATCTAACATACATGCTCACCTACGATTAGAGCCATCAGATCCAAGTCCTAATGGCCCATCATAGCAGTACCTCGGTGACACTACCAGAACCATCAGATCCTTTTGCTGAGACACATCATAGTCGTTTGTTAGAGCACTCCCCGCATGCGCCTGAGGGTATACTTCAATTTTTACCCTATCTTTTATTTTATTTATATTTCGTTCAGCAAAAAAAGTGTATGATATTTACACCTTCCGTGCTCAAATGTTTTAGTCGTTATGGAATGAATGAGAAATTTCGAGTATTTCGTGTATGCCCCTGTGAGTACAGATCCACGTGCTGTGTGTGATTTTCCTAGAGTAACTGCATGGAGACCCCCGATGTTTTAATCCTTGTTATTCTTTGGTCCCAGAACTTAATCTATTTGCAGAAAGGTCATTGTAGACTATTTTTAAGTGCTTGTCTTTTATTTGATACAATAAATATTAAATTGACTCAAAAAATTACCTAAAAATTATATGTAGTCTCTGATTTCATGTTTATTTGTGGTGAATTTTGCTTGTTGATTTTCTTATATATTCTATTATTACAAATTCAAAAACCAATAAAAAGAGTCTTATTTATCTTAGAAAATTATAAAGTTTTGAAAAATCACCCAAAATTCCATAAAAATGTGGGTAGTTTTATTTTATTGTCTTTTAGCTTCAGTATGAATTTTGCCTTAAAATACCTTATAAAAATCATAAAAATTGTAAAACACTAAAAAACTTATAAAAATTATAAAAAAATTGCAGGAAAAATCCAAAAACAGTGATTCCAGTCTCTACTTCTAGATATTTTCTTCTATTTTATCATAAAAATCACCATGAGTTTTGGACATTTTAGTTGTTTTTAACTTGCAAACTGCTCGTGGTTGTGCACTGGCTTGTTATTTTCGTCATTGTTTGATTTTTAGAAATTTACAAAAGAAATTAAAAACTATATAAAATTTACCAAAAAATATATAAAACATATACAAACAAAAAATATTTTTTATTACAATTTTTTGAGTATTTTTATCCCTTCAGAAAAATATAAAAAGAGTGTTTGTGTGTTTTTATCACTTGTGCTTATTTCTCTCTCATTGAAAATTAAAATTTTGAAAAACTAAAAAGTCACTAAAAGATGTTTATTCATGAAATCTCAATACTTAGCTCTTAATTGTGTTCCGTATGTTCGACTTGGTCGTTGTACTAGGTAAATAAAGTAGCGAACCCACTTACATTCACTGTTTGATTCTTAGTGGTTTAATTTTCTTGTTGAATTGCTAGATTGATTTGGGTCACAACAACACCTTAATTTCATACTTAACCTGAGTTGTCACCAAAATGTTGTCATTACCGGGGAGTACAACTAAGTAGTTAGATTTCATTTATTTTTATCTAATTTTTTCTATCTCTTGTAATTGTTTCTAACCAATCTTCTATTTTATTTTTCATGTGAGGTACCACTTGGAAGATGATTCGGTTTACTTAGAAGGACCCACACCTGCAAAGAAGCAGAGGAGGAGGAGGAGTAGTTATATTAGATATAAAGTAGACTTAGTTTTATTTTTTAAAAACAATTCTAATAACTAAGATATTTGGAGATTGTTAGATACTTGAACATTATTCGAGGTTTGTTTCATCGAGTGCTGCTGCACTCGGGGAACCTCACCGAGTTTTTCGTTGTTTTTCGACTTTTATTTTCTATTTGATTCCCGAGGATTTAGCCCTTAGATTTGGACTTGTATTGCTTGAGTTCGGTAAATACTATATGCTCCTATAGATCTTATTTTGACTTAGTCGAATAAGGAAAAAAAGCTAATTGAATTGGTTAAGAGACCACATATCATGAGAATTCGCACACAACGCTAGCAAGACCCATTATGGCGGGCACCGAGCGACTTCCAAGACCAGACTCAGGATTCTTCTCTGATTAAGTAACTACTAGCTCTTCCCGCTAATAGAACTTGCTCATCTTAGGATGACTTTCTCATACATCATATAGATTAGTTTTATTCATGTCTTTAAATTTATATGAGGATCACCCTGCATGTAGAGTACTGGAGCAAGGTACACATTTCTATCTCTGCATGCATCATTCTATTTGATCATGCATCAATTTTTCCGTCTTCCTCTCCCATTTTTCATAGACTTAAATAAAAAGGAAATTAAAAAATTCAATAGACGTTGCATTATTTAGAAAAATACATAAAAAGAGATAACTAAAAAAATATGGGACTGCTTAGCAAACTTGACCTAAAACCAAAACTTCACTCAAAAATCTAGTCTTGGGGAGAGTAACCCCCTCCTTGTCTGATTTTTCTGCAGAGAGTTGAGCAATCCGCACACTAGAATAGAGCCACATTTGGACTTTCTTCAGACTACCGGTTCTAAAAATGATTAGCTATTCTCCAGTGAGGATTTTCTCAGGTAATTAGTAAACGGTCCAGACTTCCTTAGAGGAGTGGGTGAATCAGGTAACTGGTAAACGGTCCATATACACCCATACTAGCTAGAAATAGGCGCAACTAGTCGTAGGAACTTGGGCTAGACTCTAGGGAGAATCAGGCTCCTAACAGCTCGCTAACCCGCTATGAAAGATTGGATTGTCACAGAATAAAAATTGTCAAGATAAATGATCGAGCCATTATGGTCATCACATTGAGTTGAGTAGTTGAATCGAGGATTTGTTTTCTCATTCTGCTTGCATCCTAGATCTAATCTTCATAAATCCCTACATCACGATGTTGGGCATAAGGTCTCTTAGTCTACCTCTAGCAGCACCACTTTCCAACACTCCTGACCGTTCATTTAGGGCGGATTCAGAGAGCTCAGACCCTCTCTCTGGACCCGAATTTGCCTCCACCTTGTTCCTCCTCAACCATACTTCTTCCACACCTGAGGAACAAACTGAAACACCAGCACAGCTATATGCTCATTTGATAACACCTGAGCTAGGGTCTTTTGCCTTGTAGAGACCGATGAAATGGCCAACAGTGAGAACAGGACTGATGAGAAGCCACAAACATCCTCGTTTGTATTAGATCAGGTCGCCATCAAAAACACATTGCTATACTCCCTAGAGACCATGCACTGACAGATCCAAGACCATGGAGTATTCATGGTAGAAGTGAGGAGAGAGCTTACACAGATGCGAGCTGGGCGAGAGGAGCCAGAACATCCAGCCGGTGGTGGAGATATACCAAGAGCAGATGGTGGAGACAGACGCTAAGATGAGCTGCAAGACCTAGACAGACCAACCCACACCATGAGGTAGTTTCACAACCTTGGTGCAACCCTCACACGTTGATGGATCCAACTACCCGCTATCTTGGGCGATTTTGAGCTTCACCCCCAGACTATCCAACTATTTCCCAAGTTCCATGGGCTTGCCACTGAAGAGACCCACCTCCATCTCGAGGAGTTCGAGATGATCTGTAGCACCATCCACGACAGACTAGTGGATGAGGACACCATCAAACTAATCGCCTTCCCGTTCTCCTTGGTTGATAGAGCATCCTACTGGTTGAAGCATTTAGGGAAGATCATCACTACTTGGGAGGAGCTTTGGACCGAGTACTTGAACTAGTACTATCCACTTAGTCGGACCAATGCAGCCAGAGCTATGATCAAGTAATTTCACCATGATCCCAAATGAACAACTCCATGAAGCTTGGGATCGTTTTAGAGAGTTCATGGATATGTGTCCCCACCATCAGATCAGTGAGCCCAACCTCTTCTAGAGTTTCTTTTGCAGGCTGACACCTGAGTTGAAGTGGATGGTGAACGCCTCGTATGGAGGTTCCTACTTCGCCAAAAACAAAGACCATGCATGGGCCATCCATGAGGAGATGGCCGAAAACTACATAGTGATGTCCCAGACCCGTGTATACACTCAGGAGAAGCCTCTCCCACATGCGGTTTCATACCAGAGGATTGCACGCATTGAGGCTAGTCCTTTTACCTCTTCCACAACAACAACAATTGCAGAGTCTTCACTTGTCGATATGGGCATCATCAGCCATAAGATGGACAAAATAAAAATCGTCGAGAAGAAGCAGTGCCAAGGCCTGGATAAGCTCAATAAGATTGATGAGCTGGCCCAAACATTGAGTGAACTGAAGACCCAGATCGTGTGCCTCAAGAGGCACATACGGCTGCTCAGCCCTATTCCAGGTCACGGACTGATCCACGGAGCAGTGCTTCGCAGTCTTCTTCCTCATACCACCAGGTTCACTACATTCAGGCGGAACCCATCCAGCAGCTCCAGCAGTACCAGCTACCACCACCCTCTTCAGACACTCAGATGGTGGTATATCATTCGGATCAACCCTTGGCAGCCTTACCATTGAACTCCATGAGCAAAAGGAGCCATTGATGGAAGTCAACAGGATCTGGTACTCCTAGTGCCAACCATAGCTCTGGATCCATCGAGATCACCCCAGCTTCCGATGGTCTACTGGAGGAACTTTATCCCAACAATAGCCTCTAGCACAGGCACGGTAGGGCAGCTATCCCCAGCAGCCTTAGTACTCCCACCAGTAGCCGCACGGTCCTCGTCCCTTGTATCAAGAACAATAATAGAGGCAACAATAGCCTCATTAGTAGTACTCCCAGCCTTCTCCTCACTACTAGTAGTGCAACCTCATTTTCAGTGAGGCAAACCGTTCGATTCTCATCCACACCAGTATGGGAACCCAGCCCTTGATGATCTCGCTCGCATGTTGACAGACCAGCAGGCTACCGTCCGGTGAGAGATGGATGAGTTCCAACAGGAAATGAGAGAGACAATTAAGGCCAAGCCTGCCATAACCGTTCAGATTGAACCCAAACCAAACAATCTGAAGAAGAAATCTGAATAGGCCCATACTACAAAGACCACCTCTCCTAGTGTTATTTTGGATGACACTTATTCTATATTTGATGCTGACTTTGTGACACTTAGCAGAGGTAGGAAGCTAATCGGTGGTGACTCATCTAGGCGACAGACCACTACAGATGCTAGGGCAGCAGACAAAGTCAGGAGTTGTGTTGATGTCGCTCACCATGATGATGATGATGGTGGTGGTGGTAATGGTATTGAAGTCACCAAGGATGTTGATCCAGATGACGGTGTTGAGGCCCTGGAATCTCTAGTTTCACACGGTGGTACTGAAGCCACCCGTATTCCAGGTTATAGACCAGAGCGCGATGCCGATACCGCAAGTTCAGATGTTTTTTATGGTACTGATGACACTAAGAGTCCTTATGTTGTGTTGAATCCTCCTGTACCTGAGGATATTTCTGGAAAAAATACAAAAATGTAAAAACTCTAAAAATAAAAATATGAATAAAGGAAATATTTATATATCTCCTATGAGTCCACCTATGGTACTTGATGATTTATGCATGGATTCTAGTTTTCTGAATGCCCAAGAACCTACTCCTAGCACTCATCTTTTTGAATAGGATCCCTCTATCCCCTTTCCTCAAGCACTCTGCTTAGGGAAGGGCCCAAGATAGAAAATCCCAAAAAGAGACAACAACTAGAGTTCAACGAGCAAATGATAAACATATTTCATATCCGTTTGACTCTTCAGGAGGCATTTGAGCACATTCCTCTATTCAGAAGAACCTAAGAGAGAATATTACCATTCGCATGAAGAAGAGGAATCACAATGCATAAAATCCATTTGCTCACTCATGCCACCTACTTCGTCATCCAGAGCCGACTACCAGCAAAAAACCCAATGCAGGAGCTCCTTATGTCAGATGTCATATTCATGAGCAGCAATTAGATCGGACTCTATTAGACAATAGTTTCTCGATTAACCTCCTTCTAGCTGCCTTACTTGACCGTTTCGAGTCTGTCCCTCTTAAACAGAGCAAGATTGTCCTTTAATTTGCAGATCAATCTGTTAAGAGGCCAAAGGGGATGTTAAAGGACGTGGTCGTCACAATTCAAGGCCTAAAATTCTCCGTGGACATGGTTGTGTTGGACATGGAGATCCCTGAATCTGTGACTGATGCTCCCATCATTTTAAGACGATCGTTCTTGGCCATAGACAAGGCAGTATTCGATCATGATAGTGGGAAGGTATACTTTCGCATCGAGGGAAAGAGTATACAAATAGAGATTATTGAGGAGATCAAAGCCAATGACTCATCTTGCTCAGAGCAGACCACATATTTAAAGCAGATGACAGAGGCAAAGCTAGGCATCCACCAGGAGTGTGATTTTGTGATAATAGATGATGAAGTCGTCTGGACATATCCAATTTCACAAGCTCTTGTCACACCTTCAAAGACTGCATATCCACGTATGCTAGCTGATGAGAGTTTGAAGAGCACACTCGTGGCACAAGACACTTTAGAGGCTGATGATTCTGATCAGGGTAGCGAATCAGATTATATTTCTTGTGATTCAGATTCGGATCCTTCGAACTCAGAAACTGATTTTTACTGGCAAGACTTTGATGATTGTTTACCACGTCTGATTACCACAGAGCCCACAACTAGGACGGAGGTCAAGCTAGTATAGTCGATAGATACACCAACTAGGTCATCTTCATCAGATTTACAGATTCAATAAGAATTCTCCCATGCATATCTGGTAGCTTCAGAGACCATATCTTCCAACTCCAACTTGTCCTGAATTGAAGACCTTGCCGCAGAGCATGAAGTATAGATTCCTTGTGGGTGAGCCAAATAAGTTCTCAGTTATTATCTTAGCAAGTTTGGTTGAAGACCAAGAATCTCATTTGATTGAGGTTCTTGAGAGAAAATTCAAGGCAATCAGATGGAGTGTAGCTGATCTCCATGGGATAAGTTCGGTCATGTGCTCTCATCACGTATATCTTGAATATGACGCCAAGCCCTCACGTGAGTTCCAGTGGAGGTTGAACCAAAACCATCGAGATGTAGTCATGAATGAAATATCTAAGTGGTGGAGCATTGATTTTATCTACCCCAACTCTGACTCCAAATGGGTTAGTCCGTTGCATGTGATATCTACGAAGATAGCTATCACCACAGTTGTGAATGAGTTTGGAGAAGAGATAGCTACCCGAGTACCCACTTCGAAGGTCTGTGTGGATTGTAGACGATTGAATCAGGCCACCAAAAAGGATTATTTCCTGCTACCCTTTATTTATCAGATTATCAAGAGTTGGCTAGGAAGACTCACTACTATTTTCTTAACGAGTACTTGGGGTACAATCAGGTGGCCATAACGCCTGAAAACCGGGATAAAATGGCATTCACTAGTCCGTTTACAACGTATGCTTTTAGGTGAATGCCCTTTGGTTTATGTAATGTCTCGACTGTATTCCAAAGGTGTAAGCTTTTCATCTTCTCGGACATGGTAAACGAATGTTTAGAGTTCTTCATGGATGACTTTTGATCTGCAACAAAGGGTTTGATGCTTGTCTTTCTTACCTAGACTGAGTACTTCAGCGTTGTATCGAGGTCAACCTTATTTTATCTTGGGAGAAGAGTCATTTCATGATGACTCAGGGGATGATCCTCGGCCACATCATCTCCAACAGGGGCATGGAGGTCAATCCTGCCAAGGTGGATATTATCAAGAAGCTCAATCCACCGTCCAATTTGCAACAGTTGCGGTCTTTTTTTAGGGCATGTCGGTTTCTACCAATGGTTCACACATGACTACAATCGAATTGCACGACCTCTTAGTGATATGCTGACAAAAGACACTGAGCCCCTTGTAGATGATAAGTGTCTTTTGTCGTTTAAGACTCTTAAGGGATTAGTTGGGCAGACCCTTATCCTTCAGCCACACGATTGGTCTCTCCCATTTGAGATCATGATGGATGCTTCTGATTTTGCCGTAGGGGTTGTGCTCGGACGGAGGAGGGATGGAGTACCATTTACCCTTCACTATGCTAGTCGGACTTTGGATGCCACTCAGTGGAATTATACTGTGACTGAGAAAGAGATGCTAGCAGTTGTATTTGCTCTTGATAGGTTAAGATCGTACATTCTTGGATTGAAACTAACTATTTACATAGACCACATTGCCATTCGATACCTCATGACAAAGAAGGATGCCAAAACAAGATTGATCAGATGGATCCATTTACTACGGGATGATATAGAGATTAAGGATAAACCTAGAGTTAAGAATATTGTGGCGGATCACCTCTCCCGACTAGAACTTCTTGAGGACTCTAAACATACCACACCTGTCACTGAGAAATTCCCATACGAGGGCATTCTTGATATCACCTCTCTTATAAGGTACATTGAAATTGTGAACTATCTTGTTGCTAAGAAAGTTCCACAAGGTTGGCCTAGGCAGCGAATTGAGACCTTCCACGCAAAGACCAGGTTATACCATTGGGAGAATCCTACCCATTACCAGAAGGGAGGGGGACAACGTCTGGCATCGGTGTATTCCTCATGAGGAGCACCACCGCGTCCTCATCTATTACCACAAGCTTGAGGTAGGGGTACATCACTCTAGGAGACGGACAACACAGAAAGTTCTCCAATCCATCCTTTGGTCGTCTACCCTCTTCAAGGATTCATACGAATTCACGAAGAGGTGTACTGACTATCAGAGGATGTGCACTTTTGAATAGAGAGATACAATGTCAATGCTTCCCATTCACTTCTGTGAGGTTTTTCACGCATGTGACATCGATTTCATGGGTCCATTCCCTAAGAGTCGGGGATTTGAGAGCATTCTACTTGCTATGGATTATGTTAGTCATTAGGTTGAGGTCATCCCCGTCAGAGTCACAGATGCAAAGACTATTTGCAATTTTTTGAGGAAGAATATCATTTCACGATTTGGGGTACCTAGAGTCTTGATTTTAGACGAGGGGACTCATTTTATCAAAGACAAGATAAGGGCCCTTGCTAACGAGTTTATCATTGACCATAGAGTTACCACGCCATATCACTCATAGACTAATGGTCTTGCTGAGGGTTCAAATAGAAAGATTAAGATTATTTTGCAAAAGGTTGTCTGCCCAGACCAAAAGGATTGGTTACAGCTTTTGAACTCAATCTTGTGGGCCCATCAGACTTCCTTCAAAACACTGTTGGGCACATCTCCCTTTCGACTTGTTTATGGCAAGCCATGCCACTTACTAGTTGAAATCAATAACAAGTCACTTTGAGTGGTTACTGAGCTATTATTGGATCCCAAGAGTGTAGGATACCAAAAAAGAGCAAAATTAGCAACCCTAGAGGAGATGAGAGACACAACCTTCTCAAAGTAGCCTACAGTACAAGGATAGAGTGAAGATATGATTTGATTCTCACATCATCCATAAACAGTTTGAGCCCAACCATAGAGTATGACTATTTGAAGCTAGGTTGAGATTATTTCCATGGAAATTATAGAGTAAATGGAAGGAACCATGCTTAGTCAGAAAGGTGTACAACAATGGCAGCATTGATATATATTTATTGCCTTCTGATTCCACCTTTCGGGTTAATGATCAACGCCTGAAGCATATCTTAATCATGATCCGTTGATCGTCAGCATTGCCTTTTGTATGAGTTGTTATCTCTGACTCACATCACTTGCATCTCATACCTAATTCTCACTTCTTCTCCGTAGCTATATTTATCCATTATATCTACATCATTCATTCTTTCTCTCAACACCCCATCTTTATCTATATTATACCTAGAGTGCACTTTACCCTAAAGTGTAAGGGGGTGTTGAACCTATGATTGCTCATTTGACATTATTACCTCTGTTTACGATGCCTATACTTAGGGATATTTTACCCTAAGTATAAGGGAGGTAGTATTTGTACATTCTATTCTTCAGTTTTCCCCTTTTGTACAATCTTCTATACTTAGGATTACTAGATCATATGTATGAGGGGTCACCGATTTCTATTCATTATATTCTTTCATTCATTGTTGTAGTATAACATTCTTTTCACTTGCCCGGACTCAGCACAAGTTATGTCTTCTTTCATCGCTCTTTGATCACTATGAGGACATCGTTCGAGCAAAGTATAGGGGGTGTTGTGTATATTGTATATATACTTTAGCCATAACTCATATTTTGTGTGTTAATAACACGACTATTATTTATAAAATAGAAACATAAATACTTTGAAAACTTTTTCAAAAATCTTTACAAAAATTATTTTTGTACAAAATTTTCTAAAAATATTTGTAAAATTGTTTTGTTTTCAAAATATTTCTATTTTTGCATAAAAATTAAGTATATTATACAATATTTTTGAAAATTATGTGAAAATAAAAAGTTTGAAAAAACAGTTTGTAAAACTAGGTTTGAAAAATATTTTGAAAACTATTTTGCCACATAAGAAAATAAATATGGGGTATGAAAACTACTTGTATATATGTGAATATTAAAGATAAGAGTCTACCCCTAAACTCTTTATATATAAGTATCATGTACATTAATCAATTTTATACATAAGACCTATAATATAAACCCTTGTGTAAATATGTATATGTCTTTGTAAAAATCTCATGCTTGTCAAATGTACCTAAAATTTTGAAAAAAAAATCAAATTTTCCGTTAAAATTTGCATATTTTGAATTTTTCCACAAAAAAGAGTTTTGTATATACTTGCATGTACATTCTTCAAAATCATGGTTGACATTTAAATTAGTCTAGAATCAAGTTGCAGAAAGGAGCTTGGTTAAGACCTTAATCAACTTAACTTCAAAGGAACCTTACAGGACTTGGGTTAAGATTTTTCATGTCCTTAGTGACTTAATTCTTTGAGTCCACTAGGCTATGTTCACATGTCATCTTGATGAGCCTAAGTAGAACACTTAAGAACACACACATGACTCTCGGAGACAATGGCTTGACTTGGACACACACCTTACACGTAGCTCAACACGAATGAGGTGGTAAGGAGTCATAATTATTTGTCATGGAGTAGCATACGGGGGTGGTACAACTACCCGAAACATCCCGTCCTCCTCTAGGGAGGGATGTGCACCTCAACTTGGTCTACTAGCATTGGGATCTAACAATAGGAGAGCGTGGGTTGCAATAATACTTCAAAAGAGGGATAATCAACTGGCTTAAGAAGAAAAAAATCCTTACGTATATGATGCACCTTGTATATGTTGTATATGTGTCTAAAAAATGTGCAAAAAAATGTGAAAACTCCAAAGGGGACATGCCTGATTGGAAAAAAAATGTGACGGAGTCTATATAGTGAATAAGCAAAGCTTATGTATTTCACTGTCTCATCACAAGGAAGCTTGCATGTGGAGACTTAACTACACTGGTTAAGCTCCAAAGGATACGTGGCTACACTGGTTGTGATCCATTCTCTTCTTTCCCCTCTTCTTGAGCCGGTTGTACTTGAACTTAGAAGGGAATACCCCACTCCTCGAGAAAAGAGTTGCTAGACTAGGGGATTAGAGTTACCTTTGTTAAGGGAGGTTGTTTCTTTGCCATTTCTGACACGTACATAGTACAAGGAAAGATTCATAGTCATTAGAGTTTGTGTATGTAGATTTGTTTTGATATGGCTATTAAGGAGTCATGACCATAGAAATGTGAAACTTGAAGGGTGTTGAGACTTAAACCTAATTCCCAATTTGGTTCTGCCAAACTAATAATCAAAAGGCATGATTGAGCTCCATACTCCAATTTAATGAAGACAAGTTCAAAAATCAACATGGATGTGTTCTTTTTCTTTTCTTCTTATTTTCACTTCTTTTTCAAATGAGTGTCTACTCAATCTTTATTCTTTTAATTTAGCTTTATCTTTTAACAGAAACACCTATAAATATATGTAAATACAATAAATTAACATTGTACATGTCCTTGTTCATATTGCATAATTAACACTTATTTTCCAAAAATAAAAGAATAAAGAGAAAAGAAAAAGAAAGATGTATTTAGAATAAATACAGAGTGGCCCAAACCCCGAGAGAAGGTCAAACCTTAGCCTGATCGACAAGGAATATAAGTAGGGGGAGATAGGGTACATTGTAGATAATACCTATACAAATAAATATTTATATTGATTTTAAATTTTGTGGACACCATATTATTTTTGAACAAATGTAATATAACCCTAATAATAAAATAAATAAAAAACTAGAAAATACAAAAGAAAAAAATTAAAATCCAAAAGTCATTGTACAAAAGATACACTTGTACATATATTGTATAAAATATCCATATATTTAATTAATGTAAAAAAATCAAATAAAAGTTCTAGTATACATTTAAATTATGTTGTAAGTAAATAAAATATAAAAGAAAACTTATTTTTGTAAAAAATAATAAAATAGAAGTACATGTATATAATATATAGGTATATTATTCATGTGTATAATACACTATAATGTATATACTCTATCCATGTTTTTCATAAAAATAATTTAAATCATGAAAAAATAGTTTGAAAATAATAAGCATTTTTTATTTTATTTTTTTTATTTTAAAATCATTTTTTATTTTCTATTCCTTCAACTTTTCGCTTGGAATTTTTCTATTGGTCCACGTCAGCCGGGTCGACCCAACTTCAATTCGTTAGAGCTCTTTTTTCTGCCTTTTCTCGATTAGACCTGACCACATTTTGCCTTGAATTCACCATCCGAACCTTCTCCAAGGATTCTGGTCCTCACAGATCATTAAGAGGAGTCGGATCTACCTAGGGTTTCGCAGCACCGCCTGATCTTTCTAGACCCTATGGCATGCCAATACGTATTTGCCTCTGCCTCCCGAGCTATGCAACTCATTCCTCGTGCCACCTTCCTTCCCTTAGCACCTCCAGCATCGTGACATAATCCTCTAGGTGTCTTTAGGAGGTCGATTTTGTGACTGGGCACGCTTGCTCAGCTTGTGGACGAATTCCTCCACCGCGATAAGCCTCCCGGCCTTCTACAACTCAATAGAGGACATAACCTCACCCTCTACCTCACTTGAAGCTCATGAATCTATCAACACCTTTAGGTATTACTTATCCCCTTTGAATTTCACATTTCACTCGATTTCATTCATTTTCGCCATCGCCCGATCATCAGCTCTGACCTGCTGGTCAAAGCCCCGTCCACACACACCTCGTCGTTTCGATCGACTTCGCGATTCACCATCATCCTCCATACAAAACCTGACCCCCTTAGGCTCACTCATCAGATCAAGATTAAGGCAAGATCTCCCTCTCCCATGTATGTCGGAGATCGAACACCATCCACCATTGCCTCCCTCGTTTTCCTTGCAAAATAACATTGGTCAGAGCTTCATATCTGAGCCCGGAGGTTATCTGCTAGTTTAGGCATGCACGCGAGCACCCGTTGAATCTTTAATGGATCTACGGAGCAACTCCAAGTGGTGGAGCACCACCAAGTTGATCAGACTGTTCATCACCTCATCGGAGCTAGCCACCCAACACGGAGCGTTCATCTGAAGGTACCGAACCTTTTGGAGCATCGATCCGACCACCCGATCGATGACCACCTTTGATTGAAGCTCCCCCATTATCTGTTCTTCCAGCAGGCTTCACATCCGTAGGAGCTCCCCTAAATTGAATCTGAGGCGTATGATCATGCCCTTTTCCAAAGCGTCCGATCAGCTTTTGACATGGATCTGTCACACACACTATAAAGCCTTGAACTTGTCATATCTCGGATCCCATATAATAAGATTCGGCTCGTCAAGAGGAAACTAATGGAATCTGTTTCGTGTGATCGGACTTCGTTTTGATTTGTTATGAATTTCGGAAGAAAGAGAAGGAGGGTTAAGACATCATTAACACATAATGATTGTCATTAAGACTAATTAAACATGATTAAAGAAACTAATGATGTATTAAAAATTGCTAATGATCATTAATAAACACTAATCAATAAATAGCAAAAGATAAGCGTAAGCCGTGAAAGTTAAATCGTGATTAGCGAAAGTTCATCACGATTAGTGTTAATTGAATGTCATTAGCGAATTTAGAATCCTCTAGAATGATCTAACTTAAGTCCCAAGTTTGGGATAAGTTTTGGCTAAAACCATGGGCCAAAACCATGGGCTGCTAAACCATAGTTAATGTCTAAACCATGGTTTTCTAACCATGATTAGTGGTTTTTGGGAGCCCATAAATAGACCCCCTCTACCCATTCATTCTCTACGATTTCCACTACCACCACCACCCCAAGGGTTAGGGTCGAGAGGTCGGGAGGAGGAGTGGGAGGCGAGGAAGGAGCGCTAGCGAAGCGCTGCCGAGAGAACAAGGAGGAGAAAGGTATGATCATCTCCTAGTTTGCTCCGTAAGCTAGGCTTTCAATTCATCCTCTTGTTCTTCCAAGCTTGTTTTTTATTCATCTTTCTGATTCATTTTCTTTTGTGGTTCGAGGAGAAATCAGTGTAACATCCTACTTAGGTATGGGTGGCTATTCACATCAGTGACCCTGTGATTTGTCACACGTTCGCTCATCTAAGACGCGTGGTGTCTACCGATTCTCCATCGCTTATGTTTCCATTCTTTCAATTATGCTTTTATAGTTATTTTTATGGAGCAATACGTGTAATACCCTACTTAGGTCCGGACGGCTATGCACGTTAGTGAACCTTGTGATTCGTCACACGTTCACTCATTAAAGACGTGTGGTGTCTACCGATTCTCCATCGCTTATGTTTGTATTCTTTCAATTATGCTTCTAAAATTATTTTGATGGAGAAATCTATGTAATACCCTACTTAGGTGCGGGCGTCTATGCACGTCAGTGAAGCCTGTGATTCGTCACACGTTCACTTACCTAAGATGTGTGGTGTCTACCGATTCTTCATCTCTTGTTGTTTGAGTATATTCTTTCAGTTTCGTTGTTATTTTACTCTCAATTGATTTTATAGAGGAAACTCTTTTCGCTTTTATTTTGAAATATGTCCGATATAAGGGGAAACTCTGCCGAAATTTTCCTAGAAATATCACCCCGTATAAGGGGAAGCTCTGCTGAAATTTCAAGAGAAATTATGTTCTTGGCATTCTTCATATTCTTCGTGTTCTTTGTGTTCTTCGTTCGTTCTTCGCGTTCTTGCATTTTGAAATGAAAATGAAATTCGATCTTTTCAGGAGCCTTAAACATATTTTCTGAAAACGAAACATGATAAAGCCTTGCATCACGAGAGAGAGAGAGAGAGCTCGATTAGGTAATGAAACCCTTCCTTTTGTTGTTGGGTTTTCAAACGAGATTATTGAAATTCTTGATTTTATGTTCTGTGCTATAAAGAACCCTAATTTTGGCTGTTTTTTAAAAAGTCTGAACAATTGCTTTGCGATTCCCACTAAAATAAGGTTTAAGCATCAAATCAATGCGGTGGATTTGAAAGTTAGGGTTTGGAAGTTAAAATAAGCACATAAAGACGAGTACATATGCATATGAATAATATATATGTGTGTCTATACTAATTATTACTGATTATGCAAATCAAAGACTTAACGAAAGAATTACATCATGGGAATTGATGTGGTTTGAGTTGGATCCTGCAAAAGATTGTGTGCGTCACATTAAGGATGATTGGGAGTAGAACTACAGGTCGGGCAAGCAACCTGTAGGTTTGTCGGAAGGAACCCGTATTGGCGTTTACCTACCTAGGTGGTACACGGTTGCCCTCTTCTGTTAAGTGCGCACGAAATGAATGTTTTGCAATGCGTGGTACCAGAAGCCAATATCTTCGGGTTGAACGACGGAAGATGTAGTCGTGCCATGTGGAGGCACGTATGGTTCAATAGTGGCTGGGTCACGATAATATGTATTTAAAGCCGCTAGGTTATATGATTGAATGTTAGCCTGAGGTTTTAAGCAACCGAGTCCTCAAGGACGGTGTGCTCATTTGTTTTCCAGGCTGAGGGTTTAAGACCCTATTTAATAAAAGAAAAGAAAAATTATCAAGATATTATTGGAGGATTGATTGAGGTGACGTGCGGCAGTATAAGCTTACCAAGATCAACACAATCTCCAATCCCGAAGTGTCCACAGCTTCGGAGACCAAGAATGGTGGGGTTCTCCTAAACTAATCCCTGACGTGGAATAGAAATGAATAGTACTTAAATTAACAAGAAGGAATGAAACCTTTTGTGATAAGAAGTTTTGCAAAATTACACAGTTTGTTTGTTTTTCTCTTCTTCCTTAATTAGCATTCGCTAATTTTTATCCTATAATTTATGGAAAACCCAACAAGTGTTGGTGAATCATCGCAAGGACCTTAGTAGACATCCAACCAACCACAGTAGCTTTACTTTGTAAGGTAATTAGTAATCTTTTGTGTATTTTCCTTTCAAGCTGATGTACATGTAAATGGTTATAGCGGGACAATGTATCATCTGAACTTTATTTTGTGAATGGAAAAGTGTTAAATACTTTCTTTTAAATATACTTTGTTTGCAGTCTGTTTGTGAATGTTAGTTGTGATTGTTGAATGAATTATTGCTGAGTAACCAGATCCGGTTATGGGAGGATCCGACGGTATGGAATTAGAGTCGTGATAGATTGGTATCAGAGCTTGGGTACTCCAGTAATTTATTTAGTAATTGACAACTATGAGCGGTATTCAGAAACTAAGGTTGTATTAAGATCCTTTGATCTTAATAATTGACTGCAATACCATTCACAAGTCATTATCCCTTATGTACATCGTGCTAAGACATATAGGATCTGACATTTGACCTTGACTTATCCTAGGATCATTGCAGACCAAGACGTGTCTAGACAATTAGCGACTATGATGACAATGTTCCAAGACATGGGGTAAAGGCAGCAAGCATTGGAGGAGAGGCTCAATGCACAAGCTGAGAGACCCGAGGCATCTAAGCCTGCGGATGCTGGGATTGAAGGTTATGTCCATCTTTCTGAGGAAGAATCAAGTTACCATCCTTCAACTGAGTCTGCTCCTACCCCGACTTAAGGAGCAATGGAGAATGCCCATCTTAAACACCAAACATTACTAGATAATTATCGAAAAGGAAAAATTCCTCAATTCAAAGGTGTAGAAATACCTGCCGAGGCTGAATTATGGCTCGGTGAGATTAGTAGGATGTTGAGGATAATCCATGCACCAGCTGACACTTGGGTGCACTTTGCTTATTACTCTCTAGCATATTACGCACGACGATGGTGGAGAGCAATTTCCAAGAAATTAGTAGATCCTGTTCCATGGGATATCTTTGAAGAGAGGTTCCGAGCTCACTTATGTCCCTCTCATTGGGAAAAATTAAAGAGGAGAGAGTTTTCTTCTTTGAACCAGGGTTCTAAGACCATACGAGATTATCATATCTACTTTACTGAGCTACTATGTTACTCACCAGGGTTCCGAGCTCACTTATGTCCCTCTTATTGGGAAAAATTAAAGAGGAGAGAGTTGTCTTCTTTGAACCAAGGTTCTAAGACCATACGAGATTATCATATCCACTTTACTGAGCTACTATGTTACTCACCAGCTCTAGAAGCTTCACCACAAGAGTGTCTTACAAAATTTGTTAGCGGTCTTCAGGGAGATATGCGAGAAAAGCTTGCTGGTTTTAGAGCTACAATCGTAGATGAAGCAAAGAACATCGCCTCTCATATTGAGATGGAGAGGGATGAAAACCACCAAAGAAGAAGTTTCCACTTTAATGGTGGACCATCCAAATGCAAGGCACATTATAACCGTAGAGATCGTCGCTATCATCTAGCCGGTTCCAGTATAAGCTCACCATAGACCTTGGGTCAAAAACTATCAGGAAGAGGAGGTTTCTCTAGACCTCCATTATACCCCCGTAACTCAACACCAGGAATTAGTACCTCTGTAGTTGGGTCTTCAGTTCAAACAGGAACACGTGCATGTTATCACTGTCAAAAAGAATGTCACATTAGAAAAGTCTGTCCGCAGTTGAGAGGTTCAGGGTTTAAACCAACCCCAATTAACAGTATAACATCCACTCCGAGCAATGGAGCAACACGCGGAGGAAGACAGGGTAGAGGTCGTGGCTCACAAGGAGCGCCTCCTACACAGCAACCATCATAAAGTGTTGCAGGTTCTATCTTGTCTATTCCTAATGGTCAGCTCAATGCAATCACTAAAGAACAAGCCTATAATTCAGGCACGGTCGTACAAGATACGGTTACTTTTCATGGCTTTTCAGTACATGCTTTATTTGATTCTGGTGCTTCACATTCATTTATTGCTCGACGGTTATTACTTAACTTTGGGTAAGATAACAGTAGAAGTACAACGGTCCTATCTGATCAAGGGACCAGGAGGACAAGTGTTCATAATTCGAGAAATCCTGGATAATTGTATAGTACTGATAGCGGGACATCAGTTACATGTTTCACTACTACTGATAGAAATGGAGGACCGTTTTCATCTTATCCTAGGGATGGATTGGCTAGAAAGGCATCATGCATGTCTTGACTATTATCAGAAGACAGTAACGTTTCACCTTCCTAACTCGATAGAGTTCTAGTTAATTGGAAAGACATCCAATGATAATGTCGAATATATCTCTACTTTGAAGGCACAACAATTGTTAGATAAAGGGTGTCAAGGCTATTTAGCTTATGTAACTACTACATCAGGGTTAGACGGAATGATGGAAGATATACCTATAGTGTGTAAATTTCCTGATGTATTTACATAGGAGCTACCTGGATTGCCACCTGAGCAAGAGATTGAATTTGAAATCTCTCTCATACCTGATACTCAGCCTATCTCTATCCATCCATATAGGATGGCACCAGCTGAGCTACGAGAGTTAAAGGCACAGTTGCAAGAACTATTAGATGAAGGATTCATTCGTCCTACTACTTCACCATGGGGAGCACCTGTCTTATTTGTCAGGAAAAAAGATGGGTCAATGCGGTTGTGCATTGACTATAGATAGTTAAACAAGAGGACAATAAAGAATAAGTATCCTCTACCAAGGATAGATGATCTCTTTGACCAGTTACAGGGTTCGACTGTGTATTCCAAGATTGACTTAAGATCTGGATACCATCAGTTGAAGATAAAAGATGCGGATATCCCTAAGACAGCCTTTCGAACTAGATATGGACATTATGAATTCTTAGTCATGCCTTTTGGACTGACAAATGCCCCAGCAGCTTTCATGGATCTCATGAATAGAGTATTCAAGGAGTTCTAAGATCACTTTGTAGTAGTCTTTATTGATGATGTACTTATTTACTCCAAGGATAAGTATCTGCATGAACATCATCTTAGGTAGGCACTTAAACTCTAAGGAAGAACAAATTGTATGCTAAATATATCAATTGTGACCTCTGGCTATCTGAAGTATCTTTCTTAGGCAATGTTATTTCTGGGGAAGGTATATCAGTTGATCCAGCAAAGGTTAGTGTGGTTATGAGTTGGGAATGTCCAAAGACTGTCACAGAAATAGGATCTTTTCTGGGTTTAGCTGGATATTATAGAAGATTCGTGAAGGACTTTTCACGAATAGCATTGCCAATGACTAGACTAATTCAGAAGGAAGTCCCATTCTTATGGTCTGATATATGTGAAGCTAGTTTCCAGACACTAAAAGAATGCCTAACATCTACACCAATCTTTACTCTACCCTCTGGGAGTGAAGGGTTTACAGTGTGCACTGATGCGTCTAAAGAATGACTTGGGGCAGTTCTTATGCAACATGGTAAGGTAGTTGCGTATGCATTACGACAACTCAGGACACATGAAAAGAACTACCCAACACATGACCTTGAATTAGCTGTTGTAGTTTTTGCTTTAAAGATATAGAGACATTACCTCTATGGTATTACTTTTGAATACTTCACTGATCATAAAAGCTTGAAATATCTATTTGATCAGAAGGAATTCAATATGAGACAAAGACTATGGCTAGAATTGTTGAAAGACTATGATTGCACTATCTCCTACCACCCTGGTAAGGGGAACGTCGTAGCAGATGCCCTTAGCAGAAGAACTTATTCACCTGGGTTGGTGAGTGCTATCCATTTCTGGGGTTTACTATCAACGTTAAGTGAATGGAAACCATTTGATAGTAGTGCAGATACTATAACTATTCCTCACCAATACAAACCAGGGATCTCGGATAGAATAAAGAAAGGACAGGAGGATGATCCGGTCCTTAAAGACAAGAGACAACAACTTGAGAAGAATGAGATAGAGGGATTCCAGATACAAGATGGATTACTGTATAACCATCACAGAGTTTTTGTATCAAACACACCTGAACTAAGGAAAGACATCTTACGAGAAGCGCACTGCTCAAGATTATCTATTCATCTAGGAATTACAAAGATGTATAAGGATCTTCATTCATACTTTTGGTGGCCGGGAATGAAGAAAGATGTTGCTGAGTTTGTGAATTCATGTTTCACTTGCCAGCAGGTAAAGGCTTCACACCAAAAGCCACAGGGATTATTGCAAACCCTCCCTATACCTGAATGGAAATGGGAAAGCATTTCCATGGACTTCGTTACTGGCTTACCTTAGATGACTGGTAGTAAAGATAGTATCTGGGTTATAATAGATCGTCTGACAAAGGTAGCACACTTTTTTCCGATAAGCTTATCTTTCACTCCAGACCAGCTTGCTAAGTTATATATTACACATGTGATTCGCCTCCATGGTATCCCAAAGGAAGTTGTTTCTGATCGAGATTCACGATTCACCTCACACTATTGGGAGAACTTCATTAAAGCCTTAGGTACACAACTATGCTTGAGGACAACATATCATCCACAAACAGATGGTCAGTCAGAACATACATTTCACACACTAGATGATATGCTACAAGGGATCATGCATTAAACATTTACCTCTTGTAGAATTCACATACAACAACAGTTACCATACAAGTATTGGCATGGCACCATTTGAAGCACTTTATGGACATAGGTGTACTACTCCTTTATGTTGGTAAGAGGTCGGGATAAAGAACCTTTATGATTCAGATACACTACAAGAGACACGGGAAGCTGTAGAGCTTGCTCGAAAAAGACTATTGACTGCTCAAAGTCGCCAGAAAAGCTATAGTGATACTAGGCGAAGAGACCTTGAGTTTGAGGTAGGTGACTTTATATTTCTTAAAGCATCACCTATGAAGGGAATTCAGAGGTTTGGTGTGCATGGGAAGTTAACACCCAGGTTCGTGGGTCCCTTTGAAATGTTCAACGCATTGGAAAAGTGGCATATAGAATTGCACTTCCTCCACATCTTTCGGCAGTACATGATGTTTTTCACGTATCAAATCTAAGAAAGTAAGTTAAGGATTAAGAGCATAAGATAAGTTATGATAATTTACATGTTGAGCCAGAATTGACATACCAAGAGATACCTGTGCAAATACTTGACAGGGATATTAAGAAGTTGAGAAACAAAGAGGTGCCTCTATTTAAAGTATTGTGGCGGAACCAAGAGTTTGAAGAAGCCACATGGGAACCTAAGGCGGAAATGAGAGACAAATACCCCTACTTGTTTAAGTAATAACACTATGTGTTGTATATCTTCCTTATAAATGAAATGGTGTTCATGAAGGAAATTCTTGAATCCTCAAGCGCATCACGGAAGCGTGTTGATCGCATCGTATGCAATCGGAGCAACTAGTCGTACTAGATGCTAGATGCAGCGGAAATTAAAATTTTAACTTTAAAGATGAAACCACATGATCACGAGAACACTTCTCGGATCGTTTCATCAAACCACAAAGTACAAGGAATACCTCTTGAAGCGTGGTTGTGATCGCGAGATCCCAAAGTAGAGATCCTCCTATCTTAAGTCCGATCCACGAAGAACGCACTTGCGGGCGCGATGATGAGTCACGTTCCTTCCCGCAATCCTCGATGAAGATCCAAGCGATGGCTCCCCCGATTTCGTCAAACGAAATCCGTCGTCTTCCTTTAGAGTAAGAAACTCCAAAGAAGATGGAGATCCACGAGTCGTCGAAGAAGAAGCCGAGAGTCTCTCCTTTCTCAACACAAAGTGGACGGCCACTTAATGGAGAAGAGAAAGAGAGAGAGGGCGAGAATGAGAAAGAGAGAGAGAGAGAGAGTTGTCACCTTGTACAACTCTTAATGATGTACCATGGAAGGCTACCCTAGCCCTCTATTTATATTAGTTTAGGATCCATTGGATCTCAATCCATGGACTCATAGATCCAACGGCTAGGCTTGGTCTATGTAAGATCAATGGTTATGATTGTTGTTGGTTAAAACCAACAACATTTATTTATGATTAAATTAAATATATGTTGCAACATTATCAACATATTTTTAATTTAACATAAATAAATTAGTTGAGAGATTAATCATCATAATAAAATGGAGTCAATATAGCCTCCTAAAATTAAGGGGCGTCACCCATGACTCTTTCATGGGTGACGCCACCTCTAAATTTGGTGGCTTTATTTCTCCTTTTATTATATTATTTTATCTCTCAATTATTGCAAAAATATCCACCAAATTGATTCCAAATTAATTTGTGAATATTTCAATCATGCCATTGAACATTATGTGAATCATATTCACAACCCAAACTAATTCGTAAATTGCATTTCCAATTAATTAACAAATGTGAATCCAATTCACACTATTAATTAACAAATGCTATTTACATAAATTCTCTCTCTTATATATACATATTATAAATCACATTTATAATACACATATATCATGGATAGTATCATCCACATTCTCTAATCCTTGATAATTAAATCTCATTTAATTATCTTGGATAATAATATGAATCATATTCATATTATGCTTGATAATTAAATCTCATTTAATCATCAAGTCCTTGCTTGGATATACATTTCATCAAATGAATTATTCTTGAACCTTTTCAAGAATAATGTGCTTTCTCCGCAGATACTTGGAGAAAAGGACAGGGCGATTGTATTGTTCCACGTATAGTGACTTGGATGTTGAGATCTCGTCTCAAATCCAGATCGTACGAACCTCCCACAGATGCTTGATTAAATCAAGACCGCAAATCCAATCTTCTCATTGAATCTGAATCTCATTCAGACCAATGTCCAACACTTGGACTAAGACCGGATCGCTTCTCTACTGAAAGGAGTCACTAAAATCCAGACCTGTTTCATCACTCCCTCGGAATGGAAGCGTCATGGATATACAATCGTTTATGATCACATCACCCTTCAGGTATTCCCAATACCTGTACATCCTGCATACTGGAAGACCCATGGTCAACCCGAAGATCAAGATCTATTTTACACTGTCTTCTTCAGGGTTTGATCACCAAGTTTCTCATTTGATCATTGGGATTTGGTATCGATTATATACTTTCCAAAAGCATATATCATACCTAGGTCTTGATCATATACTTTCCAAAAGTATATATCAAACCTACAAATTCAGTCAAGCTTCCAAAGCGAGACGACCGTGCACGGAATTTGATTCTTCCCAATATCTCATGAGTGAGCTCATGTCTTCCGGTTCAGTAGTGAACCTGTATGATCCCTTTGAGAGATCGTATTACTCATATGCCCTTACATGCACACCAGCGCACCGGTGTATAGACCTTGGTTAGGTCATCAACCTATTGGTCTGCCAAATGTACACACTCAGACATATAGTAACACATCTGTCTCCGGTCAGAGGATGCGTGCCTATGCTGTGACAGCATTCAACATAGGACTTAGGTTATCTCGATCTTGTTAAGTCAACTTTTTGACCTAACTAATCTGACACCTCCGAATCTCTATTCCTATGCAGAGGACCTGCATCAAGAGGTCGGTCAGATATCAGCCTATGTGAGAAAGGATTGCCATCTCCTACTCAGGCTGGAGATCACATCTTAACAATCATTTGATGGTGCTTGATGAGTCCTCAATCTAACTCTTTAGATATTCATCCAAGCACCAGCCTCTATGATTCAATTATCGAATCAACAGCTGTTTGATCATTAAGACAGCCATGGTACATAACCCTAATTGTACAGAGGGACCTATTATGCAAATTATTTATTCTTTATTTCAGATCAGGGAATGATATTCGCAATAACATTTATTGCATAATGGCTCGCCGTGGGCTCACATGTCCAACAATCTCCCACTAGCCCAAAGAGCCATTAAAGGGCTAATCATTTAAACCCACACTCATGTGACAATCATAGGCTATTTAGAAATAGCTAGGTAAGCTGATCAGTCACTCTGTTCCCAAAAGACTATGCCAAGTCCTTTTACGGCACTTGCATATCCCTAGGTAACAGTGCTCGCATCCAATGCGAATGTTGCATCTAATGCAACCAATACTCAATCTAGTCAAAGCAGTTATAGTGTCTTTGACACTATTGCTTAATAACTATTATAACCAGTATTTCCATAATCCTTATCAGAATACCCTTATTCCTGGAGATCACTATCTCTCAAGGTATCCACAGTTAAGACCTTTTAGATTTCTATCTATAAAGTCTTAACTTCTTAAAAATAAGACATAGAGATCACCATCTCTAAAGCCTTATCATCTTTGAAGATATCGTTATTACTGGAATCAAGTGTTTTCTCTTCATAATAGGATTAGTAACAGTTTACTACTCCCACTGCATGGTAGATATCTGGCTTTTGTACACATGTAGCGTACACTTAGCTTCTCGTAACTGACGCACAAGTGCAAGCAGTTCTAGCATTAACTTCCTCAACTCTTTGAGGTGCTATCCCTTTTGATAGGTCAGTACCAAATCTCAAGGGAAGGAAGCCTTTCTAGGAATTTCCAAGAATGGAAAATGTCCAAGGTGTACTACAAATGTGACAATCCCAATACCCTCTTTTCTTTGATTATGAACAACTTCAGAACTAAGATCTAAGAGGTATTCTTGAGATCATATCTCAAGGTATGGAATATCCAGTCTATAAAACACTTATTATCATCCTTATATCATTCCAAATGATTAGGATATTATCTTCATTTAGCACGATGAACACAATGGCACTCCCACTAAGCTTCACATGGTACATCAAGATTCTATTTGAAATCATAACATTTATAATTTCATCAAATCTTATGTTCCAACTTCAAGAAACTTATTTGATTCCATAGATGGAGTTTCTTTAGCTTGCACACCTTGCTTTCCTCAACCATGAAGTCCTGGGGCTACTTCATGTGAATATCCTCAGAGAGGTATTCTTAGAGGAATGCAATCTTGACTTACATCTTGAAGATGCAATAGTCAAGTTGTGTAGCTAAGGTTAGCAATATTTTGATGATTTTAAGAATGGTTACCGAAGAGCAAGTCTCATTGCAAGCAATGTCTTCTCTTCCGGTGTGCAGCTTATGGCTACGAACCGAGCTTTGAAGGTCTCTACCTTCTCATCAGGTTCCCTCTTCTCTTGAAGATCCATTTACACCTTAATGGGTCTAACCCTTATAGGTGGATCCTCGAGGGTCCATATACAACACTTGTATATGAAGTCTACTTTAGACTTTATTGCTAATATCCATCTTTCCATGTCATGATCTTTAGGAGCTTCATCACATGAAGACCGATCATTGTCAGACTTGGCTGATACATGGAATACATCCTCAAACTCATTTGAAGATGTATTAATGTTTCATCTTTAATTGTCCTTTTAGTTTCCGATTTCAGGAGCCTCATTATCTTCTCAAGATTAAATGAGTTCCTTTACTTCATTTTCATCTTGATTCTCAAGAGTCTCAATCCTCCAAGAATCACATTCTCAGAGGTGAGATCTTTTAAGAATCTCAAGGTCGTAAAGTAGGTATCCAATACCATCCTTTATTTTCCTAATGAAGTAGCACTCTCAAGTGCTAGATTCCAGCTTACATGCATGGAACCTTATTAGGGAAATATATTGTAGTCTCTACTACACATATATACCTGGAAACTAAGGGATAATTATGCTAAAATTCATCATTGATCAAATCATCTCACACATGATTCAATTGCATCTCCCTACAACTCTATTGAGTTCAGGTTTATCAGGAGGAGTGAGATAGAAATGATATTCATATCTCCATAAGGTATTCTTTGAATTTTATCTAATAGGTACAAGCTACCTAGGTTAGATCAAATTCATTTCATCTTTCTTCAAACTTTGGTTCTAAACCAAAATTGTGAAATCTTGGAACATTTCAACGGTTTCTCAGGTGAAGAGAAGAAATCTCATATCATACATAATCATCAATAGATATCACATATCCATAATGTTTACTATGATATAGATGATCTACATACATCAATATGTATGAGATCTTGAATACCTCGACATCTAACACCATTCCCAGAGAAGGGTGTATTGGACATTTTACTTTGAATACAATATTCACAAGTATGTAAGATTTGAAATTTTAGACATTCTAAAGTTTCATATCTTACTAGTCTATTGATCAAATCAATAGACAAATGTGAAGTATATTGAGAATCCTTAATGGCATCACGGAAGCGTGTTGATCACATCGTATGCAATCGGAGCAACTAGTCGTACTAGATGCTAGATGCAGCGGAAATTAAAATTTTAACTTTAAAGATGAAACCACATGATCACGAGAACACTTCTCGGATCGTTTCATCAAACCACAAAGTATAAGGAATACCTCTTGAAGCGTGGTTGTGATCGCGAGATCCCAAAGTAGAGATCCTCCTATCTTAAGTCCGACCCACGGAGAATGCGCTTGCGGGCACGATGATGAGTCGCGTCCTTCCCGCAATCCTTTGACGAAGATCCAAGCGTCGAGGCGTAGCAAAAATGATCTCCTTCCTAATACACAAAGTGGACGGCCACTTGAATATTAGGGAGACCCCACGAGAATGTGAGAGAGAGAGAGAGTAGAATTCTTCAACTCAAGAATCTTGTTGTAACTTGGAAAGGTTACCCTAGCCTTCTTTTTATACTAGTTTAGGGTCCAATGGATCTCAATCCATGGGACACATGGATCCAAGGGCTATGCTTGGTCCATGCTAAATCAATGGCTATGATTGTTGTTGGTTAAAACCAACAACATTAATTTAAATTAAAATATGTTGCAACATTATCAACATAATTTAATTTAACTAATTAAGAGATAATGTGACAACAAAAAGGGAGTCAACCAACCACCCTAAATTATAGGGTGTTATTTTGTCTCCTTTTATTTTATCTTATTATTTCTTAATAAATTGCAATAACTATTATTGCAATAATATCCACCAAATTAATTCCAAATTAATTTGTGAATATTTCAATCATGCCATTGATCATTATGTGAATCATATTCACAACCCAAACTAATTTGTAAATTACATTTCCAATTAATTAATTAATGTGAATCCAATCCACACAATTAATTAACAAATGCTATTTACATAGATTCTCTCTCTTATATATGTATATTATAAATCATATTTATAACACACATATATCATGGATAGTGTTATCCACATTCTCTTAATCCTTGATAATTAAATCCCATTTAATTATCTTAGATAATCATTTTCACAATATGAATCATATTCATATTCAAGCTTGATAATTAAATCTTATTTAATCAACAAGTCCTTGCTTGGATATTTCATCAAAAGAATTATTCTTGAACCCTTTCAAGAATAATGTGCTTTCTCCGCAGATACTTGGAGATAAGGACAGGGCGATTGTATTATTCCATGTATAGTGACTTGGATATTGAGATATTATCTCAAATCCAGATCGAACGAGCCTCCCATAGATGCTTGATTAAATCAAGACCGCAAATCCAATCTTCTCATTGAATTTGAATCCCATTCAGACCAATGTCCAATACTTGGTCTAAGATCGGATTGCTTCTCTACTGAAAGGAGTCACTAAAATCCAGACCTGTTTCATCACTCCCTCGGAATGGAAGCGTCATGGATATACAATCGTTTATGATCACATCACCCTTCAGGTATTCCCAATACCTGTACATCCTGCATACTGGAAGACCCATGGTCAACCCGAAGATCAAGATCTATTTTTCATTGTCTTCTTTAGGGTTTGATCACCAAGTTTCTCATTTGATCATTGGGATTTGGTATCGATCATATACTTTCCAAAAGCATATATCATACCTAGGTCTTGATCATATAATTTCCAAAAGTATATATCAAACCTACAAATTCAGTCAAGCTTCCAAAGCGAGACGACCGTGCACGGAATTTGATTCCTCCCAATATCTCATGAGTGAGCTCATGTCTTCCGGTTCAGTAGTGAACCTGTATGATCCCTTTGAGAGATCGTATTACTCATATGCCCTTATATGCACACCAACGCGCCGGTGTATAGACCTTGGTTAGGTCATCAACCTATTGGTCTGTCAAATGTACATACTCAGACATATAGCAATACATCTGTCTCTGGTCAGAGGATGCGTGCCTATGCTGTGACAGCATTCAACATAGGACTTAGGTTATCTCGATCTCGTTAAGTCAACTCTTTGACCTAACTAATCTGACACCTCCGAATCTCTATTCCTATGCAGAGGACCTGCATCAAGAGGTCGGTCAGATATCAGCCTATGTGAGAAAGGATTGCCATCTCCTACTCAGGCTGGAGATCACATCTTAACAATCATTTGACGGTGCTTGATGAGTCCTCAATCTAACTCTTTAGATATTCATCCAAGCACCAGCCTCTATGATTCAATAATTGAATCAACAGCTGTATGATCATTAAGATAGCCATGGTACATAACCCTAATTGTACAGAGGGACCTATTATGCAAATTGTTTATTCTTCATTTCAGATCAGGGAATGATATTCGCAATAACATTTATTGCATAATGGCTCGTCGTGGGCTCACATGTCCAACAATCTCCCACTAGCCCAAAGAGCCATTAATGGGCTAATCATATAAACCCACACTCATGTGACAATCATAGGCTATTTAGAAATAGCTAGGTAAGCTGATCAGTCACTCTGTTCCCAAAAGACTATGCCAAGTCCTTTTACGGCACTTGCGTATCCTTAGGTAACAGTGCTCGCATCCAATGCGAATGTTGCATCTAATGCAACCTATACTCAATCTTGACAAAGCAATTATAGTGTCCTTGACACTATTGCTCAATAACTATTATAACCAGTATTTCCATAATCCTTATTAGAATAACCTTATTCCGGGAGATCACTATCTCTCAAGGTATCCACAGTTAAGACCTTTTAGATCTCTATCTATAAAGTCTTAAGCTCTAAAAGATAAGACTCAGAGATCACCATCTCTAAAGCCTTGTTATCTTTGAAGATATCGTTATTTCTGCAATCAAGTGTTCTTTCTCCATAGTAGGATTAGTAACAGTTTTCTACTCCTACTGCATGGCAGATATCTGGCTTTTGTACACATCTAGCATACACTAAGCTTCTCGTAACTGATGCACAAGTGCAAGCAGTTCTAGCATTCACTTCCTCAACTCTTTGAGGTGCTATCCCTTTAGATAGGTCAGTACCAAATCTCAAGGAAGGAAGCCTTTCTTGGAATTTCCAAGAATGGAATATGTCCAAGGTGTACTACAAATGTGACAGTCCCAATACCCTCTTTTCTTTGCTTCTGAACTCCTTCAGAACTAAGATCTAAGAGGTATTCTTGAGATCATATTTCAAGGTATGGAATAGCCAGTCTAAAACACTTATTATCATCCTTATATCATTCCAAATGATTAGGATATTATCTACATTTAGCACGATGGCACTTCCACTAAGCTTCACATGGTACATCAAGATTCTATTTGAAATCATAACATTTATAATTTCATCAAATCTTATGTTCCAACTTCAAGAAGCTTATTTGAGTACACAGATGGATTTCTTTAGCTTTCACACCTTACTTTCCTCAAACATGAAGCCCTGGGGCTACTTCATGTGAATATCCTCAGAGAGGTATTCTTAGAGGAATGCAATCTTGACTTACATCTTGAAGATGCAACAGTCAAGTTGTGCAGCTAGGATTAGCAATATTCTGATGATTTCAAGCATGGTTACCGAAGAGCAAGTCTCATCGTAAGCAATGTCTTCTCTTCTGGTGTGCAGCTCTTGGCTACGAACCGTGCTTTGAAGTTCTCTACCTTCTCATCAGGTTCCCTCTTTTCTTGAAGATCCATTTACACCTTTATGGGTCTTACCCATGTAGGTGGATCCTCGAGGGTCTATATACAACATTTGTATATGAAGTCTACTTTAGACTTTATTGCTAATATCGATCGTTCCATGTCATGATATTCAGGAGCTTCATCACATGAAGTCCGATCATTGTCAGACTCAACTGACACATGGAATACATCCTCAAACTTATTTGAAGAGGTATTAGTGCTTCATCTTTAATTATCCTTTTAGTTTCCGATTTCAGAAGCCTCATTGTCATCTCAAGATTAAATGAGTCCCTTCACTTCATTTTCATCTTGATTCTCAAGAGTCTCAATCCTCCAAGAATCATATTCTTAGAGATGAGATCTTTTAAGAATCTCAAGGTCATAAAGTAGGTATCCAATACCATACTTTATTTTCCTAATGAAGTAGCACTCTCAAGTGCTAGATTCCAGCTTACATCCACGGAACCTTATTAAGGATATATATTGTAGTCTCTACTACACATATACCTGGAAACTAAGAGGATAATTATGCTAAAATTCATCATTGATCAAATCATGTCACACATGATCCAATTGTATCTCCCTACAACTCTATTGAGTTCAGGTTTATCAGGAGGAGTGAGATAGAAATGATATTCATATCTCCATAAGGTATTCTTTGAATTTTATCTAATAGGTACAAGCTACCTAGGTTAGATCAAATTCATTGCATCTTTCTTCAAACTTTGGTTCTAAACCAAAATTGTGAAATCTTTGAACATTTCAAAGGTTTCTCAGGTGAAGAGAAGAAATCTCATATCATACGTAATCATCAATAGATATCACATATCCATAATGTTTACTATGATATAGGTGATCTACATACATCAATATGTATGAGATCTTGAATACCTCGACATCTAACACCATTCCCAGAGAAGGGTGTATTAGACATTTTACTTTGAATACAATATTCACAAGTATGTAAGATTTGAAATTTTAGACATTCTAAAGTTTCATATCTTACTAGTCTATTGATCAAATCAATAGACAAATGTCCAAGGCTTGATGCCAGATCATTGTCAAATGATCTTCATCCTCCTATTGATCTTATAAGATTTGATTTTCAGTATTAGAAATCTTAATGAACCATTCATTAATATTCTAATTTTGTGGAGTCCATTAGATGTTAGATTACTATCTGAAATATATCCATCATAACCTTTTATGATAGTTCTATCTCAGAATTCATGTTTATTTCCAATATTTAGAAAGAAACAATGGGGTATTCTAATATCTAGGTCATAGAGATATTCTCTAAGACTAAGGGCTCTCCCACTGAGAATATGAAGTCCATCTATCCAACAGAGACTGCTGCAACAATTACAGCAATATCCATGTAGATGACTATTAAACCTTAAGATCAAATTTCTAATCTTCTAATATATACATGCAACCAATTGCAAATGTTATTAGAAGATTGGGATACAATTGTCAGACTTTATCTTATGAAATAAGAAAGTCAGAGTCAATGACTATATGTAGATTATTCCGATGCTCTATCTGAGTCCTTCACTAAGGATTTTAGACAGACTTGATAGTCATACTATCAACACACCAACTTATTACAGTATTGGCATTCATCCAACTCTTTGGATGTCATATGGAAGTCACAGAAGTATGATCAACTCTTTGACTTTCCTTCTCACATGGGTTCAACCCATGCTTCCACTGTGCTCTCTTCATCTATAAACAACCATTGTTCAAGACTAAGGATCTCTTATGTTAAATTCAAAAGAATTCAATGTAAGAGCATTTCAACATTTATACATGCTTCATTAAATTCATACAATATGAATATTATGAAGCTTCACGAATGACTAGAGTATAGACAGTAGAATAATGACACTCATCATATCTACATACATCTTAACTCTTAGAGACTTAGGTTCAGGTAGGTATTCAAACATTTTGAATACATCATCTCTTTCGAGCCACCATTCTGCATAATGCAGAGAACCATGTCATTCATGATTAAATGTCTAGAGCACATATGCATGCCAAAATATCTTCTTTTATTTTATAAGGATTATTCGACAATTACGATCACCATCGACATGTCACTTCCAAAGTACACTCGATGAAAGATCAAGACTATAGAGACATACAAACCCTAAGGTGATGTCTTATTGTCTTATTTAATTGTCATTCCTCAATATGTTGAGGAAACTTGCACATTGCAACCACATACATTATGTGTTCAATTGCAAGTACAATATCTGGATCATGAGTCCAATCCAAGATATTTTTACTGGTTATCATTGAGTATAACATTGAGTGGGTTTAATGAAGGATTATCTGAAATAAGAAATTTGCATAAGGGTATATATATCATATATACATGTTTTACTTTGATTTAGGAATTTTTTATATCAAAGTTGTCTTGCCTTGTCAACACTGAAAGTTCATTCCCTTAATCACTTTCAATGTAAGAGATATTCTTACCATTATATCTCCAGCAAGATCTGGGATCTCCTTTCCTATCTTTGTCGCATCCCAATAATATGAGAACTTACGACTCCGATAAAAAGAAGCGGGAACTCATTCCGCCTTGCAAGTCCAACTTGCATTCCCAATTCGGTCTTTAACACCCGGGCCCACCACCCCTAAGATGATGTTGACCCGTTGCTAATTGAACCAACCGTCAACAGGATTAGAACTCGCTATGCGCAATCCAATATCGCCCCAATAATATGAGGACTCGATATTGGGGTCACTACGCATACGGCCTTACTCTTTCGAGAAGCAAAGAGCCCGATCCAGATGCGCTTGCATACAGGAGCTGTCACTTCGGACAGGCGTCTCCTACATACAATCCCTGGCGACGGAACCCTTCGCCTTGACGGGAGACCATGGATGTCACTTATGTGATCCTCCACCTCATATTCAAATTGTAATTAATTATCGTGAATCATATTCACATAATTAATTCTTCCAAGGGAAATACACATCTATTCAAAATAGAGTGTTTATTGGATATAATTAATTTAATCACATTAAATTAATCATCAATCCAATCATCAATCAACAAACATGTCTTTTACTTGAATAGTAGGTATTATCTCAAAATACGTATTATTCGAATTTTAATAATTAGAAAAATACACATTGTCTGTCTCCGGTATTATACAGTCCCTACCCGCTGTCATGGCCAGTACCGACGAGAGTGGGACGGACCACATACGTTGCAACCCGCGACCCCAATGCTCTCCGACTAGGCACCATATCCGCCTCGGGAAAGGATAATACCAGATAGACCATCATGTACTTTGAGATGTTCATCGGTTTTTCAACCGAAATTATACCATAAATATAAATCAAAACATTTTTGATTATAAGGAGATTTGCTAGACAAATCCCCAATCCTATTCAAGCAAAAGGGTTTTTCATGTAAAAGTTGTCCTACAACAATTGTAGGATAAACTATGGTTTTCATGAAAGCAATGTTTGTTGATGAACCAATGATCAAGATCTAATATCTCATCATTGTGGTTTAGGCAAGTGTCATTCAATGAAATAATTATCTCTTTAAATATTTCACAAATATTTATCACTAATTATTCCAGAAAATTAACAATTAATTTTCATCATGATAATTGAATGACATATCACAAGGTTCAAGATCAAGAAATTGTTAATTTCCAGCAGTGACCCCCAATCACTAAAATTAACTTATCTTGATCAATTTAAATCCAAAAAATGCAAACTCAGTTTCCAAAGATTGCTTATTTGATTTATTAAAGAACCCAAGTGATAATTTACGCATTTCAAGGCGGATTAAAACCGTAATCATCTCATTAATTACGTTCAAATCCGCAGTTCCCGCAACAGTGAATATAGTCATATTCAAAAAGCCATATCTTGAGCAAATAAAGTCCAAATTTAGTAAACTCAAGTCCTATGGTTTCCTTAATTAATGGGGAACAAAATCCAATTGAAAATTTCGTGTTTAAACATTTTAAACAGTGCCGAAAAATTCAATTATACAGAGGTGCGAAAATTGAAATGCAGTAAAAATTTCACAACCCTTTCAAGAACCAAATCGTCTAAGGTTCATGGATCACATCCAAAACCTTATTCAACCTGGCTCTGATACCACTTGAAGGATATTGAGATTCCTTAATGGCATCACGGAAGCGTGTTGATCACATCGTATGCAATCGGAGCAACTAGTCGTACTAGATGATAGATGCAGCGGAAATTAAAATTTTAACTTTAAAGATGAAACCACATGATCACGAGAACACTTCTCGGATCGTTTCATCAAACCACAAAGTATAAGGAATACCTCTTGAAGCGTGGTTGTGATCGCGAGATCCCAAAGTAGAGATCCTCCTATCTTAAGTCCGACCCACGGAGAATGCGCTTGCGGGCACGATGATGAATCGCGTCCTTCCCGCAATCCTTTGACGAAGATCCAAGCGTCGAGGCGTAGCAAAAATGATCTCCTTCCTAATACACAAAGTGGACGGCCACTTGAATATTAGGGAGACCCCACGAGAATGAGAGAGAGAGAGAGAGAGTAGAATTCTTCAACTCAAGAATCTTGTTGTAACTTGGAAAGGCTACCCTAGCCCTCCTTTTATACTAGTTTAGGGTCCAATGGATCTCAATCCATGGGACACATGGATCCAAGGGCTATGCTTGGTCCATGCTAAATCAATGGCTATGATTGTTGTTGGTTAAAACCAACAACATTAATTTAAATTAAAATATGTTGCAACATTATCAACATAATTTAATTTAACTAATTAAGAGATAATGTGACAACAAAAAGGGAGTCAACCAACCACCCTAAATTATAGGGTGTTATTTTGTCTCCTTTTATTTTATCTTATTATTTCTTAATAAATTGCAATAACTATTATTGCAATAATATCCACCAAATTAATTCCAAATTAATTTGTGAATATTTCAATCATGCCATTGATCATTATGTGAATCATATTCACAACCCAAACTAATTTGTAAATTACATTTCCAATTAATTAATTAATGTGAATCCAATCCACACAATTAATTAACAAATGCTATTTACATAGATTCTCTCTCTTATATATGTATATTATAAATCATATTTATAACACACATATATCATGGATAGTGTTATCCACATTCTCTTAATCCTTGATAATTAAATCCCATTTAATTATCTTAGATAATCATTTTCACAATATGAATCATATTCATATTCAAGCTTGATAATTAAATCTTATTTAATCAACAAGTCCTTGCTTGGATATTTCATCAAAAGAATTATTCTTGAACCCTTTCAAGAATAATGTGCTTTCTCCGCAGATACTTGGAGATAAGGATAGGGCGATTGTATTATTCCATGTATAGTGACTTGGATATTGAGATATTATCTCAAATCCAGATCGAACGAGCCTCCCATAGATGCTTGATTAAATCAAGACCGCAAATCCAATCTTCTCATTGAATCTGAATCCCATTCAGACCAATGTCCAATACTTGGTCTAAGATCGGATTGCTTCTCTACTGAAAGGAGTCACTAAAATCCAGACCTGTTTCATCACTCCCTCGGAATGGAAGCGTCATGGATATACAATCGTTTATGATCACATCACCCTTCAGGTATTCCCAATACCTGTACATCCTGCATACTGGAAGACCCATGGTCAACCCGAAGATCAAGATCTATTTTTCACTGTCTTCTT
Source organism: Ottelia alismoides (assembly GCA_037367405.1). NCBI lineage: Eukaryota > Viridiplantae > Streptophyta > Magnoliopsida > Alismatales > Hydrocharitaceae > Ottelia > Ottelia alismoides. Next base: position 281,021 of record JAZKJV010007582.1, on the reverse strand, counting down.
TAGGGTTTGATCACCAAGTTTCTCATTTGATCATTGGGATTTGGTATCGATCATATACTTTCCAAAAGCATATATCATACCTAGGTCTTGATCATATAATTTCCAAAAGTATATATCAAACCTACAAATTCAGTCAAGCTTCCAAAGCGAGACGACCGTGCACGGAATTTGATTCCTCCCAATATCTCATGAGTGAGCTCATGTCTTCCGGTTCAGTAGTGAACCTGTATGATCCCTTTGAGAGATCGTATTACTCATATGCCCTTATATGCACACCAACCCGCCGGTGTATAGACCTTGGTTAGGTCATCAACCTATTGGTCTGTCAAATGTACATACTCAGACATATAGCAATACATCTGTCTCTGGTCAGAGGATGTGTGCCTATGCTGTGACAGCATTCAACATAGGACTTAGGTTATCTCGATCTCGTTAAGTCAACTCTTTGACCTAACTAATCTGACACCTCCGAATCTCTATTCCTATGCAGAGGACCTGCATCAAGAGGTCGGTCAGATATCAGCCTATGTGAGAAAGGATTGCCATCTCCTACTCAGGCTGGAGATCACATCTTAACAATCATTTGACGGTGCTTGATGAGTCCTCAATCTAACTCTTTAGATATTCATCCAAGCACCAGCCTCTATGATTCAATAATTGAATCAACAGCTGTATGATCATTAAGATAGCCATGGTACATAACCCTAATTGTACAGAGGGACCTATTATGCAAATTGTTTATTCTTCATTTCAGATCAGGGAATGATATTCGCAATAACATTTATTGCATAATGGCTCGTCGTGGGCTCACATGTCCAACAAAATGTCCAAGGCTTGATGCCAGATCATTGTCAAATGATCTTCATCCTCCTATTGATCTTATCAAGGTTTAATTTTCAGTATTAGAAATCTTAATGAACCATTCATTAATTTTCTAATTTTGTGGAGTCCACTAGATGCTAGATTACTATCTGAAATATTTCCATCATAACTCTTTATGATAGTTCTATCTCAGAATTCATGTTTATTTCCAACATTTAGAAACAAACAATGGGGTATTCTAATATCTAGGTCATAGAGACATTCTCTAAGACTAAGGGCTCTCCCACTGAGAATATGAAGTCTATCTATCCAATAGCGATTGTTGCAACAATTACAGTAATATCCATGTAGATGACTACTAAACCTTAAGATCAAATTTCTAATCTTCTAATATATATGCAACAAATTGCAAATGTCATTAGAAGATTGGGATACAATTATCAGACTTTATCTTATGAAATAAGAAAGTCAAAGTCAATGATTATATGTAGATTATTTTGATGCTCTATCTGAGTCCTTCACTAAGGATTTTAGACAGATTTGATAGTCATACTATCAACACATCAACATATTGCAGTATTGGCATTCATCCAACTCTTTTGGATGTCATATGGAAGTCACAGAAGTAGGTCAACTCTTTGACTTTCCTTCTTACTCGGGTCCGACCCATGCTTCCACAGCGCTCTCTTCATCTATAAACAACCCTTGTTCAAGACAAAGAATCTCTTATGTTGAATTCAAAGGATTTCAATACAAGAGTATTTCAACATTTATACTTGCTTCAGTAAATTCATTCAAAATGATTATTGTGAAGCTTCATGAATGACTTGAGTATAGATAGTAGAATGATGACACTCATCATATCTACATTCATCTTAACTCTTGGAGACTTAGGTTCAGGTAGGTATTCAAACATTTTGAATACATCATCTCTTTCGAGCCACCATTCTGCATAATGCAGAGAACCATGTCATTTATGAATAAATGTCTAGAGCACATATGTATGCCAAAATATCTTCTTTTATTTTATAAGGATTATTCGACAATTACGATCACCATCGACATGTCACTTCCAAAGTACACTCGATGAAGGATCAAGACTACAGAGACATACAAACCCTAAGGTGATGTCTTATTGTCTTACATAATTGTCATTCCTCATTATGTTGAGGAAACTTGCACACTGCAACCAATTGCAAGTACAATATCTGGATCATGAGTCCAATCCAAGATATTTTACTGGTTATTATTGAGTATAACATTGAGTGGGTTTAGTGAAGGATTATCTGAAATAAGAAATTTGCATAAGGGTATGTATATATTATATATACATGTTTTACTTTGATTTAGGAATTTTTATATCAAAGTTGTCTTGCCTTTTCAACACTGAAAGTTCATTCCCTTAATTACTTTCAATGTAAGAGATATTCTTACCATTATATCTCTAGCAAGATCTGGGATCTCCTTTCCTATCTTTGTCGCATCCCAATAATATGAGAACTTACGACTCCAATAAAAAGAAGCGGGAACTCATTCCGCCTTGCAAGTCCAACTTGCATTCCCAATTCGGTCTTTAACACCTGGGCCCACCACCCCTAAGATGATGTTGACCCGTTGCTAATTGAACCAACCGTCAACAGGATTAGAACTCGCTATGCGCAATCTAATATCGCCGCAATAATATGAGGACTCGATATTTGGGGTCACTACGCATACGGCCTTACTCTTTCGAGAAGCAAAGAGCCCGATCCAGATGCGCTTGCATATAGGATCTGTCACTTCGGACAGGCGTCTCCTACATACAATCCCTGGCGACGGAACCCTTCGCCTTGACGGGAGACCATGGATGTCACTTATGTGATCCTCCACCTCATATTCAAATTGTAATTAATTATCGTGAATCATATTCACATAATTAATTCTTCCAAGGGAAATACACATCTATTCATAATAGAGTGTTTATTGGACATAATTAATTTAATCACATTAAATTAATCATCAATCCAAACATCAATCAACAAACATGTCTTTTACTTGAATAGTAGGTATATACTCAAAGTACGTATTATTCGAATTTTAATAATTAGAAAAATACACATTGTCTGTCTCCGGCATTATATAGTCCCTACCCGCTGTCATGGCCAGTACCGACGAGAGTGGGACGGACCACATACGTTGCAACCCGCTACCCCAATGCTCTCCGACTAGGCACCACATCCGCCTCGGGAAAGTATAATACCAGATAGACCATCATGTACTTTGAGATGTTCTTCGGTTTTTCAACCGAAGTTATACCATATAATATAAATCAAAACATTTTTTATTATAAGGAGATTTGCTAGACAAATCCCCAATCCTATTCAAGCAAAAGGGTTTTCATGTAAAAGTTTTCCTACAACAATTGTAGGATAAACTATGGTTTTCATGAAAGCAATGTTTGTTGATGAACCAATGATCAAGATCTAATATCTCATCATTGTGGTTTAGGCAAGTGTCATTCAATGAAATAATTATCTCTTTAAATATTTCACAAATATTTATCACTAATTATTCCAGAAAATTAACAATTAATTTTCATCATGATAATTGAATGACATATCACAAGGTTCAAGATCAAAATTGTTAATTTCCAGCAGTGACCCCCAATCACTAAAATTAACTTATCTTGATCAATTTAAATCCAAAAAATGCAAACTCAGTTTCCAAAGATTGCCTATTTGATTTATTAAAGAACCCAAGTGATAATTCACGCATTTCAAGGCGGATTAAAACCATAATCATCTCATTAATTACGTTTAAATCCGCAGTTCCCGCAACAGTGAATATAGTCATATTCAAAAAGCCATATCTTGAGCAAATAAAGTCCAAATTTAGTAAACTCAAGTCCTATGGTTTCCTTGTTTAATGGGGAACAAAAACAAATTGAAAATTTCGTGTTTAAACATTTTAAATAGATCCGAAAAATTCAATTTTACAGAGGTGCGAAAAATTGAAATGCAGTAAAAAATTTCACAACCCTTTCAAGAACCAAATCGTCCAAGGTCTATGGATCATATCCAAAACCTTATTCAACCTGGCTCTGATACCACTTGAAGGAAATTCTTGAATCCTCAAGCGCATCACGGAAGCGTGTTGATCGCATCGTATGCAATCGGAGCAACTAGTCGTACTAGATGCTAGATGCAGCGGAAATTAAAATTTTAACTTTAAAGATGAAACCACATGATCACGAGAACACTTCTCGGATCGTTTCATCAAACCACAAAGTACAAGGAATACCTCTTGAAGCGTGGTTGTGATCGCGAGATCCTAAAGTAGAGATCCTCCTATCTTAAGTCCGATCCACGAAGAACGCACTTGCGGGCGCGATGATGAGTCGCGTTCCTTCCCGCAATCCTCGATGAAGATCCAAGCGATGGCTCCCCCGATTTCGTCAAACGAAATCCGTCGTCTTCCTTTAGAGTAAGAAACTCCAAAGAAGATGGAGATCCACGAGTCGTCGAAGAAGAAGCCGAGAGTCTCTCCTTTCTCAACACAAAGTGGACGGCCGCTTAATGGAGAAGAGAAAGAGAGAGAGAAGAGAATGAGAAAGAGAGAGAGAGAGAGTTGTCACCTTGTACAACTCTTAATGATGTACCATGGAAGGCTACCCTAGCCCTCTATTTATATTAGTTTAGGATCCATTGGATCTCAATCCATGGACTCATAGATCCAACGGCTAGGCTTGGTCTATGTAAGATCAATGGTTATGATTGTTGTTGGTTAAAACCAACAACATTTATTTATGATTAAATTAAATATATGTTGCAACATTATCAACATATTTTTAATTTAACATAAATAAATTAGTTGAGAGATTAATCATCATAATAAAATGGAGTCAATATAGCCTCCTAAAATTAAGGGGCGTCACCCATGACTCTTTCATGGGTGACGCCACCTCTAAATTTGGTGGCTTTATTTCTCCTTTTATTATATTATTTTATCTCTCAATTATTGCAAAAATATCCACCAAATTGATTCCAAATTAATTTGTGAATATTTCAATCATGCCATTGAACATTATGTGAATCATATTCACAACCCAAACTAATTCGTAAATTGCATTTCCAATTAATTAACAAATGTGAATCCAATTCACACTATTAATTAACAAATGCTATTTACATAAATTCTCTCTCTTATATATACATATTATAAATCACATTTATAATACACATATATCATGGATAGTATCATCCACATTCTCTAATCCTTGATAATTAAATCTCATTTAATTATCTTGGATAATAATATGAATCATATTCATATTATGCTTGATAATTAAATCTCATTTAATCATCAAGTCCTTGCTTGGATATACATTTCATCAAATGAATTATTCTTGAACCCTTTCAAGAATAATGTGCTTTCTCCGCAGATACTTGGAGAAAAGGACAGGGCGATTGTATTGTTCCACGTATAGTGACTTGGATGTTGAGATCTCGTCTCAAATCCAGATCGTACGAACCTCCCACAGATGCTTGATTAAATCAAGACCGCAAATCCAATCTTCTCATTGAATCTGAATCTCATTCAGACCAATGTCCAACACTTGGACTAAGACCGGATCGCTTCTCTACTGAAAGGAGTCACTAAAATCCAGACCTGTTTCATCACTCCCTCGGAATGGAAGCGTCATGGATATACAATCGTTTATGATCACATCACCCTTCAGGTATTCCCAATACCTGTACATCCTGCATACTGGAAGACCCATGGTCAACCCGAAGATCAAGATCTATTTTACACTGTCTTCTTCAGGGTTTGATCACCAAGTTTCTCATTTGATCATTGGGATTTGGTATCGATTATATACTTTCCAAAAGCATATATCATACCTAGGTCTTGATCATATACTTTCCAAAAGTATATATCAAACCTACAAATTCAGTCAAGCTTCCAAAGCGAGACGACCGTGCACGGAATTTGATTCTTCCCAATATCTCATGAGTGAGCTCATGTCTTCCGGTTCAGTAGTGAACCTGTATGATCCCTTTGAGAGATCGTATTACTCATATGCCCTTACATGCACACCAGTGCGCCGGTGTATAGACCTTGGTTAGGTCATCAACCTATTGGTCTGCCAAATGTTCACACTCAGACATATAGTAACACATCTGTCTCCGGTCAGAGGATGCGTGCCTATGCTGTGACAGCATTCAACATAGGACTTAGGTTATCTCGATCTCGTTAAGTCAACTTTTTGACCTAACTAATCTGACACCTCCGAATCTCTATTCCTATGCAGAGGACCTGCATCAAGAGGTCGGTCAGATATCAGCCTATGTGAGAAAGGATTGCCATCTCCTACTCAGGCTGGAGATCACATCTTAACAATCATTTGATGGTGCTTGATGAGTCCTCAATCTAACTCTTTAGATATTCATCCAAGCACCAGCCTCTATGATTCAATTATTGACTCAACAGCTGTTTGATCATTAAGACAGCCATGGTACATAACCCTAATTGTACAGAGGGACCTATTATGCAAATTATTTATTCTTTATTTCAGATCAGGGAATGATATTCGCAATAACATTTATTGCATAATGGCTTGCCGTGGGCTCACATGTCCAACAGTTCATTCCCTTTAAGGTTGTTATGCCTGCATTTATAGTCTCGAGGACGAGACTTCCTTTAAGGTTGTTATAATTGTAAAGCCTTGAACTTGTAATATCTCAAATCTTATATAATAAGATCTGGCTCATCAAGAGAAAACCAATGGAATCTGTTTCGTGCGAATCGGACTTCATTTCGATTTGTTATGAATTTCGGAAGAAAGAGAGGTGAGGAGGGTTAAGATGTCATTAACACATAATGACTGTCATTAAGACTAATTAAACATGATTAAAGAAACTAATGATGGATTAAAAACCGTTAATGATCATTAGCAAACACTAATCAATAGTTAGCAAAAGATAAGCATAAGTGAAAAATGAAAAGACGAGAGCCGCTAAATAATGGTCTGACAAATCAGACTCACTGTCGTTGAAGCGACTACTCAAGCCTTCACGTTGATCAACAATTAACCCACACAATTAATTAAACAATCAAGAGAAAGGATCAAAATTTATTATTCCCTGCTAAAAATGTACAGTGGCAAGCAAGTAGGGGTCGAACACAGGAAACAAGGGTGTAGAATGTAGACAAAAAGTCAAGGCGTATGTCTAATGAACTACTTAGCCAATATGGATTTTTTGTGGGTTTTTAATTTTTAATTTTTTTATTTTCTTTTTATATTTATATTTTTATGTTTTGATTTTAATTTTCTGATTTTATATTTTCCTTTTTTAAATTTTATAATTTTTTTGTTTTTATAAATAGAATAGATAAATAATATAACAAAAGAGATGATAAGATATTTATAAAAATAAGGAAAATCCTCAAAAATTAGAAAATAAAATATTTTTGATCTTTTTATATTTTTCTACTATTTTTGTGATTTTTGAGGATTTTTCAGAATACTTTAGGTATTTTTAAAAGTCAAAATAAAGAAAATAGTAAATAAAGGTGATGGCCGAAATTAAAATGGAAATGAAAAATAGCAAACAGTAGCAAACTTTTACCAAATTAATTTTAAAATAAAGATAATAAAATAGAGAAACTATAAGAACTGAGTTTGCATTTTTAGGAATTTTCTAAGTTTTTTAGATTTTTATGAAGATTTTTAGGGTTTTCTAATTTTTAAGGTTTTTGTTTTGAAATTTTTAGTGGTTTTTGGGTTGATTCTAAAAGATGATGAAATAAGAAAAATATAATTTTTTTGGAGTTTTTCAAAACGTTTTTATAATTTTTATGGATTTTCTAATGCAAATAGTGTTGAAAATGCATGTTTTTTATTTTTAATAAATATGAAAATGCAATAAAAATGCAATACAAAAATATGGCGTGAATGAGCGACTAAACAGGAGCTTACAATATTTTTTGGTGATTTTTCGAGTTTTAGAAATGCACGAAATAAATAAGGAAAGCATACAAAAATATAAGGCCTAGCAGGGGTATATATGCAAATAATAGAACATCCAAGGGCCTGAGTGCAAATTTCACCAAAAGTTCACGCGCGAAGCACGTGTTCTACTGTTCACAGGGGTATAGTTGCAAATAACAAAACCTGGCAGGACAGGAGTGCAAATAACCCAAAAATATCTTTAAATCACTATGCACAGGGCTATAAATGCAACTACATAAAAGTTCGAGGTGCTTGGCGCAAAATACCCAAAATCACGTGTCCCCATCACGTGAGGTGACGTGGACAGGGACTAAAGTGTAAATCAAAGAATTCACAGGTCCTAGTTGCAATTTTTACAAATATTTTACTCATCAGTCAAAAGTTTTAGGACTAATACGTAAATACAAAAAAACGCGGGGGTTGGATGCAAAATACCCCTCGCAGCGCGCGATCGGATAGCTGATGATGATCCACTTATCCATGTGTCCTGATCTGGTGACCCGATGGCGCTTCGCACGGACGTCCAAGATTAGATCCCCACGAAGAGATCTGACGATGGAGGGTCTTGTTGATCTGACTGCTCCTGTGTGTCCTGGACGATGCCCCAGATCCAATGGCGGATAGAGGTTCACGAAGAACACGCTCCCCGACGAGCTTTGATGATCGATTCCGGCCGACACATGGCCTCTCCGGCCCTAGGATCAAGGGCAAAAGGATCCTGGGGCCCTTCCGCGTCGAACGGCGGTCTCAACAGCGGTTGAGGGAGCTTGGCGTGGCACGACGAGGATGGAGAGATGGGGAGGCGCTCCCTGGAGTATCAAGGCTCGATAGAGCCTCCTCTTTGGCTCTGACCTGCAGGGTTAGACGCACAAAAACCAGGCGGGGCTACAGGGGTCCTCGGATGAAGAAATGGAGGTGATTCGTGGCTCGGGCGTGGAGCTCCGGCGAAGGGCGGAGAAGGAACTCAGGTGGCTCGATCTGAGCGAGATCAATGTGGATGGAGGGGTGGAGCGAAGCGACGGAGCGATGAGGAATGAAATGGAGATGATCGTGGAGGTTGTAGGTGACGGATGAAGGCGGAGGGTGGAGGTGGAGCTCCGGCTCCGCCGTCGGATCAAAGGATGATTCACGGCGAGGGGGTTAATGAAACCTAAAACTGTTACTAAGCTAAGCTACCCTACAGATAAGCTACAAGAAAATGCAAGAAGAAAGGAGGAACGCTCACCGTGGGGCGAAGATGGCGACTTCGGGCGGAGCTCCGGCGAGGGCTGGATCGACCTCGATTCGACACCAAATGTCGCAAACCCAAGCTCGAATCGCTTCCTGCTGTCACCAGGAGTGCAATGGGCTAGGGGTTTACGAGCGAAAATGGAGGAAGAGGGATCAAGAGAGAAGGGAAGTCGGGGGCTTCATTTTGTAGGGTTTCACTGCAGAGTGGAGAGGTCCCAAAGATCGAGGATTATCTTGCGAATCGATGACACACTCCCCGAGGAAACGTTAGGGCGTGAATCACCAATCCTCGAGGATAAAAAGTCACGAAGACCCTATCGCCAAAGGATGAAAGATTGGGTCTCAAAAAATCCTCGAAGATCGATAAAAAACAAAAATCTGACGGAACAGGAAGGGTCAGACAGTTGACCGGAGGTCAACTGTCAGACCTCTCTGGTTTGTCCACGTGGACCAACCAGAAAACTCCCGCAAAAAATGCTTTATAAATTCAATTTAAAATAGTAAATGAATTTATTAATATTTAATTATAAAATAAAAAATGTTTAGTTTTTATGAAGTATTTTATTATGATTTTTAATTATTTTTATGAGGTATAAAAATACAAGTTACTATTTATAGGCTATATAAGTATATATATCTATATATTTTAATATTTTATTTTTATTTTATGTATTTAATTTATTTATTTTTGTTTATTATTTTATAAATTTATAAAATATTTTTGTACACTTAAATATATTTTTATGTTATTTTTCTGATGTGTTTTATACATTTAATAAAATATAAGTATGGTTTATATAGGTATGTATACAGGTATTATACCTATGTGTATTATATACAAGTATTTTATTTTGTATTTCTTTTGTATTTTTATTCTGATTTTAATGTACAAATATGTTATAAGTACTATTTACAGAATTATAAAATTATAAAAATAGAGAATAATAAATAAAATGAATATTTTAATCTATACAAGTATACAATAGGGGTCCAAAACTCAACTTTCAAATCGTAGCTCTGCAAACTGTGAAACCACTGCCATTAAATAGCTTATTTTAAATTATATACAATTAAAGGTGAGTTTGCTGCATTTGAAGTTTTCATTTGGGAGATACAGGTCTGGGAAGTTGGGGTTCAGGATTTTTATTCAGATCATAACTTTTTATCTGTGTATTTTTTAGGTGAAAGCAATTTTGTATTTTTCTATATTTAATTATCTATAACTTTCATGTTCAATGTTTCTTTATTTGGTGAATAAAAATTGGAACCAAAAATAGGTCCCAAAATGAATAAAGAATGAATTAAAATAAGGGGATTTTCATTGTATTTTGACCCTTATCTCCCCCTACTTTATTCCTTGTCGACCCAGTCATCGAAATGCCTAGGTCTCGGGGTTTCGGATCATAAAATATTTACAATATTTTATTCTTTTCTTTTCTTTATTCTATAATTTTGGCTTTTTTAAAATCGCATTTTATATACTATTTACACAATGATGCATGAATGCTAAAATATCTAATTTAAGCCTATTTACATGCATTTACTAGGGTTTTTAAGGCCAAAGTGATAGAATAAAGATGATGAAACGTAGATTCATCATCCCCCTATACTTGCATTTGCTAGTCCCTAGCAAACACTTATGCAATAAGTGCAGAAAAGAAAAATAAAGAAAAGAAAAAAGAAGAAAATTGGATTAAGTTCAACAATCAAACTTGTCTTCATAAAATCAAAGCTTGGAGCTTAAGTCGGACCTTTGGAATTTTAGTGCGGGCAAAACCTTAATGAGAACCTGACTTGAAATCCAACAGTCCCTGAGAATCCCAAAACTCTGCTCAAGTCTCCTCAATAGCCAGGTCAGAGATATTTCAACTCATACGCAAACCCTTACGACTATGAATCTGACTCATACAGTGTAAGTGATAGTGGCTCTCCTCAACTGAAATGACCAAGAGACTGACTTCTCCAGTATGACAACCCAATGATTCCCCAACCCAACAACTCATTCCTCAAGGAGCAGGGTATTCCCTTCTAAGTTCAAGTGGCAACCAGCTCAAGAGGAGGGGGTGAAGAGAAGAATGGACGGTAGACAGTGTAACTACCTATACTAGGATGCAAGACCAGTGTAGTCAAGTCATCCAACTGCAGGTTCACATGATCTGACTTTGAAGCTCAAGCTTGCTTATTTGACTTTACAACATATGTACACTCCGGCAAGCATTTTTATTTTTGTACAGGCCTGTCCACTTTTTTGGAGTTTTTGCTTTTACAATTTTTTTGAATACTATATACAACAGCATTTACATAGGGAGTTTTTCCTCTTGAGCAAGTAGACTATACCTCTTTTGAAGCTTTATTGCAACCCACGATCTCCTATCCTCGAAACTCATCACTACTGGTCGGGTTGGGGTGCACTTCCCTCCTAGAGGAGGACAAGTGTTTCCACCTGTGTGCGTCTCATACCGGCAAATCCAACCCCCTCACCACTCCATCTGAGTTGAGCCAAGTGAAAGGTGCAGGTGTCCAAGTTAGGTCATTGTCAACAAGAGTCGTGCGTGTGCTCCGAAATACTCTACTTAGGCAGTCAAGAATCCATTGAACCAAGTCTCATGATCCTCAAAGAATTAAGTCAACTAGACCTGAAGTACCTCACTCCCAGTTCCTATAAGGTTCCTGTTAATTAGGTAGATTTAAGGTCCAACCAAGCTCCAATCTTTGGATTTTACTTAGACTCGTTCAACTATAAAACTCAATCCGAAAAATGCTCATGCTATGAAAATGCAGAAAATATTTTTGTGATACAATTTTCAAAGATTTTGAACTTTTTATGGATTTTTTAAAAGATGATGCATATGCATTTTTTAGTTTTTTCACAAAGATTTTTCAAATGTTTTTAGATTTTAATTTTGCAAATGTTTTCGGGGTTTTTGAAAAGAAAAGATTTTGGCTAAAAGCTAGGTTAAAAATATTTACACGGGAGTGCTTCTTATATATACAAGAAGGGGATTTTAAGAATTTACAGGGTAGGTGGTCAATTTTATAAATATATATACAGTGGATTTTTGGTGTGATGTATGTATTCCTCAAACTTATTTGGCACAGGTTTTTCAAACAATTTTGAAAACTATAGTCCAAAATAGTTTTTACAAATAATTTTTACAAACAAGTATACACATTTGAAAATCATTTTCCAAAGGTTTTCTGAACAGTATATATAGATTTTTCAAATATTTTGCAACCATTTTTCAAACCATTTGCAAATCATTTTTCAAATATTTTATTTCACACAAAGAAAATAATTTTAAAATCAAAATGTTTTTACAAAGGTTGAAATCATGTAACAAAACGTTTTCCAAATAGTCTTCAAAAGATTTTTCAGAAAGATTTTTAAACTATTTTTCAAACATTTTTCAAAAAATATTTTCACCTGATTTATTAATCAGTAAGTATAAAAAGAATTTGAGGAATAATCACATCTTCTTATTAAGGTTTTAAATGAATTTTACAAGTATAATTGGCCATGATTATTAAGAAAATACGAAAGTACGAGTTATGGCTAAAGTATATACACAGTATATACGACCCCCCTATACTGAGCTTTAGCTATGTCCTCATAGATCGGAGCGACAAGAGAAGACATAACTCGTACTAAGTATAGGAAAGTCTAAAAAATCAGGAACGAATGAATGAATAAAAGATGAATAAACGAATGAATGAGAAGTTGACCGTCCCCCCTATACTTAGGATCAAATAATCCTAAGTATAGCAGATTGTACACAAAGCAAGGAGGGTCAAGGGTGGGAATGAACAGATCGTACTCAGATTGTCTCCCCCTATACTTAGGGTAAGATATCCCTAAGTATAGACAAGAAGAGGAGACAATGGAGAGGATCGAAAAGAATAGAACACTCGGGGTGCACACCCCCCTATACTTAGGACAAAGTACGCCCTAAGAATAGAAAACTGTCTACAAGGGGTGACACCTTTTTGATAGATACAGAAGGTAAAAAAGGAAAAGAAGAAAAGAAGAAGAAAGTGGATATGAACAACTCGGGATGCACATCCCCCCTACACTTAGGATAAAGTGCATCCTAAGTGTAGCAGTGATGAAAGGGATGACATCATGTCGGTAGAATAAGATAGACGAGACTGAAAAGAAGAAAAGAAGAAACGTCATTCAAAAATGTTTTGCTCTGGTTGGCCTTCCTATGCCTTTTTGGAGATATCCGGCTCATCCTTGTAGATTACTTGAATCGAGTCAATGAAAACCATGAATGTATCATGTTCAAGGTATGGCTTCAGAAGCTGTCCATTGACTACAAATGGTTGTGCGTCAGCTGACAAATTGGATATCAATACACTTCCGTTGTCACGCACCTGCCTAACCATAAACGGCCCAGTCCATTTACTCTTCAATTTGCCTGGAAAGATTTTTAATTTCGCATCAAACAACCACACCTTCTGACCCGGCTCGAAGGACTTGCGGCGGATATGCTTGTCATGCCACGTTTTGACCTTCTCCTTGTACATCAGGCTGTTGTCATATGCATAATCTCTGAATTCCAATAATCTGTTCAGATCCAATTTTCTGTTCTTCCCTGCTTGCATAGAGTCCAAATTACAGATGTTGATGGCCCATAAAGATTTGTGAATTAATTCGACGGGTAAATGACATGGCTTGCCATACACCATGCGGTAGGGAGACATTCCCAAGGGTGACTTGTACAATGTTCTATAAGCCCAAAGAACGGAATCAAGCAGCTGAGACCAGTTCTTACGATCCGTACGCACAAGCTTCTGTAGAATTGTCTTGATCTCCCTGTTTGGACATTCAGCTAAGCCATTGGACTGCGGGTGGTAGGGTGAAGCAACGCGATGTTCAATACAGAATTCCTGGGTCAGCTTCTTCGCCTCTCTGTTTATGAAATGACTACCCCCATCTGATATGAGAATCTTGGGAATCCCGAACCGTGTTATAACGTGATCTCTCAAGAATTGACAAACAGTCCTACTATTGGCGGTTTGGGTGGGAATAGCCTCCACCCAGCGACTTACATAGCTGACAGCAAGCAGAATATATTCATAGCCCTGGCTGTTGGGAAATGGGCCCATAAACTCGATTCCCCATGCATCGAAGACGTCCGATATCTGAATGTATTTCAGAGGCATCGTGTCTCTCATTCCTATGGTTCCGCCCATATTCTGACAGTCACTGCAGCATTTGACATAATCATCTGCATCTTTGAATAGTGAAGGCCACAGAGGCCACTTTAGAGAACTTTTGTTGCCGTTCATTTTCCTGAATGATGTCCTCCAGAATCTTGGTCATGACATAAGGCGAGGACACTTGGAACTTCCTCCTGAGGAATGCACCTTCTCCAGATACAATCTGCTCCCTCACGAAATAAATACGGATCCTCCCATTGGTAGAAATGGATTTTAGACAAGAATCTGTCTACTTTCAACTTCGGCCAATTCTGTGGAACTTTCTCGGTCACCAGATAATTTACAATGTCTGCGTACCAAGGAAGCGAGGTGACTGAAAGAATTGCCTTGTCTGGAAAGGTTTCTGTGATTGGTTGCAGGTTCAGCTCAGGAGATTCCGGTTCAGGAAGCCTCGATAGATGATCGGCCACCACATTCTTTACCCCAGGTTTATCTTTAATTTCCAAATCAAATTCCTGGAGGATAAGGATCCACCGAATGAGACGAGGTTTGGAATCCTTCCTCTGTTGTAAGTACTGAATGGCCGAATGATCAATGTAGACGATCACTTTGGATCCCAGGAGGTATGATCTGAACTTTTCCACGGCAAAAACTACCACTAGCAACTCCTTTTAAGTGACAGTGTAGTTTCGTTGAGCTTCATTGAGCGTTCGGCTAGCGTAGTGAATCGCAAATGGTATCATTATCTTTCCTCTATCAAGTACAGCACCAATGGCGTAGTCTGACGCGTCGGTCATTATCTCGAAAGGCTGAGTCCAAATCAGTGGTTGCAAGACAAAGGCCTGCGTGATGAGTTCTTTCAACTGATGAAAGGCAAGGAGCACACGATCATCTACAATGAATTCATTCTCCTTGCCGAGCAATTCAGTCAACGGTCTGGCCAGTTTGATGATATCTTTGATGAATCGTCGGTAAAAACCGACATGGCCCAAGAATGACCTGACTTGTTTAACTGTTGTAGGTGGCTCAAGTTTGGAAATTACCTCCACCTTGGCTGGGTCAACCTCCATTCCATGTTTAGAAACAACGTGACCTAGCACGATTCCTTCGGTCACCATGAAGTTGCTCTTTTCCCACAAGAGCACAAGGTTTACTTTGCAGCACCTCCGCAAAACTCGGTCTAAATAATCCAGACATTGATCGAATGAATCCTCATAGACTGAAAAATCGTCCATAAAGACCTCGAGAAAGTTGCCCACCATATCGGCAAAAACTGCAAGCATACACCTTTGAAATGTGGTTGGGGCATTGCAAAGCCCGAACGGCATCCGTCTGAAGGCATAGGTACCAAAAGGACAGGTGAACGTGGTCTTCTCTTGATCTTCAGGAGCAATAGCAACTTGATTGTATCCAGAGTATCCGTCCAAGAAGCAAAAGTATTCCTTCGCGGTCGGTCTCTCCAAGATCTGATTGATGAATTGTAAAGGAAAGTGGTCCTTCTTGGTGGCGAGGTTAAGTCTTTTATAGTCCATGCACACTCGCCAAGAAGTGGGTACTCTAGTTGCGATCTCCTCTCCTTTGTCATTCCTCACAATGGTTATCCCTGATTTCTTTGGCACCACATGCAGATGGCTCATCCATTTGCTGTCGGAGATGGGATAAATAAATCCCGCATCACACCATTTCTGGATCTCTTTCATAACAACCTCCCGCAGGTTAGGATTTAATCTTCTCTGCAATTCTTGAGAGGGCCTGCAATCTTCTTCCAGAAAAATGCGATGCGAGCACAGTAATGGATTGATCCCATGGAGATCAGAAGTTCACCAGCCTATTACCTTACAATTGCGTTCAAGAACCGCCATCAGATGAGATTCTTAGTCTTCGGTCATATATGCATTGATAATAATCGGGTACATGTTCGGTTCTCCCGCAAGGAAGGCATATTTCATGTTGGAGGGTAAGGGTTTCAACTCTGGCGGGGTCTGTGTTGCTTCCGAGGTGACCTCAGCTATTAATGCAAGTGGCAATTCTTTCATCTGTTCAGTGTCCACCATAATCTGTTCTGCCTCTTCTCTCAAATCTTGACAGAATGTCTCGATGATTTCCCCTTCATCACAAGATTCTTCAACTATTTGCTCTTGATTTTGAAGGCACATCACCTCCACGGTAGTCTCATTCAGCACATCAGCGAGTTCCTCATCCTGATTGATAAGGGGAAATTCGGCTGCGGTCTCCGCTCCCTCCTCGGGGCAGAGGAGTTCATGGATCTCATTGTCATCTAAGAATAAGTTGGTGTCTTGAATTTCTGCTAGAAAGTCGTAGTCGTCAGAATACTCAATCACCCTTGCACATGACACAGATGTTCGTTCGGCTGGTGCTCCCTCAGGCAGGGTCTCCACTCTGATTGTTTCATTGCCAGCGGCAAAAGTGATTTCTCCGTCCCATAGTTCACTACTGCGTTCGACGTCCGCGAAAATGGTCTTCCAAATACGATTGGGGTAAGGAGTAATGGAGCGGGGACGTCCATATCTAGTACCACAAAATCGGCCGGCAACTGCTTTCCCTGAACCGTAACTATCACGTCCTCCAACAGGCCCCTAGGCCGCTTGACTGATTTGTCTGCATACTGCAGAATCATCTTTGTAGGTTTGAGCGGTCCTAGCCTAAATTCTGTAAGCAGTGAGGCTGGCATCAGGTTGACGGAAGACCCGCTGTCGAGAGGTGTTCGTTCAAATTCCTGGTTGAACATCTAACATCGCACAAGAGGTGCTCCCATAGCTGGCTTTTTATCCGGGAGGATGCTGATTGCATTAACGGTGGCCATTGTGAGGATATGCTTTTCGGACTTGCCGCCCTTGCTTCTGGAGTTGTGAGGGTGAGGCCATCATTTGGTTGTACATACCTATTTCAATCCTTTCTTCACGACTGGCATGTACTCAAGAGCTTTCATCAATGGCATGTTCAATACCAAATTCTGGATGATTTCTATGATGGCAGGATCAGACAAAGCATTTTTCAAATTTTTCATTTTTTGTGTTTTTTCATTGCTTCTGGAAAAAGAATATTTACAAACTCTTCACTGATGTCATTCAAAATATTGTCTGTATTGTTGTTTATAGGTAGATGACAAAAAGGAGTGGGTTCATCTACAATTTGTGGACCAAAAATGACGGGCTCGGCTTCAGGTGCTGGCATTGGACTCGCTGCAGGTGCGATGCTTCTCCCGTCAGGAACTGGCTCTGAGGCATGTGCAGACCTCTCCAATGCTGACCTATCTCCACCGAGGTTGCTGCTATCTTTTTGTGTTTTGATATTTTTTTCATTTGTTTTTGTGATTTTATGAATAATGGTGTTGTCCCCAAAATGCTGCCTGGCCCTGGTGTTGGGTGGACTGACGATTCCCCGACAGATGCAAGATGCTTTCCCTTCGTCGTCGCTGATGGCTGGAGCGTCTTACGACTCCTGAGAGTAACAACATTAGATAAAAAAACAATTTAATTCACCTTATTCGGGTTGGACACTGCCGGCTACCTGCTCCTTGCGTCGAAAGTTATTCGGATTAGCTTCGACCTGGGCTGGTATGGCGGTCTTGGCAGCCATCAGGTCGTCGATCTTCTGAGTCATCTCAGCCATGATCTTCATTAATTGTTCAAGGCAGGCCAAGGCCAAATTAACCGGCATAATCTCAGAAGAATCCCCCTGCTGGTGCCTAGAGTGCTGGTATGACGGCTGAGATTGCGACTGGTACCGTTGAGAGAATTGGTGAGGAGGAGGGTTGGGGGAATACTGTGAGTTCTGTTGGTTGTATGGGGCAGTCGGTTGCTGACGGTATCCTTGTCTGTGATATCCGGACTGCTGAGGACCGTGTAGGTAATTCTACGTCCAGGTATTACTGTGAGACGGAGGCTGGTATTGATATGAGGGCTGGAAGGGACTCCCACCCTGCTGCGACTGGTTATAGGGCATGTTGCCCATATTCTGACCCTGAGAGTGTCCCTGAGGACGGGTCAGTTGCGCTTCATTGTTCCATACACCATTGATCTCCTGAATCAGTGGCGGGGATGGAGAGAACTGCTCGGAGTAGGCTAGCTGGGACTCAGATTGATATACAACCATCTGTGTCTGAGGCTGCGGGGCTGCTCCGGAGCCTGCACGTAATACACGTGCTAAACAGGCTGGGGCTGCGGTGGAGTCGGCTGAGGGTTTTGATGCATTGTAGGCTCCTTCTTCTCAGTGTTCGGCTCGGTAGTAGTCGACACAACGTTGCACATGTTGGCGTTCAATGCATGAACTAGTTGCTCCAGCTGCTGGGAAATCAGATCGAGCTTTTCCAAGCCCTGGGTCCTCTTCTCAATGATAGATAATTTCTCGAGGTCCTACGACCTCTTCTCTATGATATCCACCATAGATAGGTGGCTCCCAATAATGCTCAAGTTGGAGCTCTCATCCTTGTCCTAGGTGTGAGAAGCCATATTTACGGGCTTGCTGACGGCAGTTGACACCTTCATGTAGATTCGGGACGAGGATTGAGCGGATTCTCCTTCAGCCATTTCCTCAAATACATTCCACACCACATCCTCATCCTTGTTGAAATGGGAGCCGCCACAAGCGGCGTCGACAAGTCTTTGGCTCTCAAGTGTGAGCCCACCAAAGAAGTGCTGCACAAGGCTGGTCTTTGGAATTTCATGGTGGGGACACTTCTCCTGGAGATCCTTGAATCTCTCCCACACCTCATGGATGGTTTCGTGGGGCTGTTGGCAAAAACTGGAAATACGGGTGTGCATCTGATTCAGTCGCCCGAGAGGGTAGAACTTATGAAGAAATGCGGACTTCAACGCCTCCCAGGTTGTGACTACCTTCCCTAGATGGTCGACCCAAAATAGGGCCTTGTCTTGTAAGCTGAAGGGAAAAGCGGTCATCTTGACTACCTCCAAAGGTATCCCAGGGTAGTGAACGGTAGCACAAATGCGGCCAAACTTCTTGAGATGAATGTAAGGCTCCTCAGTAGTATTCCCGTGAAATGTGGGAAGCAAAGACAGAAACTGTGGCTTTAGCTCGAAGTGGGCATGAATACGTGGAATCTGGATCTACTCAGTGATGCGACCCACTCCTGGATTGTATGTCTCCTTCAGCGTAGGCTTCGGTTGCGGTGGGACTGCTTCCGCTGCATCAAATTCTGGTCTTCCCACTGAGAACTCATCCCTAACCTCTTCGGAATTGAGCTCTTGATTCGGATCATCCTCCCTGCGGCCATCTCGTGCATCGGCCCTCCTCCTCAGATCATTCAACATATCTTGGAAGGCGGTCTGGGCCAGGGCTTGATTAGTCAATTGCTGCTGGATGGCTTGGATGGAAGCCAGCAACTGACTGTTAACTTCATTCTGTGTAGTGTACTACCCTTCCCCCTGATCGGCTTCAGCTTCTGGTTGGGGATGTGGTCCCTTTCCTCTTCCACCAGCCATCTCAGAATGAACTTGAATTTCTGGTTCGTGATCGGAATGAGAATCTGCATGACAGAGTAAACCCTGATCAGTATCTTCCTGAGTACCCGCTGTTGAGATGAATCTGGAATTAAGGTCAATCCTAGAATATTATGAACGGAGCATAGGATATTGACTGAAATCGATCTCCATCCACAAGGGGTTAATTGGGGGACAAGAGTAATCCCGGTTTATTTGAAGGGGAAGAGCTAATTCGGGTTGTGAATCCATCTCGAACAGCGGATTTATTGGTGAAAGGCAAGTGTTGAACGAAGAGAGAATAGGGGAGTCCAAGGAGAAATTCGCAAGATCCGAACTAGCTTCTTGGAGATCACCCCTCTTTATGGGAGACGTTGATGACACAGAATCGATGTGGGCGTCCACTAGGTCCCGACTAAACCATCCGTGTGACGACATCCTGAGAAGGTCAAAAAGGAAAGATGATGGATGAAGAGCACAAAGGTAGACAAGAAATAAAAGGAATGTAAAACAGTAGAAGGCTGACAATGAGCAAGGGTCAAATGGAAGGAGAGCAAAAACGGCGCAAAGGCGCGATGTTTTTGATCTTGACCTTAATTCGACTGATCAATCAAACCCAAAGCAATGGATTCACCAACTTTACCCGTGAAGCCGTGAAGGTTCGGCAATTATCTTTGTGAGTTTTAGATTTGATTTTCAGGCAATTATCTTTTCACGAGTCCTCAGAGCGCTACGCCTATAGGAGCGAGAGTACTGCCGAAAAAGTATCCCGTACTTGTCCTCCTTTTGTGTAACCTGTAGTATGCACTTTTTAAGGTCCTTGTAACCCTTCCTGGATCCCTACTCAGCCAAAGAAATAGAGAGAGGAAGCCAATAGGCGAAACCGATACTTCAACACTCGCTCGCAACGGAATCACCCGTGAGCGTGCAAGAACCTACTCGGATGCAAGACGATGAGACAGACACCCCCGTGAAGGCGTGGCCTATGCTCAATACTTCAGACAAGGTCAGTGCTCTACACAATAGAGAGTCACTATTGTCGACCAAGCCCTACTCGTCTACGTACGATAGAAGCGCCAATACTTCGAAAATCCAAGCAATACACAAGGCAGCCACAGACTGGGTTTTGGGCTCTATTCCTTACGACGTCGCTCACCTCACTTGGAAGGAGACCTTCCCATGCAACCTGAAAACAATTGAGGGCTTTTCTCACCCCAAGGCAATGAGTTCAATTAATCAATTTTATTAAGGTCAAGTATTTTTAGCAGTCCCCTTTTTTTAACTTTTTTGTGTTATCACTTGTTTGAGTAAATTCAATACAAGCGCCTAACGTTTTTGTATTTTCTTTGATTCCTATTTGTTCCAAAAACAGAGGGAGAAGAGTCGGAAAAGCCAATGCAAGTTGGCACTAAGATGGAAATCTCACCTTAGTGCCTAAATGAGGAATGTTAAGATAGAAGACTTACAGTGACTCCCAGCTCTCTCCATGCGGGATGCAAAACATGAATTTATAAACCTAATCTATATGCCGATATGCACACGGAAATCGTCCTAAGCAGGCAATTGCTAGCGTGAAGAACCACAAGTCGGTCACCGATCCTCAATCCGAGAGTCCGGTCTAGGCTCACCCTCCTCTTCTCGACACATCGAGTTCAGGAGTAGCGCTTGATAGGGTGGGCTCGCGACACGTAGGTTTGAAGACGACGAGGCGACTGTTTAAATTAAACTAAGTCCAAAACGCACTATAGGTACATGCAATGGTTATTAGGGGGTTTGGACCTAATTTACTCGATCAAGCAAGCCTAAAGACTAAGGGCTCATTCCACAAAAGAAAGGAAAAATAAATCAAAACCGGAAAATGACAGCGGTGAAAAGGCGTCAAAACTGCGGTGAGCCCCCAAGTGAACAAACACTTGGAAATTGGGCCTGAGTGTCCAAAGTCCAGGGTACATGTATTATTACAAATTTATCAATTGTCTCTCTCTCACAAAAATAAGAAAAATCTAACTATCTCTCTCAAGTTCTCCTGCTCTCTCCTACCAGCTAGGGTAGAATAGTCGGCTCCTCCTCCCAAGGCTGCTCAGGATCCCCTAGGCGATCATCCTCGATCAGTGGTCCCTCACAAGAAAACAAGAGATGTCAGAAAGTTCAAAAAAATAATTATACAATAAAATCAAACATATCAAAAAGGGCTAACAAATAAACAAACACAAGTCTACTCTACAAGCCGATGCTAAAGCGACTACTCAAGCCTTCACGTTGATCAACAATTAACCCACACAATTAATTAAACAATCAAGAGCAAGGATCAAAATTTATTATTCCCTACTAAAAATGTATAGTAGCAAGCAAGTAGGGGTCGAACATAGGAAACAAGGGTGTAGAGCGTAGACAAAAAGTCAAGGCGTATGTCTAATGAACTGCTTAGCCAATATGGATTTTTTATGTGTTTTTAATTTTTAATTTTTTTATTTTCTTTTTAATTTTATATTTTTATGTTTTGATTTTAATTTTCTGATTTTATATTTTCCTTTTTTATATTTTATAATTTTTTTGTTCTTATAAATAGAATAGATAAATAATATAAGAAAAGAAGTGATAAGATATTTATAAAAATGAGGGAAAATGCTCAAAAATTAGGAAATAAAATATTTTTGATCTTTTTATATTTTCTACTATTTTTGTGATTTTTGGGGATTTTTAAGAATATTTTTGGTATTTTTAAAAGTCAAAATAAAGAAAATAGTGAATAAAGGTGTTGGCCGAAACTAAAATGGGAATGAAAAATAGCAAACAGTAGTAAAATTTTCCCAAATTAATTTTAAAATAAAGATAATAAAATAGAGAAACTACAGGAACTGAGTTTGCATTTTTAGGAATTTCTAAGATTTTTTAGATTTTTATGAAGATTTTTAGGGTTTTCTAATTTTAAGGTTTTTGTTTTGAATTTTTAGTGGTTTTTGGACTAACACTAAAAGATGATGAAATAAGCAAAATATAATTTTTTTGGAGTTTTTCAAAACGTTTTTATAATTTTTATGGATGTTCTAATGCAAACAGTATTGAAAATGCATGTTTTTTATTTTTAATAAATATGAAAAATGCAACAAAAATGCAATACAAAAATATGACGTGAATGAGCGACTAAACAGGAGCTTCTATTTTTTTGGTGATTTTTCGAGTTTTATAAATGCACGAAATAAATAAGGAAAGCACACAAAAATACAAGGCCTGGTAGGGTTATATATGCAAATAACATAACATCCAAGGGCCTGAGTGCAAATTTCACCAAAAGTTCACGTGCGAAGCACGTGTTCTGCTGTTCACAGGGGTATAATTGCAAATAACAAAACCTGGCAGGACAGGAGTGCAAATAACCCAAAAATATCTTTAAATCACTACGCACAGGGCTATAAATGCAACTACAAAAAAGTTCGAGATGCTTGGCGCAAAATACCCAAAATCATGTGTCCCCGTCACGTGAGGTGACGTGGACAGGGACTAAAGTGTAAATCAAAGAAGTCATGGGTCCTAGTTGCAATTTTTACAAATATTTTACTCAGCAGTTGAAAGTTTTAGGACTAATATGTAATACAAAAAAACGCGGGGGTTGGATGCAAAATACCCCTCGCAGCGCGCGATCGGACGGCTGATGACGATCCACTTATCCACGTGTCCTGATCTGGTGACCCGATGGCGCT
The DNA here is from genome assembly GCA_037367405.1 of Ottelia alismoides. NCBI lineage: Eukaryota > Viridiplantae > Streptophyta > Magnoliopsida > Alismatales > Hydrocharitaceae > Ottelia > Ottelia alismoides. The sequence continues at coordinate 257,655 of JAZKJV010007582.1, read as the reverse complement.
TCGCACGGACGTCCAAGATTAGATCCCCACGAAGAGATCCGACGGTGGAGGGTCTTAATGATCTGATGGCTCTTGTGCATCCTGGACGATGCCCCTGATCCAATGGCGGAGAGAGGTTCATGAAGAACACACTCCCCGACGAGCTTTGACGATCGATTCCAGCCGATACACGGCCTCTCCGGCCCTAGGATCGAGGGCAAAAGGATCCTGGGGCCCTTCCGCGTTGAACGACGGTCTCAGCAGCGGCTGAGGGAGCTTGGCGTTGCACGACGAGGATGGAGAGCTGGGGAGGTGCTCCCTGGAGTATTGAGGCTCGATAGAGCCTCCTCTTTGGCTCTGACCTGCAGGGTTAGACGCACAAAAACCAGGCGGGGCTACAGGGGTCCTCGGATGAAGAAATGGAGGTGATTCGTGGCTCGGGCGTGGAGCTCCGGCGAAGGGCGGAGAAGGAGCTCAGGTGGCTCAATCTGAGCGAGATCAAGGTGTATGGAGGGGTGGAGCGAAGCGAAGGAGCGACGAGGAATGAAATGGAGATGATCGTGGAGGCTGTAGGTGACGGATGAAGGCGGAGGGTGGAGGCAGAGCTCCGGCTCCGCCATGGGATCAAAGGATGATTCACGGCGAGGGGGTTAATGAAACTTAAAACTGTTACTAAGCTAAGCTACCCTACAGATAAGCTACAAGAAAATTCCATAAGAAAGGAGGAAGGCTCACCGGGGGGCGAAGATGGCGACTTCGGGCGGAGCTCCGGCGAGGGGCTTGATCGACCTCGATTCGACACCAAATGGCGCAAACCCATGCTCGAATCACTTCTTGCTGTCACAAGGAGTGCAATGGGCTAGGGGTTTACGAGCAAAAATGGAGGAAGAGGGATCAAGAGAGAAGGGAAGTCGGGGGCTTCGTTTTGTAGGGTTTGACTGCGGAGTGGAGAGGTCCCAAAGATCGAGGATTATCTTGCGAATCGATGACCCACTCCCCGAGGAAACGTTCGGGCGTGAATCATCAATCCTCGAGGACAAAAAGTCACGAAGACCCTATCGCCAAAGGATGAAAGATTGGGTCTCGAAAAATCCTCGAAGATCGATAAAAAACAAAAATCTGAAGGAACAGGAAGGGTCAGACAGTTGACCGGAGGTCAACTGTCAGACCTCTTTGGTTGGTCCACGTGGACCAACCAGAAAACTCCCGCAAAAAATGCTTTATAAATTCAATTTAAAATAATAAATGATCTTATTAATTTTTAATTATAAAATAAAAAATGTTTATTTTTTATGAAGTATTTTATTATGATTTTTAATTATTTTTATGAGGTATAAAAATACAAGTTACTATTTATAGGCTATATAAGTATATATATCTATATATTTTAATATTTTATTTTTATTTTATGTATTTAATTTATTTATTTTTTTATTATTTTATAAATTTATAAAATATTTTTATACACTTAAATATATTTTTATTTTGTTTTTCTGAGGTGTTTTATACATTTAATAAAATATAAGTATGGTTTATATAGGTATGTATACAGGTATTAAACCTATGTGTATTACATACAAGTTTTTTATTTTGTGTTTCTTTTGTATTTTTATTCTGATTTTAATGTACAAATATGTTATAAGTACTATTTACAGAATTATAAAATTATAAAAATAAAGAATAATAAATAAAATGAATATTTTAACCTATACAAGTATACAATAGGGGTGCAAAACTCAACTTTCAAACCGTAGCTCCGCAAAATGCGAAACCACTACCATTAAATAGCTTATTTTAAATTATATACAATTAACAGTGAGTTTGCTGCATTTGGAGTTTTCATTTGGGAGATACATGTCTGGGAAGTTAGGGTTCAGGATTTTTATTCAGATCATAACTTTTTATCAGTGTATTATTTTTAGGTGAAATCAATTTTTATTTTTCTATATTTAATTATCTATTACTTTCATGTTCAATGTTTCTTTATTTGGTGGATAAAAAGTGGACCCAAAAATAGGTCCCAAAATGAATAAAGAATGAATTAAAATAAGGGGATTTTCATTGTATTTTAACCCTTATCTCCCCCTACTTTATTCCTTGTCGACCCAGTCATCGAGATGCCTAGGTCTCGGGGCTTCGGGTCATAAAATATTTACAATATTTTATTCCTTTTCTTTTCTTTTCTTTATTCTATAATTTTGGCTTTTTTAAAAACCGTATCTTATACACTATTTACACAATGATGCATGAATGCTAAAATATCTAATTTAAGCCTATTTACATGCATTTACTAGGGGTTTTAAGACCAAAATGATAGAATAAAGATGATGAAATGTAGATTCATCAGTAAGTCGTGAAAGTTAAATCGTGATTAGTGAAAGTTAATCATGATTAGTATTAATTAAGTGTCATTAGCGAATCTAGAATCCTCTAGAATGATATAACTCAAGCCCCAAGTTTGGGATAAGTTTTGGCTAAAACCATGGGCCAAAACTATGGGCCGCTAAACCATGGTTAAGGTCTAAATAATGGTTTTCTAACCATGGTTAGTGGTTTTCGGGAGCCTATAAATAGACCCCCTACCCATTCATTCTCTATGATTTCCACCACCACCACTACGCCAAGGGCTAGGGTCGAGAGGTCGAGAGGAGGAGTGGGGGGCGAGGAAGGAGCGCTAGCGAAGCGCTGCCGAGAGAACGAGGAGGAGAAAGGTATGATCATCTCCTAGTTTGCTTCGTAAGCTAGGCTTTAAATTCATCCTCTTGTTCTTCCAAGCTTTGTTTTTGATTCATCTTTCCGATTCATTTTCTTTTGTGGTTCGAGGAGAAATCAGTGTAACACCCTACTTAGGTGCGGACGGCTATGCACGTCAGTGACCCTGTGATTTGTCACACGTTCACTCATCTAAGACGCGTGCTGTCTACCGATTCTCCATCACTTATGTTTCTATTCTTTCAGTTATGCTTTTATAGTTATTTTGATGGAGAAATTCGTGTAATACCCTACTTAGGTGCGGGCAGCTATGCACGTCAGTGAACCTTGTGATTCGTCACACGTTCACTCATCTAAGGCGTGTGGTGTCTACCGATTCTCCATCGCTTATGTTTCTATTCTTTCGATTATGCTTTTATAGTTATTTTGATGGAGAAATCCGTGTAATACCCTACTTAGGTGCGGGCGGCTATGCACTTCAGTGAACCTTGTGATTCGTCACACATTCACTCATCTAAGACGCGTGGTGTCTACCGATTCTCCGTCGCTTATGTTTGTGTTCTTTCAATTATGCTTTTATAGTTATTTTGATGGAGAAATCTGTGCAATACCTACTTAGGTGCGAACGTCTATGCACGTCAGTGAACCCTGTGATTCGTCACACGTTCACTCACCTAAGATGCCTGGTGTCTACCGATTCTTCATCTCTTGTTGTTTGAGTATATTCTTTCAGTTTCGTTGTTATTTTCCTTTCGATTAATTTTATAGAGGAAACTCTTTTCGCTTTTATTTTGAAATATATCCCGATATAAGGGGAAACTCCGCCCAAATTTTCCGAGAAATATGTCCCGATATAAGGGGAAACTCTGCCGAAAATTTTCTAGAAATATCACCCCGTATAAGGGGAAGCTCTGCTGAAATTTCAAGAGAAATTATGTTCTTGGTGTCCTTCGTGTTCTTCACGTTCTTTGTATTTTTCGTTCTTTCTTCGCATTCTTGACACGTTCTTAGCATTTTGAAACGAAAATGAAATTCGATCTTTTCAGGAGCCTTAAAACATCTTTTCTGAAAACGAAACACGATAAAGCCTTGCATACATGAGAGAGAGAGAGAGCTTGATTAGGTAACGAAATCCTTCCTTTTATTGTTGGGTTTTCAAACGAGATTATTGAAATTGTTGATTTTATGTTCTATGTTATAAAGGACCCTAATTTTGGCTATTTTTGAAAAAGTCTGAACAGTTGCTTTGTGATTCCCACTAAAATAAGGTTTAAGCATCAAATCGATGCGGTGGCTTTGAAAGTTAGGGTTTGGGAGTTAAAATAGGCATAAATACGAGTATATACGCATATGAATAATATATATGTGTGTCTATACTAATTATTACTGATTATGCAAATCGAATACTTAACGAAAGAATTACATCATGGGAATTGATGTGGTTTGAGTTGGATCCTGAAAAGGATCGTGTGTGTCACGTTAAGGATGACTGGGAGTAGAACTACAGGTCGGGCATGCAACCTGTAGGTTGTAAGAAGGAATCCGTATTTGTGTTTCCTTACCTAGGTGGTACATGGTTGACCTGTTATGTTAAGTACGCACGAAATGAATGTTTTGCAACGCGTGGTACCGAGAGCCAGTATCTTCAGGTTGAACGACGGAAGATGTAGTCGTGCCATGTGGAGGCACGTATGGTTCAATAGTGGCTGGGTCACGATAATATGTATTTAAGGCCGCTAGGTTATATGATTAAATGTTAGCCTGGGGTTTTAAGCAACCGAGTCCTCAAGGACGTGTGCTCATTTGTTTTCCAGGCTGAGGATTTGAGACCCTCTTTAATAAAAGAAAAGAAAAATTGTCAGGGTAGTATTGGAGGATTGGTTGAGGCGACGTGCGATAGCATACTCTTACCAAGATCAACACAATCTCCAATCCTGAAGTGTCCACAGCTTCGAAGTCCAAGAATGGTGGGGTTCCCCTGAACTAATCCCTGACGTGGAATAGAAAGGAATATGACTTAAATCAACAAGAAGGAATGAAACCTTTTGTGATAGCAAGTTTTGTAAAATTACACAATTTGTTTGTTTTTCTCTTCTTCGTTACTTAGCATCCGCTAATTTTTATCCTATCATTTATGGAAAATCCAACAAGTGTCGGTGAGCCATCGCAAGGAGCTTAGTAGACATCCAGCCGACCACAGTAGCTTTACTTTGTAAGGTAGTTAGTAATCTTTTGTGTATTTTCCTTTCAAGCTGATGTACATGTAAATGGTTATAATGGGACATTGTATCATCTAAACTTTATTTTGTGAATGGAAAAGTGTTGAAATACTTTCTTCTGAATATACTTTATTTGCAGTCTGTTTCTGAATGTTAGTTGTGATTGTTGAATGAATTATTGCTGAGTAATCAGATCTAGTTATGGGAGGATCCAACGACCCGAAATTGGGGTCGTGACACACACTCACCTGCAATTAGAGCCATCAGATCCACTCCTAACGACCCATCAGAGCCATACCTCAACGCCTCTACCAGAACCGTCAGATCCTTTTGTAGAGGCACATCAGAGCCGTTCGTCAGAGCACGTGCATGAGGGTATAATTCATTTTTTACCCTGTATTTTATTTTGTTTAGCTTTCATCCAATAAATAAAATGTGTAGTTAAGAATATTTGCAATCAGACCCTGTAGTTTATTTATTTACACTTTTGTCCAGTCGAGTTTATGTCACATGTAGCCTCACGTGTTTTCTGCGATGTTTGCAGCTTTTGTGCTGAACTTTTTAGTTGTTATGAAATGAATGAGATATTTTGAGTATTTTTAAGTATGCCCCAGTGAGCACAACTCCACGTTTCTGCGCATGAGCTTCCTGGATTAACTGTGTAGAGACCCCTAAAGTTTTAATACTTGTTATTCTTCGGTCCCATAGCTTAATCTATTTAAAGAAACGTCCATGTACACCATTTTTTAAGTACTTGTCTTTTATTTAATGCAATAGATATTAATTTGACTCCAAAAATTGCCTAAAAATTACATGTAGTCTCTGATTGCATGCTTTATTTGTGGTGATTTTGGTTGTTGATTTTCTTATATTTTCTATTGTAAAAAAATCAAAAACCCTTTGTCTTAGAAAAAATATAAAAATTTGAAAAATCACCTAAAAATTCAATAAAAACTAGGGTAGCTGTATTTTAGTGTCTTTTAGCTCCAATATGAATTTTGCTTAAAAATACTTTAATAAAACCATAAAAATTGTAAAACACTTGAAAAGTTATAAAATTTATAAAAAATTGTAGAAAAAAAATCCAAAATAGTGATTTGAGTCTTTTTCATATATATTTACTGCTATTTTATCATAAAAATCCCCCCAGGATTTTTGATGTATTTTAATTATTTTTAACTTGCAAACTTCTCATGGTTGTGTAGTGCTTGTTATTTTTGTCATAGTTTAATTTTTAGAAAATTATAAAACATTTAAAATTATATAAAAATTAAAAAAATAATATAAAACATATAAAAATAAAAATATTTTAATTACAAAATTTTAAGTGTTTTTATCTCTTTAAAAAAATACAAAAATAATGTTTGTGTATATTTCTATCACTTGTGCTTATTTCTCTCTCATTGGCAATTAAAATTTTGAAAACTAAAAAGCCACTAAAAAGATGCTTATTCCTGAAATATCATTACTTAACTCTTAATTATGCTCCTTGTCTTCGTACGTGGTCGCTATAACAGGTAAATAAAAGTAGCGAAATCGCTTACATTCACTGTTTGATTCTTAGTGGTTTAATTTTCTCGTTGATTCGCTCGATTGATTTGGGCCGCAATGACAGCTTGATTTCATATTTAACCCGGGTCGACCGAACGTGTCATCAATAAACGAAAGAGATCGTCTTCCAGAAGTGGAACTTCATTCTTTCATGCAGGATTCACGCCTCACCTTCCGTTCATCACGCTTCATCATCACCACGAAGTTTGGCTGAGGTCTCAGCTCTCGCCTAACTAGGCACGCATGGCTCGTTCACTTCATTTCATTCAGTCCCGACGTAGACTAGAGACCCGCGCTTGGATCAATTATTTGATTTATATAGTTCTTAATTTATGGTAAAAGAAGCAAATAAGCTGTCGAATCTATGCTATAAGAAACCTTTATTACTCCCGTCTTATTGAAAGTCTGCGGAGTCTTTTTACGGAGAAGTCATCACCTTTCGGAGAGTAGCAGAAGACTGAGTCCCCGATTAGACCATTCGAGAGGAGATAGAGCAAAATAGAAAAAAAATCTTGATTATATATGTGTATATGTATATGGCGCATAGGTTTACTCAACAAGTAAAAGTCGAGGACATAACAAATAAATTATTAGCATGCAAGGAGCATGTGGACTATATATTATAGAAGATCATCCTGACTGCCACACCTAGCCGGTAGTCTGTGAAAGCAAGCGAAACAGATAGAAAATCCCTCTCTCTATCAAGTTGGCCTTTGACATGTGTCGGGTAAGCAAGATGAGTCAAGTCAAGGCGAAGCACACACATTCTTTCCTCCAGTCAAGAATCTAAACAAGGAGGCAGAGGAATGGGTTCGAGGGGGAGGTGAAGGAAGTGGAAGAAGGGGCGCAGAGGAGGGGTCGGAGATGAGCGAGGGAGGATGGGGTTTGATAGTTGCACTCCTCTTCACCACACCATGTTAAAAGACCATAGTTTAGTTTAATTCATTAACGATAAAATTAACGAAAAGGCATGAGTGATAACCATGAAAAAAGTCAAGGAAACAACTGATATTCCAAAAATAGAGAGACATAACTAATGTTGAGTTTCTAAGAAGGACACAAGTGATACAAATTCTATATTTTACAGGTAAAACAATTATTTAAATTACATATAAATATATTTTATGTCTAAATAATGTATATATAAGTATGTTACATTTATTTCAATATAATATATACGCTTATTTTTTGTATTTTAGGTATTTTAGCACCCATACTTCTATATTTTACTTTTTGTATTATATTAATTTTGTATTTTAGCACCCATACTTTTTGTATTTTAGGTATTATATCAATTTTGTATTACTTCTATATTTTTTACTTACATTTTCTTATTGTTTATATACATAAAATATACACAGAATTGATTTGTTGAGTACGAATATATTTCTAAGCTAATTATACAGTATGTTTAATGCGATTTAACGTCATGGATATAGTTTGATTTTGTTGATCTATTAATACATGTCATATATCTGGTTTTTGCATAATCTATTCAAGTTATCACGTGATGAGTTGGATACTCATCACACTAGCATTATTAAATCTTGCTATTTCACCATAATACACATGAGAATTGCAAAAATGGTAATGCATATAGAGGTATATACAAACATGATAAAGTATATATTAAGTTAATTTTGTTGATCATGTAGATCAAGGAGATTGTAGTTTTGTTGATAGTGTAGAGCAATGAGATCAAAGTTGTAGAGGCAGTGGAAGCTTATAATCTAGTCGGGGAATGAGAAGCCTACCAAATCTCATACAAATTAGGCATGTCAAACTCCATGAGGAGTTTTCGTCAGTCAGTCTCAACCAAACATATTACTATAACTAGCCCATATAATGACACATTGGGAGAGACTTAAGCACACGAGCTAATAGAGTCAACACAAAGAAAATCCTGCACATCCCAGGGAACTCCATGTTTTTTTACCTGGTGTTCTCAACTCACTCCTCTCCATCATGCTCACAAGTGAGCTTGAGCTTCTCTGATCAATATAGAGATCCCACAACCTTGGACCTTTGATCTCAAAGATCATGTCCATGAGCATCATCTAGAGAAGCCGATCAACATCTACCTATCCGTGCATCAATTCAACCTAAGATGATGCTTCCATCACACCTTCAATCATCATGCCCATATACTCATTGCTTGTTGCTAGGATTTTCCAATCCTTCTCGATCTTTCCTGATGCGCTCCAAAGCTAAAAGCTCGTCGAGAGCTAGCTTCTTAGTTGATTAGTTGAGGTAAAGGAGCATCCTGTCACCAGTAATCACGATAAAAAATTCAACGAAGCTACACTTTATGTGTTTGAGCTCCACCCTGTCGTGCGCTCGCTAGAACGGACAATCAAGCAGTGAGGGTGGAGAGCCATTCAAGCAAATTGGAAGTGGAAAATGAGAGGGGGCTTCCTTTAGTGGTTTCAAATCTGTTTATTCCTCTTGCCTGAATGTCACTGTGGTACAAGGGATTCAAGGGATTTATGTTACAAGAAATCTCAATCATTGGATCAATATTTGAAATTCGCATCTGACACACTAGTCACTGATATAATATGTATATTTGCTTGAGTAAATTACAAAACGGATCTCAAGTATACGTCAATTCCCAATTACAAGCCTCATTTTTCAAATGTAATAAAGAGGGGATTTATCTTATTATTTTCTCTCAAATACAAGCATGCGTAAGCTTTCTCGACTCTTATATGTGGATATTATGCCTTGAAATTGAAAGTTCATGCCTCTCTATATTATATTGGGTAAATTACAATTTGGGTCCTCATCTATGGACCCGATCTCAGAATGGGTCCCGATCTTTAAATTGTAACGATTCGGGTCCCATGACCATTTAGGAAATGTAAATTTTTTGGTTCATGACGAATATGCCCCTTCTTGGGAAGGGAATGAGGCTTGGGTTCCAACTTTTAAACAAGCACGTACTCGTCATTAGCCCCAAAAAGTTCCTTACATTAATGGCACTGGGACCCAAATCGTTACAATTTAAAGATCGAGACCCATTCTGAGATCGGACCCATAGATGTAAACCCAGATTGTAATTTACCCTATTATATTTGAAAAATGAGACCTTAATTGAAAATCACGCTATTTGAGACCTATTTTGGTAATTTACCTATTTGTATTATAGAGGTAGAGAGAGGGTGATATTCTGTGTCCGGAATTATCTCGATTTCTTCCATATCTCGCTCTGAAATGAGGACTCCGATACGACGGTCTCTGGCAGAACACAGTGGCAGCTGATTTCCGATTTTTCAACTTGTAGCTCCAGCATCTTAATTGTCTCCAACTCCTCCTAGCCTTCCTCTCCGCAACCTCCGTCATGTCGGCATCGTTCGGCACCTTCCTCATCTGCCTCGTCGTCTCCTTCGCTCCCTCGTCATCACAAAGTTTGCCAACGCTTGACCCAGCTGAACGTGAGCAAACCTCTCTCTCTCTCTGGTTCTTACTGTAAGATTTCTGTCTTTTGGTTCGTTTGATCTCACGTGGTTGCTCCTGTCTACCGTTTTCTTTTGGTTTTGTCCCTTGAGAGATTTTGTTGGGTTTCCCAGTTTTCTGGAGTAACCATTATAAACCATGTGTTGTTTAATGTGTTACTCTAATTTTCTTTAATGGGTCGCGTGTTTTGCGGAATGTGGTGGTGGAACAATGCCCTCCACGAAGTAAACAGGAAGACTGAACCTAAACTCTCCGAGCCTTCGACGAAATTTACTCCTTGCGTTGGGGTGATGCCCATAGTTTTAGAATCTAGCCCATTCATATGAACATTAGCGATGGATGTCTATGCGATGTCATTAACATTGTTCATGTACAGTGAAGCCCTTGAAACCTAATTAGAGATCCATACACTATTCGAAGAGGAAATTTTTTGCTTACATTAACAGGAAAAGATAATTGGGTGTGTACGGTTGTCGATTTTCTTATGTTATTTACAGTAGAAGGAGGATACTCGCTATTAGATGCCTGATGAATTGGAATATGGTGCAGCTCAAAAGGCCATCATCTTTGATGACCATAATAAGATGGAGGTGCGTTGGAGGCAGGGATTGAGACAACAATGGCTTACTGAGGGGGGATTCAAACACCAAATTCTTTCATACTATGGTTAGTGCCAGAAGGAGGCGTAACCTTCTCCATTTGATTGTGGTTGGGGGTATGGGGTGGTGGTGGGGTTGGAGGTTCTGGTGATTGTGAGATCAGTATTGCAATGACCGGGTAGTTTCGGAGATTGAGCAAGTGAGGCCAGAGAAGCTCTTGGAGATGGAGAGGGAGGGAAGTCAAGAAGACCTCAACCACTCTGAACTGCAACTTTTTTGCGAGTTCTCGCAGAAAGAAGTCTATGATGCCATTCTAAAATTGAATGCAAACGGTTCCCTGGGATGAGAAAGACTCCCAATTGCTTTCTATAGATATATTGGGAAGTGCTGAAGAATAACATTATGGACCTTAGAGAATTCCAGCATGATAACAAGCGGGTGGAATTGATTAATTGGGCCCGCAATTTCTTACTTCTAAGGGAAATGGTGCCACTCATTTGGAGAACTTTAGACCTATTTCTCTCTCTAATGTTATATCTTTTTTGATTGTGGCAAAGACTGGCCAATTGATTCAAAGTATCCTTGATGATACTATCTCCCAAGATCAATCTGCTTTTATTCCCTAGTGATCTATGCCTGATAGTCTGATTATGGCTTTTGAGGTGGCTAATGACCAGAAAAGGATGGGAAAATCTATCATTTGGAAGATCGATTTCTTTAGGGCTCACAACAACATGAACAGGGACTTCATTTGGTGCGTCCTTAGTAAGAGGGTTATTCGAAGATATATATTATATATGGATGAAGCAATGCATCACCACGATCTCTTTTTCTGTCTTGATGAATGGTAAACCACAAGGAGGTTTCTTCCATCCTCAGGAGGGGGTTCGTCAGGGCTTTACCGCAGGTATACATCTGAAGACATTTCCATTCCTATCTTGCAATATGCGAATGATATACTATTTTTCATTATTGGAGGGGTGCAAGAAGCAAGAGGAGTGTCAACGGTTTTGGATGCCTTTGTGAAGTTTTTGAACTTGGATTAAATCGCATGAAATCGACTTTTGTCCCTTTTGAACTTTTTAACGAGGAGAGTGTGAGATGCGGTGTACTCGATTGTGTAAGACATGACCTTCACATTATATATTTGGTCCTCCCACTCTCCAATTGGAAACTCACTCTTGCACAATGGCGGCTGCTTCTTGAGAAATTGGAAAGAAAGCTGACTAGATGGAAGTCCACTTATTTATCAAAGGGAGGCATATTGGTACTCGTCCAATTGGTCCTCAGTGCCATCCTAATTTTCTTCATGTCCACTAGAGCTATACCTGTTTAGATACACAAGCAGGTTGAAACCCTAATGAGAGGTTTTTTTTGACCTGACACGTGACAGGATGCTCGTTGAGCTAGCTTTATTGACCGCAAGACAATCACTATGTCGGAGAAAAAAGGAGAGCTGGGGATAAAAGAAGACTGAGGAGCTAAACTATGGCCTCTTGACGAAATGGATAGTGCATATTTGGGTCAAAGGGAGGACTTTCTATGCAATCTGATAAGATGCATTTACATGTTGGACTCAAGCTTGGAGGTTGATACTAATGTGACATGTCTTCCATCACCCTTCTGGCATATTAAATGTGCTATGATACCACATGTTAGACATCTATTTAGACCGAAGTTGGATGATGGCACTGCCTTCCATTTTTGGAAGGATAGCTGGAGCTATCTCTCTCAAGTTCCCGAGACTTCCTATGCTTGCATAAGATTTGAGAATGTTTGTGGTGGACACTTGGACAGGTGGTGGCTAGTGCCCAAACTTTGTTACGAGACTCTCATATCAAAGAACTCAAGACTTTATTACACTTTTAGGCGAACTTCAGGATATTGATGGTCCCTCATCGATCGGATAGGGACCATTGGACATGGGCCGATGTTCCTTCTTTGTCAAGAAAGCATGTAAAGTCCTCATCTTGGGGTGACGCACCGAAGATGGGATTGGAGGTGGATGATCACAAATTGTCATGGCACTCAACAACCCCCCCCCCCCCCCACGAGTGAAGGTTTTTCTGTGGCAGGTCAAGATGATGTGCTTATTGATAGAAGCTTTTTAAGCCAAACGACTGTGCGATTCTAACACAATTTGCCTTCTATGTGAGGAGGAAGACGAGGATTTTCAGCATCTCTTTTCTAGTTGCAGGTTCTTGTTAGAAAATAAACATGCGGAAGGACATGGAAAAAGATAAAGAAGAATAAGAACAACGGGATTTAACGTGGAACCCTACTCCGTGAGGAGCGGGATGAAACTACGGGAGAAGCCCTCAAAGGGGCGTATGCTCTATCGCTTTTTCTCAATAGACACAGGAGGTCTGGGGCTCCTTATATAGCCTCCACAGAGCCTCCAAGTCCCACCACTGGTTGATGTGGGACTAAACATGTAGATGGGGTAAATGGATCTCTCCAAGATCCATTTACCCTCTTACAACCCATATGGCGCATACAACGAATACTCCAACACTCCCCCTCAAGCTGTAGCATGTAATGCCCAACTTGGACAAACAGAAAGAAACTCAACTCATGTTACAAGACACTACGGACAATATCAACTCAATGTGCACAACTGCTGCTGTCGAGGACGTTGCTTCTCATGCCGTGTATGTGAGGAGGACGAACGCGTTGGAGTGTGAGTCAGCTGAATCTCCTCGTCAGAGAGCATGTGCTCTGAACTGCGCCTGTCAGAGTCACTGCAACTGAAAATGAGTCTCCTCGTCGGAGAACTGTCTCTCTCATCTGGCACAGAGAATGGTACACTACTCTGGAGTACCTATGTTCCTTGTTTTTAAAAACACGCCTCGAGGCGCTGAGGCGTATGCCTCGAGGCATTTTTCAAGGAAAAACACCTCGAGGCTATAGCCTCACTCAGCACCAGTAAGGCGTGCGCCTCGAGGCTTATGAGGCGCGCCTCGAGGCGTTGCCTCATGTATGGGCTATTTTTTTCATTTTTTATGCAATATTTTTTCTTTTTCTTTTTGATTGTGAGCTTTTCAAATTTCATAGACAAGTATTTTCAATTCTTTAAGCTCATGATTCACCGAAATGCGTTTTTTTAAATTTATTAACATATTAACCTTATTTTTACTTTGTTATGCATGTTTTTTTTACAAATCAACATGAACAAAAAAATGAGTTTTGAGTCCTTAAATCTAATGCCTCTAAATAAAGCATAAATGCTTTCTTTATTAAAATGTTTGGATTCAAGTCCCCTACTTTGACCTAAAATTTAAAAAAGTATATTTTGTAAACATGTCTCATATTTTCTTCTATTCAATCGGGACTAAATTAATACACATCAAAGAATGCATGAACAAAAATGATCATAACATGCAATATTCAAGTATTTTATCCCCAATTACTTATGGTAAAGTAAAAAGTGATCACAGATTCACTGCTTACTCTCTTATCCTTCTCAATTGAATGATACATATCTCACCTAATTTTGAAAATGGTATGTTATATCTAGTCCCTTTAGTTAAATGCTATTCAAAACTTTAAATTTTGCAGAGAGTTACCCATTATTGTGCTTACATATCCATATTTGCTTGACTCCTTACAGATTTAGAGTTTAAAAAAGGAGAGTTATATAACAGCTTGTATTTTTAAACCATAATGTTAGCCTTGAAATATCATGAAGTTATGTATTTAATCATAAGTATTTAAGTTATAGAACCTGAAAATTGTAAGTACGATTAATTATTATATTTTATAAAAAAATTTCTTTCACGAGTGAGGCTTACGCCTCGATACGCCTCGATGCAATACTAGGAAAACGCCTCGATACGCCTCACATTTTTTAAAACCTTGCCTATGATACCATATGAAAACCCTTGACTACATGGCATAGGGAATGATCCTCTATTATGGAGTCTCTATGGCTCACATGAAAACTCTGCCTGACAAAATAAGAAAGGGGACCACTACAAATGATGGCAAACATTTGCTCATATGAAAAGACAACCGCATCCATGTGCGTATCTGAAACTGACTCGGAACACCAATCGTCGAGTCTGAATATCCGCTATAGAGTTTGATCAATATCTGGCCGGTCTGAGGAATCTGCAATCTGGAGAAGACCTGTGACTCTATATATACTCCCTATTTCTCCCATACTTGTCGGAAAACATGGAGTTGACCAAGTTGGGAGAAGACAAAGAAATGAGGGTAAACATGAATATTCTCAAAAAAATTCCTTGCAGCTTTTCATCATTTTTTAAGCCATCACATATTTTTTTAACATTTTTAAGCCGTTTCGATATATTTTTTCAAATAACGCCTAGGGTTCCCATCGTGGGAACCCTTTTGTATTGCCAACACCCCCGTAGGGGCTTCCTGTCACCGCTGGGTTCTGGCTCGCGGGGAGGAGTCGCGCAAGGGAGGCTTCACGACTGGAGGTGCGGCTGCATCGCATGGAGGCGTTGGAGGAGAGCCTCTTGGAGCGGCACTGCCAGGATGGGAGGGCCAACGCGAAGTGCTTGCTCGATGATGAATGGGGCGTCGTTGCTGGAGGGGAGCGCGGGTGAGGGCGTCGCCAGGATGTGAGGCGCGAGTAGGAACGCCGCCAACTGCGTGATCTCTGGAGGTCTTCCTTCGCGAGGGGCCTGCGCGAGGGAGGCGCCATGCACCTGGAGAGGATGCTACCTCCGCCTGGGAGGAGGGAGGTGCACGCGTTGGATGACTTTGCTTGGCGATGAAGAGGCGGCACCGACATGGGCAGCAGGGAGCAGGGCTGGTGCCGCCGCCCGAACCGCAAGCGCCACCGAGGGCTTCTGGATTCAATGGAGGCCTAGGGCGGCACTGCCTAGACTAGGGCTTCGCCGTTGTATGCGGCCTGGAGCAGATTGGAAAGAGCGTCGTTTGTAGGAAAGCGCACCGCCAACACACTTGGAGATGTTGAAGAAGTCCTAGAGTGCGTACATGTGCACAGGGGCAGGGCGTTGCCTGATGGGCATCCGATTCAAGAGATGTACGTCTGGAGATGCATGATGTGCCGACCTGCTTGTATCTTGGAGAATCAAGATTGGGGTTCCAAGAACCCTAGAACCAATCGGACCGCTATGCAAGAATTAGGGTTTGAAACCCTAGAACCGATCTGATCTTGAACTTGAACAAATCATTTCAAAAAAAATAATCTTCAACGAATGAATATCGAATGATCAAAGAACTTGACTGATCTTAAAAAAAAACTTCAAGAATAAAACTTCAGAATCAACCAAGAACGACCCGCTCTGATACCATATTAGAAAATAAACATGCGGAAGTGGACATGGAAAAAGATAAAGACGAATAAGAACAACGGGATTTAACGTGGAACCCTACTCCGTGAGGAGCGGATGAAACCACGGGAGAAGCCCTCAAAGGGGCGTATGCTCTATTGCTTTTTCGCAATGGATACATGAGGTTTGGGGCTCCTTATATAGCCTCCACATAGCCTCCAAGTCCCACCACTGGTCGATGTGGGACTAAACATGTAGATGGGGTAAATGGATCTCTCCAAAATCCATTTACCCTCTTACAAATACAACGAATACTCCAACAGTTCTCTATGGAGATCTGGAGCAGGATGGGGTTTTTGATTGGTTGGGACGTACTAATTCAGTAACCTTTCGGGCATCCATGAGAACGACAGTTTCTATATTTCAGTTTGGTTCTGTAGGTCCTTTATTGTACTTTGGGTAATCTAGCTTTTTAGAAATGGTGTCCGTTTTGGCAGGAGCGTCGATGTTGAGAATGTAATACAACATGCTAGGTTGCTTTTTTCTGTGTGGTCTTTGTATTTAACTCTTTGAGACAATACATTTATCCCTCGGTTGTGATTCATCGGTTCAAGATTGGATGATAATATTACATATGTAATATTCTGGCATTCTGTTACTTTTAACAGTCGAGGCATTGGAATCCCTATTTAACCGTTGGAGCATCAGTTCATCTCTGTCGCGCATCCCTTGGAATGTGAGTGGCACAATATGCAGTGCTGGAGCTTTGGGAGATTTCCGAGTTTATGATAACCCCGACTTTAATCCTGGCATATTATGCGATTGTAGCAAAAATAATGGATCCCTATGCCATGTAACTCGACTGTAAGTGTTTCAAAGAAGTCTTCCATCAGTTTTCAGAAATTATTTTCTTCTGAATGTATATTTCACACAGCAGTTTATTTACCACCAGGAAAGCTCGTGAACTGGGGCTAACAGGATCTATCCCCGGGGAGCTGGAGAGGTTTACCTATCTTGACAACTTGTACGCACTCCATGAAGTTTTAGGTCTCTGCTCATTTTATCTGTATGCATGCTTGAAAAAACAAACCTTATGTGCTTCAATTTCCTAAGTTCCAAAAAAGGGGTGGGAATCTTATGCTATAAGATTTCCTTGAATCTGTGTACTTAAATTAATTTAGCTCGGATCCAACTCATCTCGAGCTCACACCCTGTTTTCCTTTTAAAAAATCTTCCTGTCCTGGCTGTTATATTCCCTCCAGCGACCGACTTGTCTAAATATATTCTATTTTTTTCTCTTTATGCAATTTTAACTTTATTCATTGCTTTAAGATAGTAATCACTATCTAAAAGCAATGACAATAACTTAAGTAAAATGAAATAATGAGTATAGGCTAGACAAGTTGTTTATAATCCTGGTTAATTTGGAGAAAAAGTCAGCAAGTGACAGCAAGTGACTAAGATACAACCGACGCATCTAGGGAATTAAGGAGTTTGATATATCAATGCCATTGTATATGGTTGTTTGTGGGTGTTTTATGAACTTGTTCATAATATAGCATCATATTTATTGGTGTTAATTACATGTTGGAAAAAGAACAATGACTTGTTTATTCATAAAATCATAGGGCTCTCTTATATAGAGAGGAGAAACCTTAGAGGGCAAATTGCATAATAGAGATGAAAGAAATAGAAAATACATAAAAGATAAGGACATAAATACATAGAAGGCCGTATTGGCGATAATATCGCCGATATATCGATTCGATGGGGAAGGGGTATCGAAATCTCCCAGTTTATCCTTTTACAGTGATATCGACGATATATCAGCGATATATCGCCACATCAGTTCATATCGGTAAAAAATGACTGGATTTGGTACAAAAAATCCTGGATATCGATCGATATCGTCGATATTTCACCGGTATCTCCATATATCAATGCTATTATTCTTGCAAGATTGATTCCACTACTTATCTAGCTACACCCAGTATTAAAACACATATCTAGCTATACCTAGTATTAAAACACACAATGGTTTATATATGGTAGCGTATGGTGCAACAGGAGGGTGCATACAATGGTTCTTCAACTTGGATTACATTTGCAAGTTATTTTATGTTGTAAGACTTGAATGAAATCCATTTCCAATATCTATAAAGTCAACTCTTCAAAAAAATTATCTATAAAGTCAAGAGTCAACATTAATATCGATATGTTTGGAAATGATTGATATATGCCATATAAGCTTCATAAATGACCGATATGTGTGATCTAAGAGTATATTTGTAAGTAAGTTATTTAGTGATTTCAGAACTTGGATGAACTCTATTTTCAATATATATACGTCAACAACAACTAACAATACCAGTGATATGTTCGATATGACTGAAATGTGCAATACAAGGATCATAGTCTTCACAAATGATCTATATATGTCATCTAAGTGTATATTTGTAACTTATTTAATGTTATAAGAACTTGAATGGAATTCCCTTCAAATATCTATAGGCCAGGAATAAACATTAATAACGATATGTTCGATATGACCGATATGCGTGATATATGGGCTATAAATGACTGATATGTGTGACACATGGCCTCAAATTTCAGCGAAATTTGATCGAATTTCTGTCGAATATCGATATCCAGTCGAAATCGAAATTCGACCGAAATGACCGAAATATGGGGGTCCTAGTACAAAAAATGATCAAAATGATCGAAATTCCGATCGAAATTCCACTGAAATTCCACCGAAATTCTGTTTTGGTCACCGAAATTATGACCGAACCCGACATTTAGTGCCTTGGTGTGACATAAGTGTGTGTTTGTAAGTTATTTGTTGTTTTAATATCTTGGATGATCTTAATTTTTGTAAAAACGACAAAAATGGCTTTTTTGAGCCATTTCCAACATTTCCACCGATATTGTCGATATATCAACAATATATCCCGATATATCCATTTCCGGGCGGACTGAAACGATATCGATATCGATACGGCCTTCCTTGGATAAATATATCTCTCAACACTTCCCCTTAAGATGGAGCCTAGATGCCAATCATGCTCGACTTGGAACAACATCTCTAGAATGGCCTTCAGGCGAGTGCCTTGGTGAAAACATCTGCTGTCTATTCCCTTGAGATGGCATGGGAAGTAGAGATATAATCATTCTGAATCAGGTCATGTGTATAATGACAATCTATTTTAATGTGCTTGGTCCTCTTACAGAGGTAAGGTTGTTGGCGATGACAAGAGTAGACTTCTTATCGCATTCTAGTTGCACAGGAAGGGGCACATCAACAACTAGGTCAATCAGAATGTATCTGACATACACCATCTCAGTGCTCCCCTATGTCATGGCTCTGTACTTTGACTCACCGCTAGATCTAGCAACCACAACCTGCTTCTTGCTCTTCCATGACACCAAAGAGCTCCTTGAGCTCCTTATGAACATAGAATACTCAAAATTGGAGGTAGATTTTATGTCTTCAGGGCATCCTGCATAGTCTGCTTTTGCACATGCTATGATGGCAATGGATTTCCCTCTACTAAAGAACAATCCGGTATCGGGAAAAGGACTTCAGATACCTTAGAATCATATGAATCACATCCATTTGTGCCTATTTTAACCGCGCCATAAACGAGCTAACTTTGCTTACAACAAAGGAGATGTTTGGCTTGGTAATAGTCATGTAGAGAAGCTTCCTAACAGGCTTCATGTATCTCCTCTTTTCCACCTCCTCCGGATCATCATCATATAGCTTCATGCTGGGATCCATCGGAGCAAAGGGTTGAGGATGGGGGGCTTGGTCATCGATCTTTGTGGCTGACTTGTTGGAGCAGAGGGTTGAGGAGTTCTTGGCCCTGCAGGTGGAATTGGCTCGGGGAGAGGGCCCGTCGGATGGCAGGGACCATTACGTCTGGGGCGATAGTGTTTTCTCAGTCAAGAAGGCGTACAGGTTCTTCGCAGAGACAAGGGGGAGGGACTGGAGGAGGTTGGTGTGGACATGAACTTGATTTGGAGGAGCAAGGTGCCGGCTAGAATTAAGGTATTTCTATGGCTATTCAGGAATGGGAGGGTTCTCACGAAGGCACGACGAGATCATACGTTGGGCATGGATGATGTTCTCTGTAACAGATATGGCGCTGCGGTAGAAGATATGTATCACTTATTTTTCTCATGCCCGTCCTCGGCTGAGGTGTGAGGTATAGAGGATATTGCTTGGCTTGGAATCTGGGACTGCCTGAGCTTTTAGAGAGACGTCAGATCTATTTGCGGTTCCGGCCATAAGGACAGGGCGCTCTCCTTCGTGGTGGTCTGGGTGATTTGGTGCACGCGGAATAGCACCATTTTTGGAGGGGGTATCTTATATTCTGAGAATGTAATTGAGCATTGTAAGGCGTTGTGTAGGTCTTGGAACATGTAACAACCTGTATCCTTTTCTTTTATTTTTATAAAGTTATATGCAACCTTTGAGCTGGGTCCCATCGTGGGAGGCCACATGCGTACTTCTTTAAAAAAAGCTTCATGTTGGGATCCATGGGAGTAGTGACTGGTCTCCAATCTGGCATGTTTGTCTCTGAAAGGAAATTTGCAAAATACTTCCTTTGGATCATCTCAATACCCTACTGGTTCCTGGTGACTCAAGCCGTTGGAAGTATCGTAAATTGCCAAGGTCCTTGGTGACAAACTACTCTCCAAGGAAGTCCTTACTACACTAATTCACTGAAAGATGCCCCAAAGAAAGATGGGCAGTGAGAAGATATGTAGCACATATAAACATCTGTTTCTTGATAGCACCGAGCAGATCGAGGTCCTCTGGACCATTTGTAATATGTAAAGTAGCCTCCTAAGTTGGCACCTGTTTGACCTATAAATTAACTTGCTGAATAGAAAATCACTGGTGATTGGTAGAAACTAAGTGCGCAGAACACACCTGGGGCATGCTGGATGATGAGGAAGGCATGGGATCATGGGATATATATGGTGATCTATAGATGCAAAAATTAAGCCAAAGGAGTAGGCACCACAATAGAAGGTGGATGTGGTAGTAGAGGTGGAGGTGGCGGAGGCATAAGAGGTACCACATATGGAGGTGGTAGTGGTGTAGGAGGGATATAAACCTCCTCACCAAAGCCAGATGGGGACAACCTGTCACGTGTGGGAGAAAAATACATGACCGACTCAATGAAAGTGACATCAGCGTTAACGTAGTACTTCCATCTAACCAGATTAAAGCACAGGTATCCCTTCTAGATCAAGGAGTAACCCACAAAGACACACTTGCCAACTCTGAGAGAGAGCTTCTGTCAGGAGTGAAATGGTAAATAAATGATACTTAACCAAAACATGAGGTGTTAGAGAGAAGATCCTTATCGGGATTCGGGAAACACATTCGAAAAATGAACCTTCTCTCATAACACAGAGGACATCCTGTTGGCCTGACAACGATAGTAAGAACCACATCACCTTAAGAAGAGCGGGGATCACGACTCTAAATAAGGAGAATCACAGTCACATCAAGAAGATGTTAGTGTTTGCGTTCAATAACACTGTCTGCTGAGAAGTATACACACAAGAAGTTTGATGGATAATGCCAATGGATGTAAAGAATCGAGAAAGGCATATAATGCAGAATTCGAAGGCATTATCAGCGTGAAAATACTTAATAGTAGAATAAAAGATACTCTTTAATACAAGATTGAATAAAAGACCCAACCTCGTACTTGTTTTCGAAAGAAAACCCATGATTATTTAGAAAAATCATCAATTACTACAAGATAGAACCTTTGCCCCTAATAGTCACGGACACGAATGCAACCCCAAATATTAATTTGGACTAGCTCAAATCAAGTATTGCTACTACAACTTTGACAACTAGGAAAACTAGTCGATGATGCTTCCTTGGCTGGCAAGTCTCGCAATGGAAAGTGGACCGAGAAGAGATCTGAGGGAGGACATGGCATAACTTCTACATAGGAAGATATCCAACCCGAAGATGCCACATGTACGGAGAGATTGATCCAACAGGAATGGAAGAAATACTGTATATGGAGATTGGATCAGTTTGTAGAGACTCCATTGCTCACGATCACATCAAGTCACCCTACTCGTGAGTATGTCCTGAAACACAAGAGAAGATGAGCTAGATATAACACGACAATGCAAATCCTTAGTGATATGAGTAAGGTTACAGAAGTCGGCAGTCGGTACTCGGTCGGCATTGTCACTGACTAAGGATTACTCGACAGTCGGGAGAGTAATTGGATTTAATCGGGCATTAGTCAGTTTTTAATAATTTTATTTTTTTAAATACATAAATCAATATTTAATACATATACTCTCATTTATATTCATAAATTTAGCAATTTTAATATTTTTAAGAGCTTAAAAAATTTAAACAAGAGAAGAAAAAATGAAGCATGTTAAGAACAAAATGGTTGGTACATAAACGTGCAAATGTTCATATTGGGAAAGTGAGAAGACTTGTTTATTACTTGAGCCCTAGGATCTTTTATATAGGGAGAGACCTATGAGCAAATTACATAAGGTAGATAAAGGGAAAAGGAAATAGATAAGAAGATACATAAATATAAAATATATCTCTACACTCCCACTTAAGATGGAGCATAGATACTATCATGCTCAACTTGGATGAACACTTTTGGAAGGAACCTCTAAGTAAGGCCTTGGTGAAAATGTTTGCCGTATGGTCCCCTAAGATGACATGGGATGTAGAAATGAAGCCCTTTTGGATCATGTCATGTATATAATGGCGATCAACCTCAACGTGCTTTGTCCTCTCATGGAATGCATGATTATTAGAAATGAATAAGGTAGCCTGATTGTCACATTTCAACGACATGGGAAGAGGAACATCTATGTGTAGATCTGTCATGACTACTCGAACCCACATCACTTCTGTACATCGCTTGTGCCATAGCTCTATACTCAGATTCAACATCAGATCTAACAACAATATTTTCCTTCTTACTTCTCCACGAGACAAGTGAATCTCCAACAAATATAGAAAATATTGATGTGGACTTTCCGTCCTTGGGGCACCGTGCATAGTCTGTGTTTGCACATGCTGAGATAGTAGTAGTGCCATCCTTTTTAAATAGTAGCCCTGCATCTGGAGATGATTTAAGTACCTTAATATCATCTGTAAAGCATCCCTATGTACCTGATGAGGTTGTTCCATGAACTGGCAAGCCCGACTGACTGCAAATGAAATATCGGGTCTGGTAACGGTAACATAAAAAAGCTTTCCCACCAGTTACCTGTGTCTTCTCATGTCAACCTCATCAGTATCATCATCATACAGCTTCATGCTTGGATCCATGGGTGTAGTAGCGGGTCGACTTCCAAGCATACTCGTGTCACTTAACAAGTCAATGACATATTTTCTCTGAGTCATCACAAGCCCTTGTTGATTTCTTGCAAACTCCAATCCCAGAAAGTATCTAAGAGCTCCAAGGTCCTTGGTAACAAATTCACGATCAGAAATTCTTTCGCCCTCTTTATTCACTGTATATCATCTCTTGTAATAAGTATATCATCAACATACACCATAATAGCAATCATACCTCTGGAGGTTCTCTGTACGAAAAGAGAATGGTCTGCATTCGATCGTTTGATCCCCTGCTTCTCAAACAAATTTGAAAGCTTCTGGAACTAAGCTTTCGGGCTCTGCTTAAGTCCATAGATTGCCTTATGAAGTCTACACACCTGTGAACACTCCCCCTTAGTAGTAAACCCCAACGATTGCTGCACGTAGACTTCCTCATGAAGATGGGTTCTTGACATCTAGCTCAAACATGGGCCAATCTCGAACTACGACAAGAGATGAAAAGAATTCGTAAGGTAGAATAACGAGCAACTGGAGAGAATCTATCAAGATAATCCATCCTGTACGTCCGAGTAAACCCACGTGTAACCAGTAGAGCCTTGTACCTATCAATGCTACCATATGCATTCTGCTTCACTGTAAATACCCATTTGCAACTCACTATAGATGCCCCAGTGAGGGCCTGGGACAAGGCTCCAAGTACCTCTCGACTAAAGGGCCGCCATCTCTTCCTCCATAGCCATACACCATCTACTATCCGCTAATGCCTTCTGTACGTCCATGGTATGTCCACAAGAGACAAAGCAACTGTAAACCTCCAGAAGTCACCCGTCAGACGCTCAAAGTTGACATGAGAAGCAATCAGATATGAAGCACATGAACGCTTCTACTTCCCAAGAGCAATAGGCTAATCAAGTTCTGCATCATCTCTGTCACCTATCTGTTCATCCTCCTCATGAAATAACCCCTACTGAGAAACACTATAAGACCTACCATTAGAAGTAATGTTGCCAGAACATACCTGGGGCGTGCTGGATGATGGACCATGATCATGAGTAGGGGCTGACCGTCGACTGTAGTGATGTGGCAGAGGTGGAACCAGGACAATAGGAGGTAGGGCTGGTGGAGGTGGTGGTGGATTTGATGATGAAGGTGGTAGGTACATCATACATGGGTGGAGGTGGAATATAGACCCCATCATTTGAATCCGAAGATGTCAACCTATCACATGTAGGAGAAAAGTACATGACATGCTCAAAAAATGTGACATCTGCACTAACATAATACCTCCTTCGTAATAGATCATAGCAACGATAACGTTTTGAGTTTTGGAATACCCCCAAAACACATTTGACAACCCTAGGAGAGAGCTTGTCAATCCTGGGAGACAACAGGTGAACGAACACAACATACCCAAAAACACGAGGCGTAAGAGAGAACTACTCCTTGTCAGGAAAAATAATGGAAAAAAGGTATCTTCTCTCCCAACATCGACGAGAGCATACAATTAATGAGATAGCAAGCTGTGAGAACCGCGTCATTCCTGAAAGAATGTGGTGCACGACTCTGGACAAGGAGGGTACGAGTGACATCAAGAAGGTGACCGTTTTTTCATTCTGCGATACCATTCTGTTGGGACGTGTAAGCACAAGAAGTTTGATGAAGAATGCCATGAGATAAGAAGAAATGAGAGAGCACATGAGTATGAAATTCAAGAGCATTATCAGTCCTTACAGTTTTGATAGAGGTGGAAAAATATTTTGCACTTCTTTAATGAAATTCATAATAGCATTGCTCGCTTCTAATTTATTCTTCAACAAGAAAATCCAAGACAAACGACTGAAATCATCCACAACAATTAAATAAAACCTGTGTCCCTGATGATTGGGAACATGACTCAGACCCCAAATGTCTACATGAAAAAACTCAAAAGGGGAGCTACTACTTCGACTCTGATGACTCGGGAAGACAGATCGATGGTGCTTGCCTAACTGACATGCTTTACAGTTGAACGACGTGAAATCTGGGGAAGGACTTGATGCAATTTCTGAAATGGAAGATGGCCGAACCGCATATGCCATAAGAAAGGAGAGACATGTTTAATAGAATGAGAGGATATTCCAGTATATGGTGTTTGGACCAGTCGATAGAGCCCTCCCAAACGACCACAACCAATCACTCTGCCCATGAGAATGTCCTGAAACACAAGAGATGGTGGGTCATATATTGCTCGATAATGTAGATCCCTAGTAATCTAAGTAATAGACAATAAATTCATGGAGAAATTAAGGGCATGCGACATATTCTACAATCGCATAGCTGGCGTCAAAATGATATCCCCCTGTCTTGTGATTGGGGAATGAGTCCCATCTGCTATGACAATGATCTTTCCTGGAGAAACCTGCTTATAGGCTATGATCTGATTTCTGTCTCCACACAAATGATGTGTTGCATCGGAATCTATAATCCATTCTGAGATATCTAAACCATGATGAGAAGTAGAGCTAAGGGCACTACTTGAGGGTACCGGCTCCTGCAATAGTAGAAATATCTGAACTGCTCTAGGAAGCAGGTGAAGGAGTGCTAGCCGGGGGCATGATATCTCTCAGTCGTAACACACGCTCATCATATCGCTGATCTGATGTGGATGGGGCGCCATAATGTTGAGTCTGCTCTGCTACGCGAGCGGACACTGGGTAACCATGCTTGGAGTAGCATGTATCTTCTGTATGACCAGATCGATGGCAATAGGTACAATTTGGTCCACGACCACATCTACCCCTACTATGTGGTCCTCGTCCATGGAACTGAGATGGACCACCTCTTCCACGTGAGGCCGCCATAGTAGAGGAATTCGGCACTGGAGCATGGTTTGAGATATTGATTCGGCTCAATCTACGGAAGGCCTCCTCCATGGGAGGGATGGTAGCATCTGTCAGAATCTGAGAAACGACTTCATACTGTGAATCGAGGGAGGCCAGAAAAACACCAACCATCATGGCATTCCGATATGACTTCAGCTGCTCTAGAGTAGCCGTGAGGGGCATGAAGCTGTGAAACTTCTTGAACATTCCCTGCAAGTCAGTGTAGTGAGCATGCAGGGGTCGATCATTCTGCTTTATAATGAATACGTCATGCTGAAGCTATAGAATTTGTGTCTCATTCTTGGCTTGTGAATACGTGGCAGCAAGAATGCCTTACATGGCTTTGCAGTGGGCTGATGCAAAACATCATTTGCAATCTTCGTTATCAAAGTACTAGACAACCAGACCTGAGCATATAGCAACCTCCCATGAGGTATACAACCCTGTCTTCTCTGTCGGCTCTTCCTCGGTAAGAATATGCTTCTTACCCATTGACTTCATTAGGCTCATGAACTGCATGGACCACCATTCGTAGTTCAACCAATCCATCTTTACTATAGGCGCATGACATCTGGAGGCGCCTGTGGTGGGATATCTACCTTGCTTTCTGACATGCCGGCTAGAGAAGACAAGGGTTGTAGTCTGGACAAGCTTTTGTCTACACTGACATAGAGGGATTTGGTTGCATGTGTAGACTCAAGCAACCAATCCCATCAAGTTGGAGTTGAAGACTACGGAGGTGCGGCGACCTCTAGAGAAAGAGAAGCAGCGGTGAGACAACCCTTAGAGAAAGGGGTGGCGGCACCCATAGAGAGAGGGAGACGGTACCCCTAGAGAGAGGAGGATGGTGGCGGCGTCCCCTGGCAGCGGCGGCGGCGGGGAGCCGAGAACAGGAGAGGAGGGGCGGCGGTGGTGGGGCTAGGGTTAGGGTTTGTGGGGGTATGAGAGCTTCGGTCTAGGACCGCCGCTCTGATACCATATTAGGAAAATGAGAAGACTTGTTTATTCCTTGAGCCCTAAGCTCTCTTATATAGGGAATGACCTATGGACAAATTACATAAAGTAGACAAAGGAAAAATGAAATAGATAAGAAGATACATAAACATGAAATATATCTCTACAGTTCAAAAGTAAAAAATATATACAACATGCTCAAAAGAATAATACAAGTGTGTGAGACAAGTGCCACAAGTCAATGGATTCTTCCCCCCCATCATCTTCTTCTTTTTCATCATCTTCTTCCTCTTCATCATCTTCTTCTTCTATATCCTCAACGTGTAGCTTCTCCTCCTCATTCATTGAGATAGGATTAGAGCTCGAAGATGAAGCTCCATTTTCACGTTTACCTCATTAGCTCCTTTTCGGTTCCAAATTCTCTTCAGCATCACTATCATGTGCTACAACACCCCATGTCATTCCGAAACATGGAAAAACCTCCTCATCATAAGCATCGACGTCTCTGGTCCATTCAGCCATGTGTGCACGATCATGAGATGAGAGAGGATCTCTTTCTTTTTCAACTTGATGTTCCTGCAGGTTGGAATTGAAACACATATACGCAAGATCGTTCAGCTTCTATGTCTCTAACCTATTTCTCTTCTTGGTACGGATCTGAAGACTAAATATCAATTGCTTATTTAATTCTTACTATTACTAATCAAATTGGGTATGTGGGGTAGAGCTATTACCGAGTCAAATGTACTCCAATTACGCTCGCATCCTGAGGATGAAGATGTCAGTCTCAATATCGTGATGGCCATGACTTTCAAATGAGGCGTGTCATCTCCATGATTATATCACTAACTAGAATTGAAACAAAGAATTGGTCAATATAATAAAATAAAAATATGATTGATATGATTCATGAATAGAAAGCAATGACTGAAATACCTGGATCATAACTGCCATCATTTGTCATCCTTTGTCTCACAGCTAAAGGCTTGCCAAAATCTCCATGGCCAAGTCTGTATGCCAGAAGCTCGTCCTTGGTAATTGCATCTTGTATATCCAAATCTGGATAAAGTTTTTTCATGCACTCCTTAAACCCTCTCCCACAACATTTGGATCACCACGAGACTCGTTGTAGAAGAAAAATGTATTCAAGTAATAAGCTGCTAGATGCATTGGAGTATCGAACCTCCCTTTGGTCTTGGAGGTAACAACATCCATAAAAAATTATAAGACGACTCCATGCCATTGAATGATGCAATTATCTCCCGCTTGCCTTTTCAAGCCCTCCATAGACAAAGCTCATGGATGGACGTCGATCTGCATCAACCACGCGCAATAAACAAACCAATAGAGTGAAAACTCGGACAACATGTGCGATGCATTTCCTGAATGTCGGGCTGAATACAACGGAACTAGCTGCTTCTTCCTTCTTGGCCTCGTACCATTTGCAGTTTCTCCATTCTTTTGAGGAAAACATCAATCTCAGCTTGTCCTTCTCATTTAGGCCCTCAAGAGTGAGAAAAGTGGTTGCAAATCTTGTTTGACCGGGTTTTGCTATGCCCCTTTTGCAGGTGAACTCGCACATCAAGCTTAGAGTTTTGGTGTGAGAGTAGATGAACATCGTAAGCCTCTTTACCTTTGGAAGTGCACTCCTCACATTCATCTCTTTGCTTATCTCTTCCACAACAAGATTAATGGAGTGTGCGGCACAAAGAGTCCGACAAATCTGCAGATATTTGGTGAGAAGCAATCTTCCTGGTGCTACATTAACGAATGCATTATCCGCCACAATCCGAACCACTTTATCCACTCCCGCTTCATTAAGACAATCCTCTACCAGCTTGAAGATGTATTCCACAGTGTGAGCCTCTTCTGAGGCATCTATGTACTTCAAAAATGAAGTCTCTAATGTGCAATTGACACAAACATTGATGATGCTCCTTCCTCGCATGTCTATCCACACATCATGCATCAAAGAACATCCCGTCAACGTCTACGTATCACGATGGCATTGCAGGTCATCGTACATCTTCTTCACTGTCTTCTTCAGAAGCGGGTCACTAAACTTATAACTCGTGAGAGGCTTCAATCTAGGCCCACCCTTCCCAATAACCTCCATCATCTGCATGAAGAGCTTCATCGTCAATGCATTAAACGGAATCGTCAATGTATATCCCCAATTGGATTTATATATGAGGTCACTCTATCATGATGATCCTTGGAGAATGCATCCTTTATGGTCATCTGACGTGATGACCCTTCCATTGGGACGTTTTGCTCCAAGGAGTTGGAGGCTCGTGATCTCTTCGCTGAACCTGAAGCCACATCTCCAGTGATATCAACTTCCTCTCTATTCTCATGCATATCAACGGTTTTTAGGACTTCTTCAGGGTAACATCATCACGGTATTCGACTAACTTCTTCGTCTCCTCGTCCGCCTTGGTACATGCAACCACGTCGCCTCTTTGGTGTGTTAGATGCTGCTTGAACCTATACACACCGCCCTTGATAACCTTCTTGCACAGTCTACAAGTGATCGTATTTGGATCCGCACGGTTCACAAGGTAACCGTATTGCCATGCAAGATCAGTTGATCCTGGCGACACGTGCAAACGACGTTCGCCGGAGGTGTAACCATCTACATAATCACAAAATTGACGAGTCATGATATAACAAAAATCAATGGCACGGTATACAACAAACCCTAACCATCATCAATGCCATGATATATGAGCAAACCCTAAGCCATAATATAAAGAAACCCTAACCATCATTAAGATACCTTCCCACTGCCAAACCACCACCACAACAACAAAGCCTTTTCCCACTTTAAGTAGGGTCAACTATATGAACTTTTTGCCTCCATTTAGATCTATCTTGGGTCATTCTCGGGATTAGATCCAAAAGACTAAGACCATTCGTATAGTCTCATGCCAATACTTCTTGGGCCTTCCATGCCTTCTTTTATCCTGCTCAACATTCCAAAACTCATATCTCCTCACCGGTTATCAACTGACCTACTTTGCAAACGACCAAACCACTTTAAGCGATTTTCCCGCATTTTATCTTCGATCGGAGCTACAACTACTTTTATTCTGATGGCATCATTCCAAATCCGATCTTTACATATGTGTCCACACATCCACCTTAGCATTATCATTTCTGTTATTGCCATTCTCTGCACATGTCTATGGTTCACAGGACAACATTCATATCCATAGAGCATAGTAGGTCTCATAGCTGCTTTGTAAAACTTTCCTTTGATTTTAAAAGGATTTTTCTTATCATAGAGAATGGTAGAGGCTCCTCTCCACTTTAGCCAACATGCATTTATTCTATTTGTATCATCTCCATCAATTTCTCCATCATGTTGCAAAATAGATCCCAAGTATCTAAAAGAATATCTCTTCTGAATGTTATCATTACCAATCTTAACATCGATTCCTTCACCATTGCTACCATTAAAAGTACACTCCATATATTCAGTCTTAGATCTACTTATATGAAATCCTTTAGTCTTCAAAGCATGTCTCCAGACCTCAAGCTTCTCATTTACTCCATCTCTAGTCTCATCAATCATCACAATATCATCAACGAATGACATACACCAAGATATCTCATCCTAAATGTGACTTGTCAACTTGTCCATAATCAAAGTAAAAAGGAATGGATTCAAAGTTGAACCTTGATGCAAACCAGTATTGATGTCAAAATAGTCAGTCTTTCTAGACTGTATCCTTACACAAGATAAACCCTATCACACATATCTTTTATGAGGTTAATGTCTAGGACAAGTACTTGTTTCTTCTCAAAAACTTTCCACAATATCTCCCTTGCGACAGAATCACAAGCCTTATCTAAATCAATAAAAATCATATAGAGGTTCTTCCTTTTAGCCCTGTAAATCTCCATTGTTCTCCTCAGCAAGTGGATGGCTTCAATAGTTGAGCGATCTGGCTTGAATTCAAATTCATTTTCTTTTACTTTGGAAACTTGTCTCAACCTTCTTTCAATCACACGTTCCCAAATTTTCATAGTGTGACTCATCAGCTTGATACCTCTGCAATTTGAATACTTTGAATGTTTCCTTTGTTCTTATACAGAGGCACCACGATGCTTCTCCTCCATTCTGACTTGAGGCTATTCGCCTTAGTGGTTAGCTAGGACTTGGTCAATGGAGGCTTATTCTTATGATATTTGGATCCTTACATTTTGATAAGGTTTCTCGGATTTCCCAATGATGGAGGAGTCTCTTTGCATGTAGATGGGCCTTTTGATTGCTGTGATCGTTGGACTCGGATTGATGGGGATTTCTTGGTCGAAAAAGTCTACATGGCTTTATCTACCCTTGATCTTCATACCTGGACATTTGGTGTGAGATTCTAGGCTGATATGGAATTCAAGGTTGACCTCGAGGATGAGGTTTTCCTTCGGCTATTGAGGAGTGGGAGCATGTTGATAAAAGCTCATAAAGCCAAGAATTTGCATATGATTGACGTGGGCTGTCTGATGTGTTCAAGTGCTTTATAGGATATAAATCGCTTTTTCCCTGCTTGTGTAAAAGCTAGAGAGATTTGGCTCAATGCCACAATTGAATGGGTGAACTCCTAATGTGCAATAAAATTCTGGGCATCCCTTGGGGTCACGAGTTTTCTTTCACTTTGTTGGAGTATTTGTTATATGCATCACTTATGTGGAGAAATGAGTAAATGGATCCCTCCAGGATCCGTTTACCACATCCAAGTCTTTAGTCCCACATCTACCAGTTTGGAGACATGGAGACTCAATGGAGGACATATACAGATCCCCACACCCATTGTATCCAATGAGAAAAGTTCAATAGACTATCAGCCTTTTGAGGCGTTCTCCTGTGATTTCATCCCGCTCCTTAGGGAGTAGGGTTACACATTAAATCCCGGTGGTCTTCAAGTTTTATTTCTTTATTCTCTGATACGCTTTCACATTCCTATTTTCTAACATGCTATCAGAGCGGGTCGTTCTTGGTTGATTTTGAAGTTTTATTTTTGAAGATTTTTTTTAAGATCAGTCAAGTTCGTTGATCATTCAAGATTCGATCACTTTGTTCGTCGAAGATTTTTTTTTGAAATGATTTGTTCAAGTTCAAGATCAGATCGGTTCTAGGGTTTCAAACCCTAATTCTTGCATAACGACCGTCGATGCTAATCTGATCGATTGACACTTTCGATTGGTTCTAGGATTCTCGATGGAACCGTAATTTTGATTCTCCAAGATCCAGGCAGGGTCGTGCATCGTACGGATCTTCTCCAGGATCCATTTACCCGGAGGTTCCGTTGCTCGGGGAATCGCCACCCGTTCGATTTCGAAGCCCAGTGCCGAGATGAAAGCACTGCTGGAGTTGTCGATGAAGGAGAAAGCACTACCGAAGTATGTGATGCATGCGATGCCGTTGTCGCGTGTTCTTAGGACCAAATTGAACAAGAATAATCTTCACAACAATCGAATCTCAAAAGAACAAAAATAAAGAACTTGAAATCCTCGAGAATTGACCCGCTCTGATAGCATGTTGTAATATAGAATGCGGAAGCGAATCAAGCAAGAACAAGATAAATGAAGACTTTGATTTTACGTGGAACCCTACTCCATGAGGAACGGGATGAAACCACGGGAGAACCGCCTTAAAGGGCTAATTTTGCATTCATCTTTCTCAAAGGTTACAATGGGTGTGGGGCTCTTTTATAGCCCCATCAACGTGACCAAAAGTCACCACTCCAAGATGTGGTACTAAACATAGCCCACCAAGACCATTCTTCAACACTCCCCCTCAAGCTAAGCATGCAATGCGAAGCTTGAATAAACAAAAAGAATGCTCCCACTCAAATACAAAGCACATGAAACAACATACAATGTCAACTCAACGCACGTTGTTGATTGCTGCCGAAGACGATGCTTTTCATGTCATGTTGGTGATGAGGAAATAGTGACTTGAGTGTGAATAATGATCTGCAGAGATATCTGATCAGCAATTGAGTCTTCATCATGGAGAACTCTGGCCCGCAACGTATCTTCACTAAAAACTGCTGCATCACTACGAAGGGCCAACAAGAGCATCGTGGGAATATCCATATATACTGGAGTTCATGGCCATGAAAACAAGTCGTGGGAATATCCATACATAGTGGAGTTCACAACCGCTAGAAAATGGAGCCAACAATGAGTCTCCCACTGGAGAACTCCACAAAACATAGGTACTCAGATAGAGCACCTCAAGCAATGAGTCTCCCTCTGGAGAACTCCACAAAACATAGGTACTCAAATAGAGCACCTCAAATAATGAGTCTCCCTTTGGAGAACTCCACAAAACATAGGTACTCAAATAGAGCACATCAAGCAATGAATCTCCATCTGGAGAACTCCACAAAAATATAGGTACTAAAATAGAGCACCTCAAATAATGGTAGGGTATGACACCACTACCCAACAATGGTAGAGTATGAAATACTCTACCCATCACTCCCCCTTTCTCCCAAACTTGTCGAAAAGAGAAGTTGGGAGAACAAATATGAAATACGTTCATCGTTTTTTTTCGGTCCTTACATTTTTTGGACTTTTTTTCACAAACATTCATCCTTTTTTTCAATCTCATTTTTTCACATTTTTTTTCACCATAGCCCCTCAAAATTTTCATCTCCTTGTTTAATCTCACTTTTTTTCCACACAAATCATTTTTTTCGCTGCATTTCCTCACAGGTTTTGGCATTATCATTTTTTTATTGGGCCAATCTCCCCCATGTTTCTTTTTGAACATACGGCCTCCAATTGGTACCTTTGTTTTTTTTCACAGTAGCCGCCCAACTGGGCCTTCGTTTTCATGGGAAGAGCCATCAGGCCCTTCATTTTCACAGAATCTCTAGGGTTCCCATCGTGGGAACCCATTCACATTCACGTTGCCAGCGATGGGAGATGGAACTAGGGGTCGTCGTCGTCAGGAAGGGGAGGTTTTGCCGCCGCCCCTGCTGCAGATCATGGAAAGAATGGACGTCCGTCTATCTGATGGGATGAGGAGGCAGCGCCGCATATGGCTGGTGCGCATGAGGGGAGAGGCGCCACCGCATACTGAAATCTCGAGGGGACAAGGGAGATGCGGCTTGGAGGTGCCCTCACGCGAATGGCGCTGCCTGTGCAATTTGGAGGTTGCGAGGAAGAGGGCGGCGCCGCTTGGACTGCAGCCGCGAACATGGAGCCCTA
Organism: Ottelia alismoides; assembly: GCA_037367405.1. NCBI lineage: Eukaryota > Viridiplantae > Streptophyta > Magnoliopsida > Alismatales > Hydrocharitaceae > Ottelia > Ottelia alismoides. The sequence goes on along the minus strand of JAZKJV010007582.1, from coordinate 223,476 downwards.
ACCCAATGGGGGCAAGAAGAGGTTTCGTCCTTCGCTAGAGGTGGGCTATGCCTTTACAGGAAGAGGTTCTGCCCATGTTGCCGTCCTGTATGCTGAAATCGAGAGGCCTGGAGTTAGATTGCCTGGAGCATTTCGCGGAAGCATGGAAGAATGAACATGAAGCCTGGTTCTGATCTGCAACCTTCTGACAAGCAGATCGCGTGCTCCGCTCGAAGGCTATGGAAATGGAATGCTCCACAAGAGCAACAATCGAAGCCAAGAATAAAAAGGATCTTCAGAAAATATGAGGGAATACACAATCCAACCTTCGACCCAGAAGAAATAAAATTGAATCTCCAATAACAAAAGTATCTCCAGAAAATATCGAAATAAAAACACGATCCCTTGATCAACTGGCTCTGATACCATGTTATAAAATATGAAGAATGCGGAAGCGATTGATGAAGAGAGCATAAACAAGGAAGCTAGAACATGGAACACCATGATTTTACGTGGAACCCTACTCCGTGAGGAGCGGGATGAAACCACGGGAGAAGCCCTCTAAGGGACGTGTTTTTCTATTGCTTTTCTCTATGAGTACAGGAGGTCTGGAGCTCCTTATATAGACTCTCCAGAGCCTCCAAGTCCCACCACTAGACGATGTGGGACTAAACACTGGATAGGGTAAATGGATCTTCTCTAGGATCCATTTACCCTGCTACAACTCAATAAGACGCACAATCAAATACTCCAACAAACCATGCAGTGGCGATGCAAAATCTTGACGCAGGTGGCACAAAGGGATCGCCAGAGAAGGAGACACACATGTGGCGTGTTCTCCTACTCACGAGCAGCAGGCGGAGCCTAGCCGCCCTTTCAGACAAAGCCCGCACAACAGAGCAAACCCTCCTCTTGCTGCACCCATCCAGAACCCCTCTTCGAACAAGAAGGAGGCTCCCAGGCGACAAGGCACTCTGGTCACTAGATGATGAGGCACTCCAGGCGCTCCATCGTGAGCCCTAACCCCTCCAGGCGTCGAAGGCGCGATGGGACATGAATAGTTTAGAGTTCCCCCTCAAGGCGGAGACACATCCTTCAAAGGGGAGGTGCATCCCTTGCGTAGCGCCTCTCGCAGCATCGAAGCCGCGAAACCCTTCTGTGCATCCCCAGGCGACACAATCTCCAGACATGCGCGAGCCTTCATCCTCCATCTCTCTGCTTTCCAGGAGGAGACACCTCTCCTCCTCCGGTTCAGATGTGGCGGCACCCCTATCGGGAGCGGAAGTCTTCGATGGAGAAGGGGTTCCCAATCGAGGAACCCTAAATAAGGGTTAGCCCCCAAAGGGTCGAGATTCTACCAATAAAAATCTTTTTTGGGCCTAGTTGGGCGGCTGTATTAAAAAAAATTCCATACCAATTGGGCCGATAGTCCTCATTGAGAAAAAAACTGAAAAAGATGCGTACAATAAAAAGCCATATGCAAAAGATTAGCAAAAAAGGAAGGAAAAAATGATACGTCTTATTAAAAAAAATGATGATGGCTATCTAAAAAAACGATGATCAACGAAATAGCCGAAAAATGCATGATTTATTGTTTTATTTCTCCCCATTATTTTGTCTTCTCCCAACTTGGTCGATGTTCATTTTCCGGCCAGTATGGGAGAAAGGAGGAGTATTGTGTAGAGTCACATGCCTTTTCCAGATTCAAAATCTTAGGCCATTCATATTTCAAACTCTATAGTTGTTCAGACTCGACGATTGATTCCAAGTCCTCAGTTTCAGCCACAACATGTATGCGATCTTTTCAGATATGCACATATTTGCCATCTTTTGTCATGGTCCCCATCATTCTTTTGTGTTTCAGCCAGAGTTTTCATGTGAGCCATAGGGACTCCAGCGTAGAGGACCATTCCCTATGCCGTGTTGGCTAGGGTTTTCATGTGGTATCATAACAACGATGAAGCCAGGAATTTCTCCTTAGGGGGGCTAATTGTTGAGACACCAGTTGTCTAATTTATTCTTATTATCTGTGATTTTAGTTGTTTGTTGAATATTTTTACTTGCATAATATAAGATATATGATTCTAACATATTTGTCATTAATATTCATCAGGATTTTTTACAAAAAATATAAATGCAAAGTTATGATTTTACATCAGGATACCTCTAAAAAATAGTATAATTTACCAAAACATCCTTACAAAATTCTTCATTTACAGAAATACGCTTCCTGTGATGTTAATTAGTATTGTCAAATTTAATATTTATAAATAAGTAATATTATATAATGCTCAATGTAGATATATTTGTGTCAGTTTCCTACTACTGAATCATTTTTATACAAAATATTGACATTTGTATCTATATCTAAATTAGATAACAAAAACGATGTCAATTTCATAACCTTAGATATATGTATCTTTTTATTCTCCATTGTTAATATATATTTGTAAATTTATTTGTAACTCTATGTTATACAAGTTTCTAGCCTTTCTCATTATATGTGATATAACTTCTATTGAAATAAACACATTTAGTATATTTTGTAATTATAATCAATTCAATAAATAAATAAATAAATAATTAAGTTAACGTATAAAATATTATTTTAAGGATATAAATTTTACACGGTAACTCCAAACTCGGGAGCTCACCCTCTTTTTCATCAAAAAATGTATGAAGCATTTATGTTATTATTTGTACTTAGCTCATATATATTCATAGACATTTCCATGATATGGTAAGATATTTTTCTCTATAATGATCTGTATATGCATCTGTATTAAATTAAACTAATAAAGATATGGTAAGCAGGTATACAACTAGACGGATATAGATTTAGATTTAAATGTTATCATATTCGCATTCGTTTTAAATTATAGATATTCATACAAAATAAATATCTTACAATGTAAAAATCTTAAAAATATCCTTAAATATGAATATAAATAAGGAAACAAGTAATCTTAATTCAAATGCAAATATTAAAGGAATAGATACAAATTATCTTAATGATAATAAATGCATTCTAATACTTAAATTAAGAAAAAAATATTTTAGTAAAATGGAAAGTAATACCTCAATAATAAAAATTACAAAAACTACATTACAACGAAAAATTAAAAAAAGAGAATATTCCTACATTAGATGGATTCCAGTGTAAAATAATGGGTAATCATGTAATATATTCTATATGTCATTATACACTAATATATGTCTATACAATAAACATATGTGTTAGTAATATGGATATCCATATATGCGAAAAGTATCTGTATCTACCCTAAAAAAAGAAAGCACGTGTATCTATACTCATAGTTGCAAAAAAATCTTATTTGAATCATATCCATCCGAATCAGAATAACACATATGTATCCGCTTAAATACGAATAAGATAGTGAATGGATACATACACACACACACACACACACACATATATATATATATCTATATCGGATTGCATCTTTTAGCTTGGTAACATGTATATGATCTGTAACCCAACAATTTACATATTCCTTGTTTTAGTACCTTACAAATGCAATTATCATAGGGATGCATTCATATACAAATACATTTGTATATATCTGTCATTGTATCCGTTTTTAAGCAAATATGGATGTATTTTTTTATCTTGGTAGATACAGATATATGGACTTGTGTTTTTATTTTATTGCGGATTAAGGATACATATATTGTTTTGATTTTTTTGAGGATATGAATACATATATGGTTATATAATCTTTTAGCAGATAGGTATGCGGATTTTCGTATTACTGATTCTATATGTGTATTTTGTATGTCATTACATTAATATATTTGTGTATCTCTATGTAGAGGTTTATGTCAAGGTTCACATTATGTTATGATGTACCGTTTCGTATTTCTTATTTATCTCATGTACGTCTATGTAATTTACCCAAGGGTTTTCTCTCTCTCTCTATATAAGAGACCCTAGGGCTCTATGGAATAATACAAAGAGCATTCTTAATTCTGACATGGTATCAGAGCCAAAACCCTAATCTAGGGTTTTCTGCCCACCGCCCCCCCACTCTCGGTCGCCGCCCACACCAGCCCCCCCACCCTCTCCCGCCGTCGCCTTCTTCTTCTCCAGCCGCCGGCGCCGCCCCAACCGAAGCCCCCTTCCAGCCGCCGCTGCCGCAGGCTTCATCTTCAGCCGCCGCCGGCCCCTCTCTCTCCCGCTGGGGCCTCCCGCTCCCGCCGCCGAGGCCTCCCTTTCCCGCCGGGGCTGACCTAGCCCTCCCTCGGGCTTCTCTTCCTCGTCAGTCGGCCCCTCTTCATCTATGGGTTCAAGTGCATAAAGTCTACATATGCACTTGAATCCAATCCAGTCTTTGTAGACGAACGTTCATTTGTCTATCATCCCCACGTCTTCTTCTCCGGCAACATGTCGGACCAAAAAGTTGATATATCCTCCATAGGTGCCTTTAATGGTTCGACACCAATAGTCAAAATGGACGGGACGAACTACGAACTCTGGGCTATGCAGTTCCTGAGTCTTATGAAGTCATGTGATAAGAAGCACATTCTTACCGAAGAAGAGACGACAGAGAAGACAGGGATATATGCCTCATGGGAGGCTGATGATGCATATGCCAAGGTCTGGCTGTCAGGGACGCTTACGATGGAGATCGCCAATGACGTCCTTCATCAACCCACTACCAAGGCGATGTGGGATATTCTGGCTACTACGTATTCTCAAGTGAGGAACGGGACGAAAATGCTGCAGTTGCAACATGATATTTTTACCATGAAGCAAAATGGCCGGCCTCTTCACTCTCTGTACACGTCCCTACGTGGGATGTTCGAGAAGTTATATAGCATCATTCCGCTCACAGCCACCCCCGAGCAGCAGAAGACGTTTCGCAATGCCACTATGGTGGGCGTGTTACTTGCTACCCTTGATCCGGAGTATGAGGCAGCCCGCTCTCAGATCCTCGCCGACGCCACTATTCCTCTGATGGAGGAAGTCTATAGGAGACTCAGCCGTATCTCTGTCCCCTCCAACGCAGTGACGCCATCTCCTTCGACAATGGCAGTCTCCAGAGGACGAGGTAGTTCGTCTTCATTTCGTGACCGGGGAGGTGGCGGACGTGGCCGAGGAGGTCGTATGCGTTTAACATGCTCATTCTGTCGTCGCACTAGTCATTCCGAGGATACATGCTATTCCAAGCATGGATTTCCTCCTTCGGCACGTGTCGCTGATCATGTTCAGGCTCCGACATCATCTACTCCAGATCACAGATTCGAGGAGCTTGTGGCACGGCTTCGTGACATTATGCCACAATCCTCATCAGAAGCTGCTGATACATCTGACGTTGCGGCTTCTGCGTCAGCTAGTACCTCAGCTACTGCTAGCACCTCAGGTAGCACTTCTGCCTTTCGTCATAGGATCTACTTATAGAATTGTCGTTTCTAAGGGCTCAATCTGCTCTGCCACGTGAGCAGATGTGGGGTATACATGTTTCTTATAACGTGTGTCCTCATGATGTCTTGGACGACAACAGTAGATGCAAGAACCACGTTGACGTCCACCACCTCTGCCACGAGGATTACATCCTCTGAACTAAGTAGAACCTCCTCTGTCACGAGAAGCGTACATCGTTGAGGATTGTGACGTGGTGGCAGCATGTGGAATAAGAAGCCTACCGAGACGACTGTAAGTCTCCTCCATGGGAGGTATAGTAGCCCTAGTAAGGAGCTGTGCTCGTGCTGCCTCATACTTTGGATCAAGCGTAGCCAACAAACTCCAACCATCGTGGAGTTCATTATGCCATATGCTACTCTGTGGAGGTCGTAATCGGCATAAAACTGTAAAGCTTATCGAGCATGCCATGAAGCGAGGAGTAGAACATATGCAGTGGACAGTCATTCTACTTTACCCCGTTTATGTCAAACTGAAGTTGAAGAATCTTGGCCCCGTTCTTCCATTAGGCATAAGTGGATGCCAGAATATCCCGCATTGCCTTGGTGGTTGGGTAGTTCACAATCTCATTGGTTATCTCTGTGGTGAGGATCCTAGAGAGCCAAATACGTGCATACTTGTCATCTTGCTTCCACGAAACATTTCCCCTAATCTTGTCCGTCGGCTCGTGTTTTGTCAGAATATGTTCATTATTGTTGCACTACATGAGGGTTAGAAATTACATGGACCACAATTCATAGTTGGTCCCATCCATCTTCACTATTGGAGTCGGGCACTTGAAGGCACCGGACAAAGAAAAGATATCATCCTTGTTTTCTGACATGATGGAAAACCGATCGAAAGACGGAACTCGTCTAGGGAAGTAGACTGATTTGAGAAAGTCTACACAATCATATGGAGGATTGGTTGTATGTCTACTCATACAACCATCCTCATCAATCATCGATGCGCGTTAGAGCCTGAAAGTGTGATTTATAGGTCTAAAATCACATTTTCCGGTCAAATGCAACTCTGGGTGGCGTTGAAGAGGATAAGGACCCTTGGGGACCTAAAGATGGCTAAGATGCGTTGTAGGAGGCATAATTGCCTAAAGGAGGATTGGGTTGTGCCGTGTAGGGACCTAGAGTGGCCCTACGGTAGTGCTAGGTCAGTCCTTAAGGTCGACGACGATGTGATCATCCCTACAAGGGCTTGTTGCAGTGTGCATCAGCAAATGGCAATGTTACGCAGCCGGATCAACACTGCAGGAGGCAGTGTGGGGGCTGGAGGACGCACGTGGCGATGTAGTAGTAACGGTATGCCATCTGCTACTCTGTGGAGGTCGTAATCAGCATGAAGCTGTGAAGCTTATCGAACATGCCATGAAGCGAGGAGTAGAACATATGCAGTGGATAGTCATTCCTGAGTAGGAGATGGCAATCCTTATCTCTTTAGGCTGATATCTGACCGACCTCTTGATGCAGGTCCTCTGCATAGGAATAGAGATTCGGAGGTGTCAGATTAGTTAGGTCAAAGAGTTGACTTAACGAGATCGAGATAACCAAAGTCCTATATCATATGCTGTCATGATATAGGTACGCATCCTCTGACCGGAGACAGATGTGTTACTATAAGTCTGAGTATGTAAATTTGGCAGACCAATAGGTTGATGACCTAACCAAGGTATATACACGGGCGCGCTGGTGTGCATATAAGGGCATATGAGTAATACGATCTCTCAAAGGGATCATACAGGTTCAGTTACTGAACTGGAAGACATGAGCTCACTCATGAGATATTGGGAAAGAATCAAATTCCATGCGCATGGTCCTCTCTCTTTGGAAGCTTGACTGAATTTGTAGGTTTGATATATACTTTGGAAAGTATATGATCAAGACCTAGGTATGATATATGCTTTTGTAAAGTATATGATCGATACCGACTCCCAATGATCGAATGAGAAACTTACTGATAAAACCATGAAGTAGACAGTGTAAAGTTGATCTATTACTTCAGGGTTTATTCTGAGTCTTCCAATATGCAGGATGTACAGGTATTGGGAATACCTGAGGGTGATTTGATCATAAACGGTTGTATAACCATGACGCTTCCATTCCTAGGGAGTGATGAAACGGGTCTGGATTTTAGTGACTCCTCTCAGTAGAGAAGTGATCTGATCTTGGTCCAAGTGTTGGATATTGATCTGAATGTGATTCAGATACAATGAGAAGATTAGATTTACGGTCTTGATTTAATCAAGCATCTATGGGAGGCCCGCGATCTGGATTTGAGATATGATCTCAATATCCATGTCACTATACGTGGAACAATATAGTCGCCCTGTCCTTATCTCCAAGTATCTGCGGAGAGATTGCATTATTCTTGAAGGGTTCAAGAATAATTCCATAAGATCTAAGCATTGAAGAAATCATGATTAAATGTGATTTAATCATCTTGATGTATGAAGAAATTATCCAATATAATTAAATGTGATTTAATTATTATGGATAAGAATAATGTGGATAGAAATATCCAATTATTCACAATATATTATAAATGTGATTTATAATGTATTAGAGAGAGTTAATTATAATTTATATGTGTTGATTAATTATTATGTGTATTGGATACACATTGTGTAATTAATTAACAATGTAAATTATATGTTGTTTTGGGTTGTGAATATGATTCACAATTTTTCATGGCAAGATTGCAATATTCTCAAATATAATTGTGAATTATTTTTGAAGAATAAAACCAACAAAAGTTGTTGGAAATAAATAAAGAGATTTCCATGGAGATATGCAATCTCATGACATGTCATGAGATTGCTTTCATGGAAAGCTTGGGCGGCACCCAATTCCAAATAGGAATGGGTGGCCGTCCATATGGAATGTACATGGAGATGTAATCTCCATGTATATTTCTCCTTATTTATTTGGTGTAATTTTGGATTAATTTGTATTTGATTTTGTCAAATATATTTTGATCTAAATTTATTGGTTTTACCAACAACAATCTTGACCATTGGATTGACATAAATCAATCTCATCCATTGATTTTACATGTCACATGGATTGAGATCCATGGATCCCAAAACCCTATAAATAGAGAGGCATATCATGCTCTCTCTTTACATGTAATATTGGAGGCTCTCTCTCTCTTCTTTTCTTCTCCATACTCGACAGCCCTCTCTCCCTCTAATATTGGTGGCCGTCCACCAAACCCTAGAGGAGAGAACCGTCGTCGCCTTCGCCACTGCGCCGCCGCTTCGACGTTCTTCGGTTCTCCGTCTTCTTGGAGTGCTGCACTCACGAAGGAGACGTTCGATCTCGTGTGACGAGATCAGGAGCAACTACGCTTGGATCAACTTCTTGGATTGCGAGGACAACGCAGTTCATCCCCGTGCTCGCAAGCGGTCTCACCAACGATCGGACTTGAGACAGGAGGTCTCTTCTCTTAGAGACTCGATCAACCACGCTTCAAGAGGTATTGCATTATACTTGTTGTGGTTATAGATGAAACAATCTGAGAATGGTTCTCGGTCGGATCATGTGGTTTCATCGAATAAAAATTTTTAAATTCCGCTGCACCGAACAACTAGTACGACTAGTCGTTCTTCGTCGTATCCGATACGACGATCACGCTTCCGTGATGCGCTTGAGGATAATTTCCATATCCTTCAAGTGGTATCAGAGCCAGGTTGACGGTTTCGAATATGATTCGAAAACCGAGGATGACTTGGGTTCGTTAAGGTCGCGAAAGTTTTTATCGCATTTGATTTCGCAGATCTGTTTAGTAAATAATTTCGGCCATGTTTAAATTGTTTAAGCACGAATTATTTATATGGATTTTGTTCCCCATTAAATAAGGAAACCACAGGATCTAAGTTTGCGTAAATCGGATTTCGTATGCTCGAGATATGGTGGTTTTAATGAACATGTATGCACTGTTGCGGGAACTGTAGATCTGAACGTGATTAAAATGTTAATTACTTTTTAGATCCACCTCGAAATGCGTGAAGCATCACTTGGCTTCTGTCTTAAATCAAGTTAGCAATCTTTGAAAATTGAGTTTGACTAATTTGGATTTAAATTGATTGAGATATGTTAATTTTAGTGAGTAGGGGTCACTACTGAAATTACAGTCCTAATCTAGAACCAAGTGATTGTCAATTAGTGAAATTAATTGTTAATTTCGTGAAATAATCATGAAAAATATTTGTGAAATATTGAAAGATGATTATTTGCATAATTGACTTTGGCCCAACCAATTAATTGATTGGATTTGATCTAAATCTTAATTGGAAACACAATCATCAAACTTGATGCTTGAATGGTGATTGTCATTTAATCAATTAGTGAAATTAAATTGTTTAATTTCCTAGAATAATTGTGCATAAATATTTGTGAAATATTTGATGATAATTATTCCTTAAATGACATTGCCTTAACCAATAATTGATTAGATGTGATCTAGATCACTAATTGGTTATATGATCTACATGATCAAAATTCCAACAAACATGTTGCTTGAATAGGACTTGGGATTTGTTGAGCAAATCTCATTATAATGTTGATTAAAAATTGTTTTGATTATTATTATATGGTATAATTTCGGTTGAAGAACCGATGATCATCTCAAGTACAAAGTGATTTATTTTGCATTATCCTTTCCCGAGGTGGATATGGTGTCTAGTCGGAGAGCATTGGGGTTGCGGGTTGCAACGTATGTGGTCCGTCCCACTCTCGTCGGTACTGGCCATGACAGCGGGTAGGGTTAGTATAATGCTTAAGAAATCGTGATGTATTTCTAATTATTAAAATTCGAAATAATACGTATTTGAGATAATACCATAATTCAAGTAACCATAAAATGTTTGTTTGATATTAATTGGATCATTAATTTAATATGATTAGATTGATTGGAATTCAATTAAAATTAAAACACTCTATTATGAATAAAGATGTTATTTCCCTTGGAAGAATTAATCAAAATGAATATGATTCATAGTGATTAATTAGAATTTGAATATGATATGGAGGATCACATAAGTGACATCCATAGTCTCCCGTCAAGGCGAAGGGTTTCGTCGCCAGGGATTGTATGTGGGAGACGCCTGTCCGAAGTGACAGCTCCTGTATGCAAGCGCATCTGGATCGTGCTCTTTGCTTCTCGAAAGAGTAAGGCCGTATGCGTAGTGACCCCAATATCGGATCCTCATATTATTGGGGCGATATTAGATTGCGCATAGCGAGTACTATTTCTGTTGACGGTTGGTTCAATTAATGACGGGTCAACATCGCCTTAGGGGTGGTGGGCCCGGGTGTTAAAGACCGAATTGGGAAATGCAAGTTGGACTTGCAAGGCGGAATGTGTTCCCGCTTCTTTTTATCCGAGTTGCAGATTCTCATATTATTGGGATGTAACAATGATAAGGAAGGAGATCCCAGATCTTGCTTGAGATATAATGGTAAGTATATCTCTTACATTGAAAGAGATTAAGGGAATGAACTTTCAGTGTTGACAAAGCAAGACAACTTTGATATAAAAAAAATTCCTAAATCAAAGTAAAATGTGTATATATATATTTATATAAATTTATGCAAATTTCTTATTTCAGATAATCCTTCATTAAAACCCACTCAATGATATACTCAATAATAATCAGTAGAATATCATGGATTGGACTCATGATCCAGATATTGTACTTGCAGTTGGACACATAATGTATGTGGTTGCAATGTGCAAGTTTCCTCATAATATTGAGGAATGACAATTAAATAGATAATAGGACTACAACCCTAGGGTTTGTATGTCTCTATTGTCTTGATCTCTCATTGGATGTACTTTGGAAGTGACATGTCGATGATGATCGCAATTTTCAAATAATCCTTATAAAATCAATGAAGATATTCTGGCATACATATGTGCTTTTGACATTTGTCATGAATGAGATGGTTCACTGCATCATGCAGAATGATGGCTCTATAAGAGATGATGTATTCAAATTGTTTGAGTACCTACCTGAACCTATGTTTTAAGAGTTTAGATGGATGTAGATGATGAGTGTCATTATTCTACTATCTATACTCTAGTCATTCATGAAGCTTCATAATATTCATATTGTATGAATTTAATGAAGCATGTATAAATGTTGAAATGATCTTACATTGAATTCTTTTGAATTTAACGTAAGAGATCCTTAGTCTTAAGCAATGGTTGCTCATAGATAAAGGGGGCGCAGTGGAAGCATGGGTTGGATCCAAGTAAGAAGTGTAGTCAAAGAATTGACTGTACCTCTGTGACTTCCATATGACATCCACAGAGTTGGATGAATGCCAACGCTGCAATAAATTGATGTGTTGATAGTACGACTATCAAGTCTGTCTAGAATCCTTAGAAAAGGACTCGGATGGAGCATCAGATTAATCTATATAAATTATTGAAATTGACTCTCTTATTTGATAAGATAAAGTCTAATAATTGTATTTCAATCTTCTAAGAACACTTGCAATGGGTTGCATATGTTTTAGAAGACTAGAAAATCTGATCTTAAGGTTTATAGTTATCCACATGGATATTGATGCAATTGTTGCAACAATCTCTGTTGGATTGATAAACTTGTTAATTTCAGTGGGAGAGCCCTCAGTCTTAGAGAATGTCTCTATGACCTAGACATTAGAATACACTCATTGTTTGTTTCTAAATATTGGAAATAAACACGAATTCTGGAATGGACCTATCATAAAGAGTTATGATGAAGATATTTCAGAAAGTAATCTAAAATCTAGTGGACTCCACTAAATTAGAAAATTAATGAATGGTTCATTAACATTTCTAAATACTGAAATTAAACCTCAAGATCAATAGGAGGATGAAGATCATTTGACAATGATCGAGCATCAAGCCTTGGACATTTGTCTATTGATTTGATCAATAGACTAGTAAGAGATGAAACTTTAGAATGTGTAAAATTTCAAAACTCACATACTTATGAATATTGTATTCAAAAAGGAAAAATGTCCATTGCACCCTTCTTTGGGAATGGTGTAAGATGTCAAGGTATTCATGATCTCATACATATTGATGTATGTAGATCATCTATATCATAGTAAACATTATGGATATGTGATATCTGTTGATGATTATGTATGATATGAGATTTCTTCTCTTCACCTAAGAAACCTTTGAAATGTTCAAAGATTTCATTAATTTTGGTTTAGAACCAAAGTTTGAAGGAAGACAAAATGAATTATCTAATCTAGGTAGCAAGTACCTGCTAGATAAATTCAAAGAATACCTTATATAGATATGAATATCATTTCTATCTCAATCCTCCTAACACACCTTAACTCAATAGAGTTATAAGTAGATACAATTGGATCATGTGTGACATGATCTTATCAATGATGAATTTTTAGCATAATTATCCCTTAGTTTCCAGGTATATATGTGTAGTAGAGACTACAAAGTATATCCTTAATAAGGTTCCATGTATGTTGGAATCTAGCACTTGAGAGTGCTGCTTCATTAGGAAAGTAAACGATGGTATTGGATACCTACTTTATGACCTTGAGATTCTTAAAGTATCTCATCTCTGAGAATGTGATTCTTAGAGGTTGAGACTCTTGAGAATCAAGATGAAAATGAAGTGTAGGAACTCATTTAATATTGAGAAGATAATGAGGCTCCTGAAATTGGAAACTAAAAGGACAACTAAAGATGAAACACTAATACCTCTTCAAATGAGTTTGAAGATGGATTCCATGTGTTAGAGAAATCTGACAATGATCGAACTTCATGTGATGAACCTTCTGAAGATCATAGCATGGATAGATGGATAGCAATAAAAGTTTAATGTAGACTTCATATACAAGTGTTGTATATGGACCCTCGAGGATCCACCTATATGGGTAATACCTGTAAAGGTGTAAATGGATTTTCAAGAGAAAGGGAACCTGATGAGAAGGTAGAGACCTTCAAAGCACGGTTCGTAGCCATGAGCTACACACCGGAAGAGAAGATATTGCTTGCAATGAGACTTGCTCTTCGGTGACCATGCTTAAAACCGTCAAAATATTGCTAACCTTAACTACACAACTTGACTATTGCATCTTCAAGATGTAAGTCAATATTGCATTCCTCTACGAATACCTCTCTGAGGATATTCACATGAAGTAGCCTCAGGGCTTCATGGTTGAGGAAAGCAAGGTGTGCATGCTAAGGAATCCATCTATGAACTCAAATAAGCTTCTTAAAGTTGGATCATAATATTTGATGAAATTATAAATGTTATGATTTCAGATAGAATCTGGATGACCCATGTGAAGCTTAGTGGGAGTGCCATTGTGTTCATCATGCTAAATGTAGATGATATCCTAATCATTTAAAATGATATAAGGATAATGATAAATGTTTTATAGTCTGGCTATTCCATATCTTGAAATATGATTTCAAAGATACCTCTTAGATCTTAGTTCTGAAATTGTTCAGAAGCAAAGAGCAGAGGATAATGGAACTGTCACATTTGTAGTACACCTTGGACATATTCTATTCTTAGAAATTCCAAGAAAGGCTTCCTTCCCTTAAGATATGGTACTGACCTATCTAAAGGGATAGCAACTCAAAGAGTTGAGAAAGTGAATGCTAGAACTACTTGCCCTTGGGCATCAGTTCTGAGAAGCCGGGTGTGTGCTAGATGTGTACAAAAGCCAGATGGCTGCCATGCAGTGGGAGTAGTAAACTGTTACTAATCCTACTGTGGAAATAAAACACTTGGTTGCAGTAAATGCAAAATCTTCATAGATGACAAGATTTTTGAGATAGTGATCTCAAAGTCTTATTTTCAAAAACTTAAGACTTTATATGCACCAGAGTTCTCCATGAATTTATTATCAATTAGCCAGATTACAAAAGATTTGCACTGTCGTGCTATATTTGACCCATCTCTGTCATTTTTCAGGACATCTAACAGGCAGGGTGATTGGCTGTTGTTCTGAGCACAATGGCCTCTATCGTCTAGTACGGAACTCCTATGCTGGTGTCTCACTACACTCTCAGGGATCCGTTTCTCCGTATACATGGCACCTTCGCTTTGGTCACCTTCCGCTCCAGAAGATACGTCACCTCCTGCCACAGATCTCTCCGAATTCTTCATTTCGTTGTGAAGCTTGTCAGTTAGGGAAGCACCATCGTTCTAGCTTCCCTAGTCGTAAGGGTCGGAGCAGTCACTCCCCGTTTGAGTTATTTCATATTGATATTTGGGGTCCTAGTCGTGTCCCGGATCATCAGGGTCACAGGTTTTATCTTGTTGTGGTTGATGATTTCTCTCGTGTTTCTTGGACTTTTCTTCTTAAGAATAAATCTGAAGCAGGAAGTGTTATCAAATATCTTGTCAATGAGGTGCAGAATGTTTTTTCCTCTACTGTTAAATATGTGTGCACGGATAATGCATTGGAATTCTGCACTCGTTCTCTTGCTCAGTTTCTTTCCTCTAAGGGCATTATCCACCAAACTACATGTGCTTACACATCTCAACAAAATGGTGTCGCAGAGAGGAAACATCGTCACTTTCTTGATATTGCTCGCACTTTACTTATTCAAAGTTTTGCACCATTAGCCTTTTGGGGAGATGCTATACTTACAGCATGCTATCTGTTCAATCGTATGCCTTCTACCGTTCTTGGAGAAAAGGCTCCAATCTCTGTCCTCTTTCCTGAAAAGGACTTGTTTTCACTTACCCCTCGTGTCTTTGGAACTGTCGCCTTTGTTCACCGCTTGTCTCCAGGACTTGACAATCTCTCTCCTAGAGCTGTTAAGTGCGTATTTGTGGGCTACTCACGGACACAAAAAGGATATCGTTGCTATGACCCAATTAACGACAAGTACTATGTTAGTGCTGATGTTACATTTTTTGAGCCAGTTATGTACTTCTCCCCTGTAGGTGACAGACTGGTTTCCTCCACATCTACAGATGATAATGTCTATGTTCCCCTACCTCCAAGTCTAGGTCGATCTGAGTCCACTACACCACCACCACCACCACCGCCGCCTCCATATCCTCCCATTCCACCATTCCCTAAGTTCTACACAAGACGGTCAGGGCCTGCTCAAGCTACACGTCAACCATCCAACACGCCTCAGGTATGCTCTGATGCTATCACTAATGATTGGTTAGATAATGCACCGGTGCAGGAATCTTTGATACAGGGGGAGGATTCGCCAGTCAGTACAGTGGATGATGATCTTGATCGGCCTATTGCTCATAGGAAGCAGAAGAGGCAATGTGCATCCTATCCTCTTGCGTCTCACGTGTCCTTTCATCGCCTTACTGGTGATTTCCAGAGGTTTGCAGCAGTTGTCTCGACAGTTGAGATCCCACGGACTTATCAGGAGGTTATGAAGATTGATAGCTGGCGTTTAGCCATGGAGGATGAGATGCGTGCCTTACAGTCTCGAGGGACTTGGTCCCTAGTACCTATTCCTCCTGGTGCTTCTGTGGTGAGTAGCAAGTGGGTGTTTGCAGTTAAATATCATGCAGATGGCCGTCTAGATTGGTACAAGGCCAGACTTGTTGCACGAGGCTTCACCCAAACCTGTGGGGTCGATTATTTGGATACATTTTTACCAGTGGCTCGACACTCGACTCTTCACATTCTACTATCTGTTGCTGTGGTATGTGATTGGCCCATTTTCCAACTTGATGTCAAAAATGCATTCTTGTGTGGTGATCTACATGAGGAAGTCTATATGCAGCAGCCACCAGGTTTTGCTGTTGAGGGGGAGACTCAGATGGTGTGTAGACTTCATAAGGCAATCTATGGCCTTAAACAAAGTCCAAGGGCATGGTTCCAGAAGCTTTCCCAGCTGATTGAACGACAAGGGTACAAAAGATCAAATGCGGACCACTCATTGTTTATCCAGAAGACTCCCAGAGGCACTGTTGTCGTCATGGTATATGTTGATGATATTCTGGTTAGAGGGGATGATGCTCAGGGAATCGAGATGACTAAATCTCTCTTGGGAAGTCAGTTTATTACGAAGGATCTAGGTACAATACGATATTTTCTGGGGACAGAGTTTGCGAGAAATGCACAAGGAATGGTAATGACCCAAAGAAAATTTGTCACAGACTTGCTAGTTGAAACAGGAATGGTTGGATGCAGACCGTCGAGCACTCCTATGGACCCAAGTATGAGACTTTACGACAATGATACTGAAGAGGTGGACACAAGAAGATACAGAGAGATGATGGGCAAGCTTCTATACATCACCATAACTCGACCGGATATTGCTTTTGTAGTAAACCGGGTGAGTCAATTTATGGAGCAGCCTAGGCAAGTTCATATGGAAGCCCTACATATGATATTGAGATACCTAAAGTCTTCCCCAGGCACAGGTTTGTTATTTAGAAAGGACACATATCTGTCCATTTCCGCTTGTGTAGACGCAGACTATGCAGGGTGCCCAAAGGATCGTAAGTCTACGTCAGGATTTGCTATCTTTATAGGAAGCTCTTTGGTTTCTTGGAAAAGCAAGAAACAAACTGTTGTGACGAGATCCAGTGCTGAATCCAAATATAGAGCCATGGCACAAGCAAGCAAAGAAATGATTTGGGTTCGCGCGATCTTGGAAGATTTGAATGTAAATGTCTCTTTATCCATGCAGCTTCAATGTGACAACGACAGCTTTTTTCATTGCCAATAATCCAGCTTTTCATGAAAGAACAAAGCACATCGAGGTAGATTGTCACTACACTAGAGACATGATCCAGAAGGGCTTGATTTCCACTTCACACGTCAATTCGGAAGACCAGACTGCTGATATATTTACCAAGCCATTGCTCAGAGGACCTTTCCAGAGATGTTCTTCCAAGCTAAGCATGATTGATATATATGCTCCATCTTGAGGGGGAGTGCAGAGGTTTATGTAGAGGTTCACGTTATGTTATGTTGTACCAATCCGTATTTCTTATTTATCTCATGTACGTCTATGTAAATTACCCAAGGGCTTTCTCTCTATATAAGAGACCCTAGGGCTCTATGGAATAATACAACAGAGCATTCTTAATTCCGACACTCTAAATATATTATAAGAATCCTAGCAATATATTGTATCCGGAGTCATTTTCAAATATGGGAAGAAAGATATAAATCTTTATATTATTTAATCGTTGATTTTATAATTTTAAGATTTAGTATAATACTTTATTTTATTGTTACTATAATTTGTTAATTTTTAGTCAATTACAACAATAATCCCATTGAATGCAAGCGTTACAAGAGAATTCTTCTCTGCAGGATAATCTATATCTATTTCTTAGATATCGATGTCTGAATCGTGATTATTTGTTTCCATTCATGTACCCATATCGAAGGATATGGTTTGTAGTTTTCAATTACATAATATATTTGTTTCTGTATCAATATCCAGATTTTAAAACGGATACTGATATGGTAACACCTATATTAATATCTGTATCCGTCTGTTTGCATCCCTAAATTATCCTCTATATTCTCATTTTGTTAGTTATTTTACTAATCATACCTTCATCACGTTTGAAGTAAAATTCTTTCAAGAATAATCAAAATTAGATGTTCATATTATGTATATTTAAATAATACATATATGTATTGTAGAGATATTTATATGTTTATGTCTTCTATGTGTATGTGTATTGTTTTCTTATTTTATTTTCTCTGTATCCATCGTATGTAATTTACCCATAGGACTCTCCTCTATATAAGAGAGCCTAGGGTTCCCGTCGGCCTGGATATCTTGGGTTCGGCGCTGTGTGACCACGGCTTCCCTTTCCGTTCTTCTCAATGGGTGCCTAGCTGGGGGCTCCTTTCAACCGAGGAGGGGGGTGCGGTAGGGGTGTCCCCTCGCTCCCCTTCTATTCGTTTTGACGGTTGATGTTCTGCCTCGAATGATTGATGGTGTGGCTGCGGCGGGTCTCACTCGCGGATGTTCCTTTGGGCCATATCATGTGCCACTGATCCAGTTTGCTGATGACACTATCTGCTTTATCGAGGGTGGAACCTCCGACATTTTTGGTATGGCTATTACCCTACAACTCTTCAGCGAGGTCTCGGGCCTTCAAATCAACGAGAATAAGTCCAAGGTTGTTCCTTTCAATATGCCGCAGGAGGAGGTCTTGGATTGTGGTTGCCTGCTGGGTTCCCACCCTGGTGGGCTCCCATTTGATTATCTTGGCTTGCCTTTGGCGGTGGGCCGTGCCCGGATTCACGATTGGAAGGCGGTGGTGGAGAAGACGGAGGCTCGATTGGCCGGGTGGCGTGCGGCTCTTCTGTCCAGGGGCGGTCGGTTAGTTTTACTCAAATCCGTGTTATCTTCAATCCCAATCTACTTCTTATCTGTACGTGGTATGCCCAAAGGAGTTCGGGTGAGGTTGGAAAAGTGTATGCGGGGTTTCCTTTGGGGAAGGAAGGGGGAAGGGAGAAAGGGGGTGCATTTGGTGGGGTGGGATGAGGTCACGCGGTCTAAGCGGGAGGGGGGCTTAGGTGTGCGGCGTGTGGAGGTGGTGAATGACGCCCTTTTGCTCAAATGGGCTTCTAGGGTGTGGGGTCGGGAGGAGAATTTCATGCTGAATATTCTGAGGGAGGCGTTGGGGGTGGACATGATCTCCGCGTCGAGGGGGAGACTCAATCTTCGAACTTCTACCTTCTGGCGTGGTGTGATAAGTGCTCTTAACCGCAACAGATCACTCTTTAAACCAATGCTCGACGATGGGAATTCGTTTCGCTTCTGGACGGATGATTGGACGGGGAGGGGTGCTCTCAAGGACGTGTACCCGCGTTTGTTCGCTCTGGTGGATGACAAAGACGCTACCGTAGCATCCTGTTGGGGAGGTGGCTGCTGGTGCCCTATGATTGTTGATAATTTATCGGACCAGAGATTGGTCGACTTCATCTCTATGCTGGCTACTCTCGCGGACGCTTCCAAGCCCACTGTGGGCCGTGATCATTTGGTTTGGAAGGATGACACGTTCTCTACCAGGAAGGCGTACATGGCTCTTCTTCCTCCCGATGTGGGGGATGACGCTATTTTCTTGCGAGATTGTCGTTTCTTTTGGCGTCTCAAGCTTCCCGAGCGCATTGGCATATTCCTCTGGCTTCTGCGGCGTGGTAGGCTGTTAACTCGGGATAGCTGTGCAATTATGTTTCCTAGTGGTTCGCTCTTGTGCGGTCTCTGTGACACGGAGCGGGAAACAATCGAGCACCTCTTCTTCAACAGTGGCTGTGTTCATGCTCTTTGGGATGACCTGGGCTGGTTAATATATATCGTCATTTGCTTCTTTTTACGAGAGCTTAGTCACTTCCAGGGGCAGATCTAGGAGCGAATTGCTGGACCCGATTGCTCGTTTGTGGAGCATTTGGTTGGGAAGGAACGAGGCCCTATTTGCTCGGCAGCGGTTTTACAGGGAGAATATATGTATTTCGGCGACGCGTTTTGTTGTTGATTAGTCTTCTGGGTAGCGACATTTGTATACGTCGGGGGGTATCTCTTCTTGATTACCGTTAGGGTCTTTGTTTTGGGCTTCTGTTTTTTTTATCTCCTGTAAATACTTTTTTCTTTCCTTTTTAATTTAATTGGGGCGAACACCATTAAGTGCTTTCCCCTTTTTTTGAGCGTAAAAAAAAGAGAGCCTAGGGTTCACAGAATTAACAACACACTCATTTCTTCCAACATGGTATCAGAGCGAAGGTCCTATAACGGAGCTCAGATACCCTAACCCTAATTCCTACCCGTCAGCCCCCCCTCCATCCTTCTTCGGCGCCGCCTGCAGCTCCTCTTTCAGCGCCGCCGCCCACAGGTCCCCCTCCTGTTTTCGGCGTTGCCACCCCTCTCGCAGTTCTCCCGCCTCTCTCCCTCGGTGCCGCGATCTCCCCTCCTGGGCCCCTAGCACATCTCAGGCCCGCAACCGCCTCCCCGGGCACATCCAGCTCGTAGGCCCGGCTGTCGGCCTCCGCTGCTGTCGAGTGAGTCAGTTCATGGAGCAACCTCGACAAGTACATATGGACGTTATATACATGATATTGAGATATCTAAAATCCTCTCCAGATGCAGGACTATTCTTCAAGAAAGGAACATATCTCTCTGTATCTGCATGCGCAGATGCTGACTATGCAGGGTGTCCCAAGGATATGCAGTCTACTTCGGGCTTCGCAGTGTTCATCGGCAGTTCTATTGTTTCTTGGAGAAGCAAGAAACAAACAGTTGTGGATAGATCAAGTGCCGACTCTGAGTACAGGGCTATGGCGCAAGCTAGTACAGAAATGATATGGGTTCGAGCAGTATTAGTAGATTTGCATATAGATGTTTCTCTACCCATGCTTTTACAATGTGATAATCAGGCTGCCATATTCATTGCGAACAACCCTGCGTTCCATGAAAGAACAAAATACTTTGAGGTAGATTGTCATTATACTAGAGATATGATTCAGAAGGGCTTGATTTCTACCTCACATGTCAGTTCGGGAGAACAAACAACATATATCTTTACCAAGGCATTGCTCAGAGGGCCATTTCAGAAGTGTTCATCCAAGCTGAGCATGATTGACATCTATGCTCCATTTTGAGGGGGGTGTATAGATATTTATATGTTTATATGTATTGTTTTCTTATTTTATTTTCTATGTATCCATCTTATGTAGTTTACCCATAGGACTCTCCTCTATATAAGAGAGCCTAGGGTTCACAGAAATAACGACGCACTCATTTCTTCCAACATGTATTTTATTAAGTTCTTGGAAACTTAGGGGGCTAAGCCCCTCTCGCCACCCTTGTCTCCATCCCTATATTATAGGGACTACAGGGTAGAGTACCATTCTCTGAGCCAGATGGGAGAGAGAGTACTTTGACAAGGAGACTCATTTCAGTTGCAGGGACTCTGATAGGCGCAGTACAGAGCACATGCTCTCCGACGAGGAAATTCAATTGACTCACACTCCAGCCTGTTTGTCCTCCTCACCTGCACGACATGAGAAGCAATGTCCTCAACAACAACCGACAATTGTGCACGTTGAGTTGTTATTGTCTGTAGTGTCATGTAGCGTGAGTTGAGATTTCTTTCTGTTTGTCCAAACTGAGCATTGCATGCTCCAGCTTGAGGGGGAGTGTTGGAGTATTTGATGTATGCGTCACTTATGTGGAGAGATGGGTAAATGGATCCCTCCAGGATCCACTTATCACATCAAAGTTTTTAGTCCCACATATACCAGTTTGGAGATGTGGAGACTCAGTGGGGGCTATATATAGATCCCTACACCCATTGTATGAGAAAAGTTCAATAGACTATCAGCTCTTTGAGGCGTTCTCCCGTGGTTTCATCCCGCTCCTTAGGGAGTAGTTCCGTGTTAAATCCCGGTGTTCTTCAAGTTTTATTTCTTTATTCTTTAATACGCTTCCGCATTCCTATTTTCTAACACACTTAGGATTGGTTGAAGTTTTTCGCACTAGTTCAGGCCTTGCAATTGGCGTGTAATGATGTGATATTCTGTCGGGAGAGATTTTATTTATGCGGAAATTGTAATTGAGCATGCTTAGGTATTGCTTCATTAAGGGTGTCCGCCCTCTTTTTCTTTAAAAAAAGGTTGCACGAGACGGAGGTCTATGTAATGCCATGCACTGCTTGTTTTAACGAGGAGAACAATTAGAATATGCAGTCGTAGGATGCTTTTCTTGTCGATGGGATGGCTCTCTTCCATCTTGAATTACATTACACACATGTATGTATGGACGTAGGTATGTATTTATACCACTCTTCTAATCTTTGTGTTGACATGCTAATTACGTTTAGATTTTCCACAAATACTGATTTAGTGATTTATCTTTTATTGTTTCATTTACAGGGACATAGCCAGAAACTTCTTCAGTGGATCACTACCTGCATTCTTTGGGAATTTTTCTGCTATGAAATATTTGTAAGTTATATTAATCACAAATCCCTATTTTTTTCTAAAGGTAGATCGGAAATAAGGAAGTTTTAGTTGTATTCTCCTAATTGAATCATTGTTTGCAATAACATAATTGTATTTTCATTGATTACCTAGGAGTATCGGCACCAATTCTTTATCTGGAACCATACCCAAGGAGCTCGGAAAGCTTCAGAACCTCATTTCGCTGTAAGATTGCTTTTTATATATCTAGTAAATTAGATCGAGAAGATTATATGCATGGTATGTGTATTTTTCCCATCATATAATGTCGACATAAAAAATAGATTATTTTTGACTTTGTTTTTACATTGAAATCGTTAATAAGCAATGTCCCGCTTATTTGATGCACTTATAATTAAGTTGACAGTCTTAAAACGATAAGTTGCATATTCCCAAAACATTGCAATTGTATGCCAATTGAGCTATTCTAATCATGCACCAGCGGATAGACCTCATTTTACAAGAAAAGAAATAAACATGTCCCTCCATTCAAAGAACTGGAATAAGACTGATTGTCATCAAGTATAATTAAAGAAAATAGAGCTCATGAAGACTGATTTGAACTGGAGAGGGGAGGGTGGTGTGAGGAAGAAAAACAAGGACAAAAAATAAAAGGAATTTTTACCAGCAAACCCTATAATCTTTGTCAATTACCTCTACGACCTTTGAAATAACCTAATTCTTCCCTCGACCCCGTAAACTTGCTCAGTCTTACACCACGAATCCTGCCGTTAAATTGATACATCTTAAGTTAACTTGCTTGGGTTAAAAACGAGTTAATCAAACCAAGTGAAATCCAACGATTGGATTTTATTCCTCTTTTCCTCCATCGCCTCCTCCCTCCTCTCCCTCTCCCTCCCGCACCCTCGTCCCCTACCTCCTCTGCGCCCACCTCCTCGCCCGCCCCTCCCTCCGCCGTGTCCTCCTCTGGAATCACACCCTCGCCCGTGTCCATCTCCTCGCCTGCCCCTCCCTTCGCTGCGTCCTCCTTTGGAATCGCACCCCGCTCGTGCCCTCTCCCTCCTCCGCACCTACCTCCTCGCCCGCCCCTCCCTCCGCCGCGTCCTCCTCTAGAACCGCACTCTTTCCCGCACCCTCTCTCACCTCCGCGCCCACCTCCTCGTCCCCCCTCCCTCCGCGCCTTTGGCTTGGTACCTTCAACACCACGAAGGACGCCGTACGAGCCTACGACATCGTCGCGCTGCGCTTCAGAGGAAACATAGCAAAACTCAACTTCCCCGAGAACGTGCGCCTCGGTCGTCCTTCCCCGAATCCGACGCCAACCCATTTCTCGTTCGGGATAGACCCTTCCACCCTCGTGAGGGTTTCGCAGATGGTGGCCTTTCTCGGGAGAACAGAAACGCAGGAGGGTACTCTGTTTTGGTAGGGGAATGTAGGTGGGTACTTTGGTTAAGGCAACAACGTACAAAGGCAGCAAGCGGTGAACTTGCTGGAGCAGATGGGGCAGTCGCCTACGGTTGCGAGTGCATCTTCGGGAGGTTGGAACGGTGGTGGTATATCGTTCGCGAGCTCTATGGATCCTCTGGTGTCGAGGGGGGAGGAGGAGATGGGTGGTGGTGGTGGCGCTGGAGTGTTCCTGCTGAGGGGAGACTGGCATAATGGAGAACGTGATGAAGGGGTGATCTGTTATGTACTTCTGTGTGGGTTTGCTGTGCCGTTGCGTCACATTCTCGCTCTTCCCCCCTACTTTTTTATTATTGTTTGGAAGGGAAATAGAAGAAAGGACGCTCGAGATGAGGGAGTGCGATGATGAGCTGATGAGATGGGGGAGGGTGCTCGTTGACTGCGATGTCGTGGAGGTGGAGATCGGGGAGGTGGTCGGGGCTGTGGTGAGGGGGTGATTGATCGAGTGGAGGGGCTGCTTCGAGCAAGAGGGCATTTTCCGTAAATTTGTTAATGAAATAGGGTAATATACACCTATTTTAAATGGAATCTGGTTACATTTAACGAATCAATGGATGGGGGTTAACCGCAGGGTCTGTAGGGTAAGGGTTAGCAGGTATACGGGGTCGAGGGAGGAATTAGGTTGCTTCATTAAGTGGAGGTAATTGGCAAAGATTACATAGCGGGTAAAAATCCCAAAATAAAAATGTGAAGTTTATGTATCAATTTACAAACTTTTTAATTACTTTTATTCCTTAATCCAACTTAAATATTTGTTTAATAGATTTTCACAAAATGGTTGAACATGTAAATATAGACATTTTGTGAGGGTTGAAATGCAATATAAAATATGTATCGTTTGAAGTGTTACTTGCAATGTTCCACACATGCAGAAATGTAAAAAGTCTTATATTATTTGTGAGGAAAGAATGAGTCGTATAGAGATTTTATAGGTCTAGAATCTCTTAGACTCGTATATAGAGAGAAAACCCAAGAGAGTCCAAAGCAAAAAGTACATAAAAGACCTTGAAGGTTTACATGACATAGATAATGTAGAAAAATATAATAATAACTCTACCACTCCTCAAGTTGGAGCATATCTGTCGATCATGCCCAACTTGGAAACTAAATACAAGAGGCCCTTCTTCAAAAGTGCCTTCATGAAGATGTACGCAAGTTTAAGTTCAGTAGAGATGTGTGGAGTGTTGATTCGTCCTCCTCGTACTGCATCATGAATGAAATGACAATCAACGTGAACGTGTTTTGTCTGCTCATGGAAACCTGGATTGGTAGCGATGCACATGACATACTTGTTGTCGTAGTATAAAGGTACGTGAGTAACAATTGAAAGACCAAGTTCTTCTAGAAAAGAGACAAACCATGTGATCTCACAGGTGGCTTGAGTCATTGCCATGTATTCTGCTTCCGCACATGATCCGGAGACCACTCTCTGCTTCTTGCTTCACAAAGTGACCAGGTTGTCTCCAATAAACATGGCATAGCCTATAGTGGATTGACGATCCTCAAGAGAGCGAGCATAGTCAGAATTTGTATAAGCAGAGACAATAGTGTGCCCATTCACCCCATAAAAGAGTCCACGTCTTGAAGATTCCTTCAAATATCGAAGGATCGTGAGAACATCCTACCAATTATTGTATTTCCATGCTTTCTCCAGGAGAACCCAGGGGACGGGCTGGGGGTGGCACGTGTGGGTGGTGGGATGTATTTCCCACTAGGTGGCTGATGAGCTAGTGGTGCCCTTCTCGAAGGAGAGTAAGTGTGCTCTGTGGCAACTGAACGCGGATGAAGCTCTTGGCCTCGATGGGTTCTCAGTGTGCTTCTTCAAGGAGTTTTGGGATTGTGTGAAGGGTGATGTGGTGGTGGTCTTGCGGGAGTTTGAGGACAATCATGGTTTTGAGCGGCTCAACAGAGCATTACTCTTTCTCCTCCCTAAGAGGGGGGTAGGCACGGGTGGAAGACTACAGACTTATTGCCTGGTCCAATGAGATCGACCTCCTTGTTGTTAAAGTCTTGGCAAACCGCTTGAGGGGTGTCTTGGGGAACATCATTTCTCCTGAGTAGTCGGCTTTTTTCCTGGAAGACATATGGCAGACTATTGGGTCCTGGCGTTGGAATCAGTGATGGACTGGAAGAGGGAGAAGAAGAAGGTGGTCCTTTGGAAGATGGATTTCTCCAATGCTTATGATTGCGTTGATTGACGTTTCCTCTAGCGATCGCTGCAAAAGAGAAGGTTTCCTAAGCAATGTGTTGGATGGAGGAAGAGATGCATCATGACGATGTCCTACATAGTTCTTGTGAATGGTAGGCCAGAATGTGGCTTTTTCCAACCTCAACGGGGGATGTATAATGTTGCCCCTTGCTCCCTCTGTGTTATTGTGTCGGATGCGCTAGTGAAGATGATGAGATTACGCACAACTGACGGTCTGTGTGCTGGGTACATGAGAGATGATGCATCCATTCCTATTATGTAATACGCTGGGTACATGAGAGATGATGCATCCATTCCTATTATGTAATACACTAATGACACAATCATTTTCATTGATGGGGATCCGGAGCACGCGTGATGTGTTTCCTGTATCATGGATATATCTGGTGAGGTTTCTGGTTTTAGAATTATCATAAGCAAGTTTGTGAGAAATATCAGATTTATCTACATTATTTATTATTATTATCTCTCTTGCTTACGAAAATCACCAAGATTCATTGACAAAAAACCTTAATTATGAACTTGTGTGTCGTATATAACCAACACTAATTATATAATATTAAATAATATATTATTGTTCTATTATTTTATGTATTTCTTTCCTATTAAAAATCAAATAAAAAACTAGTATAAAACTATACATAAATAATTTAACATAAAATATAAAATAAACATCCAAAATAAATGAAAAATAAAATAAAAAGATTTTTTATTATTTTAATTACTTATCTAAATCTTATCTATGTTCAGATGACTCCAACTCTCTTTGAGTTCTAAATAAAAGTTGTAGATCTCATCAAGATCTGCAACTTTCATGTTATTCATTTTTTAAATTCATCTCTTAACTATTTTATTTGTAATTATATCTAATTTTTTCTTATTTCTCTGACTTCTGATTGGGCCACGTAGTGCCATCTCAATGCACTACGTGACCCGCCCTTATTTCTCCAGCGCCATTTTTTTCCAACCGTTAGATCAATAATTGTTGAGATCATCTTTGGTATTATTCCTTATTTTATTTTCTTTATGTACCTCTCTTGATATTTACCCTGAGTTTTTCTTCGATTTAAGAGGTCCCTGGGGTCTCATGAATTAACAAGCCATTCATTTTCCCAACATGGTATCGGAGCAACGGTTCTAGACCGGGGTTCATGTATCCCACCATAACCATAACCCTAACCCTACCCCCCCCGTGCGTACGTCGCCCCCCCTCTCGTGCGCTACCACACCTTGCTAACGCACCTCGCCCAGCGTGTTGTGCCCTGCTCCAGTGCACCAACGCTCTGCACTTCATGTACCAGCATGCATCCACACACATCTGTGTGCATCTTGCGTGCACCTGCATGCATTAGACGTGCATCTGTGTGCTTCTTTAGTGCATCTGTATGCGTCGCTGCCCTTTGTGCCTGTACAACCTAGCCTATAACAACATGAGATGAGAATAGTTGTATGAGTCTACAGACACAACCAATCCTCAGACTCATTTATAACGGTCTACTCCTTAGTTTTGTTCCAGATTTCGACGTTCGTGCTACCATGTCAAAGAACAAGGGTGATGTTTTTCGTTCGGTTCCTTCAAGGGAACAACTCCCATCGTGAAGATGGATGGGATCAACTACGAGTTCTGGTCTATGCAGTTTCGCACCTTAATGCAGTGCCATAACAAGAGCATATTCTGACGGATTCAGAATCAGAGGACAAGACTGGGGCTAATGCTTCTTGGAAGCAAAATAATCAACTGTTTGAGTTGGTTCACTATGATATCCGGGGTCCCAATCATTATAACGCCCTCAGATCTGGGCACCCATTTACGTCGCATTCACATTATCACATTCATAAGCGATCTCACCAAGTTTATGAAAATCGAGCAAAAATTTTTCACGTTGCTACTGCATATGACATTCAAACCACATTCATCACCACAAAACCAACAAAGATATATGCCACTAGAATTTCATTTCATTATTTTTCATAAACATATACATGTAGAAGAAGGGCTCACATTACATACATGTATTCCCAAAATATCCAGAAGAGAAAGAAACGACATTTTTACATCATAACTAATCAAAAGCTGAGACAAAAGAAACTGTACCGTCTATAATATACACGATCTGCAGAAGTCATCAACCTGCTACTGTGCTGCAGCAAGCTCCTTGCCTCCCAAAACATGCAAGGAAGAAGAGGATGCCACAAATGTGTGTACAACCAGCAGTTTAACAAAATAACAAGTAATTTAATACGTGCAAAAGATAGCAAGTAGATAGGCATATATGAACGGAAATCTATCACTCTCTGCGTAGAAAAAGTTTTTCAAGTTATTCTGCGTGCATTTCCCACTGATTTCTCATTATTCCAAAATTTTCAATTTATAATATTTTCCTAGAGTAATTGAGGACAATAAGTATATGTTGTTTACTTATTATTGCGATCATGTTATGAGTCTTAATAAGGAGTTAGTGAGGTGATACTTTATTTTACTCTTAATTTATTGATGGAAAGGATAATATATTAATCGAGTTTTCAATTCTATTTATCTTCTCAAGTCTAGTGGATAGTCTGTGATCTTGGTTTATGTATAACCTCACATTATAATTCTAAGGCGTGAATAATGCCTTAGAATCGGGGTGCCTCCGTAAGCATGCAGTGTTGTGTAATGCATCCTAACTAAGTTCCTAACACATCCACTAACTTATAGTGATTTCAAATCCTATTTGATTGTAGTCACTTCCAACCAACTCAACTCATCATTGATTTCATCTCTTAACCTAGATACATTATAACCCAGTCAACTTTGATTGTCCTAGATGATTTAGATGTAGTCATGGATGATTTGGATGTAGCATCGCCAAGCCTGTTGGCGGAAAGTAACCAAAACTCAAGCGGTGAGGTAGTCTCCTAAGAAGACTCTTCCGTCTCGCCCTCTAATTGGAAGTACGGTCCAATAGAGGGATATGTCTACTCTAAAACTTCACCACAGAGACGTGTGAGAGAGTCTCCGAAAAAAGTCACTCTAGACAGGCCCGACCGGTAACGGGCAAAAGAGCTCGTATGAAAAATTAAAAATCAAGGATCCCCGCATGGGTATCTTAAAGCAAAGGGGTCAGCAGAGCTGGTCAAAAGTCGGGATCCCAACGAGGCGTAAAAACACTTCGAACTCGCATAAAAACCGTAGGAAAGACTGGGATCCTAGACTTGAGCCCGTAGCAACCGCTGCCCAAACCGGGCTTCCTATCTCCCGCTCAGTTGAGGGTCACCGCGCCCTCGCACGGTCAGGTATAAAGGTCACCATGGCCACACAACAACAACATAACAACAACAAAGCCTTTTCCCACAATTAAGTAGGGTCAGCTACATGGATTCTTCGCCTCCATTCAGATCTATCTTGGGCCAATCCTGGGCTTATATCCACAAAACTAAGATCCCTTAGTATGGTCTCTTTCCAACACTTCTTAGGTCGTCCTCGCTCTCTCTTAGCCGTCTCAACATCCCAACTCTCGCATCTCCTAACTGGTGCATCAACTGATTTTCTTTGCAAATGTCCAAACCATCTTAAGCTGTTTTCTCGCATCTTATCTTCGATCGAAGCTACAACAACTTTCTTTCTGATTGCATCATTCCGAATCCGATCTTTACATGTGTGTCCACACATCCACTTTAGCATTTTCATTTTTGCTACATTTATTCTCTGCTCATGTCTATGGTTCACAGGTCAACATTCAGATCCATAAATCATAGCAGGTCTCACGGCTGCTTTGTAAAATTTTCCTTTAATATTTAAAGGAATTTTCTTATCACAGAGAACAACAGAGGCTCCTCTCCACTTTAGGTAGCCTGCATTATTCTATTAGTAACATCTCCATCAATTTCCCCATCATGTTGCAGAATAGATCCCAGATATCTAAAAGAATCTCTCTTCTGAATGTTATCATCACCAATCTTCACCTCGATTCCTTCACCATTGCTTCCATCAAAGGTGCACTCCATATATTCCGTCTTAGCCCTACTTATATGAAATCCTTTAGTCTCCAACTCATTTCTCCAGACCTCAAGCTTCTCATTTACTCCATCTCTATTCTCGTCAATTAATACAATATCATCAACAAATAACATACACCAAGGTAACTCATCCTGAATGTGACTGGTCAACTCGTCCATAATCAAAGTAAAAAGAAATGGACTCAAAGCAGAACCTTGATGTAAACCAATGTTGATGTCAAAATATCCAGTCTTCCCAAATTTTCACAGTGTGACATGTTCCCAAATTTTCATAGTGTGACACATCAGCTTGATACCTCTATAATTTGAACAATTTTGAATGTCTCCTTTATTCTTATAAAGAGGCACCACGATACTCCTCCAATCTTCATGCTTTTTCTTGCTTCGCCAAATAACAATGAATAGATTCGTAAGCCAAGTCAAATCACGCTCACCTAAAACTCTCCAAACTTCTACAGGGATGTCAATCCTACACCTTTTCCAGATCTCATAACCTTCAGAGCCTCCTCTACTTCCTTTCTTTGTATCTTTCTATTGTATGCACGATTCAAGTAACTTTCACTACAAGCTAGATCACCTCAAGTGATATCTTTACCTCCTTCCCCAATGAAAAGTTTATGGAAGTACTTCTCCCATCTAGTCTTTATATCCTTCTGAGTAACAAGCACATGATCTTCCTCGTCCTTAATGCATCTCACTTGCGAAAGGTCTTTGGTTTTTCTTTCTCTTGCTTTGGCCAACCTGAATATATCCTTCTGTCCCTCCTTAGAGTCGAGATTTTTATACAAAACTTCATAAGCTTTTGACTTAGCTTCGCTTACGGCCTTCTTTGCTTCCTTCCTTGCTATTTTGTAGTTTGTGACAGTTTCCTCTATTCTATCCTTAGACATAGCTTTAAAGCAAGCTCTTTTTATTTTTAGCTTCTCTTGCACACCTTCACTCCACCACCAAGCCTCCTTTTGACATGGAGCTCCTCCCTTTGATTCTCCTAGCATCTCTTTTGCTATCTTTCGGATACAAGATGCTACTGCCTCCCACATCTCATTTGCACTCCCGCTAAAATCCGAAGACAAGTCTTCTAAAACCTTCTACCTGAAGTTCGCTTGCATTAGTGGAAGATTCCACCATCTAGTTCTAGTTATCTTAGAAACCCTCCTTTTCTTTACCAACCCTTTCATTTGTACATCCAAGACTAACAAATGATGTTGGGTTGTCAAACTCTCCCTTGGGATTACTTTGCAGTCTTTACAACACAGTCTATCTCTTCTCCTCAACACAAAATAATCTATCTGTGTTCTAGTAGACCCACTCTTTTTTTTGAAATCCAGAAACAAGGGGGAAGCACTCGAAGGTGCACACCCCAGGAAATTTATTCAAGTAGAGAAATAGAAAAGAAAAAAAAGGAAAGACAACATCCACGCTTCGAAGCCAATACAAAGCCCGGCCCCCATCCCTAAATCGCCCACACCACAACCAGGTGGTTAGCAAAAAACATCACATTCTCCTGGTAAAACCTCCGCCCCGAGAACACAAGATCATTTCTTCCCCGCCAAATCGCCCACAGAATGTCGATAGGAAGGAGCAGTTCCGTCGTCGGCCTCCCCTTATTTTCCTGAAGCGACCTCCAGAAAGATGATATATCGCTTGCGTTGCACCACTCTAAACCAGACAACTGCCACACTTGCGACACCATTGGGCACCCAAAGAAGAGGTGCTCCGTCGATTCAATCACCTCATTGCAAAGCAAGCATCTATCAGAGATGTTACCCAGAAGCCTGGCGCGTCGGTTCCTTGTCATGAGCGTCTGCCTCCGGAGAAGCCACAAGAAAAAACCATCTCTCTCTGGCAGCCTGAGCGTCCACATAATCGCAATCTCTGACAGCGATGACACCGGACGAGAAATAGCCCCAAACGCCTTCCTCACCGAGAACGGGGCCTCCCACCAGCACCAATGGTCATGCCCCCCGAGGGCGGCCCACCTCCCGCACCGCATCGAGCAAAGCGAGGAACTCCTCCAACCTCCGGTCCGAGAAATTCGCGGAAAAGGTGGGGCACCAATTTCCATCACTCCAACAAGCCGCCATCGAGCACAATTTATCCTCAGCCAACGCATACTGCCGCGGGAAACGAGAGCATAACGCCCCCCCGCCCAGTCATCCGCCCATAAGGAGAAAGACTCCCCCCACCAAGGATCGGCCTGAAAAGCGAGGAGTTCCTTAAGAAGACATCCACGACCCCCCTCCAAAAAGGGGTGGGAGACGCCACCCGGGCAACTGCAGCGGCAAGACCCTCCCACCTCATAAATCTTTCGCAACACAACACAACAAAGATCTTCCCTCGGCCCCCAAAGCCTGCTCGCCAACTTAAGCAATAGGGCGCCGTTCATATCCTTGATCGACTTCACCCCAAGACCACCCCGCTCCTTCCCGCAGGTAACATCCTCCCAATCCACCAAGTGCACCCCCTCGACCCTCCCCCCTGCTTCCCCCATAAGAACGCCCTCATTCGCTTCTCTAATCTGGCCACAATCCCCTTAGGGATCTTTCGGTTGGACAGAAAATAAATAAGAATGGAGGAGAGGACCGCCTTCAGCAGGACCATGCGCCCCCCCCTCGACAGACACACAGACTTCCATCCCGCCAAACGAGGCTGCACCTTCTCCACCACCTTCAGCAAATCTCTCAAACGAGTCCTCCCCACACTCAAGGGCATCCCCAGGTACTCCATCGGCAAAGAGGTGCAGTCCGACCCCAGAGCCATCGCTAACTCCTCACTGCTCTGAGTCGCAAGGCCGAAAGGAACGAACTTGGATTTGGCATTATTCTTGAAAAGCCCGGATAGCTCGCCGAAGATCTTCAGTGCCGAGGCCATTCATCTCGCCTCACGAATCCCCCCCTCAATGAATAGCAACGTATCATCGGCGTACTGGAGGATGGGCACCCTCACCTCCCCCTGGAGAAACCCCTCGAGATGCCCCGGTCGACCACACGAGTCGCAAAATCAGAAAGAACATCAGCCGCCAGGATAAATAGCATGGGAGCCAGCGAGCACCCCTGGCACACCCCCCTCCGAGGCTGAATCAGCCCCCCTTCCGTGCGCTCATTCACCAGAAAAGAGAAGGAGGCGGTGGTGACGCAGCGCCTCATCCACGAGATCCACAGCTCCGGGAATCCTTTCCGCCACTACACCGACCATATAAACCTCCAATCTAGGTTGTCGTACGCCTTCTTAAAGTCTACCTTCCAAAGTACCCCACTCACATTCCTCCTCTCCCAGTCCGCAATGATCTCAGACGCCAGGATGAGGCAATCAGAAATGTGCCTCCCAGGAACGAACGCTGATTGAAATGGGGAGACAACAGTGTCCAGAATACGACCTAAGAGAATAGCAAGCACGTTCGCAATAATGAGGTAAATAGCGTTGGAGACTGCAATAGGACGAAAGTCATCGATGCAAACCGCCGCCGAGGATTTGGGCATAAGAATGATCAGTGCGCGATTGATCCCGTCGAAGCCAAAGTTCCCCCGCAGGAATTCAGATGCCACCTCGAGCACCTCCGGGCCGATGAGATCCCAAAAATCCCGGTAGAACGCCACCGGGAACCCGTCCGGGCCAGCAGCCGCATCGCCATTTAAATTGCAAACCGTAACCTTCAGCTCCTCCAAAGTGACATCCCGAACAAGCGAGTCAACGTGTGAGGCCGACACCAAACGCGTGCCACGGCCTAACCATCTCCATAACCTCGGAATAGAAGAAGTAAACATGTCTTTGAAATGGGCCGCAATAGCCGCCCCCATCTCCCTGTTCCCCTCCACGCGAAGCCCATCAATGCTGATGGAGTGCAACGCATTAGTCCCGCGCCTCCCATTAGCGATACGATGAAAGTACGAAGTATTCGCATCCCCCTCCCGAAGCCACATGCTTCTCGATCGCTGCCTCTACTCTGCCACCTGCTTCTCATCCTCCAAAGCCACCTTCACCTGCGCCGCCGAGCGGACGGCCAACTCCTCCTCAGTGAGCTCCCTTCGATCCCCAATCGCGTCCAACGAGCGAATGGCCTCCTCCGCGTCCCTCCTGGAAGCGCTCCTGGCCGCCCTGGAGTCCCTCTTGAAAGCCGATAGCTGAACTCGGAGAGAGGATAATTTTTGTACAAAGCGAGACGAAACGAAGCCCGAAGTGGCCACACCCTCCCAATGCGAGGCTACCATCTCCTTGAAATTGCTCTCCAACAGCCAGCATTTCTCGTATCTAAACATCCCTCTCTGCCGAGGCTCCTCCCCCGAGCACCATCCGAACACCCCCGCGGTTCAGCCGCCACCAACGCCAAAGCAAAAGCCTCCAACAGCTCATTCGACGCCAGGAAACGATCGAGGCGAGATGTCGAGTTGGAATTCCTCTAAGTGTACGCAGTGTCACCCGCATCCATGACCTTAAAGTCGAAAGAGTCCACAACATCCACAAATTCAAGCGAGCCCGAGTCCTGGCCCCCCTGCCCCCGGGTCTGTCTTCAAAAAGAGGGTGACGTTGAAATCCCCCCCAATGAGCCAGGGGAACCCCGCCGCAGATCTCCCAACCTCCCTAAGATCGTCCCACAGCTCCCCCCGGATCAAAGCGTTGCACGGGCCATAAACGCAAGACACCACCATCCGAAGGGAGGATTCGGAGCAGACCAGAAACACGGTCACCATGTGCCGGCCACGAATCACCGCATCGAGGGAGAAACCTGCGGACCTCCACGCCACCAGCATTCCTCCCGAGGATCCCACTGTGTCGACCGCACACACCTGGTCCACAACCCCTGCCCCAAAGGACCTCCAAACGCTGTCCGCCATTAATTGCAATTTTGTGTCATGGAGCATAACGATGTCGCAACCCCATTCAACACATCTGGATCCCACGACCCTCCGCTTAACCGGGTCTTCGAGCGCTCGCACATTCCAAGAGAGAACTTTCATCTGAAACCTTCTGAACTCCCAAGAACTCTGGCCACCCCCGCAGTCTCCGCCACGAGCAGCTTCAATGGCGGGCAAGACCCAACCTCCGAGCGCGATGTCGTGGATCTATCCCGCCTTTGGTATTTCTTTCCGGTCCTCCTGTCGCTCGTCCCCTCGCCATCCTGGCTGGTGGGCACCTCCAAGATGGAGATACCCTCCCCACCCTGGTCGGTTCCCCCCGAAGCCGACTCGGAGAACATAGAAGCCGATCCGGTCGCCCGAGCCCGCGCAACCCCCGTATCCAAGGCATGAGAGACCAGAGAAAAGCCAACCACCTTCAAAGCCTCCCCATGCATTCCATGAAGCTCCCAGGATGGAAAGAACCATGTCGACACGGAGGAAGGAGGAGCAAGGAGGATTTGCGCCGCGAGATCCGAACAAGGCCCCCGCTACCCGATCCCAAGATGTCCACCGGATCCGCCCCGAAAAAAGAGACCGCAACCGGCTCCGCAAAGAAACCCGAGCGATCAACCCGAACCCCAGGATCCACCTCCGGATCCGGCTCCCTCCCAAACGGCGTCGAACCACGAGCACGCCCTCCCACGTCATCATGCAGAAAGAATAATTTAGGCGGCATAAACAGAGATGGAGAGGAGTTAACGAGGCGCCGCGTGCAAGGGAGAGAGAGCGCCGTCCCTCCGAAATATCCCCTTGGAAAACCAACCGACGTCACAGCATTCGAGGCGTCCCCGGCCCTCCGCCATGGCTCCTGCCGCTGCACCTCCGGAGGGGCCGGAGGTTCTTCCACCACCAGCTCGACCTTGAAAGAATAACAACCAACTTTCATATCTGCAAACGTGCTTCCCCCTCCGATCTCGTCGAGGAATCTCTTCGAACACTCGAACAGGATCCTCACGTCCTCCACAGACGTCCCCGGGCGCAGTCCATCCTCCAGCACAGCTCTGACTGTTCCCCACCTTTGCAGGGCCTTCCTTAAGCATCCAAGCGATCGCGATAGGAACGGAACGCCCTTCACCCTCGCCACGCACACTTCCACCTCCGAACAAGCAGCATCGGCAAACCGAATGAGCCTCCAGCAGACGTTGGCGATGTCCTCATTGAGAAGAAGCCGATCTCTCTGCTCCGCCGATAATCCTCTAACGCAGCATTTGGTAGCAGCCAACTGCACCACATCTCCCACGAAAAGCGTGCCCAAGAAACCACGTAGGTGAGCGCGAACCAAGTCCATGTCGACAACTCCCCCCACTGCATACCCGGCGAGCGCATGCATGCCAGAATTCCGACCGGTCCCCCCTTTTCCTCCTCGGCTGAAAGCCGACGACCTCCCACCAAAACCCCAGACCCACTCGTGGACTTCGAAGGTCCAGCACCCCCTCTCTTGTGGCCCACCACCTCCGCGTAGGAAGGGCCATCCCGTGATACCACCGTCGCATGCAGGACCCTCCCGCCGCTGCTACCTCCAAGCTTTAACGCCGAAGCAGGCTCATTGCTCCGCTTTCGATATGCCATGCAGGAAGCTTGACGATGCCCCGTGCTCCCGCAGGATAAGCACCTAGGCGGAGAAGGGTACTTCGAGGCCACATGCCCTCTGATACCGCACCAGAAACATCTACGCTCGGGCTTCTTCTGAGAGACCCTCGTCCATTCCCCCGCACCTTCGTCCCCTCCTCCCTGGACCACCGCCTTCCCCCTCTAACTTGCACTCACATGACCTCCCGCAACGACATATGCCTTTGCAGTTGCCACTCGCCACTTGCCAGTCGCCTTCGCACTCGCCATCCCGACTTCTTTGAAGTCCTTCCCCCCCAACTTCATCCCCAAGAGTTCTCGAGAGACCCACTTTTATAAGTAATTAAATGTTCCTCCCTCTTTTTGAAGAGAGCGTTTGTTATGAAAAGATCATATGCCGTTGCAAAATCCAGGATGGCTTTTCCCTCTTCATTTCTATCCCCAAAACCATGTCCTCCATGAACACTAGCATACCCTGAAGCATCTTTTCCCACATGTCCATTAAGATCTCCACCGATGCAAATCATCTCTCTTTGTGGGATTCCTTGTAGACTCTTATCCAAATCCTCCCAAAAAGCTTGTTTAGTCCTTTCATCTAAACCAATTTGCGGTGCATAAACTGAGATGATATTCATAATTTCTTCTTCAAGCACCAATTTTAGCAAAATAATTCGATCCTCGAATCTTTTCACCTCAACCATGCAATCCTTCAAATCCTTATGAACAACCACTCCAACACCGTTTCTACCCTTATCTTTACCTGAATACTAAAGTTTAAAGCCAGTCTTCTCAATCTCCCTTACTTTCTCTCCAACATGGCCTCAAATTTCAGCGAAATTCGGTCGAATATCGGTATCCAGTTGAAATCGAAATTTGACCGAAATGACCGAAATGACTGAAATATGGGGGTCCTAGTACAAAAAATGATCGAAATGACCGAAATTTCGGTCGAAATTCCACCGAAATTCCATCGAAATTCTGTTTTGGTCGATACCGAAATGGTGACCGAAACCGACATTTAGGGCCTTGCTCTCCAACCCATTTAGTCTCTTGAAGACAATATATGAATCTTCCTTTTTTCCATCGTATCCACTATCTCCATCAACTTTCCAGTTAAAGTGCCAATATTCCAACTACCAATCCGCAACTTTCGTTGTAATCTCTTTTGGACTAACTTCTTTAATTGCATGCGCCCATTATGCAAGAACCCTTGTAAATTTTGGACTGCATCCGGGCGGTGATGCAGCGGGTCACCATGACCGTCACAATTAATTTTTAGAAATCGTTAATTCAACTTCAACTTTTCTTTCTTGACTACTCATCTATTTCTTAGATATTTTCATGGCCGATTGTATGGATCTAGGTCTTTTGTCCATGATCTCCTTGGTACTACTATCCTAAGGAGTACATGAAGATGATTAATTTCCTATTTATCCAATGGTAACACGTTGTGTTAGGTGTAATCCATCCATACCCGTGTAGTACTTCAATGTGATCGAATACTCATGCTTCATATTTGTATTTAACGGGAAGATTGGGTTAGCATTTTCTGCTCATAGGCTGAGTGTTATATGTAGAGAGATGTTAATCTTACAGAACCAATGTTCCACGATTGGAGAGAGATGCCGAGCTTACAGAACCAATGATCCATGATTAGTATGCCTATCACTCACCTACAAAAGCTCCTACCATATACATAGTCTTGAGAGGACTTCCATGTCTCATCACCTTTTGTCTCTATTTTCGATGATTTAGTACACAAGACTCAATCTCACAATACCCATTTTGGTCATATGATGCATTGCCCTGGTAATGAACTATCCAATTTTGTGGAAGTTACGTTAAGGACATAGGATAGTTAGTCCGTCTGTAACCCCGTGTTACATTGTGTAAACTTCAATCAATTTTGTGGATTCAACAAAGGGATATTTACACACAACTCCGATTAATTTCGTAAATTACAATCATTACCCTGTGTAATCGTTAATTACACTCAGAACCCTTAATCGTGCTTAATTCTTACGCCCATAACCCCGTGTTAACTTCCATCCAATTTCTCGTTACCTATGATGGTATCCGTCAAATATTTTACATTTTTATACCCTTTAAGTTCTCATTATTTTTTTGAAGCCAAAAAAGGGGGAGACACTCTTAGGTGTTTACCCCAGACGTATATTAAAAATTTAAAAAGAAAAGTAAAAGAAGTACAACAGAGGGCTCTCTAGGCGAGCCACGAGCGTAATAGACCCAAGGCACTGATACAGACATTCTCCTTGTAAAATCTATGATTAGAAAAAAACTGCCCATTCCTAGCTAGCCAGACAGACCAAATCAACACCAGTGGCTGCAACAACTCCTTCCTCGACCGATGCTTGGCCGTGACCAAACCCTTGCAGAAATCCTCAACACCTACCCTACCTACCCATCCCAGTCCTGGATCGGCCCAAACAGGTAACACAGACGGGCAGGAAAAAAAGAGATGCTCCGGAGTCTCGATCCCCCCATTGCACAGTATACACTTGTCAAAGACCGCACCAAGTAGTCTAGCACAACGGTCCCGCGTCATCAGTCTCTTTCTCCTGAACAACCAAAAGAAGAAAGCAAACTTCGCGGAAGACCCAACCCCCAGAAGAAATCACAGTCTCTAACCAGCTCCGTCGAAAGAGTGGGAGGGGGCCTGCAGATCGCCGAGTAAGCCCCCTTCACGGAGAAGGAACCTCCACGCCAACTCCAGTGGTCACGACCCATGGCTGGCCCCGTAGCCTCCCGAAGCGCGTCAAGCAGCTGCAGGAACTCCTCCAGGCGTTGATCGGAGAAGTTCGAACGGAAAGTCAGCATCCAGTTCTCGTCCACCCAGCAAGAAGCAACCCGAACATCCTGATCCGTCGTCAAAGCAAAAAGACGAGGGAAGCGCAAGGACAACGCTCCCCCGCTCGTCCAGTCGTCTCTCCAGAAGGTGAAGCGAAGCCCATCCCCCAACACAGGTCTGAACAATGTCCGGAAGTTGGGAGAGAACGACTGAATAGCCCTCCAGAAGGGCGAGGGTCTCCGCCCAGGCATGCCTGCCGCCGCAAATCCCTCAGGCGCCGCCCCCTCGACCCCGTAGATCCGTCGAAGGAGACTACAGCAAAGGTCATCCCCATTCCCCAAGATTCTGGCCACCCACTTCAGTAACAAAGCCTCGTTCCGCTCGCCCAGCCGATAGATCCCAAGCCCGCCCTCGTACTTCCGCAGAGTAATATCGTCCCAGCTAACCAGGTGCATCCCAGGGCCCTGCCCGTTCCTGCCCCACAAAAACCGCCTCATCAGACCCTCCAATCTCCTCCTAATTCCCGCCGGCATAAGCCTCGTGGAGGAATAATACACCGGCATGGCGGAGAGCACCACCCTCAATAGCACCACGCATCCCCCCTTGGAGAGGACCGCCGCCTTCCATCCTGCGAGATGCCTCTCCACCGTCTCGACCAGCGGCAACCAGTCCGCCGTTTTGGATCTCCCAGAGTTCAGCGGCAAGCCCATGTAGTGAATGGGGAACCCTGCACTCTCAGTAGCCAACGATGAACCACAAAGACCCGCCAACTCCTCACCCATACAGAACGGGACCATCTTGGACTTGTTATTCTGCATCAGCTCGGACATCTCACTGAAAAGCTCTAGCGTCGCTGCCATGCCCTTAGTCTCCTCGAAGCCTCCTTCTATGAAGAATATGGTATCGTCAACGTATTGAAGTAGCGGGATCCTCAAGTCATCCTTCGAGTAACCGCACGTTAGCCCAACCTGTTGTACTCTGCCAACCATACGAGCAAGGATGTCCGCCGCAATGATGAAGAGCAAGGGAGCGAGAGGGCAACCCTGCCTCACCCCCCTTTGTGGCTGAAAAAAACCCCCCTCCGGACGCCCGTTCACCAGGACCGTCATAGAAGCCATGGTCATGCATCGCTTCATCTAGGAAATCCAAAGCTCAAGAAAGCCCCTTCTATGTAATGCCGCCCAGAGAAAGTGCCAGTCCAAGGTGTCGAAAGCCTTCGTCCACCTTCCACAATAGGCTTGCCTGCCGTTCCTCCTCCAATCCGCAACAATTTCAGACGCCAGAACCAAGCTGTCTGCGATATGTCTCCCCGGAACGAATGCCGTCTGAGTGGGCACAATAATGTGCTCCAGTACCCTACTCAATATAGTCGCGAAAACCTTAGCAACAATCAGATACAACGCATTGGAGATCGCAATAGGCCGAAAGTCCTCGATTCTCCCCGCTCTGGCCTTCTTCGGGAGAAGCACAATCAATGCCTTCTTTAACCGCTCGAAGCCTACATTGCCATGGTAGCACTTCACCACCACATCAAGCTCCTCCCTGCCAACCAAGTCCCAGAAATCCTTGTAGAAAGAAACAGGGAAACCGTCCGGACCTGGCGCGCCATCGCCTTTGAGATTCAAAACCGCCGCATTCAGTTCCTCCAACGTAACCGATTGGGTCAGGCTAGAAGCATGTGCGTCCGACAAGCGCACTGCTTCCAAGCCTGTCCACCTCCAATGCTTGCTGGTACCCCTTGCGAAGAACTTGTAAAAGTGATCCGCAATCACTCTCCCAAGCTCCTTTTTTTTGACGCTCAAAAAAGGGGGAAGCACTCAGCGTTGTTCGCCCCAATTTATTAAAAAGTAAAGAGGGGAGTACTTACAAGATGGATGAAGAAAATAAAAACGAGTGGTAAAAGGTATCAAGAAAGAGATACCCCCCACACACCCGATACAACACTACCCGGAAGACCAATCTTGACAAAAGCGAGACGTCGAGATACAAATGTTTTCCTTGTAGAACCTCTGCCGAACAAATAGTGCATCGTTTCTTCCCAACCAGATGCTCCATAGACGCGCAATCGGGACCATCAGGTCCGCCCTTGACCGATTCCTGGCGTTAATCAAACTGTCGCATAATGCATCAAAGCTGGATATATTCAGCCACCCCAAATCATCCCAGATGGCACGAACACGGTCACGAAGGAAAAAGAGGTGCCCGCTGGATTCCACCTCCGTACCACAAAGCCCACACAATTGCGAGACATTAGGAAACATCATAGCACAACGGTCGCGAGTAAGCAGCCGACCACGCCGAAGAAGCCATAGAAATATACCAACCCGTTCGGGCAATTTGAGACTCCAAATGAACTTGCAATGATTCAGCATGGTCGCATCGACCCCCACGGCGCTGGGAAGAAGAGCGAAGTACGCCTTCCGCGTAGAGAAAGTATCCTCCTTCCAAGCAAAGTGATCACGCCCCCCAGTGGGCGTGGGAGCATCAGAAAGAAGAGCCATCAAGGACGTGAAATCGAGCAGACGCTGATCCGATAAATTAGCAACGAACAGAGGGCACCAGCAACCATCGGCCCAGCAGGAAGCCACGGTGGCGAATTTGTCGGCCACCAGCGCAAAGAGGCGAGGAAACAAATATTGCAGAGCTCCCCTCCCGGACCAATCATCTGACCAAAAGCGGAAAGAATTCCCATCACCCAGAATAGGTTTGAATAATGATCTGTTGCGATTAAAAGCGGACAAAACACCACGCCAAAAAGAGGAAATGTGTCCCTCGGGACGTCCCCGTAAAGCAGATATTAAATCAATCCCCGCCGCCTCCCTAAGGCACTTCAGCATGAAATTATCTTCCCTACCCCACACCTTTGCCGCCCACTTGAGAAGCATAGCCTCGTGCACCACCTCCAGCCGTCTCACTCCCAAGCCCCCATCGCGCTTCGGACGCGAGACAACCTCCCAACCCACCAAATGGACCCCCTTCTCCCATCGCCCTTCTTACCCCAAAGAAAACCCCGCATACATTTTTCCAATCGCTCCCGAAACCCCTTCGGCATGCCACGCACGGACAGGAAATAAATTGGGATTGAGGAGAGCACGGATTTAAGAAGAACTAACCGACCCCCCCTGGAGAGAAGCGCTGCGCGCCAGCCAGCCATACGAGCCTCCATCTTCTCCACCACCTTTCGGCAATCACGCAGCCGAGCACGGCCAACCGAGAGAGGCAAACCAAGGTACTCCAGGGGGAGGCCGCACGGGGAAGAGCCCAAAGCACGAGCACACTCCACAGCCTCCACCTGCGACATAGCAAACGGAATGACTTTCGATTTGTTCCCATTGATGTGGAGCCCCGACATCTCACAGAATAGTTGGAGCGTAGTAGCCATCCCCGAGGCATTAGCCTAGCCGCCCTCGATAAAACATAATGTGTCGTCAGCGAACTGTATAAGAGGAATATGATACGCACCCAAAGAACATCCGCGGGTAAGACCGGCCTCGGCAACCCCATCAATCATACGCGGCAAGACATCCACTACCAAAACAAAGAGGGGAGCAAGGGGGCGCCCTTGGCGAACCCCCCTGCGAGGCTGGAACATCCCTCCAGCCGGCCGCCCATTTATAGAAACGGAGAAAGAGACGGTGGTAACACAACGCCGAACCCAAGAGATCCAGATCGGCGGGA
Organism: Ottelia alismoides; assembly: GCA_037367405.1. Classification (NCBI taxonomy): domain Eukaryota; kingdom Viridiplantae; phylum Streptophyta; class Magnoliopsida; order Alismatales; family Hydrocharitaceae; genus Ottelia; species Ottelia alismoides. Next base: position 180,527 of record JAZKJV010007582.1, on the reverse strand, counting down.
AGCCCCGCCGCTTTAATACCGACCATAAGAAGCGCCAATCCAGAGAATCATATGCCTTTGCAAAGTCAATTTTCCACAGCAGCCCCTTCGTAGCATTACGGTGCCAAACATCGACGATCTCGGAGGCCACCGCATAGCATTCAGGGATTTGCCTCCCCTGCACAAAGGCAGCTTGAGAAGGCGAGATGAGCGAGTCGAGGAGTGTCGCAAGCCTTCTAGCGAGAGCCTTAGCAATGATTAAGTAGATGCCATTAGAAATAGAAATAGGCCGGAAATCCTCAATACGGTTGGCCGAAGGGGTCTTGGGGATAAGAACAATATTAGCCCTGTTGATTTTGTTCCCTGTTCCCCTCACAAAATTCGAGGGCAACGTCCAAGACGTCATTTGCGAGCACGTCCCAAAAATCCCGATAGAAAGATATAGGGAAGCCGTCAGGCCTAGGGGCAGCATCAACGTTGAGGTCCCAAGCCGCCCCCTGGAGCTCCTCCAGCGATAACGGCCGAGAAATCATCTCCGCTTTCGAAGGCGCAAGGATGGAGGCCCCACGGCCCGTCCACTGCCACGAACGTGTAGGTTGACGGTCAAAAAAATTCTTGAAATAAGTTCCCAAAGCCACGCATAACTCCTCCCCCTGAAATAGGGAACCATCGACCATGAGGGAAGAGACGGTATTAGCACGTTTTCGAGCACCGGCGACCCGATGAAAGAAAGCGGTGTTCGCATCCCCATGTTTGATCCATCTCAAGCACGATCGCTGACGCCACTCAATAGCCCTTTTCTTGTCCTCCATCGAGACCACCTGCAACGCCGAAGCACGAATGGCCAATTCCGCGGGCGATAACTCCCGCTCGTTCTCTGAACGATCCAGGCGAAGAATGATGTCATCAGCCTCGTTACGGGTGATTAAGCGAGCCTGACGAGTATTAATTTTAAATGACGCTAGTAATCGGCGAAGGGATGAAAGTTTTTGATCGAACCGATGAGCAGCACTGTCGGCATAGATAGACTGAGACCAATGATTTCGCACAATGTCCCTGAAGTTTGGTTCCAGCAACCAACTCCGTTCATAGCGAAAGTGGCCACGAGGGCGAGAGAATTCACCAGAATCCCAGACAATGGGACTATGATCAGAGAAAGAACGCGGTCGAGAGCAAACCGAGCAAAGAGGGAAGAGCTCCATCATCCGACCATTCGCCAAAAACCTGTCGAGCCGAGACCGAGAGGAGTTATTCCTCCAAGTGTAGTTAATATCGTTTGCCACCAGCCCTTCGAGAGCCAACTCCTGAATGAGCTCCAAAAGTCGCGTGATCCCGGATCATGACCCCTACGACCACGAGGACGGTCATGCGAATGCAAAGTAACATTGAAATCGCCTCCCACAATCCAAGGAGTATCCCCAAAAGCCACCGCATCGGTGCGCATATCCTCCCAAAGTTCTCGTCGAGCGATATGGCATATAGGCGCATATACGCAAGTAAAAGCCAGTGAAGCATTGGAATCCGACCTCATGAGTACCACGGAAATAGAATGTCGCCCAACACGATTAGAAGAAAAGGAGAATCTCGACGACCGCCAAGCCAAAATAATACCGCCCCAAGCGTCGGTCGCGTCCAGCGAACGAAAGTCATCCAAGCCCCCTGCCCCAAAGGATTGCCAAACAGTTTCATCCACCCCCGATAGTTTCGTTTCTTGAAGGAGGGCGATGTCACATTCCCATTCCACCAAACGAGAGCCCAAAGCACGCCGACGATCAGGGTCACCAAGACCACGAACATTTTAGGATAGCAATTTCATTAAACACCAAGTCATGCCCCAAAAGCTCGAATAAAAACCAGACCAACACCACATTTAATCCCGAGAAGAGCTTCTTCCAATTTGGTGAAGTCCTGCTGCCTCCGCCACCGCCTCGCGCAGCAGCTGACTGGAAGAAAGAGATGATACCCCGAGGGAGAGGGGTTGACGACGAGTGTAGATATTTCCAAACCTGTACGGGGAATCAATCACAACATTCCAAGCATTCCAAGCAATACCAGTGAAATTTGAATTTTGAATAAGCAAGCATATCGCCTGATGAAGAAACCAGAGATCCGCCACCTGTACGAGTAACCGGAGTAGAATAAGAGCCATGGACGTCGAGGGGAAGAATCATGCCAGCATCCTCCGTCGGAGAGTGGATCATAGTGGTGCTCTCAGAGGTAACCGAGCCAGCCGTCAACAAGAAAGGCGGAGAGATAGAATCTTTGAGATGAAACACCGGAGAGAAGGGCATCGAGGAAATGGGTTGTGGGCACTGGTAGTCGGAGGTCCATATAACAGACCCGTATAGAGAAACCGGGTCCGGTCCCGCCCGCGCCAGGGCCCATACGTCTTGTTGATCATAGCCGGACGAAGAAAGGGGAAGCGCCAAGCCAAACCCCGAGACGTCCACGTGGACCTGGTTGGCCGACACAATGAAAGTAGCAGAAGAATGCGAATCGTCCTCGAGAAGATCCCAAGTCACGTGACGACGAGCGCCCCGACCCGCACGCGCGTCCCGAGGAAATCCAGGCGACGTCCCCGAACAGGCGCCATGCACTTGCGCCGCTTCGAAGATATCCCTGCAAATGGACACGTGGCTTGTAGAAGGCGAACCGTCAAGGCCCGCGTCGGAGAACGAACCGCCACCATGGAGGATCGACGAGGGCGGTCGAGCGGGCGGCACCGCCGGCGCCGGGAAGGAGAATTCGAGCTTGAAAGTCCAACGCCCCAGACAGAGCTTCTCGAACAAAACCTTGCCAGCCAGAGAGCTGCTTAACGCCGATGAGCACTCAACGAGTAATCGCGTACACATCCAATCAGAGCCCGGAGCAAGTTCGTCGTCGAGAACAACCAACACCTGACCCCAGCCGCCAATAACTTTGGATAGGCAATGCACCGTGCGCGATAGGAATGGAACTCCTCGAACTTCGACCACGCAAACTTCGGACCCTATGGTCGCGCCATCCGCAACACGCAGACGTCGCCACTTCACGAGCGAGTCATCGACCAGACAAAGAAGGTTCTGCGTTGCTCCGGGGATAACCCTCGAACACAACATCGATAGTCGTCTAGAAAGAAGAAATCCCCGTAAAAGTCGTCACCCAAGATTTTTAAGATACTTGTGCGAATCTCCTCTCGACCCACTCCAGGTCACTGCAGAACACCAACAACCGCCAAACTCTTCGTGCGAATGTCCTGCGGGTCCACCCGAAATGAAGCACCCGGCGAGCTATCTTCAACCTTGAACCTCGCAGCCGCCGGCATCTGAAAGGAGCATCCACCCTTCAGGCCAACCTCTGGACCACTCCTGGCATGCATGTGATCCTCGACCACCACCCCACCTCCTTGAGGATGCACCACCGCCCCCGGGAAAACCCCCGACCCACCACCCACGTCAAAAGAACGTGGGGGTGGATTGGGAGCGCACCCCCCGACCGGCCCTTTGGAGGAGGTACCGCCACCGCCATCGCGCACCACTTGAGCAAACTCTCCCAAGCTCCTTGTTAACTCCATTGTATCCCCGTCTACGAGCAATGATCTGATGATGTTTTCCCTCCACCTCCCACTGGCCACCCTGTGGAATAAAGCCGTGTTCACGTCTCCCTCTCCAAGCCATCTGTGCCTGGATCTTTGCCTCCACTTGGTGACCCTCTTTCTGTCTTCGTTAAAGATCAACTTCTGCCTTCAGACCACCGCCTCAGCTCGTCCCCCACCAAGGGACGCTCGCCCTCCAACGCGTCGAGCATGCTGACCACGCTCTCCGTCGCCGTCCTGGCCGCACGACAGTTCTCCCTCGATTCCCGCTTGAAAGCGCATAGCCTAGTCCGCAAAGAATCCAGCTTCTAGACGAAGCTCATCGCAGCAGAACCCGCCACAACGACCGAATTCCAGTGCGACACCACCAAGTCTCTGAAAGTATCTTCGAGTAGACAAGCCTTCTCGTAGCTGAAGAAGCCACGAGTAGGTGCAGGATCGCCCGAGTCCCAAAGGATGGGCGTATGGTCAGACCAAGAACTTGTCCTAACGATGACGAACGAGAGTGGAAAGAGCTCCAGAAGCTCAGTCGATGCGAGAAACCGGTCGAGGCACGACCTGGAGTTGGCGTTTCACCAGGTGTACTTAGTGCCCCCCGCATCCTGAACCTCCAACTCCAGCGACTCCACCACCTCCACGAAGGCCTCTGAGCCGGAGTCCTGACCGCCCCGCAGCCTCGGCCTGTCCGCTGAAAGCAAAGTGACATTGAAGTCCCCCCCCACCAGCCAGGGGATGCCCGGGAAGGCCTCCCTAGCGTCCCTCAGGTCCGTCTAGAGCTGCTGCCGCTCCGATATCTGGCACGGACCATAAAGGCAGGAGAGCGCAAGCACCGCCCCCGAGCGAAGGCACTCCAGCAGAACCGTCAGAACGTGCGTCCCCCTCTGCTCCCCACGTCGGGTGAAAGCCGAGCCCCTCAACGCGACGAGAATCCTTCCTGTAGAACCAACTGCCCCAATCGAGCTGAAGTTAGAAATCGAGCCTGCACCGAAAGAAAGCCAATCCATGCTCGTGAGCGAGCCCAGCTTGGTTTCTTGCAAGAACACCACATCACACCCTCACTCCACAAACCTTGAGCCCAAGACCCTTCTCTTCTCCGGGTCGCCCAGACGCCTCACGTTCCACGAGAGAATCTTCATCTGGAACCTGCCTTGTCCCCTCCTCCCAACTCCACTACCCCTGCTGCCGTCGCAACCTCGAGCTTCAGATCCGAGACCAGAGCATGCCCCGCTGCAGCGGCCCTGGACTGAGATCTCCTCCGATACCTCTTCTCGGACCTCCGATCACTCCAGCCCCCTCTTGCAGCAGAGACAACCCCAACGTCCAGGGCCGGCGCAGCGACCTGGGAAGTCACCACCGCACCCAAGGAGGAAAAGCCATCCTCCGCACCAAAGCAAGAAGGGGCCACCCCCCGCCAAGAATATCCTCGCCTGAGTGGTCAATCGCCCCGCCCACTAAGCTGGGCAGGGCATGGCCCGGGGGCTGGAAACCCAACACCCCCTCGCCAGGGGAGTCGTAAAGTGCACATCACAACGCAACTGAGAAGTCGTGCCCCGAGGAGCTCAGAAGAGGCGAAAGGCACCCGCTCGCAGATCGGGGGAAGTCCACCACCAAAAAAAACGAACCCGATTGCGGCACACCCGAGAGCACAACCCGAGAATGGACCAAGTACGATGCTCTGTGCGAGGTAACCTGAAAGTCCGCATGCAGGACATGGGGACTCCGGTTCAAATGCAGCCCCAGTGGGCCGTCCCTGGGAAACCGAACCGTCTAAGCTTCTCCCGCCCCTAACGGTTGGGCAAACGCTGCATGGGAACCACGAACCCACGAAGAGCCAGGAGGCTTGTCCAAACGAGGCGACGGTTCCCCTTCCGCCGCAGAATCCGAAGCGTCGACAACCGAAACAACCAACGGCTCCTCTCGAGAAGCCCAAGCATCCTCGACCCGGACCGACAGAGAAGACCGAACGTCGCCACCCTCAACCGCCCACCCCGGTGGCGGTGGTGGCGGGTCGAGGAGGCGGACCTGCAGCCCGAAATCAAAACGACCGACCTGCAGCAGTGTCGCTGAGGCTTGGGGAGCCCCCCGACGGCACTCCAAAAGAACAACCGCCACGTCCGGGTCACAGCCAGGCGCCGCGCCATCTTCGAGCACCTCCAAGATCTCGCTTAAGTGCCTAAGCGCCAGCCTCAAAGCACGGACTGAGCGTGACAAGAAGGGCGCCCCCCGCACGTGTGCCACCCGAACGACCGGGGAAACAACTTCATCCGCGAACCTTGGCCGCCTCCAAAGGATAGGACCGTCCGGCCTCGATGCCAGAAGCATCCCCCTTTAGGCGGCAGAGAGGCCCCGGACACAAAACCGACCAGCTCCGAGAGGGACGTTGTCGTCGCTGAACTCCCTGCCGAAGCAACGACAGAGTTCCCTCTCAAGCGCCCTCCTGGTTAGGGAACAACTGCGGTCCCCGACAAGAACCCCAACCAACATGCCGTCGACCCCGCAATGGCTGGACATTCAGCCACCGTCTCACCTCCCTGCTTAGCCGAGCCTCCAGCCCCCCACTCACCCTCCGTACTCTCAGCCGCCCCTAAATCACCAGCACCCTCAAGAGCCCCCATGCTAACACCGGACGCTCCATGAAGCGCCCCCGGCGCTCCCCCGCAGTGAACTCGCTGATGGCCTGGCTCGCCACAAGAGAAGCAAAGGGGGGACGAGCACAGATCGAGGCGATGTGGCCCCACCCTTCACAACGGAAACAACGGCGCCCCGGCTTCCGATGGGACACCGCCACCCAACCAGCTGCAACGCCAGACTCCTCACCCTCTCCAGACTCCCTCTCGCCAGCTCCCCCCTTGCTAACCCCCCTCCGCGCACCACGAACCTCCTTTACGACACCCGCTCCGCCTCGGTCGTGGAACCAAGCCGCCTTCTCCAACTCTACCCGACAAAACTTATGCCACACTCTAGACGCCTTCACCTCTCCTCTTCCACGCTCTCTTCCCACCATGTCACGCTTTTCAGGGTGCCAAGATCTTTTCAAAGTTCTCATTATTTACAGATGAGTCCACTCCTTTCCTTCTCCAACCCCCCTCCTCCCCCTCCCGCCGACCTTCTCCTCCTCCCCTTCATCCTCCAACATCCACCTCTTCCTCGCTCCCGTCGACCACCTTCTTCCCTTCATCCTTCAGTACCAAGCCATTGGAAACCCCCATTTCCCCGTCAACACTTGCCGCCTGCAAGATCCCCCCAAAAGCAAGCCGTCCTCGACCCCTTGACCCCTACCGCCGCTCTTCAGCATCGTGAAGCCCCCGTGTGAGCTTCCCCCCACCCCTCGCCTCCTACCCCCACCGTATCTCGCGAGGCAAGGCAAGTCTCCTCCTCCAACAGTCCGTCATCACCATCAACCTTCCGATCTCTCGCCAACTCCATCCTCCCATGTGATGAGCGCCCGCCGTCGGCCGCCTCCGCTCCAAGCGCCACCCTCCACCCCAAGGGTCGGCCCTCCCCTCCCTTCCCCAACTCCCATCCCCTATCGCCTTCCCTTTCATATCCCCATCTTCCTCCACCAGCCTACTCCGTCTCCACCCTCTGCTCCTCATAAAGGAGCGTTACATCCACAGTCACAACCCTGGCGGTAAACCCAACTGCGGAGAGGTCACGTGTAGTACGTCCGCAGACTACATTCTCATGTTCTGTTGCTTCCCCTTATGCATAGTGGACTTCATCTTTTTAACAACACTACGTCTCCCAACAGGGTTCTGTTGCAAAGCCATTCAGAATCGTCGCTAGAGGAGGAGGAAGATCGCAGGTGCTGCGAGCTCGATGACCGATGATTGCCTGGGGTTCGACGACAAGGGCGAGGATGAGGAAGACGATGAGGATGCTGTGTCTTTTTTCTCACCTCTTGTTGCTTCAACTTTAAGTTGAACATGTCATGGAGTTTTTCTTGTCTCAAGTTATTTCTTTGTTTGGTGTGGAACTACCATTGAGAAATCGAATGTTACCAAGGTAGGAAATATCGATATCGTATCGATCCACCCGGAAAAGGATATATCGATATATCGATGATGTTGGTGGAAATGTCAGAAATGGCTCAAAAAGCCATTTTTTGCCGTTGTTGAGAAATTAAGATCATCCAAGATATTAAAATAACAAATAACCTACAAATACACACTTATATTATACATATTGATCATTTATACCCCATAAATGTTTATTCCTGACTTATAGATATTGGAAATAGATTCAATTCGAGTTCTTATAACATTAAATAACTTACAAATATAAACTTAGATGGCACATATTAAACATCTTTGACCCTTATGTCACATATATTGGTCATATCGAACGAATCGTTGTCAATGTTCATTGGTGAATAATAAACATTAGAATTGTAACCAAAGTAGCTAAGTTAAGCACACTTAGAACACCTTTTTTGTTCATGGGAAGACAATGAATAGCATTGAGATGAGTCATTTGATTCAAAAAATGTACATAATGATTAATGAAACAATGTTTATTTGGTATAAAGATTTATCTATTCACAAAAATAAATGAAAATAATGTAAGTTAATATAATAATATAATAGAGATTACCTAGTCATGAGGGGTTTAGAAGCAAGAGTTCTGTGGAGGGCAAGTTAGGAAATATCGATTATCATATCGGTCGACCCGATCGAAAATGATGTAAAAAGCGATTTTTTCATGAATTAAGATCATCTTAGTTATTAAAACAATAAATAACATACAAATACAATTTTTTATGCAAGAATGAGGTGTATTTAGCACACTAATACACATTATATCGTACAAATCATTGGTTGTTGTTGGGAAAAATGAACGAGATGTTTATTCCATCAGCCCTAGGCTCTCTTATATAGGAGAGTAGCCTATGGGTAAATTACATAAAGCATACAGCTGAAAATAAAAATAACAGAGAGATACAAAGGAAACTAATATATATGTTAACACTCCCCCTCAAGATGGAGCATAGATATCAATCATGCTCAGCTTGGACGCACACTTCTTGAATGAGCCTCGTAGTAATGCCTTGGTGAATATATCGGCAGTTTGATTCATGAAGTAACATGAGTTGTAGCAATGAATCCCTTCTGAATCATGTCACATATGAAGTGACAGTCAACCTCAATGTGCTTGGTCCGCTCATGGAAGGTTGAATTGTTTGCAATGAACAAGGCTGCCTGATTGTCACATTCTAAGTTCATAGGAAGTGGTACATCTATGCATAGATCTGTAAGCACAGCCTTTACCCACATCATCTCTATGCTAGCTTGGGCCATAGCCCTATATTCAGATTCAGCACTAGATCTGGCTACCACCGTCTGTTTCTTGCTCTTCCATGAGATTAGAGAATCTCCAACGTAGGCTGCAAACCCAGAGGTGGATTTCCCGTCCTTGGGACAACCTACATAGTCTGCATCCGCACATGCTGAGATAGAAATCCCCTTGTCCTTCTTGAATAGCAAACCTGCACCTGGAGATGATTTGAGGTATCTGAGTATCATATGTATGGCATCCATATGAACCTGACGTGGTTGCTACATGAACTGGCTCATACGACTCACTGCAAAGGATATATCGGGCCTAGTGATCATGACATACAACAGTTTGCCTACCAGTTCTCTGTATCTTCTCCTGTCCACCTCCTCTGTGTCATCATCATATAGCTTCATGCTGGGGTCCATTGGTGTTGTAGCAGGCCAACACCCAAGCATACCTGTTTCACTCAACAGGTCCGTAACATATTTTCTCTGCGACATTACTAACCCATACGGATTTCTAGCAAATTCCAGCCCCAGAAAATATCTAAGGACTCCAAGGTCCTTAGTGACAGATTCGCTACCCAGCTTCTCTTTCACCTGCTTTATGCCTTGCTCATCATTTCCTGTAATCAAGATGTCATCTACGTAAATCATAATTGCAATAATACCTCTTGAAGTCTTCTGTACAAACAAGGAATGATCAGCATTAGAGCGTTTGTATCCCTGTTTTTTAAAGATGTTTGAGAGCTTCTGAAACCATGCTCTGGGGCTCTGCTTAAGGCCATAGATAGCCTTATGAAGTCTGCACACCTTGAAACACTCCCCCTCAACAGCAAAACCAGGTGGCTGTTGCATGTAGACTTCCTCCTGTAGATCTCCATATAAGAATGCATTCTTCACATGATCCAACTGATATAGCGTCCACTCTCGAGTAATCGCGACTGACAGCAAGATCCGTAGGGTAGAATGGCGGGTTACTGGAGAGAACGTATCATGGTAATCCACCCAGTATGTCTGTGTAAAGCCACGTGCAACAAGGCGGGCCTTGTATCTGTCAATACTGCCATATGCATTTTGCTTTACTGTAAATACCCACTTGCAACTCACTGGGGTCACATCTGCAGGTATAGGAACTAGACTCCAAGTTCCCCTAGATTGAAGTGCTGCCATTTCTTCCTCCATTGCTAGACGCCATCTACTATCCTGCAGGGCATCTTGATAATTCCGTGGAATATCTACAACGGATAAGGCAACCACAAAGTTCCTGAAATCCCCAGATAGTCGCTCAAATGACATAGAAGTTGATAAAGGATATGTAGCGCAGCTCCTCTTCAATTTGCGTATAGCAATAGGAACCTCTAAATCAGCTGTGTCCTCATTTGGCCCCTGCAACATATCCTTCTCAGAAATATCATTAGATCCATCAAGAGTAGTATCTTCAGTACACACCTTAGGAGAGCTAGGAGATGAGTCATGACCATGAGCTGGAGGAGGCCTGCGGGTATAGTGGAATGGTAGTGGTGAAACGGGGACAGTTCGTGGAGCTGGTGGTGGTGGTGGTGGTGGTGTCATATATATGGCATCGGGAGTCACTGGAGGTAGTTGTTGATCACTTGAGGATGAAAAATACATTACGGATTCAAAAAATGTTACATCTACACTGACTATATACCGCCTACGCAAAGGATCAAAGCACTTGTACCTCTTTTGAGTTCTGGAGTACCCCACAAATACACACTTGACAGCCCTAGGAGAGAGCTTGTCAGTTCCAGGAGACAACTGGTGGACAAAGGCAACTGAGCCAAACACACGAGGAGTAAGGGAAAACAAATCCTTACCTGGGTAGATAAGGGAGAAAGGAATCTGTTCATCTAGGACAGAGGACGGCATACGGTTAATTAGGTAACTTGCTGTGAGAACCGCATCACCCCATTAAGAATAAGGAACATGACTCTGGATAAGAAATGATCTTGTGACATCTAGTAGGTGGCGATGTTTCCTTTCAGCAATCCCATTTTGTTGAGAGGTATAAGCACAGGATGTTTGATTGATAATCCCTTTTGATGAGTAGTAATTGGCTAGGACATGAGTACACAGTTCTAGGGCATTATCACTTCTCACAAATTTTACAGATGTGGAGAAAACATTTTGAATTTCATTCAGAAAATGGATAATCATATTCCCTACTTCAGATTTATTTTTCAACAAAAATACCCATGACACACGAGAGAAGTCATCCACAATAACTATATAAAATATGTGTCCCTGATGATCAGGTACGCGACTCGGACCCCAGATATCAATATGAAATAACTCAAACTTGGAGGTACTACTCCGACCTGGACGATTGGGAAAGGTAGACCGGTGATGCTTTCCCAACTGACAAGCCTCACATTGGATAGATGTGTGAGGCAGACCCTGGGGTAACATACGACGCAACTTTTGAAGCGGTAAATGTCCAAAGCGCAGATGCCACATCAGAGGAGATACTGGTCCAGTAGGAAGGGATGATGTTCCAACAAACGGAGTATGATTTAGGCGATAGAGGTCTCCTTGCTCATAGCCACGACCAATCACGTTGCCTGTAAGGATGTCCTGAAAAATAAGAGAAGATGGATCAAAAATTGCCCGATATTGTAAATCCTTTGTAATCTGACTGATTGATGATAAGTTCATCGAAAAATCAGGTGCATGTAACACATTCTTGAGCTGCATAGAAGATGTCAGTCTAATCTCCCCCTGACCAGTGATAGGGGAATGTGTACCATTGGCAATGACCACTGTTCGGCCTGGAGGAATCTGAGAATATCCTGTAAGTAAACTCTGATTGCCACATAGATGATGTGTAGCGCCCGAGTCCATAATCCAAGGTAATGTATCCGATCTACTACTGGTAAATGCAAGTATGCTACCTGAAGCACTGGTAGATGCAGAGGCAGATGCAGGCAGCATCAGATTGACTCTCAGTAGTAGGTGCTGGGCCAGATGTGGGAATAATGCCCCTTAGACGAACAACTAGATCATTGAACCGCTGATTTAAAGTGGCAGCAGATGGAGGCTCTATCTGCTCAGCGACTCGTGCAGATGTAGGAAATCCATGCTTAGAGTAGCATGTGTCTTCATTGTGTCCGACGCGATGACAGTAGGTACATGTTGGTCGAGTGCGGCCTCCTCTGCCACGAGGTCCACGTCTACGGGTCTGATGATGAAATGCACAACCCCTGTTGGCGGTCATGGCTGAAGCATTCTGATTCGTGGCCGTGGAAGGGACGGTAATACGGCTCAGTCTATGAAAAGCTTCCTCCATGGGAGGAATAGTAGAATCGACCAAGATCTGGGATCGTGCTACCTCATACTCTGGATCAAGTGCAGCAAGGAACACGCCCACCATAGTCGCATTCCGATACGTCTTCTGTTGTTCTGGCGTGGCTGTCAGGGGCATGAAGTTGTATAGCTTCTCGAACATCCCTCGCAGGGATGTGTAGAGTGAATGTAGAGGGCGACCATTCTGCTTTATAGTGAATATGTCATGTTGGAGTTGCAGAATCTGTCTCATTCTTCGCCTGAGAGTATGTGGCCGCCAGAATGTCCCACATGTCTTTGGCCGTTGGATGATGTAGAATGTCATTGGCAATCTCGATCGTCAACGTTCCAGATAACCAAACTTTGGCGCATGCGTCATCGGCCTCCCAAGAGGCAGTGGCTCCAGTCTTCTCAGCAGGCTCTGCTTCGGTAAGAATGTGCTTCTTACTTGTTGACTTCATTATACTCATGAACTGCATCGCCCACAGTTCATAGTTTGTACCATCTATCTTTACAATAGACACCGGACCACGAGCGGCACCAATGGATGGGATATCCGCCTTGCTTTCTGACATACTGGAAACTGAAGACTGGAGCAATTGATTGAAGATAAGATTCATCTACAATGACATAAACGGGTTTAGTTGCATGTGTAGACCTCAAGCAACTAAACCCATGTAGTTGACGGTGTGCGCTTTAGGGCTTAGCACATGCTTAGGGCTCTACGGTGCCCGCTGAAGCACACAGACACGCAAGCACACAAGGTCGAGCGCTCAGTCGCGCAGCGTGAGGATGAGCGCGCAGTCGCGCGCGTGGATGAGCGCGCAGTCACGCGCGAAGGTGAGCACTAGGCGCAGGCGGAGGTGCTGGTGCACGCGCGCATGCGCAGGAGGAGGCGCACGCGCCCACGCACAGGTGGAGGCGCACAGGCGCACAGGCTCTCGCGCGAGTATGCGCACAGGCGGAGGCGCGGCTGAGGCGCAGGCGGGGCGGAGGCGCTGGTGGAGGCGCCGGCGATGAGAGAGAGAGAGGCACGCGGGTGGGGTAGGGTAGGGTTAAGGTTTCGAGAACTCCGGTCTAGACCGTCGCTCTGATACCATGTTGGGAAAAATGAACGAGATGTTTATTCCATCAGCCCTAGGCTCTCTTATATAGGAGAGTAGCCTATGGGTAAATTACATAAAGCATACAGCTGAAAATAAAAATAACAGAGAGATACAAAGGAAACTAATATATATGTTAACAGTTGTTAATGCTGGCAGCTGACAGTTGATCTATCTGCTGATTGCTAAGATGTATTCTAGACCTGTGATTCGAAGTTGATCAACATTAGACTTGTTTTCATCTCTATTGCCAAAGAGGGCGAAGTCCATCAATTGAAGAACCGTTGTATGCACCTCCTTGTAACAGCATACCCTATTAACGGGGGTCTTGCTGCCCGTTTAGCGATCCTGGAGGAGTCAAGGGGGAGCATGTGCGATCCCCTTATGGGGTGTGGGGGCAGCAACCCCCGACTCGAAACAAAAAAATATAATTCACGATGTGTTTTAATACTAGGAGTAGCAAAATAAGTAGTAAAATCAAGTTTATAAGGGTAATATCATTGATATATATATATATATGTATATAGGCGAAATATTGGTAATATCAATCGATATTCGGGAAATTTTGTACTGAAACCAATCAATTTAGGATGTGAATGTACTCTATGCCAAGCTTGAGTAATCACCTGATTGATGGAGTTAGTTACGCTCACATCCAGATGCGCTACGTGTCAAGCTTAAAATGCGCATAACAAATTCTTCAGTTGAGGAGTTTCATCCCCATAGAGTTGCCACCAATCTGCTATAATTGATAACAAAATCATGGTTAAGTAGAATTTTAAATGAACTTAACATATATATATATATATATATGAAAAAGTTAAATACCATGACTTCATTTCTTTCGTGTCTCGATGACACTTGACCAGCCAAACAACCCTCTTGCATTTATGAAGAACTTATTTGCAAATCAATTTTCTGCCTTTCCTCCCTATCAACAATCGACCTTTCCAAATAAGACAATCGTCTAACTTTCACTTCGTAATCATCTCTAAAAGATGGATCATATTGGCATCGAGAGTTGACGAAGTATGCGACTGCATGTAAATGGGTATGCAATTGCTTGTTCCACCTGTTGTCAATAATTTCCCACATTGATTTGTATTCCCCTTTATTATTACCCATGTCTCCGTTTCCTTATAAATGAACCCCATCAGTGGATACCTTTCAGAGTCAACCATTCTAAGCACCATAACCAAAGGCTTTGTCGTCTGGATCAGATACGTCACACTGGGCTAGAATGATCTACTTTTCAAATCGATGTTTTTTACCTTTTTACCTGGAGATTTAGTGTCGTAGGAGCTGCTTTTTCATGTTTATGAAGCGAAAAATGACTCAAGCGGATTTTTGGCTTCAAGCAACCTCTGCAATGTAAGGAAACTGTAGCAAAGCGAGTGGCGGTAGGTCAAACCAGATTTCCATCAACATGTTTCCTCACCATTTTTAAAACCCAACCATGAACGTAAATGTAGTTGATAATCTTTTTGCCTTCTTAAATATGGGCTCATGCAAGCTGCTGGAGTATTTGGTTGTGCGCCCATTGAGTTGTAGCAGGGTAAATGGATCTTGGAGAAGATCCATTTACCCCATCCAGTGTTTAGTCCCACATGGACCAGTGGTGGGACTTGGAGGCTCTGGGAAGGCTATATAAGGAGCCCCAGACCTCCTGTGCTCGTTGAGAAAAAGCAATGCATAGCATGCCCCTTTGAGGGCTTCTCCCGTGGTTTCATCCCGCTCTTCACGGAGTAGGGTTCCACGTTAAATCATGGTCTTCCATGTTTGATCTTTCTTGTCTTTGCTCTGTTTATCAATCGCTTCCGCATTCTTCATATTTTATAACATGGTATCAGAGCGGGTTCGATTCTCGTGGAATAATTTTATTATTGCTTGTTCGAGATTCGATTTTAGTTCTTGAAGATTATTTTTGATGTTTATGGTACGATTCAAGTTCCTGTTCAAGAAAAACCCTAGGGTTTGTTTCTTGAAACCTTATGTTTCAGCATCAACAACGCCATGCCGCCAGATATGCAAATCCTGTAGGTGCTTCCTCGTCAAAGCACTCTCATCAGTTCGAGGTCCCCATGCAATGCATAACACGCCACTTTGAGGGCTTCTCCCGTGGTTTGATCCCGCTCCTCACGGAGTAGGGTTCCACGTAAATCCCGCTGTTCTTCTTTGATGTTTATTCTTTTTCCATGTTCGCTTCTGCAAGTTTATTTTATAACATGGTATTAGAGCGGGCCGATTCTCGAGGATTTGTTATGAAGATTTATTATTCGAGATTCGATTATGGTGTTTTGAAGATCATTTATATTCATTATCATTCAAAATGTTGCTCATGTTCAAGATGCTGTTTTGGGTTTTCTGAAACCCTAAAAATCAAGATGTTTCTCTGCACTGTGCCGCAACCCCAGGCTGGCAAGCCCTAGGAGCAAGATCTGATCGCCTCCTGGCCTCAACGCAACCCTGGAAGCCCCATCGCAGCCAACCAGGCCCAGGCAACGCCTCCCTGAGCCCCTTCGTGTCTTCAACATCCTCCATATCTAGCGCCAGGCCGAACACAAAGCACCTTCGCATCGTCGCGTCCTCACCTGGTGCTCCGCTCCAGGTCTTCATCCCAGGCGGAGCAGAGCCCATCGCGCTCCATCTTCTCGCGCGTTTCGTCGCGTGCGCGCAAGCAGTGCTCCACTCGACCCCCAGGCGCGCGTGCTCTCTTCACCATCGTTCGCACATGCGCGAGGCGAGCACCCCCCCAGGCGCGAGGCGGCCCACCCAGGCGGTTCCCTCCGCATCTCGGTGGCGGCGCACATTCTCCTCATCTCCGTATCCTCTTGTGAGAAGGTTCCAACGATGGGAACCCTAAGGGGGGCCCGAGGTTTATTTAAAAAAAAGAAAAGAAAAGGGCCTCCTGCGGATGTCAATGAGAAATAACGGCCAGATGGGATGTCCTTTATTTAAAAAAAATGATGATGAAAAAAAGGAGGGGCTGCAGTTTAAAAAAAGGTGTTTTTTTTTAAAAAAGGTGAAAGAGGCGCGTACATGAGAAAAAAGCCGTACGCAATTTGCGAAAGGCGTATTAGAAAAAAATTTGATCGGCTTTAAAAAAATTGGAAAAAAGGGAAGCCGTAAAAAAATGAAACGGCCAACATTATTCATGATTTGAGAAGCCGAAAAATTTGTGAACGGCTTATGTTAAAAAAAATCATGGCGGCTATTAGAAAAAAATTGACATGCCGCAAGTTTCATGTTCTTGTTGTTTATCCCCTATTTATCTTGTCATCTCCCAACTTTGTCGATGTTCATATTCCAACAAGTATGGGAGAAAGGAGGAGTATATGTATAGAGTCAGGTCTGAGTTAGATCCAGATTTTCCAGACTCCAGATTACAGACCAAGTCAATTTTTCAGACTCTACAGCTTATCAGTTGTTCAGACTTGACATTTAGATTGGTCAGAGTCAAAGTTTGAGACACTCCATGTTGAGGCCATTCTCGAGATCTCCAGATAGAGACTCAGATTCAAACAGGCACATGTATGCGATCATTTTTCAGATGAGCACAAGTATGCCATCAATTCAGAGGCCCCCATCTTTTCATGTTGTTCGGCCAGAGTTTTCATGTGAGCCATAGGGACTCCAGAGCAGAGGACCATTCCCTATGCCATGTTGGCAAGGGTTTTCATGTGGTATCATAGGTACACCAAAGTATTGCACCATTCTCTGTGCTAGATGGGAGAGACCCAGTTCTCTGACGAGGAGACTTATTTCAGACTCCATTCTCCAACGATCGTGGACTCCGACGAGGATTGCACAGCCACGACCCTTATTCAGTTCGGCCCTTTTTCAGAGATGGAGCAGTTGCCCACATTATTGTGGCGGGCCAGAGTACTCCGACGAGGAGACTCATTTTCAGTTGCAGTGACTCTGACAGGCGCAGTTCAGAGCACATGTTCTCCGACAAGGAGATTCAATTGACTCACACTCCAGCCCGTTCGTCCTCCTCACCTGCACGACATGAGAAGCAACGTCCTCGACTGCAACAATGTGCGCGTTGGGTTGATATTGTCCGTAGTGTCCTGTAGCGTTGAGTTGAGTTTATTTCTGTTTGTCCAAGCTGAGCATTGCATGCTCCAGCTTGAGGGGGAGTGTTGGAGTATTTGGTTGTGCGCCCATTGAGTTGTAGCAGGGTAAATGGATCCTGGAGAAGATCCATTTACCCCATCCAGTGTTTAGTCCCACATGGACCAGTGGTGGGACTTGAAGGCTCTGGGAAGGCTATATAAGGAGCCCCAGACCTCCTGTACTCATTGAGAAAAAGCAATGCATAGCATGCCCCTTTGAGGGCTTCTCCCGTGGTTTCATCCCGCTCTTCACGGAGTAGGGTCACGTTAAATCATGGTCTTCCATGTTTGATCTTTCTTGTCTTTGCTCTGTTTATCAATCGCTTCCGCATTCTTCATATTTTATAACACAAGCGCAATTTCAAGATATCCTCCATCATGAGATCGATGAGCTGCACATGTAGTCCAATATAAGTGCTTCGTTTTCCGCATCAACATCTCTCCGACTGCCTTGTAAGCAGCAACGTTATCAGTGATGACTTGGATGACATTGCTTTCTTTGACCTCATCAACAACCTCATCAAGCAAATTGAACAGAAACATTGCATTCTCGATTTCTGCGGACACATCAATGGCGTTCAAAAACCATGTTCCCTTAGGGCTATTCACCAAAAAGTTACTCGAAGTGCGACTTTTGACATCCGTCCAACCATCCGACGTAATGCTGCATCTTACCTCTCTCCAAGATGCCTTAGCATCATTCATAAGTAACTTTATAGTGCTCACTTCTTTTCTCAAGATCCAAGTTCTCAATTTGTGCATAGTTGGAGGTTTGAAGCCCCTTCCAAAGTTGCCAATGTCTTGTACCATTGTGGCATACGAAGTAGTGGCAACATTGAAAGGGGGCCCATTTTCTATGAAAAAACTCCCTATACTTTGGCAACACCTCTTCCTTTCTCCAAGACGCATTCAATGTGAATTGTGCTGCATTTTATGGAGTATTTGCTTATCCACCACTTCCGCTTGTCATTCCAACTCCTCGTCCTCCCACAAATAGCTCGATAGGACCTCTTGCTTTGAGCTCTACTTAATCCGATAGGTACATGCTCCAAAACCAGATCCTACCTGCATTGTATAAGCTCCCAATCGACGAACCTCCTACATCTCTTCAAGTGATCTTTTTTTTATCAAACTCTTTCTTCATTAAAAACAACTTGATATCATTCTCCACTTCAAGCGGTACATTTGGACAACCACTAGCATTTTTATGACTTCTCGCCAAATGTTCTTTTAACCTCGCTATAACACATTTAGTGAGCTTGTTACAAAAGTTACAACTCACGTATTTGTATCATTTCTTCTTTTGTTCTTCTAACTCAACATCTTTACAATATTTCCATGTATTATGCGATCTATCATGCGTACCATCTTGTCCTTTTTCTTTCTTGGAGCCATTTCTGAAATAGGAAAATAAAAAAGAAAATTACTCTATCATACGGTAAATAGATATATTGATATATAATTAAATAAAATCATATGTTTTGGATTCTTTTTAACCTTTATAATTTGCAATAATTCTTTCTTTTTCCTAAATAAGTCAAAGAACAATAGAAAACAATGGCTTTATTGGCTGCAGCACAACGGGGATCCAACAACTCCATTTTTGCTTAATCAGTAATAACCTACACTATATATAAGTGGATTGGTGAACATAATAAGCACACATACATACAACATATAACACGAAGGTCACAATATCAAATTTTAAGCATCCTAAAGATCACAACAACATATTTTGAGCAGGTTTTGAGCATTTGGTGATCTAATTTGGTGTTCTAAATAGGACTCAAGATTGCAAACGTGAAAGAAAAGTTACTAAGTCGAGAAAAAACTAGAGGCCTTCATTGGCTGCAGCATAGGGATGGAGGCGACAACGTGTTGACTGGCGATGACTGACGAGGTAAAAGAATCTCGAGCGAAGGGAGAAGAGGACTTGTCAAAATACATAGAAGAGAGATGAGAATATGCAAATTGGCAAGGAAAAAGCAAGAATATGGAGTTTCACAGACCATGAACTCCGTCATTGACGATTAGGATTTTAGGTTCGAGCCCTTTGGGACTTTTTTGGTGTTTAAGTGATTTCCAGATGAGGTGGTGCCTCATTGCCTCGACGCCTCGACGACTGCCTCAGAGCCTCGAGGCATACGTTGACATTTTCACATGTGAGGCGTGCACCTCGAGGCGGGTTTTTGTGAAAAAAGCCTCAAAGTGTACACCTCAATGCTTCGAGGCATGTTTTTTAAAACATTGCCTACATACCTCCAGAGGTAAGTACATCCATCTTCTCATCCATGGCATGTTGCCAACCCTGATCATGCATTGCATTATGATGATCTCTGAGGAAGGAAATTTCATTCAAGACATCTGTAAACCCCTGTCACAACTAAATAAATCATCAGTAGAAGTAAAATGTGACATAAGACAATAACACTGATAAGTACATTGTTTATCTTGCTAGCAGAGAGCTATAATATGCTCCTCAGGTACATCCAGGGCAACAATCTGGGAGAAATCGAATTGGTCATATCTCTTGCATAAAAGGGACAAGCAAAGGTATAATCAAAGGTGCATAGGATATAGAGGTATGCTTGCGAGTATGAACGATTGATAGAGGAGGGAGGTCCAGAGGGATGTCACCCACAACTTGTTTGAAAAAGCTTGTTTGCCCAAGAAGGTGACATCGGTAGACACATAGTATCAATGCCCAATAGGATCATAGCATTGATTGCCTTTATGGGTACGAGAGTACCCAAGAAAGGCACACTTGATAGCTCAAGGCGATATTTTGTCAGCTGCATGAAAGTTATGAACAAAAGCAATACAACAAAAAATTCATAGAGCAAGAGGAAAAGGAGGATCAACAGGGTATGGTAACGAGAACGAAGTTCCCCTTCTGAGAATAGACGAAAGAACTCGGTTGATGAGATAGACCGCGAGAAGGATGGCATCCCTCCAATAGTACGTAGGAACACTTATTTAACTAAGGAGAGATGTGGAAACGTTAAGCAAGTGCCGGAGTTTCATTTCCGCTACCCTATTCTGCTATGAGGTATATGGACAAGATGTTTGGTGAACAGTCTCCTGAGATGTAAAGAAAGATGTCAAGTCCTGTTGGGTTAACTCAGGAGCATTATTAGTTCGAAAGATCTTAACATAGGCAGAAAAGGAGTTTTTAACATAAATAAATGTACTAAGCCTTCTCCCACTATAAGTAGGGTAATCTACATGGATTCTTGCTCAAATCCATGTAGAAAGATTCGACTATTTTTTACGTTGGCCATCGACTACCTAACGTAATCCCTGCAAGAGTGGGATTTGAACCCTGGTCTTTTGTGTGGTAGACATATTGTACTACCACTAGACCATTAAGTGGGTACTAAAAGGGGTTTTTAACAAAGTAAAAGAAAATTTTGACTATCTTATTTTTCTCAGAACGCTTTTTTATTATATACACCCAAGAAGACCTAATATAATCATCAAGGAAGACAACAAAATAGCGGTGACCACTTAATGTTTGGACCGGACAAGACCCCCAAACATAACAATGAAGAAGATGGAAAGGACTAGTACTATGACACTTAGGACAAATAGGAAACAAAGCTCGATGATGTTTCTCGAACTCACACGCCTCGCATTGAAAGGGCTTTGGAGTAGAGAGTTCAGGGAACATCATAGAGATGGCCCTGGTAGAGGTATGCTCAAGTCGTAGATGCCATAGGAGCGGGTATTCGGAGTTGAACGCAACACCGACAAAATTGGAATCCGAGGATTTGTCAAGATAATACGTGTCATTCTTCTCATGCACCCACCAAAAATCTGCCTCATCCGGATTGTCTTCAATATAATAACAAAACTCATCAAATATCACACGAAAGTTATGCTCAACACAAAGCTTATAAATAAACAATAAGCTAAGAGAAAAATCACGAGCACAATTGACCCACCCGAGATAATTTGATCTTGGAAGAGAACTCCATCTTTCCTATAGTAGTAACATGTAAGTAAGTCCCATTATTAACTTTAATTGTCTTCACAAAGGAAGAGGGTACATAGGAGATTTGCAAGTACCTGCTTCAGTCAGATGAGTAGGCATCATAATCAATAATCCAAGCCAGAGAAGGAGTAGTGCAGAGTAGGCTACTGTTTCTTAAGTAGCCATAGTAGTAGTTGTAGTATCACTGGAGGTAGTAGGCCTGTGAATCTAAAGAATTTGCATTAGTCGAA
Source organism: Ottelia alismoides (assembly GCA_037367405.1). NCBI lineage: Eukaryota > Viridiplantae > Streptophyta > Magnoliopsida > Alismatales > Hydrocharitaceae > Ottelia > Ottelia alismoides. Next base: position 158,947 of record JAZKJV010007582.1, on the reverse strand, counting down.
AGTCGTCTGCGTCATTGAGATGGACTGTCTTGCCACTGGAGGTTACTGTCGTCTTTTCTTCCACATCATAGGCATCCTTATAGGCATTATTGGCGTGAGGAGGGGGTACGTCAAACTTCTACCAGCATCTTTAAGATGGATGGTTCCATCGACCACAATGGGTGCGTTGGGGAAAATGAGGAGCTGTACAGTCTCTCCCATTGTCACGGACAAAGTCACGTCCGCATCTAGATTCTCGTTCACTACCATAGCCTAAGGCATTGCCACATCCTCAAAAGTCGTATCTGTCTCCTCTCCTAAATGAGGTATGTGTGCAAAGCTCTCTGGTGAAGGTAAGGCGAGAGGTCGAGCAACATATGTCTCCAATTCCTCAAATCAGCTAAAAACAACCTTTTTCATTAGCAATGTATCTGATATAAGAAATTACTCCTTCATTGCCTAATTTCTGGAATGTTGGCCATCAAGAAAACTATTAGAAAATATGAATGCGGAAGCGAAATCAGAAAAATAAAGATAAAGACATGAAGAACTCGAGATTTAACATGGAACCCTACTCCCTTAAGGAGCGGGATGAAACCACGGGACGTCTCAAAGGGTTCATGTGTCTATTGACTTTTCTCACTGGATACAGGGGGTGAGGGGCTTCTTATATAGCCCTCACCGAGTCTCCACATCCCACAACTGGTATATGTATGACTAAACAACTGGATGGGGTAATGGATCCTGGAGAGATCTATTTACCCATCTCCTACATAAGTGACGCACAACATATACTCCAACACTCTCCCTCAAGATGGAACATGCAATGCTCAGCTTGGACAAACAGAAAGAAATCTCAACTCACAATACATGACTCTACAGACAATATCAACTCAACGTGCACAATTGTCGGCTGCTGTCGAGAACATTGCATCTCATGCAGTGCATGTGAGGAGGACAAACGGGCTGGAGTGTAAGTCAAACTGAATCTCCTAGTCGGAGAGCGTGTGCTATGTACTGTGCCTGTTAGAGTCAGTACAACTGAAATGAGTCTCTACTTGGAGAACTCTGGCCCGCCACAGTAATGTGGACAACTGCTCCATCTCTGAAAGGGCCGGATTAGAATGCCGCTAATTATCCATACGTAGATCTCTTAAGATATATCTCTCTCATAGGGACCTCAAAGTGTGTTCTCTCTCATAGGAACCTCAGAAGGATCTCGTACTGGAGTTCACGATTGCTTGAAAATGGAGTATGAAAAAGTCTCCTTGTTAGAGAATTGAGTCTCTCCCATACTTGCTCAGAGAATGAGATCTCTACTCTGGAGTCCCTATGAAACCACATGAAAACCCTAGCCCACATGGCATAGGGAATGAGATCTCTACTCTGGAGTCCATATGGATCACATGCAAACCCTGGCCAAAATATAAAAGATGAGGACCACAAACAATTGTTGCAAACATGTGCACATCTGAAAAAGACTGCATACATGTGCATGTCTGAAGCTGAAGACTCGGAATCAATCTGACGTCTAGTCTGAATATCTATAGAGTCTTGAATATCTGGCTTGCCCTGACTGGAAAACCTGGAATCTGACGAACTAGCATGTACAACCCTACACTGTACTCCCTCTTTCTCCCAAACTTGTTGGAAAACAATGGCATCGACAAAGTTGGGAGAAGACAAGATAATGGAGAAAACACAAAACAATCACATAAGCCGTATACAATTTCTTTTGGCTTTTCTTCATCATTTTTCTCTCTTTCTTCTTTTTTTAAATCTTTTTTTATTGGCTATTTTATTCCTCTTTTTTTAACGGCCGTCACCTCCTTTTTTTAAATAAGCCATTCATTTTTACGACTTTTCCGCTCACATTTTTTAATCATTTTTTTGAGTTGGCCCAAATGGGGCAAAACAAAAACTTTGCTTCTTCCCTCCTTTTTTTAATTGCAGCTGAAACACATTTTTTTAAATGGTCGGGCCCCCATTATTAAGGGTTCCCCATCCTTCTCACGATGCCTGCCGCCTCCGATGGGATTGGAAGAAAGGAGCATCGCTCTCTGGAAGATGCAGCTGGAGGGTCGCCGTCACGAGGAGAGCGGTCACCATCGTTGGAGGGGCTACCATCGCAAGGAGGCGCGAGGGGGTAGGCCTTCGCCTGGTGTAGCGGAGGAGTGGAGGTGCGACAGGGATCTGCCGCGAAGTCTGGAGACGCCGCCTGGGGACACAACAATGGAGAGGAGCCAGAGCGTGCGAAGTCGATGGAGGTGGCCTGGAGGATAGCTGAAGGATATGGAAATTATCCTCAAGCGCATCACGGAAGCGTGATCGTCGTATCGGATACGACGAAGAACGACTAGTCGTACTAGTTGTTCGATGCAGCGGAATTTAAAATTTTTTATTAGATGAAACCACATGATCCGAGAACCATTCTCAGATCGTTTCATCTATAACCACAACAAGTATAATGCAATACCTCTTGAAGCGTGGTTGATCGAGTCTTTAAGAGAAGAGACCTCCTGTCTCAAGTCCGATTGTCGGTGACACCGCTTGCGAGCACGGGGATGAACCGCGTTGTCCTCGCAATCCAAGAAGTTGATCCAAGCGTAGTTGCTCCTGATCTCGTCACACGAGATCGAACATCTCCTTCGTGAGTGCTGCACTCCAAGAAGACGGAGAACCGAAGAACGTCGAAGCGGCGGTGCGGTGGCGAAGGCGACGACGGTTCTCTCCTCTAGGGTTTGGTGGACGGCCACCAATATTAGAGGGAGAGAGGGCTGTCGAGTATGGAGAAGAAAAGAAGAGAGAGAGAGCCTCCAATATTACATGTAAAGAGAGAGCATGATATGCCTCTCTTTTTATAGGGTTTTGGGATCCATGGATCTCAATCCATGTGACATGTAAAATCAATGGATGAGATTGATTTATGTCAATCCAATGGTCAAGATTGTTGTTGGTAAAACCAACAAATTTAGATCAAAATATATTTCACAAAATCAAATACAAATTAATCCAAAATTACACCAAATAAATAAGGAGAGAATATACATGGAGACTACATCTCCATGTACATTCCAAATGGACGGCCACCCATTCCTATTTGGAATTGGGTGCCGCCCAAGCTTTCCTTGAGGAGAGCAATCTCATGACATGTCATGAGATTGCATATCTCCATGGAAATCTCTTTATTTATTTCCAACAACTTTTGTTGGGTTTTATTCTTCAAAAATAATTCACAATTATATTTGAGAATATTGCAATCTTGCCATGGAAAAATTGTGAATCATATTCACAACCCAAAACAACATATAATTTACATTGTCAATTAATTACACAATGTATATCCAATACACATAATAATTAATCAACACATATAAATTATAATTAGCTCTCTCTAATACATTATAAATCACATTTATAATATATTATGAATAATTGGATATTTCTATCCACATTATTCTTATCCATAATAGTTAAATCACATTTAATTATATTAGATAATTTCTTCATACATCAAGATGATTAAATCACATTTAATCATGATTTCTTCAATGCTTAGATCTTATGGAATTATTCTTGAACCCTTCAAGAATAATGCAATCTCTCCGCAGATACTTGGAGATAAGGACATGGCGATTGTATTGTTCCACGTATAGTGACATGGATATTGAGATCATATCTCAAATCCAGATCGCGGGCCTCCCATAGATGCTTGATTAAATCAAGACCGTAAATCTAATCTTCTTATTGTATCTGCATCACATTCAGATCAATATCCAACACTTGGACCAAGATCAGATTACTTCTCTACTGAGAGGAGTCACTAAAATCCATACCCGATTCATCACTCCCTAGGAATGGAAGCGTCATGGTTATACAACCGTTTATGATCAAATCACCCTCAGGTATTCCCAATACCTGTACATCCTGCATACTGGAAGACTCAGAATAAACCCTGAAGTATTAGATCAACTTTACACTGTCTACTTCATGGTTTTATCAGTAAGTTTCTCATTCGATCATTGGGAGTCGGTATCGATCATATACTTACAAAAGCATATATCATACCTAGGTCTTGATCATATACTTTCCAAAAGCATATATCATACCTACAAATTCAGTCAAGCTTCCAAAGCAAGACGACCATGCGCATGGAATTTGATTCTTCCCAATATCTCATGAGTGAGCTCATGTCTTCCGGTTCAGTAACTGAACCTGTATGATCCCTTTGAGAGATCGTATTACTCATATGCCCTTATATGCACACCATACTTTGATGATATTGTCTCTCGTATATGAGTGATCATGACTCCAATGGTCGATACCACCACTACATGATCCACAGGTATGCAGTTGCAACTAGAGCCTCCTCGGGCTCCTCAGGTATCGCACACGCTTTTACTGATTGTAACAGTGCAGATAGGACAGAGTTGATCATGGTCGTGACAAGCTCTCACCCTGAGCTGTCAAGTGTGTATTTGTTGGCTACTCTCGTACTCAGAAAGGGTACCACTGCTTTGATTCACTTCGGTAGAAATACTTTATCAGTGCTGATGTTACATTCTTTGAGTCTCTTATTTATTTCTCTCCTACAGGTAACAGATTGGTCCCATCTGACTTTAATAAGGAGGTCTACATCCCTCCTCCTATAGCTCCACCACCTCATACAGCTGCTCTAGCACATCCATTACCTCCCTCACCACCACCACCACCACCTTAGTACCTATACATGCTCCTGTGGCTACCGCTGATCCACCACCCACCTTGACTCAGTTTTTGCCACGTGTGTTTACTTGCAAGTCTCGCTCTTTTCCACCCGCTCACAGGTCTTCCCCATCATCCAGAGCACCTCAGGTATGTAATGAGCACATTGTTTCTAATGGCATTACTGAGTTGTATATGCAGCAAGATTTCTTACAGGATGAGTATGTGCACTGTCAAGAGGGAAACTGACAGGTTCAGGATTTGGCCGATGATCTCACTGTGCATTTGCTATGAAAAAGTAGAGACGTACTTGTGCTTCATACCATCTTGCAACCCAAATTTCTTTGAGTAGACTTTCAGAGAATTTTAGGAGATTTACCGTGGCACTATTAGCCGTGGAGATACCACGAACGTATCAGGATGCCATCAAGGATAGTCAGTGGCATCTTGCCATGAAGGAGGCGATTTACCATGGCACTGCTAGTTGCATTACAATCACGTGGCACTTGGAACCTTGTTTCAGCTCCAATTGGTGCATCCATTGGTGGGTGTAAGTGGACATTCACGATGAAGTACCGAATAAACAGTGTAGATCGCTACAAGCAAATACTTGTGGCACGTGGGTTCACCCATATATATAGGGTGGACCATCGTGATACATTTTCTCCAGTGGACAAACATTCTACTATGTGTACACTTCTATCACTTGCAGTGACATGGGATTGACACCTCTATTAGCTTGATGTGAAGAATGCTTTTCTCTATGGTGATCTTTAGGATGAGGTTTACATGTAGCAACCACTTGGGTTCGCTGTTGAGGGGGAGTGTCAGAAGGTTTGCATGCTTCACAAGGCGATCTATGGCCTTAAGCAGAGCCCAAGAGCATGGTTCCAGAAGCTCTCGGACTTGATAGAGCAAGAGGGGTTTGTGAGATTGACTGCCGACCATTCATTGTTTGTTCAGAGGACTCAGAGGTACAATTATCGTACTTGTGTATGTTGATGATATCATTGTTATAGGAGATGGCGAGCTGGGCATCTAGACTGCTAAGGATTTCCTAGGTGAACAGTTTGTTACCAAGGACCGTGGTAGTTTATGCTACTTCCTTGGGCGGGAGTTTGTCATGAACTAGCGAGGTCTTGTGATGAACTAAAGGAAGTATGTTACAGATATTCTCTTTGAGACATGTATGACAGATTGCATGGCTGGAACTACTCTTATGGACCCAAGCATGAAGCTCTATGATGATGACACTGAGGAGGTCGACAAGAGGAGGTACATGGAGTTTGTTGGAAAGCTTTTTTGTGTGACCATCACCAGGTCAGATATATCCTTTGCAGTGTGCAAAGTGAGTTAGTGTATTTTGCAGCCTAGACAAGCACATATGGATGCAGTATTTATGATTCTGAGGTATCTGAAGGTATCACTTGGCACTGGTATCCTATTTAGCAGTGGTACATCCCTTGCAGTTACAACATGTGCAGATGCAGATTATGCGGGGTGTCCGAAGGATAGAAAGTCTACTTCTGGCTTCACAATGTTCATAGGAAGTTCTTTGCTGTCATGGAAGGGGACTATGGTTGCCGGATCTAGTGCATAATCAGAATACAGGGCCATGGCGTAAGCCAGTACAGAGATGATGTGGGTCAAATCTGTTCTCACTGACCTGAATGTTGAGGTGCCTCTTCCATGCACCTCCAATGTGACAACCATGCCGGTCTCTTCATTGCAAACAACCCGACCTTACATGAGATGACCAAGCAAATCAAGGTGGACTGTCACTACACTCATGACATGATACAGAAGGGTCTCATCTCCACTACTCATGTCAGCTCTGGAGACCAGACAACAGGTGTACTTACCAAGGCCCTAGCCAGAGGGCTTTACTAGAGATGCTGCTCCAAGATGAGCCTGGTAGATATCTACACTCTAGTTTGACTGGGATATTAGTTATCTTTCATGTCTTTTATGTATTATTTATCTCCTTTGTCTTTTTTATGTAATTTCCCAACATGTTACTCTCCTATATAAGAGAACCCTATTCATGAATAAATGATTCATCCTATTCTCTCCACAATTACATATGTCTAGGTCTCTTATATATAGAGAAAACCCTGTAGAGCACAAAGGAAAAAGTACACAATAAACCCCATATGATTACAAGACATAATAGAGCAGAAAATATAATAATAACTAATTTTTTTACTGACATTGAACTCTCTTAAAATATAAGTTCATATACTGTTTGTCAAAAGAATTTAGACATTAATCTTTAGCGAAATTGCCATATCTAATTTTATGCTTATTTTGCTGTCATTGTGATTTTTCTCTAAACAGTTTGACATAATTTAATTTCGTTTTACACATATTGAAATGCCTATTTTGTGCAACTCGGGTACTAATTACTTTTTTCTATGGACGCTTATACAGGGGAATGGATACAAATAATTTGAGTGGCTCCCTTCCTCCAGAATTTGGGAACATGACCAGTCTAGAGCAAATGTGAATATCACAAAAATTGTCCAGACATCTCTTCAATTTTCGTGGGGTGTTCTCCAGCAATGTGTTCTCATTAAAGTTTATGTATTTTCTTTAACAGATATGTGGATAGTCTTGGCCTAAGTAACATGATACCACCAACATTATCTCGACTTCAGAGGCTGAAATTCATGTCATTCCTCCTTTTTAAGCTTGAGTACATGGTCAATTTTGAAACTGAAGCTTTTTGTTTATGTGATGTCAGGTCTGCTTATGATAACTATTTTGTTGGCCGATTGCCAGACTTCATTGGGAATCTCTCCAACCTCGAACGTTTGTAAGCTGAATCTGTATTATAAAAGTTGCTGTGATCTGTTTAGACCTGCATATATAGTAAACTGAGAACCATGACGCTTACATTGCAAGATTCTCAAGGAGATTATGTTCCATTTTTTCCTATGGGAAATGTAATTTTAGTGTTGATACCCTGAACCTTTAGATGTTTGGCATATTGCTCTATACTCCAAATCATTTGAGTGGATTTTATATTCAATATCTGATTTTCTTCCTAACACCTATCAAACTTGATCATACTTCACCTCGGAGACCCGAATACTCACAATTGTTTTTCCTTCTCTAGGACATGTTAAGTTTGCTCCAAGTCTAGAAACATGACTTTATCAAAGGTTTGTGACATGTAGATACAAAAAGGAAGAAGTATTTCCATAAGCTTTTTCATTGGGTATAGAGATAATGAGATCACTTTGGGAGATCTAGCTTGTAGTGAAAGTTAATTGAATCGTGCAAGCTATAGATGGAGATAAAGAAAGGAAGTAGATAAGGCTTCGAAGGTTATGAAACCTGAGAAAAGTGTAGGACCTGGTGACATTCCTATTTCCTATATATGTTTGGACGGTTCTAGGTGAACGTGGATTTACATGGCTCACAAACTTATTTAATATTATTTAACGAAGCAAGAAAATGTCTGAGGAATAGAGGAAAAGCATTGCGGTGCCTCTTTACAAAAATGAAGGAAACATGCAAAATTGTTCAAATTATAGAGGTATCAAATTGACGAGTCATACTATGAAAATTTGGAAATGCGTGATTGAAAGAAGGCTAAGGCAAGTTTCTGAGGTAACAGAAAACCAATTCGGATTTATGTCAGGTTGCTCAACTATTGAAGCTATCCACATGTTGAGGAGAACAATGGAGATTTATAGAACTAAAAAAATGAACCTTCATATGATTTTTATTGATTTGGAGAAGGCTTATGATTCTATTTCAAGAGATATTTTGGAGAGTTTTGGAGAAGAGACGAGTACCTGTCCATTACATAAACCTTATAATGGATATGTATGATGGGGCTTCATTTGGTGTAATGACCCAATCTAGGAAAACTGATTATTTTGACATAAACATCGGTTGACATCAAGGTTCAACTTCAAGTGCATTCCTTTTTTACTTTGATTACGATTGAGTTGACTAGTCACATTCAGGATGAGGTACCGTGGTGTATGTTGTTTGCCACTGATATTGTGTTGGTTGATAACTCTAGATATGGAGTAAATAAGTGGCTTGAGGGTTGGAGACATGCCCTAGAGACTAAAGGATTTCGTATAAGTAGGCTACGACATAATATATGGAGTGCACATTTGATGGAAGCAATGGTGAATGATCCGAGGTAAAGATTGGAGAAGATAACATCCAGAAGAAAATTTCTTTCAGAAACTTGGGATCTATTTTGCAACATGTTAAGGAAATTGATGGAGACTTTACTCATAGAATAAATGTAGGTTAGTTAAAATTGAAAGGAGTATCTAGTGTTTTTTGTGAGAAGAGAATTCCTTTGAAAATCAAAGAAAAGTATTACAAAGCAATCATAAGACTTGCTATGCTTTATAGATATGAATGTTGGCATGTGAACAATGGACATGTGTAGAGAATAATAGTAGCAGAAAGGAAAATGCTATGATGAATATGTGGTCATACACGGGAAGATCAGATTCGGAACGATATGATCATAAAGAAAGTTTGAGTAGCTCCAATAGAGGATAAGATGGAAGAAAATTGCCGAAGGTGGTTTGACCATTTGGAAAGGAGATCAGTGATGAATATGCTATTCATTGGCTTAATATCAATTTTTTATCTAAATTCCTAATTGAAAACGCCAATAAATTCTGATAAAATCATAAAATAAAAAATACTTACAATAAAAATGAGCTAATTATATATTATTATAAGTTCAAAAATTATTTAGAATAAAAACCACAAAAATAAGGAGTTAGAAATTCTATATATTCACTTGTAAATAATTCAAACATCCCTTATTTTTTATAAATTTACACATCCTTCTATTGACCTAACTCCTCTTTGAAATTATATATAAAATTGTATAGAAATATTTAAAAATATAAAAAAATTCTACCTTAAATAAATGCCCTTAGATCTTGAACCGAAAAAGCTGTAAAGTCCACCAACTTGGCTGAATTCTCGCTCCATATGAACTCTAATTTCATTAAAATTACTTTCAAAGATTAAGTTATGAATTTATCTATCTAATGAACATGGTTTCATTAAAATCATTCATTTATTTTCTTTATTTTCTTTATTTAATAAAATGCATTATTAAAATCCAAAAAATATGAGGAAATGAAGTTTTGTTATTTTGTATATATTGTATATATTTCCATTTTCCTTATTTTATGTCACTTTTTCTTATTTATTAAAAATAAAATAAATAGATTTGTGTGCACTTTTTCATAGTATCTTATTCTATTTTCTTTGTATATAATTTTAGTTAAAACTAAAGAAAAATACAAAACAGTGAAAATCAAAGTTTTATACCTATAAAATACGTACAAAAATGCTTTCTGAAATTGTAGGTCCGATTAGTAGTTGATGTCTTCGTGAAAGTGGTAGGAAATTTGTTTTGCTACAATTTTTGTATTTTTCTTTTTTTCGAAATTTGACCTTTAGCATCATGTTTCTATGTAGTATTTTATTTAATAGGTTTATGCCAATGGTGGGAAAATATGTGTCACCCCCATCATCTCCTTCAACCTCCTACCACCTCCCAGGTTATGGAAGAACACAACTAACATGTCATCTTTAGAGACATCTCCGGATCATTTCTTTTTTAAAATTAATGTCATCGTCAAAGCGAAGACCACTCATCCTTCTATATCAGAAAATTATTGTAATGATCTAAAGACTTGTATTACAAGAGATTTTTGACATATAAAATGGCCATAAACAACACCTCTCCCTGCTCGTGGAGAACGTGGCTAATCCACCACATTCACCCATTTACCTCGATCACCTCACCCCCACTAAAACATGAGCTCTAACCGTCAAATTGGAGCCCTCGCGACCCTTTTTCTTGTGAGCCATCCCACGATCTCTCCAAATGCCTATATAAGAAGACGTCTGACATCAAAACTCCTCATCTGCTAATAGGAAGGTTAGCCTACCTGCTCGTCACTCTGCCATGTCTTGAGTGAAAACGATGACTTCCACCGGGCAAAAGATCTGAAGACGTGATATGGCTTTGTTACAGCTGGTCTTCCATGCCGCTGAGCAATGATCAAGAACTTCACTTCAAACTTTCGCCCCAGACACAACCATTTCATTTCCTTATCCCCTTCTTCATCCCTTTCTTTTATTTTGTTTAATTTGTTGCACTTCTTTGCTACCATTTCCTTCTTCCCCGAAGCATTCCTTCCTTATTTTGATTTCATACCGAAATTTGAATCCCACATCGACAATCACCTCATCTTCTTCCCCTCTTCACGCGCTTTCGACCTCCACCATATCCCTCCTTTGATAAGCTCCAATCTCTCACGCCCAACAGAGCTTCGCTGCACTGCACCACTTTCCGATTTAGTTGACCCCCTTCGAGCTATGGAAGCTTCAGAGTAACCTCTTCAACTATAGGCCAAAGGAAAAAAAATCCATTATAGAAGCTTGTTGCTATAGTTGGCTTGGAGATCTTGGGACCATCTCCAAGAAGAATGGAGGCACCTTGCCTCATGTAGAAGTTACTGCTGCACTTGAGTTTTTTTTGGGATCACCCTTTATCTCCTTCCCCCTGGGCTTGGGATCTACTCGTGCGGCAACCTGGAGTGGTGGTTAGCATGCCAAGATCACGGTGAGGGGACCTTAGGGTTTTGGAAACCCTCCTTTTGAGAGATGCTCATAGTATGCTGAAAATTAGGGTTCCAGATCTCGAGGATGCTCCGGCGAAACCCACTATCACAGCCTGGAGGGGCTTGATTGTTGCTAGCGATGCTTAGTGCCATGCAAAAAGTATGGTTTCTTCAGAAACCCTAGAACTTCTCGAACATGAACCGATTATGAACAACAGATGAATATGATAGTCTTCAAGAACAACAAAGAATATAATCCCAACCAAATCGTGAATTAGGTTTCAACAAAAACCCTAAAATCGAATCTCGAATCTTGAACATAAACAAATGATGTAAAAATCCTCAAGAATCGATCCCGCGCTCTGATACCATGTTAGAAATATAAAATGTATAAGCGTAATCATAGATAAAGGATAATAAACAATAAGGAACACCGTAATTTTACATGAAACGCTACTCCCTAAGGAGCAGGATGAAACCACAAGAGAACACCTCAAAGGGCTGATGTGTTCATTACACTTTCTCATATGATACAGGAGGTCTGGAGTTTCTTATATAGCCTCCACAGACCCACCAAGTCCCACCACTAGTAGATGTGGAACTAAACACTAGATGTGGTAAATGGATCCTGGAAAGATCAATTTAACAAGTGATGCATATACTCCAACAAATCCAAATATCAAATTGCAACAACTCATAAAGAATTACTGCCATGACTCTGGCGACTAGGAAAACCGATACAATGATGCTTCCCAAGCTAGTAAGCCTCACATCGAGGGCCAGACTAAGACGAGATCTGAGGGAGGACTCTATACAAGTTGTATAGAGGAAGATGACTGAATCGAAGATGCCATAGATACGAGGACACTAATCCAATAAAGGTAGAAGATCTGTCTATGTCTATATATGAAACTGGACCAATCTATAGAGATCTCTTGGCTCACTGTCACATCCAATCACCCTGCCTATGAGTATATCATGAAAGAAAAGAGAATAAGTGTCAAAATAGCATGATAGACAATAAATTCATCGAAAATTAATGTGCATGTAATACATTGTGCATACGCATGGAAGGCATCAACTGAATCACTCCTTGGCCTGTAATATGAGAAGTTCTCTCATCGGAAATGGCTACAGATCCACATGGACGAATAATGCTAAAGGACGCCAATAGTTCTCAGTCACTACATATATGAGATATTTTGAAGTCCATGATTTATTCTGAAGTATTAATCATGTAGGAAGAGCATAATCATTGCTGAGGTGCTCACGGAGGCAACAATGTTAGACGAGATTGAAGAAACACTAGTAGTATTCTTAAAAGTGATCATGATCTCCCTTAGATGGTGTTGGGAAATATGAAAGAGTTTTTTTATTCCTGGGAACCCTAGGCTCTCTTATATAGAGGAGACACCTATGAGTAAATTACATATGACATGCAGAAGGAAAGAGAAATAGAGAAATAGTACTGAATATATAAATATATCTCTACATTCCTCCTCAAGATGGAGCATAAATGTCGATCATGCTCAGCTTGGATGAACACTTCTGGAAAGGTTCCCTGAACATGGCCTTGGTAAAAATATATGCGGTTTGATCTCCTGAGCTGAATTGAGAGGTAGAGAGAAAACCTTTCTGGATCATGTCCCATGTATAGTAGCAGTTCACCTCAATATGTTTAGTTCTTTCGTGAAATGCATGATTGTTGGCAATGAATAGTGCAACCTGATTATCACACTGTAACTGCATAGGAAGAAGAACATCTATATGTAAATATGCAAGAACTTCTCTAACCCACATTATTTCTGTGCTTTCTTGTGCCATCGCCCTATATTCCGATTCAAAACTTGACCTGGCAACTACGGTTTGCTTCTTACTCTTCCAAGATACACGAGAGTTGCCAACAAATACAAGAAACCACGTAGTGGACTTTCCGTCCTTTGGACAACTTGCACAGTCTGCATCTGCACTGTAGAGATAGTTTCTAGTATTAATAATTGTTTCCGTATCTTGTTGCTATTTCTCTAGTTTATTTAGACGTCCATGTAATTTACCCTCAGGCCTCTCCCTATATAAGAGAGCCTAGGGTTTCTCTATGAATCATAAGAAAGACTCCCTTTTGTCTAACATGGTATCAGAGCCACCCTAGGGCTCTTCTCCCTACCCCACCCGCCGCCCCTCCTCCTCTCTCCTCTCTTCCATCCGCCGCCTTCTCCCTTCCAGCGGCAACCAGCCGCTAACGGCACCCCCTGCCGCCCTCACAGCCCCAGCGGGAACCCCATCTGTCGCAGTAGGGGTTCCGGTGGCCTCCTGCAGTACGTAGGCGTCGCTCTCGAGGCCTTTCAAGGGCTGTTTGCTTCCTTGGAAGCGTGCCCTAGACCCCTCTTCCTCAACGTTATGGATTTGAGTGCATAAAAGTCTACACATGCACTCAAATCCTATGCAGTTGGTGTAGACATTCAGCACAGTGTCTTTTTTTCCTTCGTCTTCTTCGAGGAGCAGTATGTCAGAATCGAAAGTCGATTCTCCCTCCATCGACGCGTTCAAAGGTCCTGCGCCAATAGTGAAGATGGACGGGTCTAACTATGAGCTATGGGCTATGCAGTTCATGAGCCTCATGAAATCAAATGGTAAGAAACATATTCTTACCGAAGATGAGCCTGCGGAGAAGACAGGGATCTATGCCTCATGGGAGGCTGACGACGCGTACGCGAAAGTCTGGCTGTCTGGTACGTTGACGATGGAGATCGCTAACGATGTTCTCCATCAGCCCACTGCAAAGGCGATGTGGGACATTCTTGCTGCTACTTCGCAGGTGCGAAACGAGACAAAGATGTTGCAGCTTCAACATGACATTTTTACGATGAAGCAGGCAGGCAAACCTCTTCATTCTCTTTACACATCCCTGAGAGGGATGTTCGAGAAGCTATACAGTACCATTCCTCTGACTGCTACTCCGGAGCAGCAGAAGACGTTTCGGAACGCCACCATGGTGGGCGTTCTACTTGCTGCTCTCGATCCCGAGTATGATGCTGCGAGGTCACAGATTCTAGCAGATGCAGTTATTCCTCCAGTGGAGGACGTCTACAGAAGGCTCAGTCGCATTCCAGTTTCCTCCAGCTCCTCTACTCCACCCCCATCTGCGATGGCAGCCTCGCGTGGGAGAGGTGGACCGCCGTCTGGACGTGGTCGTGGACGTGGCCGTGGACCTCAAGGAAGAGGTCGCCTCAGTCAGATATGCTCGTATTGTCACAGAACTGGACACTTGGAGGAGACATGCTATTCAAAGCATGGGTTCCCCGCATCGGCACGGGTTGCAGAGCATTCACAGTCTTTATTATCGTCTACTGCTGATCATAGATTTGACGAACTTGTGGCCCGTCTCCGCGATATTATGCCACATTCTTCTTGTGATTCTTCTGGTGGCTCTTCTGACATTGCCGCCACCGCCTCTGCCAGTTCATCCGCTGCAGCCTATAGCTCAGGTAGTTCATCAGCACCCATACATTCTCATGATATATCTGACTGGGTTATAGATTCCGGTGCTACACATCATCTTTGTCGAGATAGGGGACGATTACAAGCCTACAGGGATATCCCACCCGGCCGCTCAGTACAGATAGCAGATGGTACCCACTCTCCCCTTGTTGGACAGGGGGAGGTTTTCCTATCCCCCACTATGCAGCTACAGAATGTTTTGCATGCCCCTGAGTTCTCACTGAATTTGCTGTCTATTAGTCAGATTACAAAGG
The DNA here is from genome assembly GCA_037367405.1 of Ottelia alismoides. Taxonomy (NCBI): domain Eukaryota; kingdom Viridiplantae; phylum Streptophyta; class Magnoliopsida; order Alismatales; family Hydrocharitaceae; genus Ottelia; species Ottelia alismoides. Next base: position 143,886 of record JAZKJV010007582.1, on the reverse strand, counting down.
ACTTGAATTGTCGTGCTATTTTTGACCCGTCTTCTCTCATTTTTCAGGACATACTCACGGGCAAGGTGATTGGCTGTGGCTCTGAGCAGAACGGTTTATATAGACTGGTTCGGGAATCCTATGCTTGCGTCTCTTCTCACTCCGCTGGACCAGTCTCTCCTTACCTTTGGCATCTTCGATTTAGTCACCTTCCGATCCAGAAAATGCGCCATCTCCTGCCCCAGATCTCTCCAAGTTTGTCGTTTCGCTGTGAAACATGTCAGTTGGGAAAGCATCATAGGTCGAGCTTCCGAAGTCGTCAGAGTCGGAGCAGTAGCTCCCCTTTTGAGTTGTTACATATAGATATATGTGGTCCAAGTCGTGTTCCCGATCACCAGGGACACAGGTTTTATCTAGTGGTAGTCGATGATTTTTCTCGTGTCTCTTGGGTCTTTCTTTTGAAGAATAAATCTGAGGCAGGAGATGTTATCAAAAATTTGATTAATGAAGTACAAAATATTTTCTCTTCCTCAGTCAAATATGTTCGAACTGACAATGCCTTGGAATTCTGTACACGCTCTCTTTCTCTATTCCTTTCATCGAAAGGTATTATCCACCAGACCACCTGCGCATATACATCTCAACAAAATGGTGTGGCGGAAAGAAAGCATCGCCACCTCTTGGATATTACTCGTACCCTGTTGATCCAAAGTTGTGCTCCTATTTCTTTCTGGGGGGATGCTGTCCTTACTGCATGCTATCTAGTCAATAGAATGCCGTCCTCTGTTCTTGGAGAAAAGATACCTATCTCCCTTGTTTTTCCTGACAAGGAGCTCTTCTCTCTGCCGCCACGTGTCTTTGGTGCTGTGGCGTTTATCCATCGTCTTTCTCCTGGCCTTGACAAACTCTCTCCAAGAGCAGTCAAGTGCGTCTTTGTTGGTTATTCTAGAACCCAGAAGGGATACCGCTGTTATGATCCTACAACCAACAGGTACTTTGTTAGTGCGGATGTCACCTTCTTCGAGTCAGTTATGTATTTCTTGCCAGCTGGGGACAGAATGGTACCATCCACCACCACTGATGATGTTTATGTTCCACCACCACCTACTTTGAGTTCACCTGAGTCGCTTCCTGTGTCAATTCCTATGCCAGCACCACCACCACCACCATCCCCACCTCCACCCATTCCACAGCAAATCATATCACCATTTCCTCACCATTATACGCGTCGCCCAGGTCCTGCTCAGACGACAGACCAGCCAATCACTACGCCTCAGGTATGTTCGGATGAGGTTACTACTGACGGGTCAGGTTCGGTACATATGCAGGATGACTCATTACAGGTGGACCCAGATGATGATCTTGATGTTCCGATTGCTATTCGGAAACAGAGACGGCAATGTGCTTCCTATCCAATTGCTTCACAGGTTTCATTCCACCGACTCACAGGTGATTTCCAGAAGTTTGCCACAGCATTGTCTTCCGTGGCCATACCCCGAACATACCAGGAAGCCTTGAAGAGTGAGTGCTGGAGATTAGCTATGGAAGAAGAAATGGGGGCCTTGCAGTCCCGTGGCACATGGTCGTTGGTCCCTGCACCTCCTGATGCATCCGTTGTGAGCTGCAATCGGGTCTTCACAGTCAAATACCATGGAGATGGCACGCTTGATAGGTACAAAGCACGCTTGGTCGCCCGTGGATTTACACAAACATATGGCGTGGACTACATGGATACATTCTCTCTAGTAGCGAGACACTCGACTCTCAGTATTCTTCTATCTGTTGCAGTGGTTCGTGACTGGAGTATTTCTCAGCTAGATGTCAAGAATGCTTTCCTATACGGGGACTTGCAGGAGGAAGTCTACATGCAACAGCCACCCGGGTTTACTGCTGAGGGGGAGACACATATGGTCTGTAGACTTCACAAGGCGATATATGGCCTCAAACAAAGTCCACGAGCATGGTTTCAGAAGTTGTCCAATCTAATTGAGCAAGAGGGATTCAGGAGGTCCAATGCAGATCACTCGTTGTTTGTCCAGAAGATCTCGGCCGGTACGGTTGTCATAATGGTCTGTGTGGATGATATTCTTGTTACAGGAGACGATGCTCAGGGCATAGCAAGGGCAAAGGCATTCCTAGGTCGTCAGTTTGTTACAAAGGATCTTGGAACCCTAAGATATTTTCTGGGGTTGGAATTTGCTAGGAATGCGCATGGTTTGGTGATGACACAACGGAAGTACATTACAGACTTCCTGGTAGAGACCGGTATGGATATGTGCAAACCATCAAGTATCCCCATGGACCCCAGCATGAAGTTATATGATGATGATACTGATGAAGTGGATAAGAGGAGATATAGAGAGATGGTGGGAAAACTCCCCTACATTACTATAACCCGTCCAGATATTGCATTCGCAGTTAACCGAGTGAGTCAATTTATGGAGCAACCGAGACAGGTTCACATGGATGCTATACCCATGATACTGAGGTATCTGAAGTCTTCTCCAAGGCTAGGACTACTATTCAGAAAAAGTGCAGACTTATCCATCTCAGCGTGTGCAGATGCAGATTATGCAGGATGCCCTAAGGATAGAAAATCAACCTCAGGATTTGCAGTTTTTGTTGGAGGCTCTCTGGTGTCTTGGAAAAGTAAGAAACAAACGGTGGTGGCAAGATCAAGTGCGGAATCCGAATACAGGGCAATGGCCCAAGCCAGCACGGAAATGATGTGGGTTCGCTCCGTATTAGAAGATTTACATGTAGTTGTACCTCTACCTATGAAGCTTCAGTGTGACAATCAGGCAGCATTGTTCATTGCCAACAATCCATCTTTTCATGAGAGGACCAAGCATATAGAAGTTGATTGCCATTACACCAGGGACCTGATCCAGAGAGGATTGATATCCACGACCCATGTTAGCTCAGGAGACCAAACGGCTGATGTATTCACCAAGCCATTGCTCAGAGGACTGTTTCAGAGATGTTCATCCAAGCTGAGCATGATCGACATCTATGCTCCACCTTGAGGGGGAGTGTAGAGATAGTTTCTAGTATTAATAATTGTTTCCGTATCTTGTTGCTATTTCTCTAGTTTATTTAGACGTCCATGTAATTTACCCTCAGGCCTCTCCCTATATAAGAGAGCCTAGGGTTTCTCTATGAATCATAACAAAGACTCCCTTTTGTCTAACATGCACATGATGAAATGGTAAGATCTGCCTCTTTTCTGAATAACAATCCTGCACCTGTAGATGACTTTAGATTTCTCAGTATCATATGAACAACATCCATATGTACCTGTCGGGGTTGCTATATGAACTGACTCACCTGTCTAACTTTAAAGGAGATATCATGCCTAGTGATAGTGACATAGAGAAGCTTTCCCACCAATTTTCTATATCTTCTCTTGTTTACTTCTTCTGTATCCTCATCATAAAGTCTCATACTGGGATCCATAGGAGTAGTGACAGGTCTACACTGAATCATTCCTGTTTCAACAAGCCTATCAATGATGTACTTCCTCTGGGTCATCACAAGACCCTGATGATTCCTGACAAATTCTAATCCCAATAAGTACCTTAGTGTTCCAGTATCCTTGGTGACAAATTTACGTCCCAGAAACTCCTTTGCTCTTTTTATCTCCTGCACATCATCTCCTGTGATAAGTATGCCATCAACATAGATCATAATAATGACAATGCTTGTAGATGTTCTCTGAACAAACAATGAATGGTCTGCTTTGACCTTCTAAATCCTTGTTTCTCAAATAAATCTGAGAGCTTCTGAAACCATGCCCTTGGACTCTGCTTCAAGACATAAATTGCCATGTGAAGTCTACAAACCTGTTGGCACTCCCCCTCAACAGCAAACCTCGAGGCTGCTTCATGTAGACTTCTTCCTGAAGATCACCATACAAGAATGCATTCTTAACATCAAGTTGAAATAAAGTCCAATCACGTATCACAACAACTGTGTAGAGTAGCATGGCGAGCGACATGTGAAAAAGTGTCCATATAATCCATGCCATACTTCTGATTAAAGCCCTGGGCAACCAATCTTGCCTTGTAACGTTCAATGCTACCATATGCATTGTGTTTTACTGTAAATATCCATTTGCAAGTGACAACAGATGCCCCAGTTGGAGCAGAACCATGCTCCAACTATCATGAGACTGCATGGCAACCATCTCCTCTTCCATAGCTAGACGCCAATGACTATCTTTCAATGCCTCCTGATAATTCTGTGGTATAGCCACGACAACTAGAGTAGCAACAAACTTCTTGAAATCCCCTATTAATCGATCAAAGGAAAAATGAGAAACTAGTGGATATGTGGCACATGTACACTTCTGTTTCCTAATAACAACTGGAACATCGGGGTCAGCAGGTAACTCCTTAGATGGAGTAACATTTTCTTACATAGATGCCTGCTTAGACACACCTCCAGAACCATCGTTAGAAATCTTGTAATCAGTACATGCTCGAGGTGTGCTGGATGACGGGCGCTGACCATGAGCAGAAGATGGACGTCGAGTATATATATGAGTGAATGGTGGAACAACAAGCACCAACAGAGGTAGAGGAGAGGGTGACGTAGGTGGATGAGGTGCTGGTGGTGGATGACTTGGAATAATCGGGTTGTGCTGGTGGTGGGCTCATAAAAGGAGGTGGCATGTAAACCTCATCATCTGAAGCTGATGATGTTAACCCATCACCTGTAGGAGAAAAATACATAACCGACTCAAAAAATGTAACATCAATACTCACACAATATTTCCTGCCTAATGGATCATAGCAACGATATCCCTTATGTATCCTGGAATACCTAACAAATAAATATTTAACATCTCTAGTAGAGAGCTTGTCTGTACGTGGAGACAACTGGTGGACAAAAGCAAACGAACCAAACACATGAGGAGTGAGTGAGAACAATTCTTTCTCCGGAAATGCAAGAGAGAAATGAATTTTCTCATCGAGAACAGACGAGGTCATTCAGTTCACAAGATAACATGCCGTAAGAACAACATCACCTCAGAACGAATGCGTGGCATGACCCTGAATCAGAAGGGTACGGGTGACATCGAGTAAGTGGCTATGCTTTCTATTTGCAATACCATTCTATTGAGAAGTGTAGCGCGCGATGTTTGATGAGTAATAGCAAGGGATGAAAAGAATTTTGAGAGAGCATCTGTACATAATTCCAAAGCATTATCATTGCTCATAAATTTTACAGAAAAAAATAAAATATTGTGCACTTCATTAATAAAAGTTTTGATTACATCCCCTGCTTCAGATTTATTCTTAAAAAGAAACAACGATGACAAACGTGAGAAATCATCAACTACGACAAGATAAAACATGTGTCCTTGGTGATCAGGAACACGACTTTTACCTCAAATATCAATATGAAACAACTCAAAAAGGGAGCAACTGCTCCGACTCTGACTACTAGGAAAAACAGATCGGTGATGCTTTCCCAACTGAAAAACCTCACTCTGGAAGGAAGATCGAAGAGAGATCTGAGGCAAGATATGACACATCTTCTAGAGTGGAAGATGACCAGAGCGCAGGTGCCACGTGAAAGGAGAGACTAATCTAGGAGATTGAGAGGATATGCTAGCATAGGGTGTTCGAACCAGTCAATAGAGGCTACCCTGCTCACGGCCACAACCAATCACCCTGCTCGTGAGTATGTCCTGAAAAACAAGAGACGATGGGTAAAAAATAGCATGACAATGTATAGTCTTTGTAATCTGACTAATATATAATAAATTCATAGAAAAGTCAGGTGCATGCAAAACATTCTGCAAATGCATTGACGGTGTCAAGCTGATCTCCCCTTGTCCTGTGATTGGGGAATGAGTCACATCTGCTATGACAACAGTTCTTCCAGGAGGTACCTGTCTGTAACCTACAAGTTGATCTCGATCGCTACATATGTGATGTGTCGCCCCATAGTCCATAATCCATTCTGTAAGATCGGAACCATGATAAGTAGTGAGAGCATAGGTGCTACCTGAGGTGCTGGAAGAGGCAGAAGCATCAACGTCTGAATGGCCTCCTGGAGCGGGCGAAGAGTCAAGGGAACGTCCCGAAGGCATAATATCCCTTCGTCGAGCAACGAGGTCATCATACCTCTGATCCGAGCCAACAGTAGCACGAAAATCTGCTTGCTCTGCTACACGATCTGATGCAGGAATACCATGCTTGGAATAACATGTATCCTCTGTGTGACCTGCACGATGACAATAAGTGCATTGCTGTCGAATAATACCTCCTCTACCATGAGGTCCACTTCCAAAGAATTGAGAAGAGCCCCCTCTACCACGGGAGTCTGCCATTGCAGAAAAAGTCTGATTCGAGGTAGTAGATGGAACAATGATCCTACTGAGTCTTCTGAAAGCTTCCTCCATAGGAGGAATGGTGGCATCAACCAGAATATGTGAACGAGCTGCCTCATATTTAGAGTCTAGTGTCGTAAGGAAGACACCAATCATAGTAGCATTCCTATACGTTTTCTACTGCTCAGGAGTAGATGTAAGGGGCATGAAACCGTGCAACTTCTCAAACATCCCACGCAGGACGTGTATAGAGAATAGATGAGTCATCCGTTCTGCTTGATGGTAAATATATCATGTTGTAGCTGCAGTATCTTGGTCTCATTCCTCACATGGGAATAAGTTGTGGCGAGAATATCTCACATCACCTTGGCGGTGGGCTGATGTAACACATCATTGGCAATCTCAATAGCCAATGTACCAAAAATCCAGACCTTGGCATATGCATCATCTGTCTCCCATTTGGCATTGATCCCAGTTTTCTCAGTCGGCTCCTCTTCGGTAAGAATATGCTTCTTACACGTAGATTTCATGAGGATCATGAACTACATAGCCCAGAGCTCGTAGTTCGCCCCGTCCATCTTGACAATCGGCACTGGACCTTTGAAAGCACCAGTTAGGGCTGCTAATCTAACCGAATTGTAATGAACGGACCTATGTTCGAGTTCAGTTCGATAATAAAGTTCGAAAGTTCGTTTCGATAAATGTTCGATAGGATATGTTTGAGTTCGTTTAGAAAATGAATGTTCGAGTTCGATTTCATAATAGTTCGTTAACAATTTAACTTAACTAAACGTTATTTATACGAACAAGTTTGAAACTGGAGTTCGATAACAAGGTTAGATAAGCAGTAAAAATAAGAAATTATTCAAATTGAAGTGGTATAAAGCCCAATAAATATCACAATTTCTTAAAACTCAAAATTTATCAAGTGTATAAATACTAAGTTACACATACAAATACATACACATATACATATATCGAACTCGAACTTTTATCGAACAAACATATGTTATTTTCATGTTTGGTTCGTTAAGCTATCAAACTAAAACTTGAAGTTCATGTTCAGTTCATTTAGAAACGAACGAACATTTTTTGAACTATTATCAAACAAACTCTAATCGAATATGAACATGTTCAGTTCGATTAGCAGCCCTAGCGCCAGTGGCGGGAACATCGACCTTGCTTTCTGATATAATGCCAGATGAAGAGAACAAGGATTTGGTAGACCAATAGAAGTTTGTCTACACAGACATCTGAGGATTTGATCACATATGTAGACTTACACAATCAGATCCATCAACACGATCGGGCCTCAAGTCGAGCAATATAGGTCGTAGAGACCTACGACAGCAGGGTCCTAGCCCACAAAGGCGGCCCGACGACGACGAGAGAGGAGGCCGATGAGAGAGGAAGCCAGCGGGAGAGAGGAGGGCCCGACGGTGGGCGGCCTGGTGGCTGCAGCTCGGTGACGAGAGAGGAGGGCCCGGTGGCAGCGTAAGCGAGGGAAAGAGACGTTGACGAGAGCTCTGACCTAGGATCGCGACTCTGATACCATGTTGGGAAAAATGAAAGAGTTATTTATTCTTGGGAACCCTAGGCTCTCTTATATAGAGGAGAGACCTATGGGTAAATTACATAAGACATGCAGAAAGAAAGATAAATAGAGAAATAATACAGAATATATAAATATATCTCTACAGACGGGAAACAAGATCATTATACTTCTATTCAGTTGGAGTAGTAATGGGCTCAAATTGCTTAACACTAGCAGATGCATGCGATTGTACTTCTGATAGCATGTATTCTCAAAGTGCTCTATACGGTTACAATAGGCGCACTTCAGGTGAGGACGACCACTTGATCTACCCCATATGCCACATCCTGTATATTGAGCCCAATTCCATTTGTCGCGAGATTCTGCATAATAGTATAGTTTAAGTAGTAGAAGTAGCCAGTAGGAGGTATTTTGATCCTGCTCAAACGTCTGTAAGCCTCATCCATGGGATAAATATAAGTACCGGTAAGATGTTGGCTGCAATACTGGGGATCAAGAGCCATAAGAAAAACATACTATTATGGTGCTCCTGTAGGCCATCAACTGCTTAGGACTAATACTCAAGGGCATATATCTATGAAACTTCTCGAACATGCCAATCAACCATGACTAGAATACATGGAGAGGGTGGCCATCTTGCTTCATAGTGACAATGTCATACTAGAGATGAAGGATATTTGTCTCATTCTTCTCCTAGGAGTGTGTAGTGGCGAGAACGTCCCACTTCTCCAGAATATTGTTGGCTATCTCTGTTGGAAGAGTGTTGGAGAGCCAAACATGTGTCCATGCATGGTCCTGCTTTCATGAAGCGACAGATTGCATTAGATTGTACTCTTTGTTGTTGCTCTCTTTAATGCTCATGAACTGCATTACCACATTTCGTAGTCGGTCCCATCCATCTTGACGGATGAGTACGGGGCCTTTGAATGCCTTAGAACTGGAGATGAATGCATATCAACCTTGTGTTTTGCTATGGCGAATGAAGGAGATCAGGAATGATTCAATCGGGTAAAAAACGATCTGATTTTTTTTCTATATGACCATGTAGGGAATACGTTGTGTGTGCAGACTTAGAGCACAACATTTCCCATCAACTATGCTAGTGCTCTTGGGCAATTCGATTATTTTTAAATGACCGAACTCCACCCGGTCTGCACCAAAATTGTCAAACGGGAGATGAAGATATGACGCCCAATGTCTGCATGAAACCCCTCGGGACCACGAGGTTGTCAAGGACGGTGTTGCAGGGCTTGGCGCTCGGCATTGGGCTGCAATGTGTTGTGCTTGTGCGGGATGTTGGGAACCGCTGTGCACCTTGGGAATCGTACAGGAGCCTGTGTAGGGTATTAGGTGCTCCTGCAATGGCACGAGGTCTCACCGAGGGTTGCCTGCAGACGCCGAGGCGAGCGGAGATGTGGCACGGATCCTGAAGGAGAAGGAACAAGCCGACAGGTGGGAGTTAGGGTATCACGAGGATATCGGCGATGGTCTTGGACCACGGCTCTAATATTATGCGAAAAGAAATGAGTGAGTTGTTTATTTAGAGGCGATATTGCTCCTTTAAGTAGATGAGAGACCTAAGAAAGCAAAATCACAAAAGAAGAAATTACATAAAAAGAAAGTTACATATGACATACTATTTCTTATAACATGGCGATCATTTCATGCATTGTCCAATGAATGCTCATCTTGTGACTGTATAATTTTTAAAGTTTTTACTATCTGAAAAAGAATGTGGCGAACAAAGGTACTTTGTAAACCTTAAGAAATCAACATTGATGTATATACAGATGTTGACTTGACTTGATCAGTGGATGATCGTCGATCTACCCCAGCTTACTCTATATACCTTAGAGGGAATCTCATTACATGGCTAAGTAAGAAGCAGGTCATTTCTGCAGTCCAAATGTCAATGCTTACTTCCATCAATGGTGCTTGGGGTTGCAGAAATGTTGTGGGTGTGGATTATGCTTAATGTTATTGCTAAGCAGACCAATTTCCAAATGAAGCTCTACCGCGAAAACAATATTGAAGTCAACTTTGCTGAGAATTCTGTCCAACATGATATCACTAAACATGTCGAAGTGGATCTTCTTTTTATATAAGAAAACGTTGAGCTGGTTCAACTATGCATGCCTTGTATGATCAAGACAAAAAGTCAGTTGGCTAACATTGTCTCTAAGGGCCTTCCCATTGCGCATCATGGAATGAATCAGGCAAGTTGGGCTTGAATGGTGTCTGTGTCAGCTTTAGGGGGAGTGCAAGTGTTGTACTTGGATAAAGAGATCTTGGTGTCGATCCATTTAACCTTCCACCATATACATAGTGTACACACCCCTTCAATTGATGATTATGTACAATAGGAAGAAAACTTGCCGTTTTTGTGCGTTTGGTCATCTCCTCCGATGGGTTTTCACTTTCGTTGAAAAGAGTTTTTCCACGCAAGCCCTTGGGTTCCGTAAATATTTTCTTGTTTATTTTTCCATAGGTATCTATTTTAAGATGCACATATTGTAAATGTAATGAAATATGCATACACATTTTTTACTTTATATTAGGGTGCCAGGTCATGTTGCTATTTGCTCAAGGACATCTTAACAGTCGAAAATATATACTCTGATTCGAATCATGGGATCTGCAGGAGATTGCATGGAAATCTATTTGACGGTCCCATCCCCGCAAGTTTTTCTAACCTCAATAAGCTGACTATATTGTGAGTACTATGTCTATAAATACGACCTTATGCCTCTGAATTCATATTTGCTTTTATAATTATTGATTACACATTCTATCGGGATTTGATTGCGGTTAAGATGATATACAATATAAGGCGAGAGTTGTCTGCTTTTTATAATTTGTTATATTTGAGATCAAAGTTTACTTTGCTTGCAAAAACTATACAGGAGTTTGGGGGACTTGATCAGCGGTAGTTCATCATTGGATTTTCTCCTAGACATGAAGTCCCTGAACACCTTGTATGGTCCGAGAGTTCTTGTTCTTGCACAAGCATCCATTTTTAAGTTGTTTTCTTGTTGGCTCATGTCAAGGGAATGCTTGTCTTACAGGGCTTTGAGAAATTGCAGGATTTCTGGTGATATTCCTCCAAATATTAAAGATTACAGAAGCTTGAAGTTCCTGTGAGACATTTCTTTGTTGAACAGTGTCAGCCATGCTTGGGTCAGAAATAAATATAATTAACTTTAATTGGCCTCTTAATGTCAATTTCAACAGGGATTTAGGTTTTAATAATATATCTGGACTTGTTCCACCAGATCTTTTCAATCTAGATTCCATAGAATCATTGTAAGATAAAGGCAGTCTAAAGCTTTTCTCCTGCTACATGCTGGTCATGTCACAGCAGTTCATCTTTGACATATTTTCTTTGAAATTTGCAGATTTCTCGGGAATAATAGTCTAACTGGAAGTTTACCTGATCAAAAGAGCTCTACCCTTACCACCATGTGAGCTTGCACGAATCTTTCTGATTAACAACTATTAGTTCTATCTTAACTTCCATTAACCTTATCTGTGACTTTGCTTCCAAAAAACTTATTTTCTACAACTGCTTTTTTGTAGAGATTTGTCATACAATGAACTCTCTGGTAGCCTTCCGTCATGGATCAATGATGATAAACTGCAATTGTATGTTTGACAAGAACTATTTTTCTCATCTGCAGTCAGATGTCACCCTGTATATTATATACTGTTAGATAGATGTATACCTATCACTATCTATACTCTTCGCCTCAATAGTTTTCTACCGGCATGTCTAGATGGAAAGTAGGAGAGTTTGTTAGCTACATTGGCAATTGGAAAGAAGTCGAGATGTCAGATTTTACTAGAATTTCGCAAAAAGTCTAGAAGCAAGATGCCTGATTTTGAGAGTACATAAAATCTGGAATTTATCTTGTTTAGATTTTTTAGAACGAAATTTACTCCTGCCAATGCAAACTTTCCAGGCATCTGTTTTTGTAGTATCTAAGCTAATGTTTTCTGTATGTTTCTTATAATTACATGCAGGAACTTGGTTGCAAACAACTTTTTCAATTTAGATTCTGGCCAATGGTACCTTCTAGATTCTTATGCACTTCCACAGATATAGTTTACAATAAATAGTTTCTATTCTTCCAAAAAACTTTTTTGCAAACTTGCGTATGATTTTGTTGCACTAATCTTCCTAGGGGCTTGAGTTGTCTACAGAAAAATATACCTTGCTATCACGATTCCCCAGTATGTAAGTCGTCTTTTGTTTGGCACATCTTTTTCATTTATACAGTATTCCCCGAATTCTTGCTTAAATATCTATTTCTAAAGTTATCATGCTGATGAATAGACTATTCCTTTGCAATTAACTGTGGAGGCCCTGAGGTCATATCTTCGGATAAAGTCGTTTATGAGGATGATACTTTCAATCTTTCCTCAGCATCATACTATGTGACAGATGCAAAAAGGTGGGCTGTAAGCAGCATAGGGAACTTCTTGGAATCTTCTAACTCCAGATACACAGAAAGCATTCCGTTCGAGTTCAACAATACTTCAGACTCAGAGTTATACAGGACAGCCAGAGTTTCCCGTTCATCATTACGATACTATGGCCTGGGGCTCGAGAATGGAAACTATTCTGTGAAACTACAATTTGCTGAGATAGATTTTCCAGATAGTCATTCTTGGTTGGGGCTCGGCCAACGAGTTTTTGATATTTATATACAGGCAAGTACAAATTTATGTATAATTATAATTCTAATGTCTTTAAGTGATCTAAACGGAATAATGAAGCTGCAATTGGAAACTTTATAGAGAAATTTCCTGCCTAGCTGCAAACAGTGTGTAGGTAAAGACATCAGTATATTGTCGAGCTTTTAATGCCATACTTGTTGAGATTGTTGAGATAATTATGGTAGTTGTTGAGATAATTATGTTAGTTTTCTATTTCTGGTATGTCCCAACTAGAACACAGATAGATTACTTTACGTTGAGGAGAAGAGATAGGTTGTGTTGTAAATGTTGCAAAGTAATCCCAGGAGAGAGTTTGACAATCCAACATCGTTTGTTAGTCTTGGATGTACAAATGAAAGGGTTGGTAAAGAAAAGGAGGGTTTCTAAGATAACTAGAACTAGATGGTGGAATCTTCCACTGAAGCAAGTGAGCTTCAGGGAGAAGGTTTTAGAAGACTTATGTTGGGATTGTAGCGGTAGTGCAAACGAGATGCGGGAGGTTGTAGCATCTTTTATTCGAAAGATAGCCAAAGAGATGCTAGGCGAGTCAAAGGGAGGAGCTCCATGTCAAAACGAGGCTTGGTGGTGGAGTGAAGGTGTGCAAGAGAAGCTAAAATTAAAAAGAGCTTGCTTTAAAGCTATGTCTAAGGATAGAACAGAGGAAACTGTCACAAACTACAAAATAGCGAAGAAGGAAGCAAAGAAGGCCGTAAGCGAAGCTAAGTCAAAGGCTTATGAATTTTTATATAAAACTCTCGACTCTAAGGAGGGACAGAAGGATATTTTCAGGTTGGCTAAAGCAAGAGAAAAAAACTAAAGACCTTTCTCAAGTGAGATGCATTAAGGACGAGGAAGGTCATGTGCTTGTTACTCAGAAGGATATAAAGACTAGATGGGAGTAGTACTTCCATAAACTTTTCATTGGGGAAGGAAATAGAGATATCACTTTGGGTGATCTAGCTTGTAGTGAAAGTTACTTGAATCGTGCATGCTATAGACGGATACAAAGAAAGGAAGTAGATGAGGCTTTGAAGGTTATGAGACCTGGAAAAGGTGTAGGACCGGATGACATCCCTGTAGAAGTATGGAGAGTTTTAGGTGAGTGTGGTTTGACTTGGCTTACGAATCTATTCAATGTTATTTGGCGAAGCAAGAAAATGCCTGAAGATTGGAGGAGTATCGTGGTGCCTCTTTATAAGAATAAAGGAGACTTTCAAAATTGTTCAAATTATAGAGGTATCAAGCTGATGTGTCACACTATGAAAATTTGGGAACGTGTGATCGAAAGAAGGTTGAGGCAAATTTCCAATGTAAAAGAAAAACAATTCGGATTCATGCGAGGTCGCTCAACGACTGAAGCCATCCATTTGCTGAGGAGAACAATGGAGATTTAGAGAGCTAAAAGGAAGAACCTCCACACGATCTTTATTGATTTGGAGAAGGCTTATGATTCTGTCCCACGAGAGATATTGTGGAGAGTGTTGGAGAAGAGACAAATACCTGTCCTATACATTAACCTCATAAAGGACATGTATGATAGGGCTTTATCTTGTGTAAGGACCCGTCTGGGAAGACTGGATATTTTGACATCAACATTGTTTTACATCAAGGTTCTGCTTTGAGTCAATTTCTTTTTACTTTGATTATGGATGAGTTGACCAGTCACATTCAGGATGAGTTACCTTGGTGTATGTTATTTGCTGATGATATTATGTTAATTGACGAGACTAGAGATGGAGTAAATGAGAAGCTTGAGGTCTGGAGACATGAGTTGGAGACTAAAGGATTTCGTATAAGTAGGGCTAAGACGGAATATATGGAGTGCACCTTTGATGGAAGCAATGGTGAAGGAATCGAGGTGAAGATTGGTGACGATAACAATTAGAAGAGAGATTCCTTTAGATATCTGGGATCTATCATGCAACATGATGGGGAAATTGATGGAGATGTTACTGATAGAATAAATGCAGGCTGGCTAAAGTGGAGAGGAGCCTCTGTTGTTCTCTGTGATAAGAAAATTCCTTTAAAAATTAAAGGAAAGTTTTACAAAGCAGCCGTGAGACCTGCTATGCTTTATGGTTCTGAATGTTGGCCTGTGAACCATAGATAGCCGGAGATACAGAGAAAGAGAACCGGTTAGGAAGCTACTATATGTTACCATCACTAGACCAGATATCATGTTTGTAGTGAGCAAGGTTAGCCAGTTCATGGAACAACCCAGAAAGGTGCTTATGGTTGTCAGTTACATGATTTTGAGATATTTGAAGAATTCACCTGGTATTGGTCTATTATTCCGTAGGGATACATCCCTGGAGGTGACAACATGTGCTGACGCAGACTATGCAGGTTGTCCCATAGATAGGAAGTCTACATCGGGATTTGCAGTCTTTGTTGGAAGTTCACTTGTCTCGTGGAAGAGAAAGAAGCGAACTGTAGTAGCCAGATCAAGTGCAGAATCAGAGTAAAGGGCCATGGCACAAGGAAGTACAGAGATGATGTGGGTTAGATCAATGTTAACTGATCTTACTATTGATGTGCCTCTTCCAATGCGACTCTTATGTGATAATCAAGCTGCATTATTCATTGCTAATAATCCTGCTTTTCATGAGCGAACAAAACATATTGAAGTGGACTGTCACTACACCAGAGACATGATACAGAAAGGGCTCATAGATACTTCTCATATTTCGACAGGGGATCAGACAACCGACATCTTCACCAATGCTCTTTCTCGAGGTCCATTTCAGAAGTGTTGTTCTGCTACAGACAGTAGTATCCGCAACGTGGAATGTCTCGCGACTGGAGAAAACGTGTCCTGGTAATCTACCCCAAGTCTGGGTGAATCCTCGTGCCACTAGCCGTGCTTTGTAGCGATCCACGCTACCATCTGCGTTGTGCTTGAGAGTGAATATCCACTTACAACTGACAATCGAAGCACCATTGGGAGCGGGAACAATGCTCCATGTTCCTCCAGATCGTAACGCTGCCATTTCTTCTTCCATTGCCTGACGCCACTGCGTGTTCTGTAGGGCCTCTGTGTACGTACGTGGGATAGTAACTGCGGATAGTCAGATAGATGATTTAGATAGACATGCGCTCCCATCGGGTAGGTAGCACACCTACGTCGAGGCTTCCTGAGGGAAATAGGAAGATCATCATCCCCACTGTCCTGACGGTCTAAGTCACCCTGTATGCCATGAAGAACGCCTGTAGCATCAGATGGAACAATATTATCCTGACATACCTGTGGCGTGCTGGATGATATGGACAACCTAGGAGCAGAGATGCCAGTATTCGACCTGCGAATGTAAACCAAAGGTAGGAAACATTGTGGAAGTGCTGGAGGTGGTGGTGGACGTTGTGTTTGGTGTTGAGTATCATGAGATTCATTTGGTGGAAGGGACGGTGGAGGAGGAATTACAATTTCCTCTCCAGTAGTACTCTTGGATAGCCTGTCACCTGTGGGAGAGAAATACATAATGGATTCAAAGAAGGTAACATCAACACTCACATAGTATCATTTGCCAACAGGATCATAGCATCTATACCCTTTTTGGGTGCGAGAATATCCGACAAACACACATTTGACAGCTCGAGGTGAGAGCTTGTCACGGCCAGGAATGAAATCGTGGACAAAAGCCATAGACCCAAAGACGCTGGGAGTAAGAGAAAATAGGTCCTTCTCGGGAAACACAATCAAGAAGGGAATTTTCTCGCCAAGAATAGTAGACGGCATACGATTAACCAAGTAACCAGCGGTGAGAACCGCATCCCCCCAAAAAGAATGTGGTGTACGACTCTGGATCAACAATGTATGCGTGACATCAAGAAGATGGCGATGTTTTCTTTTTGCCACACCATTCTGTTGTGAAGTATAAATGCATGACGTTTGATGAACAATACCCATCGAACTTAGAAACTCTGATAAGTCAAGAGTTGTAAATTCCAGTTCATGATCTGTATGAATGAATTTGACGTCTGCAGAGAAAACATTTTTGACTTCTAAAAGAATTTTTTTTTATAATAGCACCTACCTCAGATTTGTGTTTCAACAAGAACACCCACGACACTCTAGAATAATCATCGACAACCACCATATAATAACGATGTCCCTGATGATCAGGAACACGACTCGGACCCCAAATGTCAAAATGAAACAACTCAAAGGACCGACTACTATAACGACTCGGACGACTCGGAAAGGAAGAGCGATGATGGTTCCCGAGCTGACAGGCTTCACAATGCAATGTAGTGCGGGTGGAGATCTGTGGTAGAACATGACACAGCTTCTGCAGCGGTAGATGACCAAAGCGATTGTCAGAGTAATGGTGAAACGGGTCCAGAAGGAAGGGTAGCAGCGTCGGCGCAAGATGGTAAGGCAAGCCTATACAAACCTCTCTGCTCACGGCCATGTCCAATCACCCTGCCAGTCAGTATGTCCTGAAACATTAAAGAGGATGGATCAAATATGGCACGAAATGGAGATCTCTTGTAAGTTGACTAATGGACAACATATTCATCTGAAAGTCAGGTGCATATAAGACATTCTGAAGAGTGAGAGAAGGTGTAATAGATATCTCCCCCTGACCAATAATGGGAATTCGAACCCCATTGGCAATGACAACTGATCTGCCAGGTGAAAGAGCTCTGTAGGTAGAAAATTGCATCATGTCGCCACACATATGATGGGATGTCCCGGAGTCCATAATCCAATCTGTCAGGTCTGAATATGAACTACTAGTGAGCGCATAATGAGTACCTGAAGAGCTAGACGACGCTTTGGCGGATGCGGCACCCTCTGTGGTACTTGGAGACGAAGATGCTGGAGTAGACATCATCTCTCGGAGCCTGGATACAATGTCATCTAGGCGAGTGTCAGATGTAGGTGCTGTGGAAGTCTCTGTCTGCTCAGCAACTCGTGCTGAGGCTGGATAGCCATGCTTATGGAAGCATGTCTCCTCGGAGTGGCCAGGACGATGGCAATGAGCACACGGGCCACGATGTCTACCACCTCCGCGACCACACGGTCCACGACCACGAAAGTGAGATGAACTTCCTCTGCCTCTAGTAGCAACCATAGACGAAGGAGTAGGCTGTGCAGTTGTCGCTGAAGTAGTAATCCTGCTCAGGCGCTTATAGACCTCTTCCATTGGTGGAATAGTCTCTCCAGTCAGAAGTTGAGTACGAGTTGCATCGTACTCAGGATCAAGAGAAGATAGAAACACTCCAGTCATGGTGGCGTTACGATACGCCTGTTGTTGCTCTGTGCTGGTAATGATGGGCATGAAACTGTGTAATCTCTCAAACATGCCCCGCAGATGAGAGAAATGAGCATGTAGCGGGCGCCCATTCTGTTTGGTCGAGAAGATGTCGAACTCCAATTGAAGTATCTTGCTTTCATTTTTCGACTGGCGATACGTATCCGCAAGGATATCCCACATGGCCTTTGTCGTGGGCCGATTCACAATATCATTGGCTATCTCCGTAGTTAATGTCCCGAAGAGCCATATGCGGGCATAAGCATTATCTTGTTTCCATGTTGCGTTAATCCCAGTCTTGTCCGTTGGCTCGGAGTCAGTCAATATATGCTCCTTATTGTGGCACTGCATGAGGGTACATAACTGCATAGACCAAAGCTCGTAATTGGTCCCATCCATCTTCACAATTGGGGCTGGGCCTTTGAATGCACCCGAAAATGAGAAAACGTCACCCTTGTTTTCCGCCATGATACGGAAAAACCACGAAACACGGACCGACTGAGGGATAGAATGAAAGATCTTTGTCTACAAATTCATAGATGAGATAGGTTGTATGTGCAGACTCATACAACCATCTCTACCTCCACAAATGTGCCTCTACCCCGGCAATAGAGGTATTGTTCTTCCCGCCTAGGTCTGTGCACAGATGATGCGGCGCGCAGGGTCGGCGCCCGGGAAGGTGCGGTGCTCGGGGGCGGCGTACGGAGGAGGAGTGGGGGGCGGGTTTAGGTTTAGGGTTTTTGGGTGGGATACGGGAACCCCGGTCTAGGATCGTTGCTCCGATACCATGTTGGGAGAAGAAATTTCCATGGTATTAGAATAAACTGAGGGCTCTCTTATATAGGAGGAAAGTCCTTGGGTTAATTACAAACTTACTCCTGAGAAAAGATAATAACATAAAATAGACATAGAAACATATATAACTATCTTAACACGTATTATATGTCGAACGATATCCTGTTATTAGAGATTAATAGCATAATAAATTTTCAAGATGGTCGTAGGGCAAATGTGTCCAACTGGTTAAGAGAACCAAGGATTTGTGGTTTGATCGTTGATAAGGACCTAATAGAGTTATTGGAAAGTTACTTGGAGACTTAAGCCATTTAGAATCCATACAGAATCGAATGAATGAATATTAAGTAAAAGTCATTAATTGATATATACCATAATCTAATGATCAGCTACTACTCTCATGAATTGAAAAATGGAAATTTAGATCATAAAGGATTTTCATACAAGTAACTTAGAAAATCTAGATCAATAAGGATGCCACCAAACTATGAGATAATCTGTGTTCAATGATTGATAATCTTCATGACTAATCATTTAGATATTAATCACTAATTATGGATCACTAATCAATCAGATTGTCGACAAGATGCCTAGATATGTAAAGTTAACCAAATCAGAGATCGAGAGAGAATGGGGAATAAAGTCAGTGATGGTGAGTCAATGATGATTGATAATTATGAGTGTCAGTCATGGTGACTCTTACACCTGACTGTGCGAGGGTGCAGTGACCCTCAGCCGGGCGGGAGATAGAAAGCCCAATTAGGGTAGCCATCGTTTAGTGCGCGGGTCTCAGATCCCAGTCTTTTCTCGGTTTTTCGCGAGGGCTCACAATTTTTACGTCTTTTTGAGATCCACAGGTTTTCTTTTAGAGAACAGTTTCGCTGACCCTTGTTCTTTAGGGTACCTAGGCTGGAGGGCCCTCGATTTTGGTTTTTTGAGCTCGTTTGCCCGTACCAGTCGGGCCGTTTTTTCTTAGAGTGACTTTTCCGAAGAGTCTCTCTCACCTGTCTCAGTGGCGTAGTTTTGTAGTAGACCTATCTCTCTGTTGGACTGCACTTCCACTAAGAGGGCGAGACGGAAGGGTCTCTTAGGAGACTATCTCATCGCTTGTGTTTGGTTACCGTTCCGCTAATAGGCTTGGCGATAGCTACATCTGAATCCTCTATGTCTACATCTAAAGCAGTTACAGTTGAATTTGGAGGAGTTACAATTGAGCTTGGAATAAATCATAGATGAGTTTGGCTAAAGTTAAGATGAATTACAACTGACTTTGACTAGATTGAGATCGATTTAAGTTAAGTTAGTTACAACTGAGTTGGCTACATGAGAGCTTGTTACAATTGAATTGGTTGTAGTTGAGCTTGGTTTCCGTTGAGCTAGTTACTTTTTTGCCAGTAGTTCCTGGTTAAGAGAAAGGATCATATTATGAAAATCATCCTTATCAGACTATGAGCTACTACCACAGTTGTTAGATATAGCTAGTGGACGTATTGGGAACTTATTTAGAATGCATGAAACTCCACCGCATGCTTACAGTGACACCCCAACCCTACGGTTTCCTTTCTACCTTAGAGTAATAGTGTGAGTTCTTATCCAGACCAAAACCACAGACTATTCATTAAGCTTGAGAAATTCAACAAGAAAAAAAATCAAAACACAAGACCCGTCATATACACTTACTATGATCCATCCACATAATTCATAAACATCGGAAAAGGATCTAGATCACCTCGATCATATTAAAACCTAAACAGTCAAGATATATAAATCACCTCGATCATATTAAAACTTGAACAATCAAGATATATAGATCACCTCGATCATTATAAGCATTTAATAAAAACAATGATTAAATAAGAGACTTATCATCCATATTATTAAGATCGGTCAGCATGAATTATAATAAAGGTGATAGCTTTAATATGGATCATATAATATAGTTATAAAATGATAAATATGGGTAATTCATGTAGGGTGGGTAAATCAGGGGATTTACTTAACAAACAACTTGAAAGCATGTTTCAATGCAGGTAGCTCATTAGATTCAAATGTCAATCCCTATTTATTTGTTTTCTTTTGGAGCCACTAAATTCCTGATATTTTTAATTAATTGAATGTGTTCAACATTAGCTTCCGCTGTTACTATTGTCCTGTACGTATGTTATAGTTTTTGATCAGGAAATTATAAATGTTTTTCTTTCTCTTCTACTAAAATTTGGGATGTATATACATTATGCAGTTTCTTTTGTTACATGTTAAATGTTAAGGAAATTTATGCAATATAATTGTGACATTGTATTTCTGTGGCTTGTTAGTTTAATGGGAATGCCATTCAAAAACTAAACGCGAAATTTTTCCCTCAATTTTAATAACCTAATACGATCTCTAGCGAACATGATACTATGAGTGTTATGTAAACGGGTATCAAAGATTCGCGGGAGCGGGCCTTACAAGGAATCTCCAAGAACAACCAAGAACCCGATCTTCTTAAATATCGAATCTCGAATAAATAACTACCGAATAAAAAAACACCTCGAGAATTGACCGCTCAAATACCATGTTAGAAAATTTAAATGCAGTAGCACATCAGAAATAAAGAATAAAGAATAATGAAGAACATGAGATTTTTACGTAGAACTGTACTCCCTCGGAAGCAGGATGAAACTACGGGAGAAGGCCTCAAAGAATCCTATGGTGCATTACATTTTCTCATCTGATACAGAGTGTGAAGGGCTTCTTATATAGCCCTCATCGAGTCTCCACATCTCACAGACGGCCGATATGGGACTAAATAAATGGATGTGGTAAATAGATCCTGGATGGACCCATTTACCCATTTCCCACTTATGTGACGCATACTCAATATACTCCAACAAAGTATTTTATTCAAATCTGTATATAATGGCATCACTCGTAGATGTCGCCTCTGGGGAGGCTCATTTTTAGTCTTTTCTATCTAGAGCATTTGTCAATTGAAGAACAATTATTGTAGATTCCCATATCACAAGCACGAGAAGATGCAATTGAGAGTTTTCGAGTTGTATTTGATATATGTAGTCGGCTTGTGTGTATTGAGTTTTGTATTGTGCAAGATGATCATTCCATGCTCCGACTTGGGAGGGATTGCTGAGATATTTGTGTAATTGGGCCTCTATACGTGGAGATTTGTTTAATCTCACATTGCTAAGTGGAGGGACTTGGTAGAGTTGATGGGTCTATAAGCAGAGCAATGCCCCATGTACTTATTAATAATATTCTAATAGTGTTTTCAACTCTTTAAGGCTTTCTCCCATGGTTTAATCCTACTCCTTAGGGAGTAGGTTTCTACATAAATCCATGTTTTCTACTTATTATTGATTCCACATCACATATTTTATATTTTCACATGGTAAAGGTGTTTCCGTGGCTCCTTAGAAGGGAATGCATTATTACAATTGCACAAAGAGATATACTCTTTCAAGGGGTGAGTGGCACATGCCACACAAAATTGAGAACGTTAAAAATACTAACCAAGTATTCTTTGCTTGTGTGGATTTTAAGAATATATGGGAGACAATATCACTTCCAGGGCTAAGCGTTGATAGTGATACATTTTTCTGAGCTTCATTCATGGAATATGTAGAGATAGTTAGTGTAGAGATAGTTAGTTTCTATTATTATTATATGTTGATGTACCCTGTTTCTATTTCTCTCTTCTACTTAGACATCCATGTAATTTACCCCTACGGCCTCTCCCTATATAAGAGAGCCTAGGGTTTTCTCATTACAATAACGAAGACTCTTTTCCTCTAACATGGTATCAGAGCCGCCCTAGGGCTCTCCACCCTTCCTCACCCGCCGCCCCTCCTCTCCCCTCTCCTTCTCTCGCCAAGCCGCTGCCACTCCGAGCGGCTCCCAGCCGCCTTGCCACTCCGAGCGGCTCCCAGCCGCCTTGCCAAGCCGCAGCGGTTTCCCTCTCGCCGCCCCAGCCGTCTGCACCCTCCAGCCGCCCCTGCGGCCCAGCGTTCCAGCGTTCCAGCGGCACTCCCCAGCCGCACCTGCAGCCGCTCCTGCGGCCCTAGTCGCTCCAGCGGCACCGTCCTCTGTCACTGTAGGGGTTCCAGAATCTCCAGCAGTCCAGAAGCTCTTCGGTTTATGGATTTGAGTACGTAAAAGTCTACACACGTACTCAAATCCAATGCAGTTTGTGTAGGCATTCATCGCAGTGTCTATTATCCCTTCGTCTTCTTCGAGCAGCAGTATGTCAGAATCGAAAGTCGATTCGCCCTCCATCGGCGCATTCAAGGGTCCGGCGCCAATAGTGAAGATGGACGGGTCTAACTATGAGTTATGGGCCATGCAGTTCATGAGCCTCATGAAATCAAACGGTAAGAAACACATTCTTACCGAAGATAAGCCTGCGGAGAAGACAGGGATCTATGCCTCATGGGAGGCCGATGATGCTTATGCGAAAGTATGGTTGTCCGGCACGCTGACGATGGAGATAGCAAATGATGTTCTCCATCAGCCCACTGCTAAGGCAATGTGGGACATTCTTGCTACTACGTATTCGCAGGTGCGAAATGAGACAAAGATGTTACAGCTTCAGCATGACATCTTTACGATGAAGCAAGCCGGCAGACCGCTTCATTCTCTATACACATCCCTAAGAGGGATGTTCGAGAAGCTCTACAGTACCATTCCTCTGACTGCTACTCCAGAGCAGCAGAAGACGTTCCGGAACGCCACCATGGTGGGTGTTCTACTTGCTGCCCTCGATCCTGAGTACGATGCTGCACGGTCACAGATCTTAGCAGATGCAGTTATTCCTCCGGTGGAGGATGTCTACAGGAGACTCAGTCGTATCCCAGTTTCCTCCAGCTCTTCTACTCCACCCCCATCTGCGATGGCAGCTTCGCGTGGGAGAGGTGGACCACCTTCTTGGCGTGGTCGTGGACGTGGCCGTGGCTCTCATGGAAGAGGCGGTCGAGTCAGTCAGACATGCTCGTATTGTCATAGACCTGGACACTCGGAGGAGACATGCTACTCAAAGCATGGGTTCCCAGCATCGGCACGGGTTGCGGAGCACTCACAGTCTCCATTACCGTCTACTGCAGATCATAGATTTGATGAACTCGTGGCTCGTCTTCGTGATATTATGCCACAGTCTTCTGGTGATTCATCTGGTGGTTCGTCAGACATTGCTGCCACAGCCTCAGCCAGTTCATCCGCTGCAGCCAGTTCCTCAGGTAGCTCTTCAGCCTTCATATCTTCACATGATATATCTGACTGGGTTATAGATTCCGGAGCTACACATCATCTGTGTCGAGATAGAGGAAGACTACAAGACTACAGGGCTATTCCTCCAGGTCGCTCAGTACAGATAGCAGATGGTTCCTACTCACCCCTTGTTGGTCAGGGGGAGGTTTTCTTATCCTCCACCATGCAGCTACAGAATGTTTTATATGCCCCTGAGTTCTCCCTGAATTTATTATCTATTAGTCAGATTACAGAGGACTTGAATTGTCGCGCTATATTTGACCCGTCTTCTCTTATTTTTCAGGACATACTCACGGGCAAGGTGATTGGCTGTGGCTCTGAGCAGAACGGTCTATATCGGCTGGTCCGGGATTCCTATGCTGGCATCTCCACTCACTCTGCTGGACCAGTTTCACCATACATTTGGCATCTTCGTTTTGGTCACCTTCCGCTCCAGAAGATGCGCCACCTTCTGCCCCAGATCTCTCCAAGTTCGTCGTTTCGTTGTGAAACATGTCAGTTAGGAAAGCATCACAGGTCGAGCTTTCCAGGTCGTCAGAGTCGGAGCAGTAGCTCCCCTTTTGAGTTGTTGCATATAGATATATGGGGTCCGAGTCGTGTGCCCGATCATCAGGGGCACAGGTTCTATCTTGTGGTAGTAGATGACTTTTCCCGTGTCTCTTGGGTTTTTCTTCTGAAGAATAAGTCTGAAGCAGGCGATGTTATTCAAAACTTGATTAATGAAATACAGAATGTTTTTTCGTCTTCTGTAAAATATGTTCGAACTGATAATGCCCTGGAATTTTGTACACGTGCTCTTTCTCAGTTTCTGTCATCGAAGGGTATTATTCATCAAACCACCTGCCCATATACATCCCAACAAAATGGGGTGGCAGAAAGAAAGCATCGTCATCTCTTGGATATCACTCGTACCTTATTGATTCAGAGTTGTG
The DNA here is from genome assembly GCA_037367405.1 of Ottelia alismoides. Taxonomy (NCBI): domain Eukaryota; kingdom Viridiplantae; phylum Streptophyta; class Magnoliopsida; order Alismatales; family Hydrocharitaceae; genus Ottelia; species Ottelia alismoides. The sequence continues at coordinate 119,052 of JAZKJV010007582.1, read as the reverse complement.
CTCCTATTTCCTTCTGGGGGGATGCTGTCCTCACTGCATGCTATCTGGTCAATAGAATGCCATCCTCTGTCCTTGGTGAGAAGATCCCCATTTCGCTTATTTTTCCTGACAAGGAGCTATTCTCACTACCACCTCGTGTGTTTGGTGCTGTGGCTTTTGTCCATCGTCTTTCTCCTGGACTTGACAAGCTCTCTCCAAGAGCAGTCAAGTGTGTCTTCGTTGGGTATTCCAGAACACAGAAGGGATACCGGTGTTATGATCCTACTACCAAAAGGTACTTTGTTAGTGCGGATGTCACTTTCTTCGAGTCGGTCATGTACTTCTCGCCAGCTGGAGACAGAATGGTACCATCCACCACCGCTGATGATATTTTGGTTCCACCACCACCTACTTGTCCTTTACCTAACACATCTCCTGTGTCTGTTCCTATGCCAGCACCACCACCACCTCCACCACCACCTCCACCTCCACCCGGTCCACGGCAAATCGTCTCACTATTTCCTAATCACTATACGCGTCGCTCAGGTCCTGCTCAGCCGCCTGCTCCGCCAATCACTAAGCCTCAGGTATGTTCGGATAATATCACTAATGACGGGTCAGATTCGGTTCATATGCAGGATGACTCCTTACAGGTGGACACGGATGGTGATCTGAATGTTCCGATTGCTCTTCGGAAACCGAGACGACAGTGTGTATCATATCCACTTGCTTCCCAGGTTTCCTTTCACCGACTCACAGGTGATTTCCAGCAGTTTGCCACAGCTTTGTCTTCTGTGGACATACCACGGACATACCAGGAAGCCCTGAAAACTGCATGCTGGAGACGAGCTATGGAGGAAGAAATGGAGGCCCTGCAGTCCCGTGGCACATGGTCTTTGGTTCCTGCACCACCTGATGCATCAGTAGTCAGCTGCAAATGGGTCTTCACAGCCAAATATCATGCGGATGGCACATTGGATAGGTACAAAGCACGCTTGGTTGCCCGAGGATTTACACAGACATATGGCGTTGATTACATGGATACATTCTCTCCAGTTGCGAGACACACGACTCTCCGTATCCTTCTGTCTGTTGCAGTGGTTCGTGACTGGAGTATTTATCAGCTAGACGTCAAGAATGCCTTTCTGTACGGGGACTTACAAGAGGAAGTCTACATGCAGCAGCCACCTGGGTTTACTGCTGAGGGGGAGAAGCATATGGTATGTAGACTTCACAAGGCAATATATGGACTTAAACAGAGTCCAAGGGCGTGGTTCCAGAAACTATCCAATCTAATTGAGCACCAGGGATTTAAGAGGTCCAATGCTGACCATTCGTTATTTGTCCAGAAGTCCTCGGCAGGTACGGTTGTCATAATGGTCTATGTGGATGATATTCTTGTTACAGGAGATGATACTCAGGGCATAGCAAGGGCAAAGGCATTCCTAGGTAGTCAGTTTGTTACAAAGGATCTTGGAACCCTAAGATATTTTCTGGGGTTGGAATTTGCAAGGAATGCACATGGTTTGGTGATGACACAACGGAAGTACATTACTGACTTCCTGGTTGAGACTGGTATGGATGGGTGCAAACCATCTAGCATCCCCATGGATCCCAGCATGAAGATATATGATGACGATACTGATGAAGTGGATAAGAGGAGATATAGAGAGATGGTGGGAAAACTCCTCTACATCACCATAACTCGCCCAGACATCCAGTTTGCAGTTAGCAGGGTGAGTCAGTTTATGGAGCAACCAAGACAGGTTCACATGGATGCTATACACATGATACTGAGGTATCTAAAGACCTCTCCAGGCTCAGGGCTGCTATTTAGAAAGGGCACGGACTTATCTGTATCAGCATGTGCAGATGCAGATTACGCAGGTTGTCCTAAGGACCGAAAATCAACCTCAGGGTTTGCAGTGTTTGTTGGTGGCTCCTTGGTTTCTTGGAAAAGCAAGAAACAAACTGTTGTGGCCAGGTCCAGTGCTGAATCTGAGTATAGGGCCATGGCTCAAGTCAGTACGGAAATGATGTGGGTTCGCTCAGTACTAGAAGATCTACATGTGGCTGTATCTCTACCGATGATGCTTCAGTGTGACAATCAGGCAGCGTTGTTCATTGCCAACAATCCAGCCTTCCATGAGAGGACCAAGCATATTGAAGTTGACTGCCATTACACCAGGGACCTAATCCAGAGAGGATTGATATCCACGACCCATGTTAGCTCAGGGGATCAGACTGCCGATATATTCACCAAGCCATTGCTCAGAGGACCTTTCCAGAGATGTTCATCCAAGCTGAGCATGATCGACATCTATGCTCCACCTTGAGGGGGAGTGTAGAGATAGTTAGTGTAGAGATAGTTAGTTTCTATTATTATTATATGTTGATGTACCCTGTTTCTATTTCTCTCTTCTACTTAGACATCCATGTAATTTACCCCTACGGCCTCTCCCTATATAAGAGAGCCTAGGGTTTTCTCATTACAATAACGAAGACTCTTTTCCTCTAACAGAATATATACAGCTTCGAGGTAGGCAGTACGTGGCTGTACCAATAATATGGTTGTTTGGCTAGTAAGAAGTGGCATGATCTTCAAGCATGGGTGACTGTGTAAATGTTGAGAGTTTTATGTTTATGTATTTATTTATCACTCCTTATATTGTTCGTCCTCTTTATGTAATTTTCCCATGGCCTCTCAACTCTATATAAGAAGACCATAGGACACCATAGAATAATAAGTCCCTATTTTCTTCCAACATGGTATCAGAGCGACGATCCTAGATCAGAGCACGGAAACCCTAACCCTAACCCTAACCCTAGCCCTACCCCACCCGCCGCCCTCTCTCTCTCCTATCTCTCTCTTTTGATGTCACCCATCTCTCTCCTATTTCAACACCGCCACCCTCTCTTCTCTATCCAGTACAGCTGCCCCTTCCCTCCTCTCCCAAGCTTGCCGCCGATCACTAAGGGAAGGTGTTGTTGCATGTTGTGGTGCCTAAGGGCCTCTAGGAGGCCTGATTCATCAGTTTGTGTAGGGGTTTTACACCCTACACAATCTGATTTTGCTCTGAAACAGTAAAATCATATCGCTGCAGCCACTTCTCGCACCCGTATAAGAAGAAAATAATAATGGAATGATTGTGGATTGAGTCTACACCCATAACCATCTCCCTAATGTACGTGTAGACACTTTTTCTTTGCATGTCTATGATTTCGTCATGTCCTCGTCATGTAATATGTCAGAAAGCCGCAATGATGTTACATCTACGAGTGCTTTCAAAGGTTCTACACCCAATGCCAAAATGGATGGCACAAATTACGAACTATGGGCGGTGCAGCTCATGAGTTTAATGTAGAGCTATGGAAAGAAGCACATCCTTACACAGGATGAGTTGGAGGACAAGACGGGAATCTATGCCTCATGGGAGGCAGATGATGCATATGCTCAAGTTATGGCTATCTGGAACTGTATCTGTGGAGATAAAAAATGACATACTAAGCCAGCTGACCGCAAAAGCCGTGTGGGACATCTTCGTTACTACATATTCTAAAGCGATGATTTGAATGAGTCGAAGATTTTATAGCTTCAAAACGGCATCTTTCATGACCAAACATAATGGTTGACCTCTACATACGGTGTATACCTCCCTCAGAGGTATGTTTGAGAGGCTACATGGCTACATACCATTATCAGCCACGCTTGAGTAGTTGAAGGCGTATCGTGATTCTGTGATGACTAGGGTGTTTCTGGCATCCCTTAACTTAGATTATGATGCAACTCGTTCTCATATACTTGCATACTCTATACTATACCTCCATAGAGAGACATATCGGAAATTGAGTCGACTCAACATCTCAACCCTTGTTGCTACTCAGACTTCATCTACTATGGCTGCCTCCCATGAGAGAGGTGGTTCTTATCCATTCAGAGGGAGAGGTGGCTCCCGTGGGTGTAGATCTCAGTGGGCACGCCAATCTTGCATTTACTGTCATCGATCAGTCCATTCCGAGGATACATGTTATTCTAAGCACAAGTTTCCACCATCTGCTCGAGTTGCTAAGTAGGCTCCACTAGCTACTACCACAGAAGGCTCTACAGATCAACTCTTTGATGAGTTTGTTGCATGCCTTCGAGAGATTATGCCATCTGCAAATGCTTCCCAAAGCTCCTCTTCTGGTCCATCAGACTTTGCTGCTTTCACATCGACGAGTACCGCATGTAATACATATGCATATACTATTGATGAATCCGTGATTCATCGCCTTTATTCTTTCACTTTGGTTAAAGTCCTTGGTAAAATACATGTAAATAACACTAGTTCCAACTAATTATCACTCTAACCACAAATATTAATATTATATAATTAACACTTATTTTACCCAAAATAAAAGAATAAAGATAAAAAGAAAAATAAAAGAAAAAGAAGGATGGATATATAAAATATATATACAGACTGATCCTAATCCGAAACCAAGTCAATATTGACCGGGTCGACAAAATAAATAAGTAGGGGAGATAAAGATCCTAACCTATAAATTTATCAAGAAAATAAAGACAAAAAATACAAATTACCTATTTTACACAGTGTAAATACTTCATCTATTTTATTTATCATCAAACCAATTACAAACCAAAACACTTATTTTATAAAAGTTGTTCACAAAAATATATATTATTTTATAAAAATACTAGAAAAATAATTCATCTCTAAAAATAATTAATCGTAATGAACCGAAAAAGCCACAAAAGCTGACTTTCGAGGTTCATAACTATTTATCGAAAACTCCAAACGGATCAAATTCTCTTTTAGGATCCATTTTATACTTAATACTATTTATTAAAAATATTAAAAAAATATTTGAATAAAATCGGTGAGTTTTGACGTTTTGGAACCGTTGTCTATAGGTACAATATGTAGAATTTTCGCGGATTTTTAATTAAATAACTGTAAATCCGATTAACATAATTTCTTCTCCTAGAATCTTCTAAAATTGTGTAGAAAAATATAAAAATATAATTAAGCCAAAATACCAAAAAAACCAAAGGCTCGAATCCGCTACCTAAATTTTCCAGCCTAATAACTCAGTCGTACGGACTCCGAATTGAGCAAACTTAGTTCTAAAATTCATATTATTAAATTATCTACAAAATGCCAATGGTTTCGCTAAAATCGGAGTTAATACGAAAAACGCGATTTGCGGGTCCATATTGGTATATTGTACAACAAGCCGTAACTTTTTATTATTTTATATGTTAATTTATATATTTCATTAATCTTTTAATATTTTATTTAATTAAAATTTATTTATTTATTTAAATTATTTAATTAATTATTATTTACTTACTAATTATCATTTAATGAGCCATTAAGTTCTTTAATTATTATACTAATTATATAATTAATTGTTTAATCAGTTAATTTTGTAATTAATTCTATATTTATTAACTAAGTTAATATAATTAATAATTAGATTTAATTATTCTCTCTCTCCCTTTTCTTTTCCACTTCTCTCTCTTACTTTCCTTTTTATTCCCATATTCTTCCTTGTATCTTCTTCTTCCTCCTCTCTTCTTCCATTGACGGCTCCCAACCTCCTCAACCACCACCAGCGACTCCAACGACCGGCCGTTGGTCGGTCGTTGTCTAACCGCCGGGCTCCCGTCACCACCGCCTGTGACGACATCCTTCCATACCTATAAATAGGCGTCGTGGTCTAACCGTGGGTGGGATGAGCGTCGTGGTTGGTCGGTCGTTGTCTAACCGTCGTTGTCTAACGGTGGGATTCGCGGTGAGATGAGCGGGAAGTTAGAATTATTCGCATCGATCGGTCCAGAGGGGTATTCGCGACGCCCGCATACGAGCAATGGTATCAGACCATTACTCGAAGATTTGTTGGACGTTTGGGTGCAACTCTGGCAAGCAACGTAAGTACTTGAACTATAATTTTTTTGGTAAATTAATTAAGAAAACTGTTTCAAAATTACATCTACGTCTTTTCCTTGGATGCAGCTCGCTTTGTGGAGCCGTGTCTACGACATTGGACACGAGGAATGTCGCGAGATTGCGGCACAAGCGAAGGCGGAAATGACGGAGTGGCTGTCATTACAATTTGCAGATGCGGTCACGTTACATGACGAGCGTGCAGATGTGGCTAGGAAGGAGGAAAGGCGAGGAAGGGCAAGAGGACGGGGAAGAGGAAGAGGTCGAGGTAGGGCGCGTGAACAAGTCGCGGAACCCATGGACTATGAAGAAGCCGCTGCGGAAGATGATAACATTGCGCAAGGAGACTACTTCACACCTGCCACCGAGCGACCACGAGAGGACTTGCCAATGCCTCAGGCACCGTTGAGGCATGGATTGGACGCCAGCCAGACACGACCAACTTACTGCACACTAACGCCGCCGTCGATGCCAACGTTCGAGGAAGATGTCCCAGGACCCTCTCAAATCCACATGATAGACGAAGCGAACCGTCTATTACCGTTCCATCCTCCAGATTCTACGATTACATACCAGCAGAGGAAAAAACGTTGACTTGTAATCATTGTAATTTTTAATATGATGCAAAAAATGTAATGTATATTCATGAACAAGTCTAGTTATATTAAATATTTGGAATGTCTTCTTTGGGTCATACATCTTTCATTAGAAACATTTGATGTTTGGAATGTCTGGAATGTTTGCAATGTCTGGAATGTTTGCAAAAAGATGTCTATTTTCATTAGAAACATGGAATTGGCATGCTTTTTCAAGGGTTTTTAGAAACATGAAATTCCATAACCCACACCTGCCATGCATTTTCGAGGGAAATTTCCTGTAAGGATGACGCATATTGAAAATGCGTTATATGTTGAAATTTCAAAGCCCACACCTGGCCAGCCATTTTCGAGGGAAATTTCCTGTAAAGATGACGCATATTGAAAATGCGTTATCAGCATACTCTACAGGCTATCGGACCATTGGACGAGACGAGTCCTCTTGGAGGGAAATTCCCTGGAAAAATATCGCATATGCAACATGCAATACCTCTACAGAACATTTCGAGACCATGCATCTTCAAGGGGAATTCCCTGGATATATATCGCATGTTGAATATGCGTTATCTATAGCGCATATCCAACATGCGACACATACGTAGTTTCTGGGTAAAAAAAAACTTAAGGGGTGTCGCATGTTCAACATGCGACACCTCTGTAGTTCTTAAGTAAAAAAAAACATTAAGTAGTACTTGGGTATTTAAGTAATTCCCAGGTACTACTTAGGAATTTGACTCAGTTCCTGCATATTTCACTTGTACCCCCAGATTTCCCATTTATTACACCTATACCCTTATATTGTATACATATTACTATATAGTATTATAAAACATCATAAATATAAAAATATAATAAAAATACCTAACAATACCCTATACTATACTATATACGGTATGAAATGATATTTTGAAAAATAAATCACTTTCTATTCTTAATAAATCATTAAAAACTCTAAAAAAATATAACAAACTTTCAAAACATATAAAAAATATAAAAATACTCTTAAAAATCTTATAAAAATTAGTTAGAGTATATTTTACCATATTTTGTTTTTTTAACCAAAAACAAAATAAAAAAATAAAATATTAAAATCAATATAAAATCGAAAATAAATAAAACTTTGAAAATTCATAATTAAATAAAAAATAACCTAAAAATGCACAACCTATCATTTTAAAGATAACTTCGCATACTTTCCACTAAAAATATAGTAAGAATATTTTACTCTCTTTTTCAATCTTAAAAATAAAAAAAAGGTCAGAGTTTTCAATAAAAAATAGTCTTTCACCTTAAAAATAAATCAAAGTCAATAAAAATCTGAAAAACCCTTAAAAATCCATAAAAATAGGAAATAATATAAAATTGCTTAAAATCAAATAATTATCCAGAAATTCTCTAAAAAGAAAATAAAAATTAGGAACCCATTTACCTTAGTTTGTCTATAGCCTAACCCTAGTCATCAATAGTTTACCTCCCTGAGTTTGACACTCCCGTGTTTAACCGCTATACACATAAGTTTAGGAGTATAAATAAAATAAGAAGATTAACTCAACATTAACCTTTTCTGGTTAAACTCACCTGATCGATACAACGACCGCGCAGTCTCTTTTCTGTCTCTTTTGTAGGAGTTCAGAAGCTGATCAGGTATGGCTTTTCAGATGTTTAGTCCAGGCCAGAGTGGATAATGGAATCTAGTGCCTCACATCATCTGTGTGGAGGTCGCTCCCAGTTCAGAAGGTACCATCTGATTCAAAATGGTAGGTCTGTGGTGATTGTCTATGGGACGTATTCCCCCATCACAGGCCAGGGGGAGGTTCTCTTGGCTCGCTCATTGCAGTTACATAATGTTTTTCATGCTCCATATTTCTCAATGAATTTATTATCTTTAAGATTACAAAAGACCTACATTGTCGTACCATATTTGACTCCACTTCCCTTGTTTTTCAGGATATACACAGAGACAACGTGATTAGATGTGGCCACGAGCGTGTAGGCCTTTACCAACTGATCCAGACTCTATATGCTGGTGTTGGTTCATTGGGGGTTCACAATCACCATATACCTGGCATATGTGATTTGGTCACCTTCTGCTGTTGAGGATATGCCGTCTCATTCCAGGGGTTTCTGTCAAGTCTGAGTTTTATTGTGAGCCATGTCAACTTAGACTACATTACCGGTCCAGTTTTCCAAGTCACCTTAGTTGCAGTAGTCAGAGTCTATTTGAACTTGTTCATTTTGACATTTGGGGTCCTAATTGAGTCCCTGATCACCAGGGACACATATGTACTATTTGTGGCTGTTAATGATTTCTCCAGGTCGTCATGGGTCTTTTTACTTAAGAAGAAATCTGATGCTAGTACATGATTCAAAACTTTGTTCATGAAATATCCAACATTTTCTCAGCTTCAATAAATATGTTCGGTCCGATAATGCTTTGGAGTTTTGTACAACTGTTTTAGCTCAGTTTTTCAGTTCACGTGGGATTGTGCATCGGACTTCATGCCCTTATACATTATAGTGGAATGGTGTTGCTGAATGCAAGCACCATCATCTGTTAGATATCATTAGGACTCTTCCCATACAGAGTCGGGCTCCTCACTCTTTTGGGGAGATGCTGTCATGACTGCATGCTATCTGGTCAATTGCATGCCTTCTACTATTCTTGGTGAAAAGACTCCTTTCTCTCTTGCGTTTCCTGAGAAAGAGTTGTTTTCTCTTACATCACGTTATTTTGGATGTGTCGCCTTCATGCATCTTCTGTCTCCTGATCATGACAAGCTTGTACCTCGTGCTATCAAATGTATGTTTATGGGCTATTCTCGCACTCAAAGAGGCTACAGATGTTTCTAATCTTCGATTCACTCCAATGAAAATATTATATTAGTACCAATGTTACCTTTTTTGAGTCCATCATGTATTATACTCCTACTGGGATAGGATGAGTCTGTTTGAGTCTGGGGAGGTCTTTCTTCCACCACCTCCCACTCATGGATCGAAAAAATGCGCCTCGAGGCGCACAAGGCGTACGCCTCGAGGCGAGGCGGCCAGAAAATGCCTATGAACGACCATCTCGACAAGGTTCTGAGAGGCGACCGCCTCAATTTGTCGAGGCGGGCGAGGCGGAGGCGAGGCGGAGGCGAGGCGCTCGCCGAGGCATTTTTTTTCAAATTATTTTTTTATGTTAATTCATTTATCCTATTAGCAAGTTCAGATGTTTATAAAGGTGTAGTTGTTTAGGATATAATTATATAAGATGAATGCTTAAATTCAGCCGCTTTAATGTTCATTTTTACTATTAAACATGCCCAATCATGTCAAACAACTCTTAAATTATACCCTTAAACGTATGAATCCACAAGTATCATAGAAAAAATTATTCGTAAACTTATTTTTAAAGAGTTTTTAAATAATGAGCTATGTAATATACTGAGAAGGTCAAAGCAGGGGGGAGCGCACCTGCTCCCCCCTAGACCCCCCTCCCCCCCAGGCTCGCTGACTGGGCAGCGAGACCCCTGCCTTGTTGGGGTATGGTATGACAAGAATGAGTGCATACGATGGTTCTTCAACTTAGGTTAGATGGTTTGAATTTAAGGGAATATCAACAGATTTAATCTCTTATTGGATGGAAAAGTTGTAAAAAGGCACATGTACTTGTAGATCTTTTCTTTCAGTGTTCCTACCTTTGTAATTTCATCATATATTATAATAATTTATATCATATGTTAGTTATAATATATATATATATATAATTTCATTAGTATATTTTTTTGTAGTTTTTATAGGTTTTTTCCTTGTAAACCGAGGCTTACGCCTCGACCGCCTCGAGGCTACGCCTCACCTCGATTCCAGGGAAACCGCCTCATTCCATTTTTAGTTTTTTCAAACCTTGCTCCCACTACCTCCATGCTCGATGCTCCTCAACTTTTCCTAACAACCAACATGGCCCAGGTAAATCCTGAGAACTTGGTTTCTACTGATGGCACTAATGGGTTGTATGATGAATAGGAAACACCACATGATGATAACATACAGGAGGATGATCTGGGATGGCTGATTGCACTACGGAAAGGGAAAAGAGCATGTACAAAATACCCGCTAGCAGGACATATATCTCTGGATAAATTGTCCATGACTTACCGGAAATTTATATTGGGACTGTCTGTTATTGAGATCCCTCGAATATACCAAGATGCCTTTAAAGAAAGTCAGTAGAGGCTAGCGATGGAGGAAGAGATGGCTGCACTTCAATCATGTGGGATATGGACACTTGTTACAACTCTGGAAGGAATATCTGTTGTCAGTTGCAAATGGGTCTTTACTGTAAAGCACAAGGCAACTGGTACAATTGTCAGATATAAAGCCAAGCTTATTGCTAGAGGCTTTACGTGTGCCTATGATGTGGATATAGCGACACCTCTCCTGTCGTGAGACATTCTACCCTACAAATCATGCTCTTTGTAGCAATGGTGCGTGATTGAGCTCTTTTCCAGCTAGGTGTCAAGAATGCGTTCTTATATGGTGATCTTCAGGAAGAGGTCTATATGTAACAACCACATGGGTTTGCTGTTGAGGGGGAGTATATATACATGCTACATAAGGCCGTTTATGGACTTAAGCAGAGTCCCATGGCATGGTTTCAAAAGCTCTTAGATTTAATAGAATAGAGAGGATTCAGACGCTCCACTTCAGATCGTTCTTTATTCGTACAAAAGACACAACAAGGTACAATGGCTATCCTCATGTATGTTGATGACATTATTGGAGACGATATTCAAGGGGTAGTTAAGGCCTAAAAATTCCTAGGTCAACAATTTATCACCAAGGACCTGTGAGAGTTGAGGTACTTTCTAGGTTTAGAATTTGCCAGAAATAAGCAAGGTTTGGTGATGACACAAAGAAAATATGTGATGGATCTACTTTCAAAAGTTGGAATGATCGGGTGCAAACCAACATGCATACCTATGGATCCAAGTATGAAGCTACATGAAGGCGTCACCGAGGAAGTGGACATGCGGAGATACATAGAGCTCATAGGAAAACTACTTTATGTCACCATTACCAGACCTGATATTGCTTTTGCAATTAGTAAAGTTAGTCAGTTTATGGAACAACCACGACAGATGCATATGGATGCAGTTTACATGATCCTCAGATATTTGAAATCATCACCAGGAAAGGGCTTATTATTCAGTAGGTGAGCCGAAATCTACCTTTTCAATTGTGTCGAATTAACAATTTCGTTGCAGGCAGATAAATTCGGATCGATAAAAAATTAACCGCACAATTCGATGTATCGTCGAATGAAATTAATGCGAGGTTTTATGTTTGTTTAACCTGGGCAAGCCCCAGGGTCGACTCAAGGAGACAAAGGAATAACTCTGGATCAGATTAGATGAATTAAATCGTCGTTTTCCAAGTGGAATTTTTTTGTAATTTTTTTAATGCAATAAAAATGCCTAATGCACAATACGATTGAATTAAGTTAACAGGAAAATACCCGACTTAGCCAAGATTAATTTGAATGTTAAAATAATTCAAATCAGCCAAGTTATAATTTTCCTAAGAACCTAATCCAACGACGAATGCAAAATATATATATATATATATATATTTTGGAATTTTTGGATTTAATATGCACAAATGAAAAATGCAATTTTTTTTGAGGTTTTTATGCAATTTCTCATGCAAACGATATGCAAAAATTATAAAAAATTTACTGGAAGTTAAATATGATGAAAGGGAACTACAATAATTTTTTTAATTTTTTTGACACTTTATGATTTTTTATGAATTTTTTACTGAAAACAGAGCGGCTGTGAGTATTTAATTCTTAATTAATCCACGCAATCAAATTATCCAGAGAGCTATTTATCTCAAATAGATATTTTAATAAGGAATCCACGAGAATTGAAATTTCTCAAAAATCCTATTCGTGGATTTAATTAAAAATCAATTAGAAAAATCACTCTATAATTTATTTTATGCACAAGACAACTCCAAATTGGACGAAATTTGGATTGTAATTAAAGCGCACTTAGAGACACCATTCACAATTTTTTCACAATTTTTGGAAGAAGAAATATATCTGTACTTAAATGGGCAAAATATCACTGATTTTTAGTAAATAATCTGATGCTCACAAAAATATAAATAAATAGCCACAAGGTAAAGATTTAGTTGCTCTACAAAATGCAAATTTTTTGATTAAAATTTGATGCAAAACTAATGTCCAAATTAGTGTTCGAAGCCAGGGGTATCGGTGCAATATAGAACTGAAGAGCAACAAACTGAAATGTGCCTTAGGGGCACTTTTTTAATTAATTAAACTTAATGGGAAAATCATGCAAAATTTACAAAAGAAAAAAAGCGGACCTTCTTTAGCCCGCTAGGGCACAAGGCACGTGCGGCTAAGGCGTGAGGCACGGGGCAGCATCTTGCGGTGCACGGGCGAGGACTGCGCCGCTCGAAGCGGCGGAGCTGGGGCAGCGATGCTAGAGGTCGGGCGCGCGGAGACGGGGGAGGCGGTGCGGCGTTGAAAGGGCTACTGACGGGCGACTTGCGTGGCACACGGGGCCGCAGCAGCGCGCGGCGTCGGTGTTGGGTGAAGAACGGCGGCGGGCCGCGCGTACGGCCGCGATGGGGGTGCTCGGGCGGAGGGCGGTGGTGCGCTGGGGCGACCTGTTTCTTTTTTTGTTGTATTTTTTTGCAATTTTTTTATTTTTTTTAACAAAAACAATTGTAGATAGGTGATGAAAGTGTTGTGATTGTGATGATGTAATGTGGTTTTTGTGATGATTTGTGGATGAAAAAATAAGGAAAAAAATCGTTAGATAAAATAAATTAAGTAGATGAAGATAGAAAATTTACTTGTGTGGTCGCCGAAGGTGGAGCCGTGGTGTGCAGCTTCCGTCGTGGCCTCGAGGAGATGGCGGATGCTCCGAAGCTCTGGCAGCCGATGTGGAGTTCTGCTGCAACGTGAATAAAAAATCCACGGATCTCGCTGAACGGAATAGCCGTCGTTGCTCTACCTAAACGTATCGCAATTGTCACCTACAACACAAGGGGGCTGATGGCTCTCGTCTCTCATTTGGCGGATGATGGAAAATGGAGGATGAGAGGTGAATATAAAGAGGAGGAAAGGGAAGTTGGAGAAGGAGTGGAGGGAATGGAGTGGTGGAGTAAGTGGTGGATTGGAGTGGAAGGCAAGTAGAGAATAGGTAAAAGGGGGATAAAATAAATTATTAATAAAATAATATAGTAGGTTACTAAAAATAATTAAAATAGAAATAGTAAAATAATAATAATAAATACGAAAATAATAAAAAAAATGGGGTGACATGTGGCGGCTCCAGGAGCTGCCACATGTCGCTCCTAGAAAATTCAAAAATTAAATGTAAAGAAAAATAAAAAAGAAATAACAAAAGGGATTAAATTAAAAAGTGGTCAACATGAAAATTGCTCGTCTCGAGAGATCTACAACTTTCGTGAAGGGCCGAAAATCAAATGAAATCATATATACAAAATGCATTTTTGGGTGGTACCTTATAGGTATAAAATACCACATTTTTTTCTTTTGCATTTTTTTGTTATTTTTACATAAAAAAAATTAAAAGCAAGTTAGAGAAATATTAAAGAAATATTTACAACTTAGTCTAATTTTTTTGGATTTTTAACAATTAAGAAAATGAAATGGTAAAATACAGGGGCAAAAAGGTCAATGTGTACAATATACAAAAAGGGCCCAAAACCCAAGTTTTGCATACGAGCTCCGATTTTAATGAAATTAGTCTTGTTTTGAAGGTCTCTGAATGTATTTTACTTTAAAAGTGAGTAGACCTAAATCAGACACTGTATGGGAGAGATATGTGCATTTTAAGGCTCCTAGTTTTAAACTTGGATTGGGGTTTTATTGGTCAATTTTACAAGTTAGTATTTTTTTGATATTTTTATTTAATTAATGTTAGTAATATATACACTATGGAGTTGATTTTATTGGATTTGGAGTTAGTATAAAATATATACAAATAGGTGAAATATGGTGAATATACATGTGAATATTTACAAGTGAATTGGGCTTCTTATTTATGCAATATGAATGCTAAAATACAGATGTTATCAATGCATGCATGAACACTAATTATGCAATATAAGTGGAAATATGCAGCTAATTACTCGGGAACAAAGCTCTATTTTCAACTTTTAGAGTGATGAATCACAGATTCATCAGTAGGGCTACCTTGTTATCCATCTCTGGCTATGCAAATGCAGATTATGCTGGGTGCCATAAAGATATGAAATCTACCTTAGGTTTCTGCATTTTCGTTGAAAATTCATTCGTGTCATGGAAAAGCAAGAAGCAAATGGTTGTGGCTAGATCCAGTACATAATATGAATATAGAGCCATGGCTCAGAGCAGTGCAGAAATGATGTGGATAAAATTTGTTCGTTCTGGCCTCCACATTAGTGTGACTCTCCCTATGCAGCTGAAGTGTGGCAATCAAACAACCTTGTTCATTGCCAATAATCCAACATTTCATGAGAGAACAAAGCACATTGAAGTAGATTGTCATTTTACTCTTGATAGGATTCATAAGGGACTGATTGCTACCTCTCATGTTAGTTCAAGGACCAGACAACTGAAATCTTCACCAAGACACTCACTCGAGGACCTTTTGAGAAATGCAGTTTCAAGCTGAGTATGATAGATAGCTTGAGGGGGAGTGTTGAGAGGTCTATGTTTATGTATTTATTTATCACTCCTTATTTTGTTTGTCCTCTTTATGTAATTTTTCCATGGCCTCTCAACTCTATATAAGAGGGCCATAGGGCACCATAGAATAATAAGTCCCTCTTTCCTTCCAACAATAAAGAACATGATAAAGCACGAAGGGGGGCCTTTATGAGGTGTGGAAAATGTAATTTGTATGTTCCTTATGCACATATGAGATAGGGTGTGCACCTTCTTAGTGGTCACCCCCTTTAAATTACTCAAGACACGTACCAAACAAATAAGCAAGCAAGAAATAACCACAACACGAGATTTACGAGGTTCATTCTTAACTTGGCTACTCCTTGACGACATCGGCAAATCTATCTCTTATATTATGGTAAAATGGTGGTAGAAAGGATCTAGGTAGAATGCCAAACCTTAGAGGCTTATTTAGTACCCCATATCCCTAGGGATTTATATAGCACCCCATACAGAAGAATCCCCATAATTAGAAGAAACCACAAAACCGAATGCATTGGTCATCCCTATTCCCCAACCCCTTGTGAGAAGTCTAAGGATGTGTTGTAAAAAGTTTTGCTAGGCTCTAATGGCCGTAGTTCTAACTTGGACAAATTAACGATGGTTGCTTTGGTGTGGGCTTTGTGGTTTGATAGAATTGGATGGTCTTTTGTGAGGGAAGACTTTATATCAAGAATATGATCGAATATGCAAAGATTCTGTCCGAGTCCTGATCTATGTAATCTTTTTTCGCCGCATCTTCTTATAGCATTGTAACTCTGCGTGGCCAGTCTCAAGCCTGGGTAAATTGAGGTGGGTTGCGCGTTAGGTAGCCGACAACCACCGTAAGAGAGACAACTTCCTAAATAGTGTTCTTTTTAAGAATACTATTTAGGATCAAAATAGTTTGGATCTTTTCAACATGGATTTTTCTTTTAGATACTTGGGATCTATTTTGCAACTTGACGGGAAAATTGATGGATATGTTACTAATAGAATAAATACATGTTGGTTAAAGTGGATAGAACCCTCTACTGTTTCTGTGATAAGAAACTTTCATTCAAAATCAAAGGAAAGTTTTACAAAGCAGTCGTGAGACCTGCTATGCTCTATGGATCTGATTGTTGTCCTGTGAACCATAGACATGTGCAGAGAATGGCAGAAGGAAAAAATGTTAATTCTAAGGTGGATGTATGGACACACACACACACGCGCGCGTAAGGATTGGATTTGGAATGATGCAATCAGAATGAAAAATGGTGTAGCTCCGATCGAGGATAAGATGCGAGAAAATCGCTTAAGGTGGTTTAGCCATTTGCAATGGAGGTCAGTTGACGCACCAACGAGGAGATGCACGTTTTGGGATGTTGAGCCGGTTAAGAGAGGGCGAGGAAGGTCCAAGAAGTGTTGGAATGAAACTATACAAAGGGATCTTATTTTTAGGGATCTTATTTTTTTGGATCTAAGCCCGAGAATGATCCAAGGTAGATCTGAATGGAGGCAAAGAATCCATGTAACTGGCCTTACTGTGGGAAAAGGCTTTGTTGTTGTTATCTTGTAGCATTGTACTCTCAAAACATGCGAATGTTTGAAACTTTTTTTTAGGAAAAAGGAGGGTACGACGTCGAGAAGACGCCTACCCTAAATGAATGAAACTTATGTGGGTCATGATTCAAGGCATCTCGAAAAATCTTGTGTTTATGTGGTTATTTTGTTTTCACATATTGGACACACTTCGCATTAATTATTGACTATCATGTAAACCTAACGTACAATATTATAGAACAACATGGCTTCAAAAAAAAATATTATAGAACGACGTGCTACATTTTTAAATAGGATTGTTGACATACTACATTTCAAAGTAGGATTGCTAACTGTTTGATTGCTTTTCACCTAAATTGTAATTTGCATGAAAACAATGTAACATTTGTGGTAACAAGTTATGGCTGCTTTCACTTTACTTGGTGCTTGCAATTTTTGTAAATCTTCTTGGTGGCTCTTGGGGTTCTGTTCATTCTTTACAGTCCCCGCCAGGTTAACATGCATCAGTTATATGGTCTTTGAAGGCACTGAATGCTGTAATGTTTCTGTTTCAGGGGAATCTTGTAGCTAAAAATTTTGACATCAGGAAGGAAGCTGGTGGAGCTTCGTTTACTGCAGTGCAGAAGCTGTACACAGCTTCTGTAACTGAAAATTTTCTAGAGATCCATTTTTTCTGGGCTGGGAAAGGCACCAATCATATACCTGTTCAAAATTACCATGGGCCACTAGTTTCTGCTATTAGCGTCTCTCCAAGTACATCAGCAGTAGTTTTCTTCATGATAAGTTGAACCAGATGATTACTTTTCTTATAAGCCAAGATACTATTACTGATTTCAAAGCTATTTTCAGACTTCAAGCCTACAGTCAGCAATCACCCACCAACTCATACAAGAAAGCTGCACGTGGCAATAATTAGTGGTACGGTTGCTGGTATTGCTGCTTTGGTATTTCTAATGGCTCTGGCTTTTTGCATTTGGAGGCACAAAAGACACTTGGCCATGAATGAGCATCAGGGTGATCTTTCTTTTCTTACAAAAATTCACTCATATTTCAAATAAAATGTCCTCAACTAAAAGAAGAGCTTTGTAGTAAAGATGAATTTGGTCATGTAAGGATAAATTATATGCATATTTACATTGTATATCATTGTGCAGACTTGGGTGAATTAGATTCTCTACCACGTAGATTTAGTTATTCAGAACTAAGGTCAGCTACAGATAGCTTCAGCCCTTCAAACAAACTGGGTGAAGGGGGATTTGGGCCTGTTTATAAGGTGATATCTCATTTCATAACCGCGTCTTGAAGTTATGTACATTTATGAGGGGATATTTTCGACTGTATATAATAAATTTCACCATGTTATTGTTTATTCTTTATGCGTCCTAATGGTTTCTTCTATTCTCCTCAGAGATTAAGAATTAACTTTCTGTATTCATCACAATCTCATGCATTTATAATTGATGCTTTTCCAGGGTAAACTTTTAGATGGGAGAGTTGTGGCTGTGAAACAACTCTCGGAAGCTTCTCGCCAAGGGAAGAGCCAGTTTATATCTGAAATAAGAATTATATCTTCCATTCACCATCAAAATCTTGTGAAATTGCATGGATTCTACCACGGGAGAAGAAAGAGACTCCTTGTTTATGAATATCTTGAGAACAAGAGCCTTGATCTGGCACTCTTTGGTATGATCGGCTTGTGAACTTAAAGTCTGTCTGCTTCAAATATACACGATATATAATATAATGATGTTATTGTTTTGCAGGTAGAAAGAATATCCACCTTGACTGGGCCACCCGCTTTGAGATCTGTTTGGGAACAGCTAGAGGGTTGGCCTACCTTCATGAGGAGTCAAGTCTAAGGATTGTGCACAGAGATGTTAAGGCCAGCAATATTCTTCTTGATTCTAATCTGAAACCCAAGATATCAGATTTTGGGCTTGCCAAATTATATGATGATCGGCAAACACACATTGTCACCAAGGTTGCTGGCACAATGTAAGGACATCGTTCCGACTGAAATATTTTAGCAGCTAATCTACAATTTACTTGTTTTGCTTATCCTGTTCCTTGGACAAAGTTATTTTGTATTTTCAATGTTTACCTCTGTGACAAATGTTGTGTTTGTTGAACTTGAAGAGGATATCTGGCTCCGGAGTATGCAATGAGAGGCCACCTAACGGAAAAAGTTGATGTGTTTTCTTTTGGGGTTGTGGCCCTTGAACTTGTGTGTGGCAGACTGAACACTGACTCTAGCTTGGGAGAAGAGAAAATGTATTTATTAGAATGGGTAATACCTTCTCTCTGTTTCTATATATTATTCATGTTTTTTCTGCTTGCTAGGCTAGTTCTTTATGTTGTAGCACTCATTCTTCTCATATTCTTTTGAAGAATGACATGCTAGTGCATGTTAAAACCTTCATCCATATATTGTGCTTGTGTTATTCTAGCTACATATGCTAAAAAACTGTGGCTGGGTACCATTTATTATTAGAAGGAAAAGTGTTGGATTATGTAATAGGTGGGTAATTGGATCTCTCCAAGATCCAATTACCCCACTCATGTTTAGTCCTGCATGTATGAGTAGTGGGACTCCATTCTATCTGTGGGGCTATATAAGAAGCCCCACTCCCCATGTACTCATTGAGAAATTCAATATAGAATATCCGGTCCTTTGAGTCATTCTCCCGTGGTTTCATCCCGCTCCTTAGGGAGTAGGGTTCCACGTAAATTCCAAGCAACCATGTTTATCTTTCTTTATTTTATTACTTTGTTCATCGATTCGTTTCCGCATTCTAGATATCAATATGGTATCAGAGCAATCGATTATAGGGTTTTATTGTGAAGATTTTAATATCTGTTGAAGTGTATGTGTTATGTGTCACTTATGCTGTAGATGGGTAAATGGATCCCTCCATGATCCAGTAACCACATCCAGTTGTTAGTGCCACATCGATCGTCTGTGGATATTGAGACACAATGAGGGCTATATACGAATCTCCTCACCCTCTTGTAACAGTTGAGAAAGTGCAATGCAACATATGACCATTTGAGGCATTTTCCCTTGGTTTCACCCCGCTCCGTAGGGAGTAGGGTTCCATGTAAAATCCCGCGTTCTTCATTGTTCATTATTCTTTGTTTCTGATACGCTTTCCCATTCAAGTTTTCTAACATGGTACCAGAGCGGGTTCGATTATCGAGGGTTTTTTATTCTTGATTTATTCGAGAATTGATTCAATTATTATTTGTTCTTGAAGATTTGTAGAAGATTATTGTGTACGGATTTGTTCAAATCTAAGTTTCTAGGATTTTGTTGAAACCCTAATTCTTTAGGGTTCCATGTTCAGCATATCAATCCAACCACCTCCAAGCATTGTCCTCCTTTCGGGCACTGCCATAGCAATCCCCAAGTAGCCAATCGACGATCGAGTCCCAGCAGCGGAGGCACCCGCATCCTCAGGTGCCACCCATCCCCATGTGAGTTGCATCCTCCCTCCAGGGAAACAAACACTCCAGTCGGCAATGGGGAAGAAGAAGAGGCGACAGAGCTCCTCTTCCTAGTTGTAGCAACAGTAACCCTCGCAGGGGGTCGCATCCCTCATGCAGGCAGCGCTAGACCTTGTACCCAGCAGCAGCGGTGCTCGAACATGACCTCCCAGTAGGCACAGCTGAGAGAAAAATGAGATCCCATTCCCTGGCGGTGCTCGCTGCTCCTCCGCTCTCCGTCTCTCCAAGCGGCGATGACAATGGGTTCCCATGATGGGAACCCTAGTTATAGTAGGTGGGATGTTGTTTATAAAAAAGGAAGAAGAGTGGCCGGGAAAAAGGGGGGTGTCCTGTTAAAAAAGGGCGTGGTTGAGAAAAAAAGGCCACAATTTTGTAATTCTGTTCTTAAATAAGATTTTTTTTAGAAAAGGCATGTATAAAAGAAAAGTCGTACATAAAAGAAAAAGGAAAAAAGAGAAAAGGCAAAGCCAGAAAAATGATGAATGACTTATTTTGAAAAAAAAGGAAGCGACGACTATTTAAAAAATTTGGTATAGCCGGAAAAAATCATTCTGAAAAAAAGAGAGAAAAAGCTAAGAAAAAAAGATTGGCTTATGTCATGCTGTGTTTCCCCATTTTCATGTCTTCTCCCAACTTGGCAGACGTCATTGTTTTTCGACCAGTCTAGGAGAAATGAGGAGTTTTGTGTACAATTCTACATGCCAGATTGTCATATTCTTTAAATTCTCCAGATTTCATATTCTAGTTCAGACTCAGATCCAGATGTATGGCAAGAATTCAGACTCTACAGTTATTCAATGTTCAGACTCGACGATTGGTTCCGAGTCTTCATTTTGATGCGCGTATGCGTTCATTATTTGTGTAGTCCCCATATTTTATTTTTGGTCTCGGAGTTTTCATGTGTTCCATAGGGCCTGTTTGGTTGCAGGGTTGGACAGGGTTGGGTTGGGCAGGGGTACCCCTGTGAATAGTAAACTGTGAGGAGGAGAACCCTGTTTGGTTGGAGGGGTAACCCGGGTTGGGCCAAGCCAACCCTGTCCAACCCTCCAACCAAACAGGCCCATAGGGACTCCAGAGTAGAGATCCCATTCCCCATGCCATGTGGGCTAGAGTTTTCATGTGGTTTCATAGGAACTTCAGAGTAGAGATCCCATTCTCTGAGTCAATATGGGAAAGACCCAGTTCTCCGACGAGGAGACTTTTCAAGCTCCATTCTCCAACAATCGTGGACTTTGACGAGGATGTCTAAACAACTTTTTCAGTTTGACCCTTTAGAGATGGAGCAATTGTCCACATGATGTGGCAGACCAAAGTTCTCTAGATGGAGACTCATTTACAGTTGTAGTGACTCTGACAGGTGCAGTACAATGCAGATGCTCTCCGACGAGGAGATTTAGTTTGACTCACACCCCAACCCGTTTGTTCCTTATTACCTGCACGACATGAGAAGCAATGTCATCGACAGTAACCGACAATGGTGTTTACGTTGAGTTGATATTGTCCGTTGTGTCTTATAGTGTGAGTTTGTGATTTCTTTCTATTTGTCCAAGCTGAGCATTGCATGCTCCAGCTTGAGGGGGAGTGTTGGAGTATATATGTTATGTGTCACTTACGTTGTAAATGGGTAAGGATCCATTTACCACATCCAGTTGTTTAGTCCCACATCGGCCGTCTGTGGGATGTGGAGACTCAGTGATGGCTATATAAGAAGCCCCTCACCCTCCTGTAATAGTTGAGAAAGTGTAATGCAACATATGACCCTTTGAGGCCTTCTTCCATGGTTTCATCCCACTCCGTATGGAGTAGGATTCCATGTAAAATCCCACATTCTTCATTGTTCATTATTGTTTGTTTCTGATAAGCTTCCGCTTGCAAGTTTTCTAATAATATCAGAGCACGTCGATTCTATGATTGGATTCAGATTTTTTATTTCGTGCTCATGTTCAAATATCTGTTCAAGTTCAAGCCGCCACACAAGATTTGCATTTATTTCAACCATTTTTCACTGATTCGCGTACGAGGTGCGAAAGATCTGGGTTTCATGCAAATCTATTGTTCAAAGAAGAAGATACAATTTGTTCAACCAGCGAATGGCACTTGGAACCTAAAAACAGTGCTAATCATTGTTCAAATCCAGAAATCATGTATACGATAAGAGATGATCCCACGACGATGCTCGTATCTAGCAGAGATCATTGTTCTACGCACATGCGGAAGTTCCAGAAGTTCGTCCAAAAATTCTAGGGTTTCTTGTAAGCCTAATTTTAGGCAACCCCCCTTGAATCTCATCTTCAGGGCATGTTCGAGGCAGCGAGCGCCTCCTTCAGATCAAGGAAGATCTTAAAAGTTGCATATATGAAATCTCGCACAACATATATGAAATCGCTCGATCCAAAAATAAAAAGAAAAGAAAGAGGGAAGAAGAATGACAGAATGGCCTCTCCATCACATCCCAATCTCCATTCAAGCTCCCCAAGCAGAGCTCCAAGTCCACCACGTCATGCGTGCCCAATCAGCCAAGTCCACGTGCATGGAAATTTTACAGCGACTCCACATCGTGTTCGAGCATATCCTTCGCAAAAGGAAAGCAAAAAAAACACAGAGCAAATATCCTCTCCTCCCTTGGCTCCCCAGGCGGCTCCTCCTCCATTCCATCAAAATATGGGATCAAAAGCACCCTTCCCTTACTCGCATCAACTGCTGAAGCGCCCTCCTCCCCCTTCCCCTCCTCGCTTCGCCAGCGGGAAGCAATACAGGGTTGACCATACACCCTCCAATGCAAAGGTTGCCACTTTCTGACACTTCATCCTGAGGCGGTGCACGACCACATGTACTCTAGGCGGCACCCGTACTCTTCACAGCCCCTCAACGTCGCATCTCTGACAGCAATATGAGGAGGAGGTCCTCCCCTCACACGACATCTGCGATCTCAGAAGCAGAGAGCCTCATTTGGGGGGGAGGGGTGGATTCGTTTGTGAGATGGGTTCATAAGGGAACCCTAAATAGATGGGAGTTTAGTTTTTAGCCTAATGAACCATGCTTTTTTTAAAGGAAAGATGATTGTATGTGCTCAATTGGGCCGTGATTTCCCAAAAAAAGAGGGTCCGAGAGAAAAAAATGAAGGACCGAGAGAAAAAAAGTGTGGCCCGATTTGCGAAAAAAGTTCAAAAAAGGGGAGAAGATAAAATAGCTGAAAAATTGAAACGATTAAAAAATGATTTGTGAAAAGAAAAAGGAGGAAGCATAAAAAAATACATGTTTTTTTGTTTTGACTTCTCCCAACTTGATGAACTAACTCTTATTCTATCAAGTATGGGAGAAAGGAGGAGTAAGATAGGGCACATTCTTCTTGAGATATATCTACAGGACTTTTATCAGTCCATGACTGACAGACCGATACTCCAGGCTGCTACTGCTATCATCCATCTTCACCGAGCATCGTCTTCTTCATCAGGGTATTTCTATCCCTAACTATTACTCTGCGTTGGACTTTCTTCTTCTATTGTGGTTCTTCTCCAGGCACGATAGAGATATGTTCCATTGACCTGGTCTAGCGACTCTACAGGCATGACAGAGATACATTCCCAGTGACCTGAAACTCACAGATCCATCCTCGAGCGAGGTCTTCTACCAACTGAGACATATGTTGTTCTTGTGATGTATCATGTGAAGATGTGTTGTATACTTTTTCTGTTGTAAATAAATAATAGGGTATGAGTATCTTTCTAAGATTATATTCCTGACACTTTCACATGTACACAAGACTAGTTGTACATCATGCTTCTGTATTCAGAGAACTCTCTTTTTCGAGTCTCAACCCCTCTTGGTCGTTAGGGTCCTAAACTTATAGTACTTGAAACGTTTGAGTCAAGGATTTACATGTTATATTACACATAGAATTTCTATGCTTAAACTAAATTTGACTAGCACCTCACTTATACGATTGCTTGTATTAAGTGATGAGTCAAAGATTCATCTAAGGGGTAGGATTAGAGTGCCTGAATTGAGACATGATCTTATGAAACTCAAGGATGGGAATGCTCAGAAACATGACTTGGATCCCAAATATCTATATGAATTAACTCAAAAAGAGAACTACTATTACGACCCTGACTCGAGACTGAAGACCGATGGTGCTTTCCTAGTTGACAAGATTTGCACTGAAAAGTAGAATGAGTAGAAATTTGAGGAAGCACGAACATTTTCTGAGGGGGTAAATGACCAAAATGGAGATGCCACGTAAATGGAGAGATTGATCTTGAAAACTAGATGAAGTGCCAGCATGTGGAGTATGGATCAGTCGATACGTCGCTCCTTGCTCATCAGGGACACAGATTCTATCTTTATTGCAGTAAATGATTTCTCTATATTGTCATGGGTTTTTCTGTTAAGAATAAATTTGAAGCTGGAAATGTAATTCAATTTTTTATCAATGAAATAAGGAATATTTTGACTTCACTACAACATGATCCGGTTCGTGGTGGTGAATGGTATTAGGGCGGAAGGTGATCGTGAGATGGGTAAGGCTATCACGTTGACCATTTTCTTGACTTCTCAAGGAGACAGGAAGGTAGGTCGTGGACGTGGACTGACCAAGGGGCATCTCGGGTAACTAAAGCTCACGCCAGGCATCTTGTGCAGAGCTTTACTACAGAGGAGGTAAAAAATGCAACACAGAACTTGAATGCTGATGATGCCCCTGGTTCGGATGGCTTCCTTATCTTCTTCCTTGAATTTTGGCCTTTGCTAGGCAATGAAGTTGTTGTGCTCGTTGAGGAATTCGCCCATGGAAATGCATGCTTTGAGAAACGTAACAAATACCTTATCTTTCTATTACCTAAGAAGGAATTACCTGAGAGAATGTATTAATCGTGGATCAGTACGCACCAACTTGGTTAGAGCTGAGGAGCTAGCTAGATCTGTTACCTTATTTCCAAAAATTCCAAAAAGTTCAAAGTTCCAGAAAATTACCACAAAAAGAACTTGAGAATAACCGGCGAGCGCTCCCAACCTTTTTTAATGTCCACTTGAACCAAAAGGAAGATGTCATAAATGTCCTCTCCCCATTGATATTAGGCCACCAAATAAAAAACCATACGAGAACGAAAAAAGGACCCTGCATCGTAAATGTGGGGGTGGGTTTGTTGGGATATGATTGTATTGAAGTTTGAAAAAGTGAGTAGTTATTGTGATGTGTTTGTATTGAAGTTTGAAAAAGTGAGTAGAAGTGGAGTAGTTTATAATTTTTATATGATATGATGGTATAATATATTATTTTTTGATGGAATTGATTATGGCGAATTGATTTATTTATTTTTTTAAAAAAGATAAAAAGTGGGGCCCACTTATGAGTGAGAAAGGGTGGGGTAAGGAGGGTAACACCGATTGTACACTTATGCAACAATCCACACTTAATGTCATACAAGTTATATATATTGTATACTTTAAGTTTCCTAGACTTGGGCAAGTTCCTTTTGATTAAGAATAATAGAGGCTTAAGTTTGATGATATGTATGAAACCAAGAGCTTGATCAATGATTCTTGTATCTTCACTTCACAAACATGAATTAAGCCTAAGATGTCGTAATAAATCTTTTCTTGATAATTTATTGCTTGGGAATGAACACTGTTTAGGTATAGCAGGTGCTGAATCCTTGATTCATTTACTTTATTGCTCATTCTTAGCTCAATCCCCTAAGCAAATCCACCTTATAAAGCACTTAAATACTCAAATAAACATTGTTATGTTGTTCATAAGTATGGCTAATTATTATATATTAAATTTCCAATAAAAACTCAAATTTGGTGCTTGCGTATACAATACATAATGTATATATTCTTCTTTGTTTTTTACTTATTAAAAGTTTCAAAAAAATAGTTTAATGTGTACATATGTTTTATTTAAATATATCTTTAATTAAAAATCTAAAAAAATCAAAACAACAGGAATGTGTATTCAATGTACATTAAATATCTATCAAAACGAGTATGTATATATGAGGTCTTTTTTGTTTTTTCCTTCGTTAAAGTTGTAGATCTGATTGAGATGCCTATTGAATAATTGTTTTTTTTTGAGTTCGTTTACTATTTCTTTCTTATTTATTTATTTTCTACTTTTCTATATTGGGCCATGTATTTGCCTCTGAACCGGCCATGTGTCCCGACTCCCGACTCTTAACTCACCCGCACCTCCTTCTTAGCCATGGAATCTTGTTATCCAACAACGCTCACTTATCCGCTCCGCCTCTCCGGGAACTGTTGGATCATTTGATCAGACGATGCCTCTCCGCACTGACTCACCCTTTGACTAGACCCATCAAGAACGTTGGATCTCAAGATCAAACGGTCATGTGCCATCTTCCACCTTCGCCCTTACCTCTCTCCTATGATATCACGTTGTCAGCTTCGCTTCTCCCCTTTCTCCCGCAATCTACACGTGTTGTCTCATCTCTCATATAGGTACAACACGATAGCCCGACTATCCCTTGTTCATGCCAACCACTCATCTTCGACTTGCCAAGCACCCTCACCCGATCACAGTCACCTTGAAACCCCCCTCCACTTACTTGTCATCTCCATAAAACTACGTCGTCCGCTACACGCTCTAACTGATCCACCTTCACACGAGTGAGGCCTTGAGCTTCATTCATGCTTCAAGGACAACAGAGCGACCCCAGATCGAGCAGCGACACACCTGCACTCCATTGAGATCCGAAGGAGCTCGTTTACCACTACAGCCATCTCGACAAAGCTTCTTGAGCTCGATGGTTCAGTCGTCCACTTCGAGCGACGACCTTGTGATCCAACAAAGCTCCAGCATAGACTCCTCCATTCAGTTCTTCATCTTCTTTGTCATGTGACCCCTAATCTCACCCCGCTTCTGATATCTCTGATTTTATTTGCACTCTACGCACACGCTTTGATCCATCTAAGCACTCCATCACCTTTGTTGTGTCTTCCTAATCTTTGGCATCACTCCTAGCATCATGCTCCCTTCTCCAGATATCCCCCACCTCGCTCCACCTCCTCCTTGCACAATAGGAGAGCCCATTGGCTCCCAATCCGATCACCTCGATTGGACCCTCCATTTCACCTTATTTTGCATAGATTTTTGCCGATAACACTTATAGGTACCTCCTTTGTTTACTCGTCAGAAGGAGCGAGGGAACCCTGGTTTGCATCTTCTTCCTCGACGATCCCCCATTGCCACCCTCCTTCGAGTCTCGTAGCACCTTTTTCCAGGTCCCCAGTATATTTGCCCTTGCCTCCAGGAGCTCGGAGCACCGTGGAGGAGCATCAAGGAATTCATTGGAGCTCCGCTCGCATGCCACTGGATCTTCAAGGAGTTTATCGGAGCTCCATTTGCACACCACTACAAGAGGAGGAAGAAGGAGCTGAAGGATATGGAATTATCCTCAAGCGCATCACGGAAGCGTGATCGTCGTATCGGATACGACGAGGAACGACTAGTCGTACTAGTTGTTCGGTGCAGCGGAATTTAAAAATTTTATTCGATGAAACCACATGATCCGAGAACCATTCTCAGATCGTTTCATCTATAACCACAACAAGTATAATGCAATACCTCTTGAAGCGTGGTTGATCAAGTCTCTAAAGGAAGAGACCTCCTGTCTCAAGTCCGATCGTCGGCGAGACTGCTTGCGAGCGCGGGGATGAACCGCGTTGTCCTCGCAATCCAAGAAGATGATCCAAGCATGGTTGCTCCTGATCTCGTCGCACGAGATCAAATGTCTCCTTCGTGAGAGGAACTCTCCAAGAAGACGGAGAACCGAAGAACGTCGAAGCGGACGCGCGGTGGCGATGGCGACGACGATTCCCTTCTCTAGGGTATGGTGGACGGCCACCAACAAGAGAGGGAGAGAGGGATGGCGTGTATGAAGAAATGAGGGAGAGAGAGAGCTCCAATATTGCAAGTTATTAGAGAGCATAGTATGTCTCTCTATTTATAGGGTTTTGGGATCCATGGATCTCAATCCATGGGACACATAAAATCAATGGGTGAGATTGATTTGTGTCAATCCAATGGCCAAGATTGTTGTTGTCAAAAGCAACAAATTTAGGTCAAAATATATTTGACAAAATCAAATATAATTTATTCCTAAATCAACCCAACAAATAAGGAGAGAAGATATATGGAGATTTTATCTCCATGTACCTTCCAAGTGGACGGCCACACATTCCTTATGGGAATGATGTGCCGCCCCTTGAGATTGCATGGAGATTGCAATCTCATGGAAATCCATGAGATTGCATATCTCCTTGGAATCTCTCTTATTTATTTGCAACAAATTTATTGGGTTTTATTCTCCAAAAAATAATTCACAATTATCTTTGAGAATATTGTATTCTTGCCATGGAAAAAAATTGTGAATCATATTCACAACCCAAAACAACATATAATTCATATTGTTAATTAATTACACAATGTGTATCCAATACACATAATAATTAATCAACACATATAAATTATAATTAGCTCTCTCTAATACATTATAAATCACATTTATAATATATTATGAATAATTGGATATTTCTATCCACATTATTCTTATCCACATTAATTAAATCACATTTAATTAAATTGGATAATTTCTTCACACATCAAGATGATTAAATCACATTTAATCATGATCTCTTCATTGCTTAGATCTTATGGAATTATTCTTGAACCCTTCAAGAATAATGCAATCTCTCCGCAGATACTTGGAGATAAGGACAGGGCGATTGTATTGTTCCACGTATAGTGACATGGATATTGAGATCATATGTCAAATCTAGATCGCGGGCCTCTCATAGATGCTTGATTAAATCAAGACCGTAAATCTAATCTTCTCATTGTATCTGAATCACATTCAGATCAATGTCCAACACTTGGACCAAGATCAGATCACTTCTCTACTGAGAGGAGTCACTAAAATCCAGACCCGTTTCGTCACTCCCTAGGAATGGAAGCGTCATGGTTATACAATCGTTTATGATCAAATCACCCTCAGGTATTCCCAATACCTGTACATCCTGCATACTGGAAGACTCAGACTAAACCCGAAGTATCGGATCAACTTTATACTGTCTACTTCATGGTTTTATCAGTAAGTTTCTCATTCGATCATTGGGAGTTGGTATCGATCATACACTTTCCAAAAGTGTATATCATACCTAGGTCTTGATCATATACTAAAAGTATATATCAAACCTACAAATTCAGTCAAGCTTCCAAAGCGAGACGACCATGCGCATGGAATTTGATTCATCCCAATATCTCATGAGTGAGCTCATGTCTTCCGGTTCAGTAACTGAACCTGTATGATCCCTTTGAGAGATCGTATTACTCATATGCCCTTATATGCACACCAGCGCGCCGGTGTATAGACCTTGATTAGGTCATCAACCTATTGGTCTGCCAAATGTACACACTCAGACATATAGTAACACATCTGTCTCCGGTCAGAGGATGCGTGCCTATATCATGACAGCATATGATATAGGACTTTGGTTATCTCGATCTCGTTAAGTCAACTCTTTGACCTAACTAATCTAACACCTCCGAATCTCTATTCCTATGCAGAGGACCTGCATCAAGAGGTCAGTCAGATATCAGCCTTCAGAGATAGGATTGCCATCTCCTACTCAGGCTGGAGATCATCTCTTAATAATCATTTGACGGTGCTTGATGAGTCCTCAATCTAACTCTTTAGATATTCATCCAAGCACCAGCCTCTATGATTCAACAGTTGAATCAACAGCTGTATGATTATTAAGATGGCCATGGTACATAACCCTAATTGTACTAAGGGACCTATTATACAAATTATTCATTCTTCATTTCAGATCAGGGAATGATATGTGCAATAACATTTATTGCATAATGGCTCGCCGTGGGCTCGCATTTCCAACAGGAGCTACAACTATTGTCGGATCAGGGGTTTGACCTCATCCAAGGGTCCATAGAAGCTCTAGAGAACGCTCCCTCAGCTACACGATCTATCTACAAACGTCCATCACAACCGACCATCATCTATGCGATCTTGGCCGTTTGATTATCTATATTGGATGATTTTCGATTACACTCGAGCCTCGCCTCCATGCCACCAGGCTCGTGTCCCACCGATGCTTGCCCATTTGCAACCACGCGGAGCGTCGGCACCATCCCTGGCCTTGAGCTTGGTCCATCACGTGAAGGAGTCTTATGGGTGGGTAATTTACAACGCCTACCCATCGGTTCTTGAATATTGCATCCAGATTCCGCCTCTACGCTTGACACGTGGCCCCGTCTAGGAATTTTGCAACCAAGCTCCGTTGGGTTTTCAGAATTGTGAACCAGCTCTCCCATGGTTGGAAAATGATAAGTCCTCGCATCTTATTTTTTACAGGTAAGCCCCTATAAATACTTTTTAGATAGTTTTTTATATTTTAAGTTTGTTTTATTGCATGTATGCCTGTGGACATTATTGATAATATCTTGAGCATGTGAACTCTGATTTTAATGACATTGATCTTATTAGAAAGCTAATTTAATGACCTTCCTGATGGCATGTGTTGTTCTCTAGTGTAGTGCTTAGACAAATCATTAGAATTCAAAAAAGATTCTTGATTGTTGTACCTTGTTTTGAATGCCATAAATTGTACATAGGTCTAGTAATTGCAAATGAATAGTCCTTGGAAAACTTGATTCACCTAGTTTCTAATTGTAGAGTTGGATTTCTGATTTAAGACTTCCAATTCCCTATTTAAACAATGAATGTGGATCAAGCAACTTAAAGACTTATATTCTTATGCGCAATTATCTTTAAATTGAAACCGAAGCATTATACGGACTTCAAATTGAGATTAATTTCTATTGAAATCGAGCTTGAGATTGAACATTCATTCTAGGAACATTATATGTTATTTATGAGAGCATTTTATTCGATTAGCTTATCATACATTTTGTTGCATTTTATTTCGCATAAGAAACCCTAAAAATTACATGCATAGCACCAAGTGAATCGATTGAACCCTAGATTGATCAAACCAACTAATTCACCCTAGGTTAAAATCACTAAGTACAATCATTTCCTCATGTCAACTCTTGAGCTTGCCCATGTTAAAGAAACAAACACTGCACCTCTTTGTTGAGATATATTTGTGTGGTTCTGATTGAGTCACTTAAGTGCAGAACTGCAACGTAAATGGCATTAATTAACATAGGCATTTGAGCGCTCGTCAAACAACAATGGATGTTCCTCTACTAAATAAAAGTTCAGTACCGGGAGAGGTCTTCAGATAACTCAATATCATATAGATGGCATCCATATATGCTTGTTAGGCTGCTCCATAAACTGGCTCACTCTGCTCACTGCAAATGATATATATGGCTTGATGATGGTCTGTGTATCTTTTCTTGTCTACCTCCTCTGTGTCATCATCATATAACCTCGGGTCCATGGGAATAGTGGCATGCCTGCAATCTGCCATGTCTATCTCAGAGAGAAGATTTGCAACGTACTTCCTTTGGGACAAAACAAGACCCTTCTGGTTCCTGGCAAACTTAAGTCCAAGGAAGTAACGTAAATCATCAAGGTCCTTCGTTAGAAACTACTAACCAAGGAAATCCTTAGCTGCATGAATGTCCTGCACATCATCTCATATAACAATGATATCATCCACGTAGACCAGTATAGCAACTACCTCTCCGAGTCCTTCGAACGAATTGTAAGTGATTTGCGATCGATCTTATAAACCAATGCTTCTGAGAGCTTCTGACACTATGTTATTGGGCTCTGCTTAAGGCCATAAGTAGCCTTATGAAGTCAACACACCATATGACAGTCCCATTTAACAACAAGCGTTGGTGGATGTGCATGTAGACTTCCTCATGTAGGTCGCCATAAAGAAATGCACTCTTCATATCAAGCTGATATAGGGGCCAGTCCCATGTCACTACAACATGAAGAAGTATTTGTAGTGTAGAATGTCATGCTATAGGAGAGAAAGTACCCTGGTAGTCCATCCCATATATCTGGGTGAACCTACGAGACACAAATCTCGCCTTATAGCGATCCATGTTTCCATCTGCTCAGTGCTTCATCGTGAACACCCACGTCCATCCCACGACATATGTCCATATAGGAGCTGTAACAATGCTCCACGTACTACGTGATTGTTATGTAGCCATCTGCTTCTCCATGGTAAGGCGCCATCGCCTCATGTTGTGTCCGTGGTAACTCCACAGTTGACAGTCCCACGACAAACCTTCTGAAATCCTCTGATAGACATCCTAAAGAGACATGTGCTGCAAGAGGATAAGTAGCACATGTATGTCTCCACTTTTGCAGAGCAATAGGTACATCAAAATTACTTGCTTCCTCAACCTGTAAACTCGCCTCTTGAGAGGACATGTGCTCAAAATAGCCTGGTGCATGGACAAATTACTAGTGCCATTAGTATAAACAATGTGCTCATAACATATGCAGAGATATTCTTATGTTATCGTACCATTTCTTTATTGTCTATTTTCTTTCATCTACATTATATAATCCACCCTTCCGATCTCTCCTCTATATAAGAGAGCACTAAGGTTCCCTTGAATAAATTGATCAAGATTTTCCCCCAACATGGTATCACAACGGAGGTCCTAGACCAGAGCTCTTGTACCCAAGAAACGCTACCCCACATGCCACCCTCTCCTTCATCCTCTAGCGGTTGCATGTCCTCAAGCGGTTGTCGCTACCGCACTTGCCATTGTAGTGATACCTCGCTGCAGCCGCAACACGCCTTGTCGCCACACCTCGCTTCACCAGCAGCTACAACCGTGTCAATGGCTCCACTAGCTGTTGCTGTCCTCCGAGATGCCACCTGCAACTTGTTTGATCTTACCTAGGGCCACGTGAACGTGATCGCGTTATCATGTAGGTCTGATTTTGACATTTCTTGGGTGATTTGAGATCAATGTATCACCCATTGGTGCGAGGCACGTCATAGGTTGATGGGAATGTTTGCACTTTGAGTCTACACATGCAACCACTTCCCTACATGTCTCTGAAGATAAACCTCTTTGCTCTACAAGCCTCAGTCTTTGAATCCGACAAAATGTCAGAAAGTAAAGTTGATATCCCCATCACATCTGATTTTTGAAGTTTAACACTAATAATGAAGATGAACATGATGAATTATGAATTATGGACCATGTAGTTCATGAGCCTAATGCAGTCTACGGGTAAGAAACATATTCTTACCAAAGAGGAGGTGACTGGCAAGACTGGGGTGAACGCCTCATGGGAGGCTGGCGATGATTATGCATGTGTGGTTGTATGGCACGTAGGCAGTAGAGATCGCCAATGATGTTCTGCACCAACCCTTTATTAAGGCGATGTGGTACATTCGCGCTACTACGTATTCCAAGTGAGGAATGAGACGAGGATCCTGCGGCTACAACATGATATATTCATAGACCATTTGCATTCTCTGTATGCATCTCTTTGTGGCATGTTCGAGAAGCATCACATTTCATGCCTCTTGCAACCACCTATGAGTAGTAGAAGGCATACAGAAACACCACCATGGTTGGCGTGTTTTTAGCAGCACTAGCCCTAGAGTATGATGTTGATCACTCACAAATACTTGCGGATGCCATCATCCCTCCCATGGAGGAGGCATACAACATGCTTAGCAGAATTATCGTTCCATCGTCTGTCTCTACCCAGACCTCCTTTGCAATGGCCACATCTCGCGGTAGGGAAGGCACTTCTCAGTTTGACGGTCATAATCCTCATGGTGGGGAGGCTGCATTCGTCACCATGCACCTATTGCCATCGTCCGGGTCACTCGGAGGATACATGCTACTCCAAGCATGGTTTTATGGCTTCTGCTCGTGCAGCCGAGTAGGCTGAGTCTCGTGCAACTTCCATGTCCAACTAGAGATTTGAGAACTTTGTTTCTCGCTTGAGAGAGATTATGTCTCTCGTTGGTCCTCATGCATCATTGATTGCTCAAGGAAGCCATTCAGATGTTGCAACCTGTATGTCTACTAGTACCTCATGTAATACCTATGCTCATATCAGTTGTCATAGGACTGATATGATAGAATGGATTATGAACTCTGGTGCTTCCCATAATGTGTAGAGACAAGAGACAGGTTGTCGTATACAGGCAACTATCCCTTGGTAGATCAATTATCATAACTGATGGGACGCGCTCTCTAATTGTAGGACAGGGGTAGATCAATTTGACACCATCTATGCGCTTACAGAATTGGCTTTTTGCTCATGCTTTTTCAATGAACTTATTGTCTATTGTTGGGAAAATAAGAAAGCTTGTTTATTCCATCAGCCCTAAGCTCTCTTATATAGGAGAGCAGCCTATGGGAAAATTACATAAAGAGTCCAGAAGAAAACAAAATTATAAGAAAAGTAAGTGAATAATATATCTCTACACTCCCCCTCAAGGTGGAGCATAGATATCAATCATGCTCAGCTTGGACGAACACTTCTGGAACGGTCCTCGAAGTAACGCCTTGATAAAAGTATCTGCAGTTTGATCCTCTGAGCTAACATGGGATGTAACAGTAAACCCTTTCTGAATCATGTCACGTATGAAGTGACAATCAACCTCAATGTGCTTAGTCCGTTCATGAAATGTTGGATTATTTGCAATGAATAAGGTCGCCTGATTGTCACATTCCAGAGCCATAGGAAGCGTGACTTCTATATATAGATCTGCAAGCATAGCCTTTATCCACATCATCTCTGTACTGACCTGGGCCATAGCCCTATATTCAGACTCAACACTAGACCTAGCTACAACCGTTTGCTTCTTGCTTCTCCATGAGACTAGAGAATCTCCAACATACACAGCGAACCTAGTGGTGGACTTCCTATCCTTGGGGCACCCTGCATAGTCTGCATCTGCACAAGCCGATATAGTAACCTCCTTGCCTTTCTTAAACAACAGACCCACACCTGGAGATGACTTAAGATACCTGAGTATCATATGTATAGTATCCATGTGTACCTGACGTGGTTACTCCATAAACTGGCTCACTCGATTCACAACAAAGGAGATATCAGGCCTGGTAATAGTAACATAGAGAAGTTTGCCCACCAGTTCTCTGTATCTTTTCTTATCTACCTCATCAGTTTCATCATCATATAATTTCATGCTAGGATCCATAGGTGTAGTGGCAGGTCGGCAACTAAGCATTCTCGTTTCACTCAACAGGTCAGTGACATATTTTCTCTGGGTTATTACCAACCCATGAGGATTTTTGACAAACTCCAGTCCCAGAAAGTATCTAAGAACCCCAAGCTCCGTGGTGACGAATTCACGTCCGAGCATTTTTTTTGCCCCCTGGATTCTGTGTTCATCATCACATATAATCAGAATATCGTCTACATACACCATAATAACAATAATACCTCTGGGTGTCTTCTATACGAACAAGGAATGATCAACATTAGAACGTCTATACCGGGTTTCTCAAATAGGTCTGAGAGCTTCTGGAACCAAGCTCTGGGGCTCTGCTTAAGGCCATGGATAGCCTTATGAAGTCTGCATACCGTAGGACACTCCCCCTCAACAGCAAAACCAGGTGGTTGTTGCATGTAGACTTCCTCCTGTAAGTCACCATATAGGAATGCATTCTTCACATCTAACTGGTAGAGCGGCCAATCACGGGTAACTGCAATAGAAAGGAGGATCCGTAGGGTCGAATGGCGAGCAACCGGTGAGAATGTATCAAGATAATCCACCGATTCCACCCCATATGTATGTGTGAAGCCACGAGCAACAAGGCGAGCCTTGTGTCTGTCAGTGCTGCCATCTGCATTCTGCTTAACTGTAAAGACCCACTTGCATCTAACTGTAGACACATCAGTAGGTGCAGGAACAAGGCTCCAGGTGCCTATGGACTGAAGAGCTGTCATTTCTTCTTCCATGGCCAAGCACCATCGACTATCCTTCAGTGCATCTTGATAATTCCGTGGAATATCCACTGCTGACAATGCAATGACAAAGTTCCTGAATTCTCCAGTGAGACGGTCAAACGACACAGAAGATGCTATAAGATATGACGCGCAGCTCCGCTTCTGCTTTTGCATAGCAATAGGTACATGTAGGTCATCTGTCTCCATAGTTGTCCTCTGTAACGCATCCTGCTCAGGAAAAACATCAGATCCATCAATAGTAATATTTTCAGAACATACCTCAGGCGAGCTATATGATGAGCGGTGACCATGAGTAGAAGCAGGCCTACGAGTATAGTGGAATGGCAATGGTGAAACAGGCACAATGATAGGAGGTGTAGGAGATGATAACGGTTCTGGTGGTGGTGGTGGTGGCATGTATATAGCATCAGTAGCTGATCACCTGTAGACAAGTAGTACATAACAGATTCGAAAAAGGTGACATCAACGCTGACCAAATACCTCTTGCGCAATGGATCATAACACTTGTACCCCTTCTGTATTCTGGAGTACCCGACAAAGACACACTTGACAGCCCTAGGAGAGAGCTTGTCAGTCCCTGGAGACAACCGGTGAACAAAGGCTACCGAGCCAAACACACGAGGAGTAAGGGAGAACAATTCTTTGTCAGGGAAAATAAGAGAGAATGGAATCTTCTCATCTAAGACAGATGACGGCATTTGATTAATAAGATAGCATGCCGTAGGAACAGCATCACCCCAGAAAGAATGAGGGGCATTACTCTGTATAAGAAGCGACCTGGTGACATCAAGTAAATGACGGTGTTTCCTTTCAGCAACCTCATTCTGCTGGGAAGTATAGGCACAGGATGTTTGGTGGATAATCCCTTGAGATGAAAAATAACTGGATAGGGTATGAGTCCGGAATTCCAGGGCATTATCACTTCTCGCAATCTTAACAGCTGCAGAAAAAATATTACGAACTTCATTAATGAAATTGATAATAATATTCCCCGCTTCAGATTTATTCTTTAACAGAAATACTCATGACACAGGAGAGAAATCATCCACAATAACTATATAAAACCTGTGTCCCTGATGATCAGGAACAAGACTAGGACCCCAGATATCGACATAAAATAACTCAAACTTGGAGGTACTACTCCGACACTGACGACTGGGAAAAGTAGACCTATGATGTTTTCCCATCTGACAAGCCTCACATTGAATGGACGTGTGAGGTGAAACCTGAGTTAACACATGACGCAACTTCTGAAGCGGTAGGTGTCCAAGGCGCAGGTGCCACAGTAATGGGGAGATGGATCCAGTAGGTAGAGATGAGGTTCCATCATAAGGAGTCTGACTAAGATGATAGAGGCCGCCTTGCTCATAGCCCCGCCCAATCACGTTGCCCATAAGGATGTCCTGAAAAACAAGAGAGGATGGATCAAAAATTGCTCGACAATGTAAATCCTTTGTAAATTGGCTAATGGACAACAAATTCATTGAAAAATCGGGTGCATGTAATACGTTCTTGAAATGCATGGATGGTGTCAATCTAATCTCCCCCTGACCAGTAATCGGGGAGTGTGTTCCATTAGCAATAACCATTGTACGACCTGGAGAAACCTGTTTGTATCCTGTAAGTAAGTGCTACCTGATGTACTCTTGGACGCAGATGCAGATGCGGCAACGTCGGCGTGATTCTCAGAAGTAGATGTTGATGCTGCGGGACCAGATGGGGGGATGATGCCCCTCAGACGGGCTACAAGATCATCAAAGCGTTGATCCATAAATGACGCGGTTGGGGGCTCGATCTATTCAGCGACTCGTGCAGAAGCCGGAAACCCATGCTTAGAATAGCATGTGTCTTCGGTATGTCCAGAACGATGGCAAAAGGTACATGATGGCCGAACACGGCCTCCTCTACCGCGAGGTCCACATCCACGGAACTGATGATGACATCCTCAACCTCGATTGGCTGCCATGGCTGAGGCTGTTGGATACGTAGCAGACGAGGGAACAGTGATACGACTCAGCCTATGAAAAGCTTCCTCCATAGGAGGAATAGTAGAATCCGCCAAGATCTGGGAGCGTGTTGCCTCGTACTCAGGATCAATGGCAGCAAGAAAAACACCCACCATAGTTGCATTCCGATAGGTCTTCTGTTGCTCTGGAGTGACTGTGAGAGGCATGAAGCTATAAAGCTTCTCAAACATTCCACGTAAAGACATGTGCAATGAGTGTAGGGGCCGTCCATTCTGCTTGATAGTAAATATGTCATGCTGGAGTTACAGAATCTTCGTCTCATTCTTTGCCTGACAATATGTAGCAGCCAATATATCCCACATTGCTTTTGCGTGGGCTGATGTAGAATATCATTGGGAATCTCAATTGCTAGGGTTCCAGATAGCCAAACCTTGGCATATGCATCATCTGCCTCCCATGAGGCATTGACCCTAGTCTTCTCAGCAGGCTCTTCTTCAGTAAGAATGTGTTTCTTACT
This sequence comes from Ottelia alismoides, assembly GCA_037367405.1. Classification (NCBI taxonomy): domain Eukaryota; kingdom Viridiplantae; phylum Streptophyta; class Magnoliopsida; order Alismatales; family Hydrocharitaceae; genus Ottelia; species Ottelia alismoides. Next base: position 80,324 of record JAZKJV010007582.1, on the reverse strand, counting down.
GGTTGACTTCATCATACTCATGAACTGCATTGTCCACAGTTCATAATTTGAACCATCCATCTTCACAATCGGCGCTGGACCTCTGAATGTGCCTATAGATGGGATGTCTACCTTGCTTTCTGACATAGTGATAACGGAAGACTGAGGTAGTAGATTGAAGATATGATCATCTACACGGACATTAACGGGTTTAGTTGCATGTGTAGCCTCAAGCAACCAAACCCATTACTTTGGAGAAGCACGCGCGGAACGAGTTCTGGGATCACACACCCGCGCTTGACTTAGGGTTGTGTGTGCACGGAAGTCGTGTACTGTGGCACGCAAAGGACATACGCACGCGAAGGTCACACGCGAGCAGGACACAAGGGTATTGGGGCACGCGTAGGTCACGCACAGGCACTGGAGCACGCGCAGATCATATGCAAGTCACATGCAAAGATCACGCGCAAGCGCGCAACGCGCACAACGTAGGTAGACGAAGAAGGTCGAGCACGACGTGCAGAGCGTACAACACGCAGTGTACAGTGCACAGCGTACAATGCGCACAGCACACGATGCACGGCGTGCAGAGGAGGCGTACGGAGGCGCGAGATCGGTGACGCAAGGTCGGAAGAGGGGCGACGCGATACAGGAAGGCGCAGAGGGCTTGAAGGTGGGGCTAGGGTTAGGATTTGGCTCGAGAACTCCGGTCTAGGACCGTTGCTCTGATACCATGTTGGGAAAATAAGAAAGCTTGTTTATTCCATCAGCCCTAGGCTTTCTTTTATAGGAGAGCAGCCTATGGGAAAATTACATAAAGAGTCCAGCAGAAAATAAAATTATAAGAAAAGTACAGAAGTGAATAATATATTTCTACATCTATGATTCATATTACTAAGAATTTGCATTGTCGTGTTATTTTTGACCCATCTTCACTTGTGTTTCAGGACATTCTTACAAGATGTGGCCGTGAGTACTGCAACCTCTATCAACTAGTCCGCACTTCGTATGCTGATGTCTCGTCCAATCTCCCAGCATTAGTCTTCTCGTTTATGTGGCATCTACACTTTAGTCACCTTCCTCTCCGAAAGATGTGTCATGTGTTTCCTCAGATCTCTCCTCGCTCCACTTTCCAATGCAAGACTTGTTAGATAGGAAAGCATCACCTGTTTGCTTTCCCAAGTCATCAGGGTCGTAGTTCACTTTTTGATTTTATTTTTGTAGACATTAGGGGTCCAAGTCGTGTTCCTAATCACCAGCGATATACGTTTTATCTTGTGGCTGTAGACGAATTTTCTAGGTTGTCGTGAGTTTTAAAGAATAAGCCCGCGGTTGGGATTGTGATAAAATATTTTTATAAATGAAGTAAAGAATAATTTTCCTCTACAATTAAATTTGTGAGCACTGACAGTGCTTTAGAATTTTGTACTCTTAAGCTTTTGTTGTTTTCTTATCTCTTGGCATTGTCCATCAAACTTCATGTGTGTATACATCCCAATAAAATGGGGTTGTTGTACATAAGCATCGTCACTTGCTTGATGTGACCCAGACTCTTCTCATTCAAAGTCATGCTTCACATTCTTTCTGGGGTAATGTGGATCTTACTGCTCGCTACTTAGTGAATTGCATTCTCTTTGCTTGTCTTGAGAAACTTCCATTCTCCTTTGCTTTTCTTGAGAAGGATTTGTTCTCACTCACTCCTTGTATATTTGGCTCAATCGCCTTTGTGCATTAGTTGGCACATGATCTTGACAAGCTCTCTCTTAGACAAATTAACTTCATCTGATTCCAGAGAGGAGGTCTATATGCCACTGACCCCTCCGTTTCACCGCCTCTATCACCACCAGTCGTCTCTCCACCTACACTGCCTCCTCTTGTGCCACAACTTGGATCAGTTCTTGTCATGATTCTATGTTTGTCAGTCTTCCTCTGCTCATGGTCCTCCCTAGTCATCTAGTATGCCCCAGGTTTGTTCTGAGCATATTGTTTCTGCTGACGACTCTCGAGATTTGTCTTTGCCGTAGACTATTGCACCATCTGAGCAGGTGCCTTTACAGGAGGCTAGTATACATACTGAGGAGATCCCCAATGATCTGGATTGCCATTTGGAAGCAGAGGAGAACTTGTGCATCGTATCTTCTAGCTTCCCATGTTTTGTTTGATCGCTTGACTGCGGATTACAGGCAGTTTGCAGTTGCACTTTCTGCCGTGGAAATTCCATGGCCTTCAGGAGGCTTTACGAGCCTGTTGATGGCATCTTACCATGGAAGAGGAGATGGTTGTGTTGCAGTCGCGTGGCACGTGGAGTTTAGTACCAGCTCTTTTGGGAGCCAAGAAGGATTCCCCTTCAAAGATTGAGGATTAACGCCCGATCGCGCTTTCCAATGGAATCTACCTTGTCATTGCCAAGACTCTCGCGAACCGCCTCCGGAAGGTGATTGATTCTGTGATCTTTCCAGGTCAAGGCGCCTTCATCCAGGGAAGACAAATATCGGACATACTAGTTATGGAATATGAGATCTGCCTGCATTGGAGAAGAACGAAGACGAAAGGCGCTCTTTGGAAGATCGACTTCTCCAAAGCCTATGACTGTGTTGATTGGAACTTCATTTGGACCTCCTTGCGGCGCAGGGGGGTTTCCAGATATATGGATTGGGTGGATGAAGTGCTGCATCACGACACCCTCTCTCTCCGTTCTGGTCAACGGCAGGCCGGATGGCGCCCCTTTTCAGCTGCAAAGAGGTGTTAGACAGGGTTTCCCTTTGACCCCCACCCCTCCTGTTCGACATTGTTGCTGATGCGCTGGCTGTTTTGCTTACTCAGTCGGTCGACGATGGGCTGTGTGCTGGCTTCCAACTTGAAGAAATATCCATCCCCGTGTTGCTGTACGTCGATGATACATTCTTGGGGGTTCCGAATCCCAATCGGCGAACGTGATAGTTGCAAGTGGGTGTTCACTGTGAAACTCTGAGCAGATGGTAGTATTGATCGCTAGAAGGCTATCCCAATTACACGTGGGTTCACCCAGATGTATGGGCGGACTATCTGGACACATTTTCTCCAGTAGATCGCCATTCCGCTCTTTGGAGTCTGCTTATTGTTTCTATGATACGTGATTGGCCACTATTCCAGCTTGATGTCAAGAATGCTTTCCTATATGGTGATTTCATGTGGAAGTCTACATGCAGTAGTCACCTGGGTCTGCTACTGAGGGGGAGCGTCAGCAGGTTTGTAGACTTCACAAGGCCATATGTGGTCTCAAGCAGAGTCCAAGAGCATGGTTCTAGAAACTCTCGGACTTGATTGAGCAGTAGTGATCCACAAGGTCGAATGCAGATCTTTATTTGTTCAGAGGACCCACAATGGTACGATTGCTATTATGATTTATGTTAATATATCATTGTTATAGCAGATGATGTGTAGTGGATTAGAGAGACAAAGGGGTTTCTTGGTCAATAGTTTATCACCAAGGAGTCAAGGACCTTATCACTCTATAGTACTTTCTACTTTTCTAGGATTAGAGTTCATCAAGAATCAGTTGGGGTCTTGTGATGTCCCAAAGAAAATATGTTACAGATCTTCTAGCTGAGACATGATGATTAGTTGCAGACATGCTAGGCTGCTACTTTTCATATGGATCCTAGCATGAGGCTTTACGATGAGGATACCGAGGAAGTGGACAAGAGAAGATACAAAGAACTTGTGGGGAAGCTACTCTATGTTACCATCATCAGTCTAGACATTTCATTTTCTATTAGTAGGTTCAACCAGTTCATAGAGCAGTCTAGATAGGTGCATACAGATGCAGTCCATATGATTCTGAGGTACTTGAAGTCATCTCCAAATATAGAACTATTTTTCAGAAAAAGGGATATCCCTTACTATCACGACTTATGCTTATGCAGACTATGCACGATGTCCTAAGGATAAGAAGTCTACTTCAGACTTTGTTGTATTTGTTGGTGGCTCTTTAGTGTCCTGGAAAAGAAAGAACCATACGGTTGTTGCTAGATCTAATCATAAATCAGAATACAGAGCTATGACACAAGGGAGCACATAGATGATGTGGGTCAGATCTGTTTTAACTGACCTAGGCAATGATGTACCGCTTCCTATGCATTTACAATGTGACAACCATGCAGCTTTATGCATTGCTAGTAATCTTGCGTTTCATGAGATAACGAAGCACATTGAAGTAGATTGACATTGTACACGTGATATGATTAAGAAGAGCTTCATTTCCACTTCCCATGTAAGTTTAGGGGATCAGACTGCAGACATCCTAACCAAGGCTTTAACCAGAGGGCTCTTCCAGAAGTGTTCATCCAGGCTAAGCATGATTGACATCTATGCTCCATCTTGCGGGGGAGTGTAGAGATATGTTACGTACCATTTCTGTATTGTTTATTTTCTTTCATTTACTTTACGTTGAGATATTTCTACATTTCTATGTATTTTTCCGTTTATTTTATTTCTTTATGTCTATCTTATGTAATTTACCCATAGGTCTCTCCTCTATATAAGAAAGCCTAGGGTTTCATGAATAAATAACTCTCTTATTTTTCCTAACATGGTGTTAGAGCATCGGTCCTAGACCGGAGCTCTCGAACCCAAAACCCTAGCCCTACTTTCTAGCCCTCTCCTTTCGCGCGACGCAGCCCCCGCCAACGCACCGCAGCCCACGCAACCCCCTCTTAACACGGTCGCAGTCAGCCTGTGTGACACCACTTGCGCGCGTGTACCACCGCTGCCTGTGCGTATGTGCATCACCGCCTGTGCGCGGCACCTGCGCCTTTGCGCGCGGTACCTGCGCCCATGCGCGCCACCATTGCCTGTGCATACTGGTCTTCTGCGCATTGCGTGATCGCACGGCTTAGTCCCGTGCGCGGTCGGTCTTCGTGTTTTGCGATTCCAAGAGCCGGCACCGGTCTCTTCGTTTGGATGATGGATTTGGGTGCGTAATTCTACATATGCACTTAAATCCACATATGTTTGTGTAGACATTCAATCTTTGGTCTACAAAACCTTAGTTTTCTACATCCAGCAATGTGTCTGCGAACAAAGTCGATGTACCTGCCATATGCGCTTTCAGAGGTCCAACGCCTATTGTTAAAATGGACGGGACAAATTATGAGATCTGGACTATGCAGTTCATGAGCTTGATGAAGTCAAATGGTAAGAAACATATTCTTACCGAGGAGGAGCCGGTGAAGAAGATCGGGGTAAATGCCTTGTGGGAGGCGGATGACGTTTATGCCAAAGTTTGGCTCTCTAGTACATTGACGATTGTGATCGCCAATGATGTGTTACATCAGGCTACTGCTGAGGCGATGTGGGATATCCTCGCAGCAACATATTCTCAAGCGAGGAACGAGATGAAGATCCTCCAACTCCAGCATGACATATCCACTATCAAGCAGAACAAACGTCCTCTGCATTCACTGTATACATCTCTGCGTGGAATGTTTGAGAAGCTCCACAGTTTCATGCCTCTAACGACGACTGTACGACAAGTACAAACAGAAATTTTTTATTGCTTGCGGGATTGATGGGGATAAACATGTCGTTCCCCTAGCTTTCGGGATTGTTGATGAGAAATCCGGTCCTTCAGGAAGTGGTTTCTTTCGTTGTTACGTATCATGGTAATTGGTATGCGTGCAGGGCATATATGTATCATTTCTGTCCGTAATTCTGGAATAAAATCCACAATGAATGACGTTGATATGGATTTATTAGAACCTTTTGCATATTGGTGTTTCTGTTCAAGGCATGTCGCAAGCAACTTCAATAGTGTTTTTGAGAACGATTCTATGAATGCTTTGGTACAAGCAGCCGCACTACAAATGACAAATAGGGAGTTCGCTTATTTCATGAGGAAATTACAGGAGTGGAACACAAAAGCAGGTAGATGGTTTTCAACTCGCGATTGTCGCCGAAAGCAATGGACTTTGGCATATGATGGTGTTTATAGGTTTATTCAGATGACTACAAATCTCAGTGAAAGGTATAATGCTGTTCTTAAAGATGCTCGTTGTTTGCCGATTTCTGCATTGATCGAGAAGACATTTTATAATTGTGTCTTATACTTTAACCAGCGTGCAGAAGTGGCGAGCACAACCCTTGCGGTAGTACATAAATTCACGCAATTTGCAGCAACAGAGCTGCACCGTTGGAGTGCAGCTGCGAATGGACACATAATAACCCAAATACAAAGGTAGCCGGACATATCGTTTGAGATGTTGAGTGGTGTTCGACGTACACAGTACGGGATTCAAGATCACAAACGGTACACAGTGAATTTGGTCCAACATAGTTGTACATGTAATAAATGACAAATTTTCCGTATCCCATGTTCCCACGCTATTGCGGTCATTTCTAAACGTCGAGCTGAAGTTGATTTTTATGTTGGAGAGTGGTATACATGGCAACACTAATTAAAGGTTTACAGAGGAAGATTTTTTCCCATCGGTAATCAGGAAACGTGGGCCCCACTGGACTGCCTGGATTATGTCCTGATAAAAAGTGTAAGCACGACAAAGGTCGCACACGGTCAACAAGTATTCATAATGAAATGGATGTTAGGGATGTCATTCGACATAATACATGTTCATTTTGTGGTATACTTGATCACACAAAACGTGGTTATCCAAATAAAAGGAGAAGGGATTTACAAGCATCTACATCTAATGCATAACCATCAGAAAAGAATAAAAATAAATGTGGCACATGTGGAGGCGAAGGTCATAATAAATGTAAATGTCCTGGTTTGAGTAAGTTTTCTTTTTTTTGGCATAAATGTCAACGTACTAAATATTCTTTTAGTTGCTTGATGAAAATGTATATATTCTAACTTTCAAATTTTTGAGTGCAGATGGACCTCAAACCACTTGACCCATCCGTTTTGACTCAGCAGGAGCGCCATCGTTCTCGTCATGTTTGGGCAGGCAATGAAAGACATTTAAAGTCATTGTGTTTTTTTCCAAATTACGTTTTATAACATTTAACTTGTAGGCATCTTCGTGGTTGCATTGTCGACGATGGGAATCACATGTACGTCACATTCTCTTGGATGACCGTCTTATAACTTTATGTAGCTCAGGCCGAATTTGGGTGTATATCGGAATTGGAATTTATCACACTCGATTGGCATTTAGTTACGGCTTTGGTGTAGCGCTGAGACACAAAACACACACTTTTCACATGGCTAGTGGGGAGATGTCTATCACATTGTAGGACGTCGCATTCATCTTGAGGATAAGAATTGATGTACCTGTGGTTACAGGAGAGAACACACCTAGAACTACGTAGGCCGATACATGTGAGCAGCTTCTGGGTCTCAGATCTCTTCCTTCTGAGATTGTTGGTGTTAGAAGAAAAGAGTCTTCGTCTATTCATGAGAAAACCCTAGGCTCTCTTATATAGGGAGAGGCCGTAGGGGTAAATTACATGGATGTCTAAATAGAAGAGGAAAATAGAAACAGGGTACATCAACATAATAATAATAATAGAAACTAACTATCTCTACACTCCCCCTCAAGGTGGAGCATAGATGTCGATCATGCTCAGCTTGGATGAACACTTCTGGAAAGGTCCTCTGAGCAATGGCTTGGTGAATATATCGGTAGTCTGATCCCCTGAGCTAACATGGGCCGTGGATATCAATCCTCTCTGGATTAGGTCCCTGGTGTAATGGCAATCCACTTCAATATGCTTGGTCCTCTCATGGAAGGCTGGATTGTTGGCAATGAACAACGCTGCCTGATTGTCACACTGAAGCTTCATTGGTAGAGATACAGCCACATGTAGATCTTCTAGTACAGAGCGAACCCACATCATTTCTGTACTGGCTTGAGCCATGGCCCTATACTCGGATTCAGCACTGGATCTGGCCACAACAGTTTGTTTCTTGCTTTTCCAAGAAACCAAGGAGCCGCCAACAAATACTGCAAACCCTGAGGTTGATTTTCGGTCCTTAGGACAACCTGCATAATCTGCATCTGCACATGTTGATACAGATAAGTCCGTGCCTTTTCTAAATAGCAGCCCTGAGCCTGGAGAAGTCTTTAGATACCTCAGTATCATGTGTATAGCATCCATGTGAACCTGTCTTGGCTGCTCCATAAACTGACTCACCCTGCTAACTGCAAACTGGATGTCTGGGCGAGTTATGGTGACGTAGAGGAGTTTTCCCACCATCTCTCTGTATCTCCTCTTGTCCACTTCATCAGTATCGTCATCGTATATCTTCATGCTGGGATCCATGGGAATGCTAGATGGTTTGCACCCATCCATACCAGTCTCAACCAGGAAGTCAGTAATGTACTTCCGTTGTGTCATCACCAAACCATGTGCATTCCTTGCAAATTCCAACCCCAGAAAATATCTTAGGGTTCCAAGATCCTTTGTAACAAACTGACTACCTAGGAATGCCTTTGCCCTTGCTATGCCCTGAGTATCATCTCCTGTAACAAGAATATCATCCACATAGACCATTATGACAACCGTACCTGCCGAGGACTTCTGGACAAATAACGAATGGTCAGCATTGGACCTCTTAAATCCCTGGTGCTCAATTAGATTGGATAGTTTCTGGAACCACGCCCGTGGACTCTGTTTAAGTCCATATATGGCCTTGTGAAGTCTACATACCATATGCTTCTCCCCCTCAGCAGTAAACCCAGGTGGCTGCTGCATGTAGACTTCCTCCTGTAAGTCCCCGTACAGAAAGGCATTCTTGACGTCAAGCTGATAAATACTCCACTCACGAACCACTGCAACAGACAGAAGGATACGGAGAGTCGTGTGTCTTGCAACTGGAGAGAATGTATCCATGTAATCAACGCCATATGTCTGTGTAAATCCTCGGGCAACCAAGCGTGCTTTGTACCTATCCAATGTGCCATCCGCATTATATTTGGCTGTGAAAACCCATTTGCAGCTGACAACTGATGCATCAGATGGTGCAGGGACCAAAGACCATGTGCCACGGGACTGCAGGGCCTCCATTTCTTCCTCCATAGCTCGTCTCCAGCATGCAGTTTTCAGGGCTTCCTGGTATGTCCGTGGTATGTCCACAGAAGACAAAGTCGTGGCAAACTGCTGGAAATCACCTGTGAGTCGGTGAAAGGAAACTTGGGAAGCAAGTGGATACGATACACACTGTCGTCTCGGTTTCCGAATAGCAATCGGAACATTCAGATCACCATCTGTGTCCACCTGTAAGGTGTCATCCTGCACATGAACTGAATCTGACCCGTCATTAGTGATATTATCCGAACATACCTGAGGCTTAGTGATTGGCGTAGCTGTCGGCTGAGCAAGACCTGAGCGACGCGTATAGTGATTAGGAAACGGTGAGACGATTTGCCGTGGACCGGGTGGAGGTGGAGGTGGTGGTGGAGGTGGCGGTGGTGCTGGCGTAGGAACGAACACAGGAGGAGATGTATCAGGTAAAGGACAAGTAGGTGGTGGTGGAACCAAAATATCATCAGCGGTGGTGGATGGTACCATTCTGTCTCCAGCTGGCGAGAAGTACATGACAGACTCGAAGAAAGTGACATCCGCACTAACAAAGTACCTTTTGGTAGTAGGATCATAACACCGGTATCCCTTCTGTGTTCTGGAATACCCAACGAAGACACACTTGACTGCTCTTGGAGAGAGCTTGTCAAGTCCAGGAGAAAGACGATGGACAAAAGCCACAGCACCAAAAACACGAGGTGGTAGTGAGAACAGCTCCTTGTCAAGAAAAATAAGCGAAATGGGGATCTTCTCTCCAAGGACAGAGGATGGCATTCTATTGACCAGATAGCACGCAGTAAGGACAGCATCCCCCCAGAAGGAAATAGGAGCACAACTCTGAATCAATAAGGTACGAGTGATATCCAAGAGATGACGATGCTTTCTTTCTGCCACCCCATTTTGTTGGGATGTATATGGGCAGGTGGTTTGATGAATAATGCCCTTCGATGACAGAAACTGAGAAAGAGCACGAGTACAAAATTCCAGGGCATTATCAGTCCGAACATATTTTACAGAAGACGAAAAAACATTCTGTATTTCATTAATCAAGTTTTGAATAACATTGCCAGCTTCAGACTTATTCTTTAGAAGAAAAACCCAAGAGACACGGGAAAAGTCATCTACTACCACAATATAGAACCTGTGCCCCTGATGATCGGGCACACGACTCGGACCCCATATATCTATATGCAACAACTCAAAAGGGGAGCTACTGCTCCGACTCTGACGACCTGGAAAGCTCGACCTGTGATGCTTTCCCAACTGACATGTTTCACAACGAAACGACGAACTTGGAGAGATCTGGGGCAGAAGGTGGCGCATCTTCTGGAGCGGAAGGTGACCAAAACGAAGATGCCAAATGTATGGGGAAACTGGTCCAGCAGAGTGAGTGGAGATGCCAGCATAGGAATCCCGGACCAGCCGATATAGACCGTTCTGCTCAGAGCCACAGCCAATCACCTTGCCCGTGAGTATGTCCTGAAAAATAAGAGAAGACGGGTCAAATATAGCGCGACAATTCAAGTCCTTTGTAATCTGACTAATAGATAATAAATTCAGGGAGAACTCAGGGGCATATAAAACATTCTGTAGCTGCATGGTGGAGGATAAGAAAACCTCCCCCTGACCAACAAGGGGTGAGTAGGAACCATCCGCAATCTGTACTGAGCGACCTGGAGGAATGGCCCTGTAATCTTGTAGTCTTCCTCTATCTCGACACAGATGATGTGTAGCTCCGGAATCTATAACCCAGTCAGATATATCATGTGAAGATATGAAGGCTGAAGAGCTACCTGAGGAACTGGCTGCAGCGGATGAACTGGCTGAGGCTGTGGCAGCAATATCTGACGAGCCACCAGATGAATCACCAGAAGACTGTGGCATAATATCACGAAGACGAGCCACGAGTTCATCAAATCTATGATCTGCAGTAGACGGTAATGGAGACTGTGAGTGCTCCGCAACCCGTGCCGATGCTGGGAACCCATGCTTTGAGTAGCATGTCTCCTCCGAGTGTCCAGGTCTGTGACAATACGTGCATGTCTGACTGACTCGACCGCCTCTTCCATGAGAGCCACGGCCACGTCCACGACCACGCCAAGAAGGTGGTCCACCTCTCCCACGCGAAGCTGCCATCGCAGATGGGGGTGGAGTAGATGAGCTGGAGGAAACTGGGATACGACTGAGCCTCCTGTAGACATCCTCCACCGGAGGAATAACTGCATCGGCTAAGATCTGTGACCGTGCAGCATCGTACTCAGGATCGAGGGCAGCAAGTAGAACACCCACCATGGTGGCTTTCCGGAACGTCTTCTGCTGCTCTGGAGTAGCAGTCAGAGGAATGGTACTGTAGAGCTTCTCGAACATCCCTCTTAGGGATGTGTATAGAGAATGAAGAGGTCTGCCGGCTTGCTTCATCGTAAAGATGTCATGCTGAAGCTGTAACATCTTTGTCTCGTTTCGCACCTGCGAATACGTAGTGGCAAGAATGTCCCACATTGCCTTAGCAGTGGGCTGATGGAGAACATCATTAGCTATCTCCATCGTCAGCGTGCCGGACAACCATACTTTCGCATAGGCTTCATCGGCCTCCCATGAGGCATAGATCCCCGTCTTCTCCGCAGGCTCATCTTCGGTAAGAATGTGTTTCTTACCGTTTGATTTCATGAGGCTCATGAACTGCATGGCCCATAACTCATAGTTGGACCCGTCCATCTTCACTATTGGCGCCGGACCCTTGAAGGCGCCGATGGAGGGCGAATCGACTTTCGATTCTGACATACTGCTGCTCGAAGAAGACGAAGGGATAATGGACACTGCGATGAATGTCTACACCAACTGCATTGGATTTGAGTACGTGTGTAGACTTTTACGTACTCAAATCCATAACCCGAAGCGCTTCTGGACTGCTGGAGATTATGGACGCCCTACAGCGACTGAGAACGGTGTTGCTGGAGCGTCTAGGGCCGCAGAGGCGGCTGCAGGGGGCGGCTGGAGATAGCCGCTGGTGCGGCTAGGGCCGCAGGCTGCTGGGGCTTCGGAGGAACCGCTGGAGCGTGGTGTGGCGCCGCTGGTGTAGCAAGGGGCGAGGGCTGGGAGCCGCTGGAGTGGCAGCGGCAGGCGAGAGAAGGAGAGGGGAGGGGCGGCGGGTGGGGAAGGGAAGGGGTGGAGAGCCCTAGGGCGGCTTTGATACCATGTTAGAAGAAAAGAGTCTTCGTCTATTCATGAGAAAACCCTAGGCTCTCTTATATAGGGAGAGGCCGTAGGGGTAAATTACATGGATGTCTAAATAGAAGAGGAAAATAGAAACAGGGTACATCAACATAATAATAATAATAGAAACTAACTATCTCTACAGTTGGCAATAGAGTATTAGCGAGCTGGTTATTAACACATTTCGCAGAATTGTCACTAGATGCTGAAGAGGTGGTCTTACAGAGGCATGCTCGTGCATATATCTTACAGTTACTGGGTGGTGTGTTATTCACGGACAAGTCGGGGTCATTGGTTTCTCTTATTGCACTTCCACATCTGCATAATATACAATACTCTGGGATGCTAAACTGGGGATCCGCAGTACTTGCATTTCTATACAGGCATCTCTGTTTAGCGGTAGATATGGCGACTGAGGAGATTGGGGGCTCGGTCATATTGCTTCAGCTGTGAGCATTGGAACATTTTCCATACTTTGCTCTTGTGATTAGGGAAACAAAGCAGTGGCATGGGCGTCCGTTAGGAGTTCATTGCGCAGCAGCGTTCGCGCATCGTCGACAGCCAACCCACGTCGTGAGACCATACTGCAGTGCTTTCGACGTGCAATCACGGAAGCAGGTAAATATGCAGCTACACATTATTTCAGTTTCTGAAAAAAATAGCCATAAATTACATATCAATTTCCCGTGCAGGTGTTGTGGACGTCGTATAACGATGACATCTTTGCACATCTACCTGCCTATTGTCTTGAGGGAGAAAGCATTTTGAGGGCAAGGATACCATTGATATACTTCCACATTGTGGAATATTATTTATCGGATCGATTTCTTCGTCAATTCAACGGCTGCCAAAACATTCCCCTCCCGTACTTTTCTTCAAGGACCTCCACGCCATCGACTTGAGGGAAAATGTACATGTTGATTGGAGGTCCAAACATTGGGTGCAAATACATGAGTGGAATGATATGGCGGATAGAGTTGTTGCTCTCGACCAATCCAATGGGATCATCGCGATTCCGACCTACATAGATTGGTAGGATGATTACGAGAAGTTTATTAGGTTGGTTAGGAGCAACTTTGGCAAGCAACGTAAGTACAATTGTCAAATGTGTTGTAATTTTTACTAGGAAGTTTCCGTAAAAATAACCACTATGTATTCTTCTTTTTTATGCAGCTTGCCTTGTTGGGACGCATATACGATACCAGACACCAGGAGTGTCGAGAGATTGCAGTACACACAAAAGGTAGAAATGGAACAATGGTTGGCATTCCAATTTGCAGATGCACTACGATACATGAGGTGCATGCTGACCAGGCTCAGGCAGAGGCTATGCAAGGAAGGGCTAGAGGGAGAGGAAGAGGTAGGGGAAGAGCGCATGAACCACCAGCCGTACTTATGGACGAGGAGGAAGACACGGGGGCAGATGAAGATCTTACATCCACAGAATTGGAGAGCCAGTTCGTCACACCAGTTGTCGAGCGACCATGTAACGACATGCCAACACCACAGGCACGATGAGGCTGGGCGTAGACGTTAGAGAAACGCAACCCATTTACTGCATGTTGATGCCGCCACCAATGCCAACATTTGAGGACGACGGTGCAGGACCCTCCCAAATAAGTATGATAGATGAGACTAGTCGTTTATTACCTTTTGATCCTTATGATACAACGAGGACATATCAATGGAGAAGAAGGCGATGAGTTGTAAATTTCTAAGTTGTACTAAATATAAAGTTGTTCATGTGAGTCAATTATGAGAATGTTTCTGTGCATCAATGTGTACAATTTGATATGATGAGCTTGTGGCTTTATTCTAGTCAGTTATGTGAATGTGTTTGTGCATCAATGTAGGAGCCAATTATGTTAATGTTTCTGTGTATCAATATCTTAATTATGTGAATGTGTATGTGCATTAATTTGTCAATTATGTGAATGCGGAGATCAAGATCAAGTAGTGATGAATATGGAAATCAGGATTAAGATCAAGTACAAATGAATATGGAAATCATGATCAAGCGCAAGTAATAATGAAGGTTGTACAAAATTCCTTGGAAATATTGCATATCCAGGGATTTGCTTCAATATCGCATGTTCAACATGCGAGTTAGATGGAACTTCTTGGAAATATTGTATATCCAGGAAGTTGCTCCAATATCGCATGTTCAACATGCGAGTTACGTGAAACTTCCTGGAAATATTGTATATCCAGGAAGTTTCTCCAATATCGCATGTTCAACGTACGAGTTACGTGAAACTTCCTGGAAATATTGTATATCCAGGAAGTTACTCCAATATCGCATGTTCAACATGTGGAATACGTGAAACTTCCTGTAAGTTGCTCCAATATCGCATGTTCCACAAAATTTCCAGGAAGTTTTAAGTATATCTCATGTTTAGTATGCAATATAGAAAGCACATATCAAAGATGTGATACCATTGTTGTTCCCAGGTAAAAAAAATATTAACGTGTGTCGCATATTGAACATGTGACACCATTGTAGCACCCAGATAAAAAAAATTCGTAGTATTTAGGGATTTAAGTAAATCCAAGGTACTACTTAGGAATTTCCCTCTTATGCTTTTATGCCCTATCATGGATCTGACATTACAGAGTGGATTATGGACTCCGGTGCAACACATCATCTATGTGGAGATAGACATCAACTTACGTCATATAAACAGATTCCACCATGGAGAACAGTTGTGATAGTGATGGGATTCATTCCCCGATCACATGACAGGGGAGATCACTTTGACACATTCGATGTGTTTGCAGAATGTGCTACATGCTCCAGATTTTAGATTTTCTTGAGAAGGAGTTATTCTCACTCACTCCTCGTGTGTTTGGATCTGTTGCTTTTGTTCACCAGTTGATTCTTGATCTTTACAAGCTCGCTCCTAGAGATGTCAAATGTGTGTTTTTTGGGTACTCTAGGACTCAGAAGGGATACCGGTGTTATGACCCTTTGCGTGGAAAATACTATATCAATACTGATCACATTTTTTGAGTTTGTGATGTACTTCTCTCCTACTAATGAGAGGTTGGCTTCATCGGACCTAGATGATGAGGTCTACATGCCACCTCCTCCTACGAGCTACTCACCACCTCCTCCTGTGCCTATTGTACCACCTCCACCGCTACCTCCACCAGTACCACCACCCCCTCTTGTTACCCAATCACATGCGCCACTTGTTCCATCCTTACCTAAATTCTGCACTCGACGGAGTGCTTCTTCTCATGGTCATCGCCAATCATCTGCTGAGCCCTAGGTTTGTTTTGATAACATAGCTTCTAACGATGGGTGTGGGCCTAAAGATATATCTGTACAGGAATCATTGCAGGAAAATAGCCCACATATGGAGGGTGCTCCCTCCGACCTGGATATTCCTATTGCAGTTCGAAAGCAAAAGCAATCTTGTGCTTCCTACCCCCTTACTTCTCAGGTCTCCTTTCATTGTCTAACAGGGGATTTTCAGATATTTGCAGTGGCTCTATCTATCGTGGAAATTCCACGGAATTATGAGGAGCCATTGAAGGATAGTCGACGGTGCTTGGCTATGGAGGAAGAGATGGTTGTGCTACAATCACGTGGTAGGTGGAGTCTTGTTTCTGCTCCAGTTGACGCGTCCATTGTGGGATACAAATGGGTGTTGACTATGAAACACCATACGGATGGCAGTGTGGGTCGCTACAAGGTAAGTCTTTTGGCATGTGGGTTCTCCCAGATATATGGGGTGGACTATCAAGATACTTTCTCTCTAGTGGCCAGGCATTCTACTATACATATTCTTCTTTCTGTTACTGTGACACGGGATTGGCCCATGTTTCTGCTTGATGTGAAGAATGTCTTCCTTTATGGTGATCTACCGGAGGAGGTCTACACGCTGCAGTCACCTGGGTTTGTTGCTGGGGGGGAGTGTAAGAAGGTTTGCATGCTACACACGGCTATTTATGGCCTTAAGCAGAGTCCAAGAGCATGGTTCCAGAAGCTCTCGGACTTGATCGAGCAACAAGGGTTTGTGTGATCGACTGCCAATCACTCCTTGTTTGTACAGAAGACCCAGAGAGGTACTATTGTCATTCTTGTGTATGTTGATGACATTATTGTTACAGGGGATGACATGCAGGGCATTCAGGGTGCCAAGGACTTCCTAGGTCAGCAGTTTGTGACCAAGGATCTTGGACATTTACATTACTTCCTTAGGCTGGAGTTTGCCAGGAACCAGCAAGGTCTTTTGACAACCCAGAGGAAGTATGTTATAGATCTTCTTTCAGAGACATGCATGGCAGATTGCAGACCTACCACTACTCCTATTGACCCGAGCATGAAGCTATATGATGATGACACTGAGGAGGTCGACAAGAGGAGGTACATGGAGCTTGTTGGCAAGCTACTATATGCAACTATTACCATGCCCGACATATCCTATGTTGTGAGCAAAATGAGTCAGTTTATAGAGCAGCCCAGACAGGAACATATGGATGCAGTCCTTATGATTATGAGATACTTGAAGACTTCACCTGGTAGGGGACTTCTTTTCAGCAGGGCCACATCTCTCTCAGTTACAACATGTGCAGATGCAGATTATACTGGATGTCCAAAGGATAGAAAGTATACATCGGGCTTTGTTGTGTTTATAGGGAATTCCCTAGTCTCATGGAAGAGCAAGAAAGCAGATTGTGGTTGCCAGATCGAGTGTTGAGTCAGAATACAGGGCTATGGTGTAAGCTAGCACAAAGATGATATGGGTCTGATTTGTTCTTACTGACCTTACTATAGAGGTGCCTCTTCCCATGCACCTCAAATGTTACAATCAGACTGCTCTGTTCATTGCCTACAACCCCTCATTCCATGAGAGAACGAAGCATATTGAGTTAGGCTATCATTATACTAGAGATATGATTCAGAAGGGTCTGATTTCTACATCTTATGTTAGTTCAGGAGAGTAAACAACAAATATCTTTACCAAGACATTATTCAGGGGGCATTTCAGAAGTATCGTCAAAGCTGAGCATGTGGCATCTATGCTCCGTCTTGAGGGGGAGTGTTTCTACATTCCTATATATCTTTCCATTTATTTTATTTCTTTATGTTTATCTTATGTAATTTACCTATAGGTCTCTCCTCTATATAAGAGAGCCTAGGGTTTCATGAATAAACAACTCTCTTATTTTTCCCAACACATTATATAATTTACCCTTTGGGTCTCTCCTCTAAATAAGAGAGCCCCAAGGTTACCTTGCATAAATAGATCAATATTTTCTTCCAACAACATACCTGGGGCATGGTGGATGATGGGGAAGGTCCATGAGCTAGGGGAACTGTAGGAGGCCTGTGGATGTAGAAATGTGGCAACAAGTGAGCCAGGGTACTAGTTGGTAGTGGTAGAGGGACCACACGAGTAGGTATTGCTAGTGGAGGTGGTGGAGGTGCCGATGGGAACGATAGTAGTGGTAGCATAGGAGGAGGAACGTATACCTCCTCTCTATAGTCAGACGGAGTCCATCTGTCACTTGTAGGAGGAAAATACATGACAAACTCAAAAATGTGGCATCAACACTGACGTAATTTTTTTTCTAAGTAACAGGGTAGAAGCAACGGTATCCCTTCCGTGTATGAGAGTAGCCTACAAAGAGACACTAACAACTCTAGGGGAGAGCTTGTCACAACGAGGAGTTAGGTAGTGTATAAAATCCACAAAGCCAAACACACAGGGTGTAAGGGAGAACAAGTCCTCGAGAAAGGCAATTGAGACATGAACCTTCTCTCCTAAAACATAGGACGACATATAGTTCACCAAGTAATATGCAGTGCAAACCACGTCACCCCCGAATCTGTGGAGCATGACTCTGAATCAAAAGTGTCTTAGTGACATCAAGTAAGTGACGATGTTTGCATTTGACAACACCGTTTTGATGAGAAATGTAGGCACACGAGATCTGGTAAATGATGCCAAGAGACCTGAAGAACTCAGAAAATTGTAATGTGCAGAACTCTATGGCATTGTCAGAGAATAAACTTAGCAGACGCAAAGAAAAAAATCTTTATTTGAGTAATGAAAGATTTAATGATTGGTCCAGCTTCTGGCTTGTTTTTCAAAAGAAAATCACAAGATAGTCTAGAAAATTAGTCACAGCTACAAGATAAAACACATGTTCCTAGTAATCAGGAACACATCTGGGACCCCAAACATCAAAAAGGACAAGCTCAAATAAATGATTACTACTACGACTCTGACGACCAGGAAAAAGAACAATGATGCTTCCCAAGCTGCCAAGCCTTTCTCTGGAAGGTAGAATGCGCGGATATTTGTGGGAGAACATGACACAACCCCTGGAGAGGAAGGCGACCAAATCGAAGATGCCACATACTTGATGAGACTGATCCAGTAGGATCATAAGTGGTACTAGCATATGGATATTAGATCAGTCTGTAGAGATCCCTTTGCTCACAGCCACATCCAATCATCATGCCCGTGAGTATGTCCTGAAAGACAAGAAAAGATTGGTTAAAAATAGCATGACAGTACAAGTCCTTAATGATGTGTCTCATTTAACCCCAATTTATCTCAAAATCTGGTGCATGTAGCATAGTCTGCAGGCATAGGGATGGCGTTAAATGGACATCCCCATGTCTCACGTAAGAGGTAAGTGGGTCCCATTCGCAATGAATACCAATCTGCCAGGTGGTATAGATCTATATGAAGTTTAAGCTTTGTCGCCATGCAGATGATGGAAAGCACCAGAACTTATGATCCACTCTATCATATCTACCCTGAGGAGTTTGAAGATGCTCCTGCAGACGCTATAACATTTGAAGCACCTGAACTAATGCCAGCAACAAGAGTCAATATCTCCCTCAGAGGGGAGACAATACCATTTAACCGTAAATATATATAATGGGCCAAACTGTCATGAGAGTCTCTGATTGCTCGGCTACACAAACAGAAGCATGATACCCATGCTTGATATAACGTGTCTCCTCTGAATGAGTAGAATGACGACAATAGGTGCATGGACGATGCTGATAGCCGCTTGCTTTGCCACGGGAACCAGGCCCTCTAAACTAAGTAGTTCCTCCCCTATCATGAGATGAAGCTATCGTTGAGGAGGTCTGTGTGGTGGTTGGGGGTAAGAAAATGTTTCTTCTGAGACGACGATATGCTTCTTCCATGAGAGGGATTGCCACACCAGTAAGAAACTGGGTGTGTACTGCCTCGTACTCATGATTTAGAATCCAACCATCGTGGTGTTCCTGTACACCATCTGCGGCTCAATCGATTTAGTTACTTGCATGAAATAGTGAAGCTTCTTGAACATGCCACAGAGCAAAGAATATAAGCTATATACAGGACGACCATTCTTCTTGACCTGAAAATGTCAAACTATAACTGAAGAATCTTGGCCTTATTCTTTGCTTGACCATATATGGCTACCGGGGCATCTCATATTGCCTTAGCAATGGGCAATGGCTATCTCTGTCACGAGAGTCTCAGATTGTCAGATATGCACAGACGCATCATCTTGCTTCCATGAACCTTTCTCCCTAGTCTTATCTATCGGCTCTAGTTGTATCAGAATGTGCTCCTTGTTATTGCATTGCATTAAGGTCAAAAGCTACATGGATCACAACTCATAGTTGGTCCCACCCATATTAATGATGGGAGCCTGACCCCTGAAGGCACTACACGAAGATAAGACATCCCCCTTGCTCTCTGAAACAATGAAGGATTGGGATGAAATATAAATCAACTGGGGAAGTAGACCAATCTGAGCCAGTCTATACGAGCATAAAGAGGATGGGTTGTATGCGCAGACTCATACAATTGTCCCCTTTCGTCTAGGATCCGTACGAGGGCATAAGTGGTATCTATGAAGGATTGGGACGAAATATAACTCAATTGGGGAAGTAGACCGATCTAAGCAAGTCGATACGAGCATAAAGAGGATTGGTTGTACGTGCAGACTCATACAACCATCCCCTTCAATCCGAGATCCGCGCAAGGGCCTAAGAGGAAAGGTTTGGACTCACGCTTCTCCGATCAAAATCAGACAAAAAAAGAGCCCTAGAGCATGAGAAATGCGTTGAACGGAATCATAATTGATCCCTTGCTCATACCAGGGTCGTATAGGGCCTTGGCAATGTTAGGTGACAAGGAGGGCCTAACAGTGGTCGTGAATCTGTGATGCAATACGTGGGCCATTGACAACATTAGAAGGTTATCGAGAAACGGAGGTGGTGTTGGGCGGTGGCTCATGGCCCACTTGGAACCACCTAGAGATGGTAGGAGGCCTGAGGTGGCCTTAGTGGTCTCGTTGGAGCCCTAGTTGGGCCTTGTTGTGACGTTAGGGTGCCCTTTTGGGTCAGCAGTGACGGGTTGAAGCCTCCATGGAGGCCTGGAAACAACGTACTTGTCTCCTTGGGGGTGGGGGTCGATGACATGCATCAGAGATGAAGATAGGGGTGTAGGGTGCCAAGTATGAAAACTCTAGTCTATAACCATCGCTCTGATACCATGTGAAAAGAAAAGAATGAATTCCTTATTCATGAGGCCCTAGGGGTTCTCGTATATAAGAGGTGAAACCTGTTTGGGCAAATCACATATAAAAGGCCTAAAGAAAAGAAAATAGAGTAAACAACAAAATATAGTCACTGAGATATACACATGATTTCAATGCCATATCTGAACTTTGAAAGATAACAATATGATACCACAACTTTAAGATTTGTCTCAATGTGGTCCTTGACTATTGAAATTTAAGGTTGTATCAACTAAATTTCAATAGTCAATGACGACACCGAGACAACTCTTAAAGTTCGGATACCATAATATTACCTTTTCAAGTTCGAGTATAACATTGACATCGGGTGTATAGTTTAGTGACTTTTTTGTAATTTACTCAGAAATATGGAAAAATAAATAATATCTCAACATAACATATCAGAACACTTCTTCTATCTCATGTTATTTAGCTAACTTTGACGCAAGAATGTATTATTTCATATTGAATTACATGTCTATTCACTTCAATCTATCTCAAATATTTTGTGTAGTGTTAGAAACTACGAATGCGGAAGCTAATATCAGAGATAGAAAAATAATAAATATGAAAGAATATCGGGATTATGTGGATCCCTACTCTCTAAGAAGCGGGATGAAACCACAGGAGAAGGCCTAAAGGGCCATATGTTGCATTGCACTTTCTCATCTATTACAGAAGGTCTAGGGTTTCTTATATAGCCTCCACAGACTCTCCAAGTCTCACCACTTGTAGATGTGTGACTAAATTATGGATGTGGTACTACATAAGTGAAATACTCCCCCTCAAGCTGGAGTATACAATGCTCAGCTTGGACAAACAGAAAGAAATCTCAAACTCACATTACAAGACACTATAGAAAATATCAACTCAATGCAAACACAACTGTCGGCTGCTGTCGAGGACGTTGCTTCTCATACCGTGTAGATGAGGAGGAACAAACGGGTTGGAGTGCGAGTCAAACTGAATCTCCTCGTCGGAGAGTATGTGTTCTGTACTGCACCAGTCAGAGACACTGCAACTGAAATGAGTCTCCTCGTTGGAGTACTCCGGTCCGCCACATCACGTAGACAACTGCTCCATCTCTGAAAGGGTTGAACTGAAAAAGCCATGGAGACATCCTCGTCGGAGTCCACGGTTGCTGGAGAATGGAGTCTGAAGAAGTCTCGTCGGAGAACTGGCTCTCTCCCGTACTGGCTCAGAGAATGGGATCTCTACTCTGGAGTCCCTATAAAATCACATGAAAACCCTAGCCTACATGGCATAGGAAATGAGATCTCTACTCTAGAGTCCCTATGGATCACATGAATACTCTGACCAAAATAAAAGATGGGGACCACAACAAATGATGGCGAAGATGTGCTCATCTGACTGAGGACTCGGAATTTGAATGTCGAGTATGAAAACTGAATAATTGTAGAGTCTGAAATCTGGCATGGCAGTTGAACTGGAGAATCTGGAATGTGATGAACTGACCTGTTGTAGAACTCTACGCAATACTCCCACTTTCATCCATACTTGTCGGAAAACATTGATATCGACAAAGTTGGGAGAAGACAAGAAATGAGGAGAACAAAAATCCAATAAGTCGATCTCATTTCATTTTTCTGGCTTTTCAAAAAAAATTTCCAAATAAGCCTTTTATTTTTTTGTTACGGCATTTTCTCCTTTTTTCAAGACATTTTCAGCTAATCCATTTTTTATAGCCGGCTCACCTTTATTTAAGCGTACAGTTTTTTTGTACGCACCTTTTTCTCTTGAAATACGCACAACCCAGTTAGGCCTAAAAACTAGGCCTTTTTTGCTTGGCCCCTTGTTTTTTTTGCATTTTCTCCTTCGGCTTAATTTGTGCACTGGCCTACTTAGGGTTCCCCAATTGGGAACCCTTCTCGCATAGGAGTCATCCCCAATTGGGGATTCTTCATCTGGAGCCGCCGTCAGGAGGAGGGGAGGCATTGCCATCTATGTCACTTCGTAGGAGAGGTCGGAGGGTCTCACGAAGAAGTCGTTTGGAGGCGAGATCGGGGCTACCGCCACCCATGGAGTTCGTCGTTGGAAGAGATGAGCGGCGTAAGGAGGTGAAAGCGTGATCTGGAGATCACCGCCTTGTGGCGGCCTGGAGATGGGGCTTCGTCGGTGCCGCTTGGGAGTGGTTTGCACCGTTGGAGGTTCTCGTGTCAAGGGCAGCGCCACCTCTGCTGGAGATGGGGTTGGTCGCGACGCCACTTGATGGTTGTGCAAGCGCCTAGGGTGCACTGGAAGGAGATTGGCCCTGCCTGCGAGATATGGAGACAAGTTCCATTCGCCGCTCTGGAGCATGCCTGGAACTAACGCGAGATCTGACCTGGAAGTGCGCATGAGGATCTGGATTCTGACGCGATGTAGAAGATGCTTTAATTTAGGGTTCCAGACTGAACCCTAGAATTCTTTGTGGCACTACCTGGATTTTAGGGTTTCGACGAAACCTTACAATTCTTGGACTTGAATTAGAACATGAATCCACGAATAATCAAAACGATTTGGAATAATCTTGAATAATCTCGGACATGAAGTTGACTAGAACAATATATCTTCATAATATTCTTCAAGAAAACAAATTAGGGTTTCAATATAAACCCTAGACTTGTATTTCAAATCTAGAACGCAAAAATAAACGTAAAAATCCTCGAGAATCGACCCGCTCTGATACTATGTTAGAAATTACGAATGCGAAAGCTAAAATCAGAGATAGCAAAATAATAAACATGAAAGTAAACTACAATTTTTATGTGGAACCCTACTCCCTAAAGAGCGAGATGAAAGCATGGGAGAATGCTTCAAAGAATCATATGTTGCATTGCACTTTCTCATATGTTACAGGAGGTGTGAGCTTCTTATATAGCCTTCACAAACTCTCCAAGTCCCAGCACTGGTAGATGTGAGACTAAACTCTGGATGTGGTAATGGATCTTGGATGAGCCCATTTACCCATCTACTACATAAGTGACTCGTACTCTAGTCCTGTTTATTTAAGAACCAACAAGATTTGCATTTTTAATCACAGAATAAGATTTTTTAATACAGAATACTAAGATTATCTATGTTTGAGTTAGGAAGCTTCACATCTTATCCAACTTGGAGGCACTATACTACCATGTATCTTGATTATTCTTAGTATCCACTTGAAGTGAATTTTTGAACTGGAAATAAGGAATATTATCAAGATTCACATTCCTTGCCATGTATTATTTTCATTAAGAATGGTCAGCACTTTTTATCTTTTTGAGAAGAGTACCCAAGGAACATCCCTTTAGTTGATCGTGGATCATAGGTGAACCGACCAGGTTGTATGATTTGTATATAAGACGCGCATCCAGACTTTAGGAAGAATAACATATTTTTGTTGGATAGAAGTAGAGATAATCTTTCCCCAAGGTACACAGTATCAGTCGGTTCGATTGATTTTCCCCTGCCATATTTATGTGTATTTGTAAGCTTTTTGGTGTTATCATTGTTTTCTTGTGTCACAGCAGATTAAGATAAGTACAATAAACTTTTTTGGCAGGCATGGCATATGCATGAGGAAAATGCCGATCTGGAAATTATAGACCCGTCACTAGTCCAATTTAACAGAGAACAAGCCCTGAGAGTCATTGGTGTTGCTCTCTTGTGCACCCAAGCTTTCGCATCACTGCGCCCGTCCATGTCTCGGGTGGTGGCCATGCTTGTTGGAGATGTGGAGATGAATGACTCTATATCAAAGCCTGGATATTTGGCCGACTGGCAGTATGATGATGCAAGTGGAACTTCAATAGTTGGCCCTACGTGACATGTTCTGTTTTCGTTGAATGCATCGTGTTTTATACCTTGTTGCTCCGAATCAACGGGGATATTCAATCCCTTTCACAGTGGAAGTAAATGATAATGAAGCTCCGGTTTGTTGCAGACTCTTGTAACATTGTAGATTTATATTTCTACAAGAAAATGCTCGGAGCCCAATAGTTTAAAAGTGCTGAATGCGTTTGTTATAAATCCAACTTGAATCTACTGCACTGCCATCTATTGTGGGCATAACTCTGTATTCTTTAACAGCAGATGATCATAGTGTTGGGATGCTCTCATAAGAAATCATACGACATTTCTGAATGCTCATGGATTCCTTTTTTGCGGATTAATATTTCTTTCGATTTCTCATCGATTTCTCTTTTCAACTTTATACAAGAAGATCTTGAAATGCGAATGTTCCTAAGAAACCTAAACCCAAAGATGTGTAATTAGCTGGAGGCACTTCCTGGCCAGTTTCCATGGCTAGTTTACACTCGATGCCTGGCTCGCTTAAACCCTTGGCAGTTTATAAAAAAGAGCCTCCTGTGCATTAGCAGAATATGCTATTTTAAAGAAGAAAGATCATCTTCATATAAAATTTGATTAATTTTTCTGGGTAAATAATCGGTTCATGGAAACAACCCACCTGCAATTTTTCAGGTAGTTCTCAAGAATGCAATGGAACCATTGGGATCATGATCCATGCGGTCTTTCCCTGTAAGCTTCTTGCAATTAGGCAACTTTTCCATTCATTGTGTGGTTTTCCACTTAAAAAATTGACATAAATTTGTAATTTTTTGTAGAAATAGTATCAAGACAGCATCACCTTATAAATATGGTTTAATGCGCAGATTTGTCATGTAATGGTAGGCAAGTAGCTTGCTCTAGTTGCCAAAAGAGAATAGTCGAGGTGAGCGAAAAGTGGTTCTCAACCTTTGGGAAGATAGGTATAAATGCTACCATGCAAAGCGATTTTCCATGCAAGATACTCCTCAGACGAGACGACGAGAACAATAACAAAGTTTGATATGTTCCACAATTGACAAAAAAATTGTCTTTAAAAGGTGGATTTTAAAAGGGACTCCGATTGTAATTTTTGAAGTTAGAATGTTGAAGATCATCGAAGATGTTGTAATAGTCACGGAGGACACTAAGAATGTAACTCGGCATACAAGGCATCATAGTTACTGATTCTGCTCTAACGGTATCATGCTCAAAGAAATCAAAGTTTAAGAAGACCAAGCTACAACATAAGGCCTGAGTATAATGATCCACAACTGATTGAACATCCTTGGTAAATGAGATCTAGAGAGAGAACACAAATATTACTATCTGTTTTCGTGAACATTTTATTTTAGCATGCCCACTTCAATCAAACAAGGCAATGCACAAGATATAAGATAGGCTTCATTACATATATAGATCAATAACTAATACAAGATAACATGGGTATTTATGAGCAAGTGCAGAAGTCAGATGTTCAGAATTCTAAATTATAAAATGTTATTAGTAGATAATCTGGCATCAATAAAAGTAAAATCTACTCTGCAAATAACAAATGCAAAGATGAATGTGTAGCCTAACATAATTATACTTGTCTTAGCATATGGCCTAGAAATCTTTTTTATTATGCAGGTCTCAAGGTTTTGATGTATCGTGCCTATTATCATAACAGTAAAGAAAAACTAGAACCAAAGATCAGGAATTCATTTTCCTTGCATAGATCATAAAGAGAAAATGAAGTCTTAGCATCCTCAAGTTCTGTTCCTCATTTAAACTATATAGCTTTAGCATTATGTGTCCTCCTGAACTTCCCTTTCTTCTTCCAAACGCATGGCCACATGGGTTCTAAAGTGAACGTCCCACTTCACAACATTATTAGTGGCAGATGCACGTAACTGTTGAAATGACAAGTTTGATCACAAGAATGTTGAATGTCAAATAATTACTGTATGAAATGAGACTAACCTTTCAGACTCTGGAGGTAAACAGAACAGCAGAAGTTAAGAAAATAAAAGAAAAGGTGCAAAGAGGTTCAAGAGCAAGATTCGCTGCACAGATTTTCGAAGAAGCTCGTGGTCTAAGAAGAACAATCAAAATTGTAATATCTTAGAGTACACGCAAAAAAACTACAAATTATTTTTGCATGTTCTGTACATATAACGCCCCGCCTTGACGGTAGCGCATCTCAACATCCATTCTTAATATTACCCAACAACAGTCATAAACAACTTGCATGATATACCATTTATACAAAAAAAACATAGGGAAGGAATTCTAAGTCTCTATTGATAATAAAAGTCCACATAAGAATAACAATAAATCCTCAGAGTCTTTATTAATATAGGTTTTCACAGTGAGACTTATAGTAACAAGAAGCATCATATTAACTAAAATATTAAGACCACACAAATATTATAAACCTAACCTATCCTTATTTAGAAATACCTAATTGAATTTCGCACCTTTTGATCACCTCAATAATCCACGTATTAACTACTAATTTTGGAGCAATTACAACCGAGCATAACCTAACTTAATTAAGTTTATACTACTTACTAATTTAAGGAAACCCATTCAAAATTGTGCTCTAATCATCTACAAGTTATCCAGCCGAAATAGTTGAGCACTCCAATATAAAATAAATTGTAATTGTTATTGACTAAAATTAGTATGATTTCTAACTTTAATATAATCATAAAAATACTATTTAAAAAAATGAAATGAAAGAAACAACAACAATTAACGTGGAGTATGAAAAGGACAATGCATCTAATCTTTTTAACACTCAACCCTTCGTAACTTTCACAGCATCAGTCGTTTGTTCTCCAATTACTAATATGAGGTCGGTATTTAAAATCCATGCAAATGTTATAACTTCCTCAATATTAACAAATATTACATATTTGTATCAACATTATTCTCATACTCCTCATATAAGACCCCACTCGGAAATGCACGATACATAAAGATGTCTATTTTCCAAACAAGAGTTCCCAACACTCAACACAAAGAAAGAAAAAAAGTGTTATCCCTTGATAAAACGAAATAAAAATCACATAAAACTCTTGAATGTTTCAACACGAAAATTCAGTTTCAAAAATCAGAACTATCAAACCATCACTCTATTATCTAATGACAAAAAAAATATAAACGGATCTAATAGTCTTTATGAATTTAATATCTAGCTATGATTTTTGCAAATTCGATCCCCCGATATAGATCAAGTCCTCTATCACAAATTTTTAGTAAATTATGATGGAAGAAATTATTGTGCGGATGATTTGATTCAATAAGTACCAACAACAATAGGAGATCCCAGGGCTAGGATCACAAACAAGTAATCAACCCCAAAAGACAATCTCCGAAAAAGGGGAGAGAGCCGAAGATCCGTTACCTATGCTCGTGCACGCCTTTGATCCACGTGTCTGAACGCTCGATTAAGGGTCCGATGAGAGATGCGCTTTTCCCTTGCGCTCCTTTTCTTGTTGTCGTGAAACTACGGAGTTTGTACCATTCTCCCTTTGGTTCTTTGGAGGAGAGGGGAAATGAGATACGAGAAAGACTTGGGAAGGAAGAAAAGGGTCGATTAGGGTTCGGAAAAGAGTGCCAATGAGGGAAGATGAAGGGTATGGGTCATTATATAGTTGAGGATTAAAACCCTAGTTTTAGGATCCCTAAAACAGCCATAATCCAAAATTAATTAATCAAAACCAGTAACCATTAAATCCCCTCAAAATCCATGGCCCCTCTTCACCAAAACATGCATATCTTCCACATCTGAACTCGAAATTACTCGTTTTTGGTCTCGTTGGAAAGCTTGCGATGAGACGCTTCTTTTAAGTATAATATTGAATAGGTTTTAAGACTTTGGAAAATTTGAAAAATTGCTGGGTGTTACATCATAACAACCTTAAAATCGGTCTCGTCCCCGAGACTTGGGATGTAAAGGTGTAACATAACAACCTTAAAAGGTTGGACCCTATCGAGTAAATGATAACAACCTTAAAAGGATGGAATTATAGCTTATAGATTACCTTCAAAGAGGTGTGGATAGTCACGCCGCATGTCTGCCTCGGGTTCCCAGGTGGCCTCCTCAGAGTTGTGTCGTTGCCAAAGGACCTTTACCAAGGGTATCTCCTTATATCTCAACTTCTTCATTAAGCGGTCGATGATCCAGACCGGTTCCTCCAGATAACTCAGGCCAGTGCCCACATGAATATTATCATAATTAATCACATGCGATAGATCATGCACATATTTCCTCAAGTTTGAGATATGAAAAACATCATGCACACCAGCAAGGTGAGGAGGAAGTGCAATCATGTATGCAACTTTACCAATCTTTTCGAGAATCTCAAAAGGTCCGACAAATCGTGGTGCTAATTTTCCCTTCACACCAAACCGTTGAACTCCCTTCATGGGAGAAACTCTCAAGAAGACAAAATCTCCAACCTCAAAGTTAAGATCAATGCAATGTTTGTCGCTATAGCTCTTTTGCCTACTCTGTGCAGTAAGCAATTTCTCCCGGGCTATCTTGACTGCCTTAGTGGTCTCCTCCAAGTACTCTACCTTATGTAGAAGGTTATGTCCAATCTCCTGCCAACTCAGAGGTGTAGAACACCGCCTTCCATACAATGCTTCAAAAGGGGCCATGTCTATGCTGGCATGGAAACTGTTGTTATACGTAAACTCTGCTAATGGCAAATGGTCCTTCCACGACCCTTTCCACTCCAGCACACATGCTCGTAGGAGATCCTCTAGTGTCTGAATCGTCCTCTCGGATTGTCCGTCAGTCTGTGGATGGTAAGCAGAACTGAAGCACAGTTGCACTTCTAAAGAACTCATGAATTCTCTCCAGTAATGAGAGGTGAACCTTGGATCACGATCAGATACAATCTGCTTCGGTAACCCATGAAGTCTGACAATCTCCTTAATAAAGATCACTGCAAGCTCTAAAGGGAGTGCATGCCATACTCACAGGTATGAAATGTGCTGACTTAGTAAGACTATCAACCACGACCCAGATGGCATCATGACTACTAGTGGTCTTAGGAAGATCCGTCACAAAATCCATAGATATACCCTCCCACTTCCACTCAAGAATAGGAAGGGATTGCAAAAGTCCCGGTGGCTTCTTATGCTCAGCCTTAATTTGTTGACATGTCAAGCATTTTGCTACAAACTTGGCCACATCCCTTCTCATTTGCTTCCACCAAAAATTCTTTTTCAAATCCTTATACATCTTGGTGCCACCAGGATGTATCGACAAATGTGAACTATGTGCCCCACACATGATCTCTTTCCTCAATAGTACATCTGCTGGGACACACAATCGATTCTCATTTCGTAGCACCCCATCTTGATAAGAAAAGACAACTAAGGTTAATGCAATAGCCTTCTCCTTGAGTCTCTGCATACTCAGGTCTTCATGCTGCCCTTGGATGATTCACTCAACTAACTATGGACGAGAAGGGGATGGAACTATGATAGTCTCTCGACTACTCTGAAATGGATGCCAATCACTGAAAGCTGCATAAAGATCCCAGGCTTTAAGCTGAGGATGGGATTCACTTGAATGAGGTCTATGACTGAGAGCATCAAGAACCACATTCGCCTTACCAGGATGGTAAGAGATGATGCACTCGTAATCCTTTAAAAGCTCAAACCATCTCCTTTGCCTCATATTAAGCTCCTTCTGATCAAAAAGATGCTTGAGACTCTTGTGATCTGTGAAGATTCCGAAGGCAACACCATAAAGATAATGTCTCCACATTTTAAAAGCAAAGACAACTGCTGCCAGTTCCATATCATGAGTTGGGTAATTTTTCTCATGTGGCTTCAACAGTTTAGATCCATATGCAACAACCTTACCATGTTGCATCAAAACTGCACCCAGACCCTCCTTTGATGCATCGGTGTAAACTGTGAATCCGTCTGTGCCCGATGGAATTGTCAAGATGGGAGTTGTAGTGAGCCTCTCCTTCAATGTCTGGAAGCTATTCTCACACTCTTCTGATCAAGAATATGGCATCTCTTTCTTGGTCAGCTGGGTGAGAGGAAGGGCAATCTGAGAAAATCCCTTCACAAACCGTCTGTAATAACCAGCTAAGCCAAGAAAGCTTCGGATCTCAGATACATTCTTCGGTCGTTCCCAACTAAGGACTGCTTCAATTTTTGCAGGATCTACTGACACTCCTGCACCCGAGATAACATGGCCTAAGAGTGATACTTCTTGAAGCCAGAACTCACACTTACTAAACTTCGCATATAGTTCGTGCCTTCGCAAGGTCTCCAGCACTGTCTGTAAGTGAGTGCGATGTTCCTTCTCATCTCGAGAGTATATACGGACATCATCAATGAAAACCACAACAAAGCTGTCGAGGAAAGGCTGAAACACCCGATTCATCATGTCCATGAATGTTGCTGTGGCATTTGTCAAGCCAAAGGGCATCACTAAGAACTCGTAGTGACCATATCTGGTTCTGAATGCAGACTTAGGTATATCCACATCTCGAATATGTAGCTGGTGATAACCAGACCATAGATCAATCTTGGAGAAGATGGATTACCCTTGTAGCTGATCAAAGAGATCGTCATTGTGCGGCAAAGGGTAACGATTCTTGATTGTTACTTTATTCAATTGTCGATAATCTATACACATGCGCATAGATCCATCCTTCTTCTTAACAAAAAGGACAGGTGCTCCCTATGGAGATGTACTAGGGCGTATGAAACCCTTCTCCAACAGTTCTTGTAACTGCACCTTGAGTTCCTTTAGTTCAGCTGGTGTCATCCTGTATGGTGCCATAGATATTGGTTGAGTTCCCGGAATGATAGAAATCTTAAACTCCACCTCACGAGGTGGGGGAAGCCTAGGCAAATCCGTAGGAAATACATCCAGAAAGTTCTTTACTACTTTAACATCCCCTATTCCTTCCACAAGGATTTGATTCTCAATGACATGAGCAATAAATCCTTCGCACCCTTGAGATAGCAGGCGATGAGCTTGTAATGCTGATATGCAGGTTAAGCCTCTCGACGAGGTGCTCCCTTCAAATAAAAATTCTTGTAACTTAGGTATCCTGAAAATAATCTGTTTTTAGAAACAATCTAAACATGCATGGTGATTCTCGAGCCAATCCATACCGAGAATAACATCAAAATCCTCCATCTGAATGAGCAGCAAGTATGCCTCAAGCATATAACCTCCAATATAAACTGGGCAATCGGGAAATACCCGATGGACAACAAATACCTGACCCCCAGGTCCCTTAATAAGATAAGGGTCTAAAACTATGGTAGGCTCTCGGCCTAAGGTATCCGTAAAACTCCATGACACGAAGGAATGAGATGCACCCGAGTCAAAAAAGAGTATGAGTTATAAAGTTGCCTACTGAAATCATACCTCACACTAGTGATCCCGAAGCATGTGCTTGCCCATCAGTGATGGCATTGAGTTGTCCTTCTCTTCGTGGTCCATTGGAACCTGTCGTGCTTCGAGTCTGGATGGGTTGTCCCCTGCCACCACGAGAGGTAGAACCACGTCCCTGCTGTTGCATATGTCTCCCTCGCATAGTACCTCGCAACTGTGAAGCACCCAATGGACAGTTGGACCTGATGTGCCCCTCCTGGTTGCATCAGACGAAAACACATGCATCTGTCATGGTGTTTACCGCTGGATATACTGCTCGCGATGGCTCAGAAAGTGCTTGCCCCAATGTAGGATCTCCTCTATGTATGGACCTCGTAGACATTCCATGCCAGTAGGGGTGGAGACGTTGTCCTCTCAGTGTCGTCAATCGATCATTACGAGAAGTGCTCCCATAATAGTTTGGTCCTCCTTGCTTGATATGTACTGACCTGCCTTCACACAAGTCCTCTTCCACTCGGGATGCAGCATCAACCACTTCCTTCATTGTGACCAATCTAAGGGGTACTAGCCTCTCGCGAATTTCCTTACGAAGACCTCGAAAGAACTTGAATGCTTTGTCAGCCTCGGTCGGCACAGTGCTAGCAGCATACTTCAATAACTCCGTGAACATGTTCAAATATGCAGTCACGGTCTTGTTCCCTTTCTCGAGTAGTGTGAACTCCACACAGCACTGCTCTAGCCAGTATTCTGGATAGAAATGATACCGAAATGCCTCAGAAAATTTTTCCCAAGTAATTGTTGTTGCGATCTGTGGCTCCATAGAACTCCACCACTCCTCGACATAGCCCGCTAAGGAGTAAGTAGTCAGGGTAACCTTCTCCTCATCGGGTACATGTATGGTGCGAAAGACCTTTTCTACATGCTTCAGCCATCTCTCTGCCACATCTGGGCTTGTATTGCCCAAAAACTCTGGAACCTTCACCTTGCGATACTTCGAAAAGATGTCCTCTTGTCGCGGTGGTAGCGGTGACGAAGGAGGAGGAGGAGCTGGCGGTGGTGGTGGATCACCATCTCCCCCACCCATTCCAGACCCGCCCTCGGACGCAGATCTCGACAAACGCTCCTCGAGCATAAGCTGCCTCTGTTGCACATCCTGCAGCATCACCATCATCGCAGCCAACTGCTGCGCAGTCTGATCCCTGCGAGGCAACATGATCTGCAAATGTAGAAATAAAAAGGAAATTGCAATTAGATTTTAGAGTAGAGGTCATTATTTACCCTTGATCAATACAATTTTTTATAGTAGTCAGAAGACTACTTGTCTAATGTACAATGGTATTTCTCCTGCCATACAGTTATCTATCGATTCTTTATTGAACATTTTTTTGTCAAGAAAACAGTCTTGGATGAGGCAAATTAACTAGCAGTAATGCTCCGACACTTTCAAGTATTATGATTATTTCCAACATATATGTTGTGGTTGATAATTGTTTTATGGGGCAATCATGTGATTTTGGTATTTAACGAAGGATAAAGGCTAAAATCTAAATGGGTTAAGAAGATGTAGGAAACTATAGTCTAATTATTTTTGTAACGGTTGGGAACTCGGAAACCTCTACTTATATCAAGTGGGTTAGAGTTCTCATGGAAGGGTACTGACTGTTCGAAGTCAGTTCGTGAAAGGATAAATGGAGAACATAAGTCAGATCTCTTAAGTATCCCGTATTGCAGAAGAGTTCTTGCGAAAAAAATATTGAACATTTTGTGTGGGATGCTTACAAACATATTACGAGATAAATTATGATATATTGATGGTTTATGATCTAAGGGGTTTATATATAGTATCGGAAGGTTATAAGTTCATTGTAGTGTATTATGATACTCCAAGAAAAATTAATTTGGGAGAATGAAACAGTAAATACTACAAGGTGGGTGCACACACTTGTGGTCCGGCTGAGCCAACAGTGAGTCACCCCCACTCAAGGGGCATCATATAGTGGGGTGGTGGAAGGTACTCTGGTGGAATTAAGGTGCATGCACGCGTGCATTACACCATATGGATCTGCTTTTGTTGCACTTGTTAGGGAGCGAGCGAGACTCCTCCAGCATACTCGATTGACAGTGTTGCGACTCATCGGGCATGTATGCCCCATCTCGAGTGTCAGAGTACTACCAACTAGACTAGCTGAAGGATCGCGCTTATGCACAAGTTTTAGGTTGCACCATGAATGGAGTGTTGCAGGCTTCATTTCTAGTGCAATCTTTTTCCTTTGACGGGCGAGTCCGGGATAAGTACATGAGAATATGGATTAAGACATGTCAAAGAATTATTTTTGATTGCATAAATGTAAAAGAACTAGATTATAACTGAATGTATATTACTAGATGCTTTAAATGCTCTCTTCTAAACTTGTTCAGTTACCGCATTTGCATTTCCTACCTATAATCTCTTAATTTATAATTTATTTTATCCTTATTGGGTCAATTGACTCTCAAGTTACATTCTTTGAAATTCCAACAGAAAGTGTAGAGCAGGAGACAGAGGCTCGCATCTTTGGTGGTGCATCTGCAGGACATTGTTAAGGTTGAGGACTGGTTGTAGTAGTCTCTGTTTTCCTTTCTTTCCATTTATTAAATATGTAATAAAAAGACTCTGATGATTTATTGTTATCCTTATGTGGACTTTTGTTATCAATGGAGACTTAGAATTCCTTCCCTATGTTTTTTTGTATAAATGGTATATCATGCAAGTTGTTTATGACTGTTGTTGGGTAATATTGAGAATGGATGTTGAGATGCGCTACCGTCAAGGCAGGGCGTTATAGTACACAAACAATGTTGTGTAATGCTTCTTGAAATATTCTTCGTAAATTTGTATTCTAAGATCTTTTATACTTACAAGAGAACATATTTAACAACCAGAGCCTGCCTTCAATATTGATATGATATGTATCAGTGCACCAACTTAATATGCTAGTGTATCCATTTGCTCCAATTAACCAACTACTGAAATATATTTTAATCGGTTAAACTGCTACATTCAGTGGGTAGTTAAAATGTTAGTTGTTTTGGAGACTAACCAAGGAATGCTGATGGTTAATTGGATGTTGAATTGACCATTCAATAGAACTATGACAATAACTAATTGACTGGAAAACAGACAGTCATCTTATTGGTTTTGAGAACTAATTTGAGCTGGATTAGTCTAAATGCATATGCATGAAGTTTGAAATACATTTCTCTGTGAATGAGAAAGCTCAAAGTTCCTCTTGTTCTTCATTTCATCCTTAGCATTATGCACGGCGAACTATGTCTTTCTAGCTTTAAGCTCTAGCACAGCTTTACTAAGTCTAGTTGATCTTCATCTTCGTATTAGATTCTTAGCTTGTTATATACATCAAAATAAAAGCAACTGAAACTACTTTTGTCATCGTTAAATTATGTATCTGTGCAATAACTAGTAAAATCTTTCATTTGACAAAGACAAACTATTTTGATATGTTTAGCAAAAATATTTTAGTGAAGTGTGTGCTACAATTTTTGTGAAGACCGTCCCCCTAGGACCCGAGTACTCGGCAAACTGACTCCATGCATATGCATTTCCATATTTGAAATACGAAATATAATATGAGCAGGAAAATTTTACACAAGACTGGAATTAAATTTTTTTGTTCCATTTATAACTTTTCCATCATTCAATTTATTACAATCCAATCCTTGTCCACAGATCATATCACATGTATGCATTCAAAAATTATTCATACATACATGGTACATCACATGTCTCTCAAAGCTACGAGTAAAGAACAGTAAAACCTACAAGTAATTGTACCACAAAAGAAAACAGTGTAGTTGCATAAAAAGGAGTAGCTCCAAGCAAACAACGGCCACTCACTGCTGCGACTGCTTATGAGAACCTGTGAATCCAATACATAGGTATGTTATGAGAAAAATTGCCCAGTACGATATAAAAATTACAACAAGTAAGGTATTCAAGAAGTGTACAAAAGAAACAATTGTGTAAACTGTTCTCATATAGAAATACTGCTCTATCCATTTTCATTGGATGTGAATAATCCAAGCTTCATGAATAATTTGTGGTATTGGTCTGGGTGAGACCTCACACTATAACTCTAAGGCAAGAAGAAGACCTTACAATTGGAGTGCTTCCTTAGGCATTCTATAGGGTACAATGCATCCTAGCTAAGTTCCCAACACATCCACTAGCTTCACTTAACAAATTGTAATTCTGATTCTCAATTCGAATTTCAACCTGCGAATCATCACGAATTGCCCAAGTCCATTATCCATGTGTAAGAGTCCACCGTGGCATAGGGTACGAGTCAGGACATAGCTTACCAAAATCATTCGTACCGTAGTTTGAATCATCACGACTAACCCAATCCTCCTTATGCATAGGAGACTGGTATCTAATTCTCAACTTCATTACATTTCCCAGAACTCCCTTCTTAGCGCTCCCACTCGGAATACACACCGATGTGGCCTACACCAGCCAGCAAAATACTAGCGGACCATCCATTACTACTCGGCACGCTCTCGAAGAACTGGGATAAAGGCATGCAAGTACTGATGCCGAATACTATCAGATTTGCACCTCAGTGTGCCAAGTAACATGTCCTCCAATCATCACAATCACAACCATCTAGGCTTCTCGCCCCAAGGGTGCATACCCCTCCCTTGGCAGCAGCTACTCCACTACTCACATGCTGCTACTTTCAACCAGTATCTATGCACAAAAGCAGAAACCATATCTCACTATCATAAAAATAGAGGAAATGCAAATGCAATGCGTTGCCAAGATGCACCACAAAGAAATTCCTTCAACCCCATTACACTAGCAAGCCAGATACTAATATGAAATAAAACTTGTTACAGGTCAGTGGCTTAAATAGTCGAATAAGAAAAAATATATGGCATTGTTTAATAACTAGGATAATCGAGGAAGAAATATTTGTCGAGAAAAGTAAGAAAAGGTTTAGCAATACTCATTGGCTTTAAATAATATTACATTGTTAATCATGGAATATGCAGGTACGAGGAGCATTGAACTTACGAAGTAATTAACTCAACAATTATTTATTACTCGAGGCTACACATCCACAAGCCATTCAAGTTCGATTTATGACTTATAAGTTCAGACCTTCTAAGATTCCCATCAGTTGATATCAAAGAGGCACTTTCTGAGTGATCTAAAACCAGCATCACTAAGATGCTGAAATAAGACACCTAAAAAGATAATCAGTTGGCTTATGTCACGATACAACTTCTCAATAATCAAATGCTCATTATTCGGATGTTGGAACAAAGCACCTAATCCCATGTTTATTGTACTTGTACCAGCACTAACATATGTTGACACATGATATTACTTGGACCCAAACATATTTAATTTCTTCAATTATGTCCTGGTTTTAACTTAACCCTGGTTACGAATCTTCCAATATAACAAACAGAGAAATGCCTAATAATAGAATCATTCTCCCCACACCCCGTGTGTAATTCCTCCACCCAGACATTGTAATGCTGCTTAACTATCAGTTCTTCTAGACTATATATATCTATGCATTAAACTTCATAGATGCCCATGTGATACTTTAGCTATTAATAAATGATTCTTTATGCATATCTCTGTTGCTGCATAATATAAAGTTGTAATGTCACTATTAAATCCAGATAAAATGATAATGAAATCACCGGTGTAATAAGCATAACTCTAAAGTTCCTTTATTAGTGGTGTAGTATACCGTACAATTGCCATTAACTATGTAAATAAATCCTTGTGGTGGTTCCAGAACCCTTTGGAAGTTATTTGTGTTGTCTTTGAAATACTATTAAATGACTACAACTAAAAGACAGCATTTGGTTGCAAAAGTGAGACAACACAGAGAAAAAAACCATCTGCTTTTAAAGGAGGTTGCAATTTTAAATTCAGATTTGACATATACAGACCAACGGAAGAAATAGAACACACAT
The DNA here is from genome assembly GCA_037367405.1 of Ottelia alismoides. NCBI lineage: Eukaryota > Viridiplantae > Streptophyta > Magnoliopsida > Alismatales > Hydrocharitaceae > Ottelia > Ottelia alismoides. The sequence continues at coordinate 42,394 of JAZKJV010007582.1, read as the reverse complement.
TAAGATCTTATACTGAAAGCACGCACTGACATGGAGAGTTAGAACATGGAAGTTGATCTTTGAGATTTTTTTGCTGTTCTTATATATGTCAAACTAGTATGTATGTTTCACAGGATCCATAACTCAGCCCACATAAGATGGGGCTCTGTAGAATTACTGCTCTCAATGTAGGCTGACAAGCTGCTAAATCCAAAGTGAGGTCACTGCCAATTAATTGGCCATATGAGATTATATCTTCTTCCTTTGTCTCATAGGTCTCTTCAAGACTTTTATAAACAGCCTTATGTGGGCATACATATTCTGTTCGCTTGGCTTTCCAGAACACTGCCCATATCCAGAATAATCATGATCCATGAGATTGACCCGTTAGAAATTGAACAGTTATATTTAACTCAGAAATCAAGACTGAGTTAAAAGGTAGTAGTTCAATAGGATTACCCAGTTCAAACATCCAGGTCTCTGCAGCAATCGTAGCATCAAATCAAACTACTATAAATCCATTCAACAGTTCTACACCTACTTGAAATAATAAAACAATACCAACACCCAAACAAAGGAAACACTCATTTATCTTACTTTTCGGCACCGAGTAGAATCAAGAAAGAACCCAACAACTCAGGTCATCATTCTCGGGCCATTTAAAACATGCTATGTATTGTACCCCCATTCACATTGAACCTAACAAATTCAAGAACCCATCGGCTCTACGATTATCCAAACATGTAGGATCAACTTACGTAGAATCCACAAGGAAGAAGGGAATATCATACCTCAAAAATTTCACCACCTCGGTTTCTTCATCCGTAGAGAATGACGCGCTCGGTGCTCCGTTGACGATGAGAATCGATGCACAAGGATGTCCTCGACCTCCTCTATGTGGTTCCGTGGGTCTTCGTACTCAATTTCCATGTTCCGGCTTACTGCTCTGATAGAAAAAGATTGGAAAATGACTGAAGGTGGCTTCGTATCATCGATGCAACGCGTGCTCTGGCGAGCTCCGGCAGTGCTCCGACGAGGGAGAAGGAGGAGGAGGGGCCGTTGCTTTGGGTTGGAGCGTTTAAAGATAAGAGGGTTGCTTTTATGGGGTCAAACCCGGATTCGGATCCGAATTCGACCCATACCCAATCTCGCTAAAATGACCGTAACTCGGACTCCCGAACTCAGATTTTTTAGTTTTTGGACTCGTTGGAAAGGTCTCAACGAGCACTACGTGATTGATTGTTCATTTAAACTTTTTAGATACTGAATAAGATCATTTTTTAAGAAGAAGTTCATATCCTAATACGAGGGGTCCCACAATTTTCTTCAAAAATACATTCCCCTTCATAAATAAATTAGATTTAAAAAAATACTTTTATACACTTCTCCTTTTGTGTAAAAACTTGTAGCTGCTATTTTTCTTTTGTTTTAGGTCTTGACCTTAATTTTGTTAGTGATTTAGATTTTGCTAATGACTCGGTTGCATATTTATTTTGTAGGATGATTAACTTTTCAAGTAGACGCTCGTAGAAGCTCTATGATGAAAAAATATAGAAAAGTAGAAGCTAACTCAAAGCCTAAAAGTGTATAAAGATTTGTTTGAAGTTCAAGTTTCAGAATCCGATTAATGGAAGAATTAAAAAAAGACTCAATTCGAAAAGCTCAAGTTTTGAAGACTTCGTATGTTGATGTGAATTATTACATAGTTTTTATTTGATGCTAAAAACAGTCTTATGATTTTTTGCATATTCTTGATTTACTAGCAAACTTAAGCTAGAACCATCAATTTTACAAAATCGATTTTTTGACATATGATCGATCGACTTGATACCGATGATCGTTCACCTATGATGGATCAGTTTATTTTCCATGATCGATCAACTCTGATCGACTGTCTTTTTGACCCTGATCGATCAATTTTTGAAATTAAGACCAACTGTCAAATATGATCGATCACTTTTCTTATCTGATCGATCATCCATGATCAATAATCTTATTTCTATGATCGATCATTTCATGGATTTTGAAAATCAAAACATTGGACTTTCCATTTTTGAACACCAACAACTTTTTTGAAGCCCACCCTATATAAGGGATACTATGGCTCATTGTTTGAGACATACAACAAAGGGAAACACCATCTACTCTTGAAAGAAAAGAAAGAGTCATTATTTGTGCGAAATTTGAGTTCTTACACTCTCGCGCTCTCTTCAATCCAAAGTTTTTTTGTTAATGAGGTTACTTATGCTCTATGCGCTCTAGTGTGATCATCATCATCATTCTCCAGCATATTCTGCTCTTAAATCCTGTAAGCTTGTGAATTCAAGTTTCATTGCTTAACTATATTTTGTTTAGCATTTTTTTCTATAGGCATTTGAGTTGTGGATTCCTTTCTCTGAGAGAGATATAAAATCTTTCTTTAAGAGTTGTCTAAGTATAAGTTGTACGAGAGGTTGTACTACCATCATTTTAAAGTAACGTTGGAATAGTGGAAATAAACTTTGTCGAGAGAGTGAAGGAGAAATCCTAGAACATGGTTCTGGGTCGTAGTTTTAATTCGCTTGGATTTCCACGTAAAATCATTCTGCAATTTGTGGTTTGATATTCCTCTATCTTCGCGATTTGTGAATAACTTTTTTGATTGTGTATTGTTATTGTCATAATTATAGTATGTCAGACTCACGTTTGGTATGAGAGCATGTTCAGGTTTTGCAAATTTAATAGCCTACTTGTAGGTCCTACATGGCATAAGTGCAATCTGTCGCTCTTTTGACCTTATTGACATACTCAATCAACCGATCGTAATATTTCGAAGGTAAATTTTTTTGTTTGGATTAACAAGCTCAAAATATTCCGCAAAGTTATGACTTCAGGATTTGGAAATATATTTCAAATCTGTTCACATTTCCTAAAATAGAATATGGAGAAGATGACTTCTTGGAAAAGCAAATCCAATAAATAGAAATGAATGTAAAGGCAATACATTTTTTATATTGTGCTCTTGCACCTAAAAAGTACAATAAGATGTTCCAATGCAAGTTAACATATGAAATTTGGAGAAACCTCCAATATATCTACATTGGATTAGCCTTTGATAGAAGTGACGAAAGAGATGAAGATATATGAGAACGCAATTCCGAAAGTGAAGATGCTCAAGAATCATGTTCGAAACATGGGGAAGAGATGAACGTGGAAAGAGGAGAGATAAGTCGACACTGGATGATGTTATTTCTGACATCAACTCATGTCATGAAGAAAACACTTATCTCTTCCATGACAGATCTTGATGAAGATGGACACATTGATGATTGTGACTATGGATATCAATCATCTACTGACGAAAAATGTAAGTCCTCTTATGATGAACTTTTTGAAGCTTTTAAAGAATTATTTAGATCTTATAAGAAAAGTGAAAAACAAATGATGAAGTTAAAACAAGTAAAATGAAAATCTTTTGTTAGAAAAGAAAGTTCTTCGCAATGAAGTTGCTTCTTTAACAATTAAAATAAGTTTTTTCGCAAATGAAGTTGTTAATACTAAATAAAATACAAATAGATTAGCAGATAATCTAGAAAAGGTTGTGAAAGGAAAAGACAATCTTCTGAACATATCCAAAGATAATTTAGATTGCAGGAAAAGTAATTTTGCTTCTGTTTCTTTATCCAATGCTCAATTATTGTTAAATTCCTTTGTTCAAAAGGTGAGAAAGGTTTAGATTCACAAAAGTAAATTTGGAAATCTAAGAACTAGCACAGTTGGAATTGAAAGTAAAAGGAGATTGTATAATTCACTTGCATGTGAAAGAAGAAAAGATGCCCCACATCATGCATGGAAATATATGAGATTACCTCAGCAACAAAATCAATAAAGGAGATACACAATACTAAATGAAGATCATTATTGGAGGAAGCACACAATGATGAGAAGAAGAAGCTTAGATGGATGGATGAAGAATTGCGAAAGCTATTTATGGTCAAATGTAAATCAAATAATGATGACCAATGCCCAAGATTAAGGATCAGCGCATCAACATCAATGTAGAAGAATTGATTGGGAACTACCAAAAGGATGATATTGTTGGCATATGCCAACTAGGTATGATTAAACATCCTTTACCCACTACTATCTATATATTTGGACTGTTAATATTTGATCTTTACAAGATACTCTTTAAAGAAGAAGAATAGAAAGTTTTAGATTAAAGTTGTCTTTTTCAGTTGTAAAAAATTCTTTTTCTTAATGATTATCTGAAAGAAGAAGTTTTTATTAAACAACCAGCTGATTTTACTGATAAAGATAAACCTAAGTTTATTTATAAAATAAACAAAGCTTTGTATGGACTAAAACAAGCACCAAGAACTTAGTAAGATAGGTTAAAGTCTTTTCTATTATATGTCAACTTTGGAATTAGAAAAGTAGACTCAACTTTATTTACTAAAAATTCAAATAATCTTTTACTAGTTCAAATATACGTTGATGCCATTATTTTCGGAGCTATTGATGAAAATTTATGTAGAGATTTCTCTAAATTGATGCAAGAGGAGTTTGAAATGAGTCTCATGGGAGAACTCAGCTTCTTTCTAGACTTACCGATTCAACAGTTGTCGTAAGAGATCTTCATAAGTCAAATGAAGTATATTCATGATCTTCTCAAAAGATTTAGAATGGAGAGTATAAAGGGAAGATGACATCGATGAGAGCTCAAGCTTGGCTTGACGTAGATGAAAACATGTAAGGATATTGATGCGGCTCAATATAAAGATATGATTGGTTCATTGTTGTATCTTACTGCTAGTAGACCAGACATACTTTTTAGTACTTATTTATGTGCTAGGTTCTAATCGGCCCTTAAAGAAAGTCTCTTAGAAACTATAAAAAGGATCTTGAAATATTTAAAAAGATACTTATAATTATGGCTTGTTTTACCCTAAATCACCTCCACCTTGATTTGTAATCTTATAGTGATTCTAATTATGATGGAAGTAGGACTTACATGAAGAGTACTAGTAGGACATGTCATTTCCTTGTAAATGCATTGGTCTCTTAGTTCTCTAAGAAGCAAACTGTGCATCCCTATCAACAACAGAAGTTGAATACATATCTGTCATGCTTGCATGTTCTCAAATGTTCTGGATGAACTACCTTAAATGATTTTGGATTAAAGTTTTAAAAAAGTTAAAATTCTTTGTGATAATACACGTGCTATAAATCTTTCTAACAATTTTGTATTATACTCTTAAAAACATTGACATTAGACATCCTTTTCAAAGAGACGATGTTTGAAAAAGAGAAATTTCCTTAGACTTTGTAAACACGGAAGACCAACTTGTTGATATATTTACCAAACCCTTAAATCTTGATAGATTTGCCTATTTCTGGAGACAATTGAATTTCTGTCAATCTAGTAACATCTCCTAAAATCTGCGCTTTTATAACAATCTTTTACAAAAGAGGAGCTAAGTAATCCTTTTATTTCAAACAAAAGAGAGAGAAAAAAGAGGAGCAAGACCTCATTAAGATAGGGGGAGAAGTTTATTGCTAATATCTTTTTCATAATGACAAAAAGGGGGGAGGATTTCCAAAAAGATGATCAGAATCACTATAAGATTATTAATCGTTGATGTATAAAATGGAAAGTCTAACATTTTTTCTATGATCGATCATTTTATGGATTTTGAAAATTAAATGTTAGACTTTCCATTTTTGTACATCAACGTATCTTTGGGGACAACCCTATCTAAGGGACTATATGGCTTATTGTTTGAGACCCAGACTCAAGGGAAACATCCTCTACTTTAAAAAGAAAAAAGAGTGGTTGTTTTGTGCAATATTCGAGTTCTTACAACGTTTTTGCACTCTTTATCTCTCTTCTATCCAAAGCCTTTTGTTATTGAATTTTTTTGTACTCTCTGAATTCTAATGTGATCATCATCATTATTCTTGGGTATATTTTGCACTCAAAGTCTTTAAGCTTGTGAATTCAAGCTTCATTACTTAACTATATTCTATTTAGCATTTTTTTGTATAGGTATCCGAGTTGTGGATTACTCTAACTGAGAGATAGATAAAATCTTCCTTTGGGACTTGTCCAAGGAAGGGTACAAGTTGTACGGGAGGTTGCACTACCCTAGTTTTAAAGTAGTGCTGAAATAGCAGAAACATACTTCACTGAGAGAAAAAGAGAGAAGGGGAATCTTAGAGGAGGGTTCCGTATCGTGGTTTTCACCCACTTGGGTTTTCACGTAAAAATCATTGTACAAATTGTGGTTTGACATTATCCTATCTTTGTAGTTTGTGAACACTTTTTTATTTGGATATTGTTATTACGATAATTGTATATTGCACAATTCACCCCCTCCCTTCTTATGCCATACTTACAAATCTATACTTTAGCCCTCCCCCCCCCCCCCCCCAAAGATAGAAATATAGGGATTATAACTAAGCTATGTATGATTCCTCTAAATAGATATGTGACGATATCACGTAGTATTCTCTATAGAGTTGGACTTATCTAATCATGGTATATCCTTTGTGGTTGCATCCTTTACAATTCTTGAATCGGATGCTCCCTTTGGTGTTGTGGGTTTCATATAAGATTATGTATCTATTAATTAAACCTCCTGCTTGTATTGGTCTTATCAACTACAATACATGCAAATATATAACATAGTACCCTATGTATTTTAGGTCCTTGGGGGTTATTTTGCAATTTCTTCTATCTTTTTCTTTTCAATAGATTTAGAACTTGGAGGTGAAGATACTTTTACTTTCAATAAAAAAAACTATACTTAACTTTAAATTCTTTTATTTCATTGTTAATTCTTAATTTAGATAGCATCATTCTTAAGAGATTCATTTTCTTTCTAAAAAAATAAGTTGATTATCAAAGAACTCATTTCTTTAGTCGAGGTTTCACTTATCTTCTTTTGCTCTATTTCCTTTCCACGATGCTTAACTTCTATAAACAATCTCAAGAAACTTTTAAAAAGCTCATAAAAGGCATATCTTCCTCCTCATTGTTTGAATCAATGATGCCTACAAATCCTAAACATGCACTTCATTGTCCCTATCATTGTCGCTAGATTCCTCCCAAATGGATTAAGACGCCTTCTTCTTCCCTTTATTTTCATAACTATGCTCCTTCTTCAGCATAGAACAATTCTTTTGAGAAACTACGTGCATTGGAGTGTGATCATAGTGATATCATTATTTTCTTCTTCATTTGATTCATCCCCTAAATCCTTTGATTGAGTGGTCTTGAGTTCCAAAGTCCTCTTCTTGGGATCTTGTTCCTCCTTTCTATAATTGAGTTTAGTCTCATAGGAAAATATATTACCTAGAAAGTCGTTGAGGGCTATTGTCTTGAAATCAATAAATTCCTCTATAGTTGCTGCTTTCTGCTCCTAGACAAGCAAGAGTAAGTGGAAAACTATTACTAACGGTTCTCTATATCAAAATGTTCTTCCCAAAATTTGAAGTTGATTCACAATTTTTGTAAAAAAAAATAGGGATTCACGTCCACCATAGTCTCTCCACTATCATTTTGAACATCTCAAATTCACTTGTATGCATATGAGAACAAGATTTATACCTTTACGAGTGACTTGGAGACAATCCTAGATCTAGCAATTAGTCTTGAGATGCAATGCTCAAATAGACTTCACATCGAAGAGTGCACAATATGATACATTGATTGTCGTAGAAATTAGGGCCATCCACTATCTCTTTGCATTAATATAAGATTCTTCTTTCTCTTTGATGTACTTAAAATCATTCTTCACCATGTACGACACATAAATGTCACTTGACTACAAGAAGACCATCATCTTCATCAACTACGAGTAATTAGTGCCATTGAAGAATTGTAGTCAGTGATGGAATTGCCTTCACTCATTGAACTAATGTTCTATGCCATGAAAATTGTGTTTGTTGAGATGTCGGTGTAGTTCATGCATTAATACCAATTGATATTTACTACGAAAGTATACTATGACCAATCAAATAAGGTTCCTTTTCATCATATGGAGCAACATTAAAAAAACCGCAAGAGTAATTCAATGCAACAAAAGAGATAATCAATCAATAAAGATGTTAGCAATAATACCAATTGATATTTACTGTGAAAGTATGGTATGATCAATTAATCAAGGTTCCATTTCATCCTATGGAGCAACAAAAAAATGTGTTAGATGGGTCAAATTAAGGAGTTAACTTCACGAGATCGAGATACTAAAGATGTGTATCATATATTATTATAAACACACACACACACACACACACACATCTTTTGATTGGAGACAAATTTACGCGTATATATCTTAGTATGTGCATTTGGAAGACTAATATGTTGATGTTCTGGTAAGGTTTATATATTGGTGAGCTAGTATGCATACAAGTGAATATGAGATGTATGCTCTCTAAAGGAATTATACATGTCCATATTTATTTAACCAGAAGATATGAGCTCACTCATGAGATATTTGGGTCACAACGAATACAATCGATGATCATTTTATTTATGAAATAGAATAAGAATTCAAAAATATTGAGTTATGCTTTTGGAAAGCATATGTGATATTAGCGCCCAATTCGATTAAGAAATCTAATAAAAACCCTTACAGGAGACATCCAAATATGGAATTGATCATCGCATTATTTAAAGTCTTCTAGTATATAGGATGCATGAATACTAAGAATGTTCGAGGTCGATGACCGTAATAGATTGTATACCATGACGCTTCCATTCTGAGGGAAAGATGAAACTAAATGGATTTTAGTGACTCAGTTTTAAGTGCAAAGGAAAAAAATAATGGGATCAAATCTTGATTCATAGAATCATTCTTAGATCTAAAGAAATGGAACTTAATATGAAAGTGTTCAAAGTCAATTAAAGGAATTGGTTCAATATCCTATTTAATCGTATAATTCAAAGCGGTTTAAATCTTGATTAGATGTAAATCTAAAGATCAAGTTTCTATATATGGACTATATAATCTACATTATATTATCTTCAAGTATTTACCATGTGATCCCTAATTGGATTAGAAATTGTACATTTAAAGATTACTAATCATGATTGTAATTGTTAATATCTTTGATTAAATATATGAGAGTATGTGAATATAATTGGCATGCTTGCCATTTAATTAATATGAATATAGATTCTCAATAACTAGAATTAATGTAAATGTTATTCACCTTGAGAATATGTGAATGCAACTCACATATTTGCACTTAATTAATATGGATATGGATCCATAATAGTTAATGATAATATAAAGGTGACTCATATTTTTTTAAGGGGTAATGCTAAAATAATTCACATTATTAATTAGTGTTGATGTGTAGATTCACATTCTCCACTAAATAAATGTAGATTGGATTTACATTTTATTTTGAACTAAATGAATTGCTTTCTTTAATTGATCACGTGATAATATTATAATTATCTCATGATGATGGGTGGTAATTAATTTAATAAAAAAATCAATTCCACAATTAGCATAGAGCAAGCCCACAAAAGATTTGAATTGAAATAAGGAGGGAGAATAAAGAGTCTTGATCTCTCTACTCCTCTCATACGATCGTCCATATGGTGTATAAAGGGAGGGGTATGCATTCTCTTTTCTACACAATTGCATTCAAGTCTCTCTAGTCGTAATATCAAGAAGAAAATTTTAAAGGAGAATTACTCTCCCTCTCTCTCGCTAGATGTCTCCCTCATATCCTCTCCCATTCACCTTCAGTCGTCCACCATATCTGCCTTATCTATCCATTAATATGCCATATTACTATGTTTTGTGCTTGAAAAGGAGTCGATTTCATGAAATCAAGAGAAAGGTGATTTATCTGGATCACCTTTGGCATGAACAGTCAGTGTGGGAATCATCTCTCTAATTTGCAGGAGGATCACAATTCATTATCATGACCATGAGTGTTAGCATCATTGGATCGAACTTGATTTAGGAGGTTTCTCAAAGATATAAAATCCCATTTCATGTTTTTCACTAAACAATATGGAAATAGTTTCATCTATGTGGTTTCACATCGCAATCTAAATTTGTTCTGTAATTGCAAGTTCACTCATATGATTAGCATTATATTTGTCTAATTTGTTGCGTATTTTCCACGTTCTATGATATGCGAGGCAACCCTCCCTTCAGGTTCATGTCGAGTATTAGATTCAAGGTTTGGAGGATCCATGGTCTAAGTAGAGGTAAAACACAAAAATGGGGTTTAAAAAATTGAGATTGATAAACTTGAGTAAAATTAGACTTGCAAAGGGGCATGAGAGCTGAGCTTATTAAGACAAGTACTGGTGTTTGAGGCTAGGACTTAAGCCCATTTTCATAACAAATTGTGTTCGAATCCGAGACTACTCAACTAGTTTACTCAACATAAGATTTCAATATAAACCAAGTATTTAGTAAGTGAGCATGCGATACACCAATGTCACAGTAACGTAATTGACTATCGATTCTTTTCTCAAGTATTTGTTTTGTGTATGGATTCAAAGAATCTAATAGAATTCATAGTTTGCTCACCACTCTTTGGTAGCTATAAGAATACACGGCATGTTGACTCAATTATCTTTTCCTTGATTTCTAAATAACACTACTTTTACCAACTCTGGAAAATCAAAAGATCGTGTCCAATTTCTATAAAAAAGAGAACCTTCTTGAGATAACTTTTATTATTTAGGTATTCTACCAACAAGGAAGGTCATCCCATCGAGTTTTCTCATTGCTTAGAAACCTACTACCTTTCATTTTCTTGAGACATAACGAGTTCAAACAAAATTCCAATATTATACCTTCGCACTTCTCCTCTTGCCCTTATTAAGTGGAGTATTGAGATGCACCTTGAAGATTCAATCCGATTAGGATCCGATGCATTTTGTGCATAAATCTTGACCAACCTGATTAGTAGATTTTTAGATTTGATAAAGATTTGTTTACCGCGTACCCATGTGTGTGTACATACATACATACGTATGTATATGGTTTGGAGACTATGCACCAAGGTGTATGTGTGTGTATGTGTCTATATCAGGGAAAACTTCAGATGAGGTAGGCCTTTATTCTATGTCTGGAAAGCCATCAATACAGAGCGATTTCCCCGACAGGACATGCTCCACGCGCAAATGCCCTGTCAGGGCATCACTTTATTTTTTTTCCCATCTTGGGCATCGATCGGTGTTCCATTCGCCGATCAGCGAACGGTTCATTGATCAATGTCAATTCCCACAAATCCACCATCCTCCTAATGAGTATATCATAATTACCAACTTAATTAATAATTGTATGTAATGAAAAAAATATTGTATTATTTAAATATTATGTATACAATTTTATAATATATATTTATAATGTCTAAATTTAAATTATTTTAATATATTAAAAAATTTTATAATATTGTAATTTGGGTTTAAACCGTTCATATATTTATACAATTTTTAATGTAATTTTTTTGCATATTTCTTTATTATTAAGCATATAATACAACTGTGATATTTTTAATTTCTAATGCAATTTAATAATAATTGAGATAAATATTTTTTTTCCAAAGAGATACATTCTTATATAATGAAACAGAGAACATCATCAACATAAAATCAACATATAACTTCCAATTAAATATCGTCAAACAGATAATTCATCATATTCATTGCAATTGAACATGCAGCACCATTACACCTAATTATTTCCAACATTACATCAGTTTAGAAATATATCGCATTCATTGCCTACGAATCTCGCTCCCCGCATAATATGCTCAAACGAGCATATTTCAGTGCAATGGTGTAATGCAAATCCGCTAGGTCGGCATAGAGACCTTCCTCTTTATCACAAATATCAGTATACGGAGAAATCTCGCTCTGTGAACTATCGGCCATAGCAGCGGTCATGGACTGAGGTGAGTAGTCAGTGAATGGAGAGTCCGCCGACTGCACTGGTGGATTCAACAATCGCTCCTCCTCCGAGGGGTACTCTTTAGGGGCCTCAGATGGCCTAGACAAGGGAGGTGACTAATATACAAAGTCTGGTGTCTGTGGTGTTGCAGAAAGTAGTCGTTGCGGTGACAATGGTGGAGTGGTTGCTGCCCCATGAAATCCATTTGTAGTGGATGGTAGACGTACTGCCAAGATTCAATTGTGTGGGGTGAAGCGAGTTTTTGCCATAACATGCACGAATAAAATTGCGAATGAAATCATATGTATTAAAAATATTTAAGCTCATTAAAAATTCAATTGCATTATAGCAACCAATTACCCAAAATTGCATCACGAAACAGTTAATAACATAAAATACTAAATATAACATGACATTAATATCAAGAACTTAATTACATTCATCAAAAAAATGTTACCGAGGATACATTTATATTTAGTTAAACATTTGTTGTGCCCTACAGAATATTCCTGATAGTCTAGCCCTACGACCTCTACTCCCTCCAGTAGAGGTACTTCCACTCTCCACACTTGTCTCTCGTGTTTGTTCTCTAACTGAAGTTGTCCTATCAAGTTGTGGAGATTGTTGTTGATGCTGGTGAGGACCATGCTGCTGGTGGTGTGGATACATCAGATCTGACCGTGGCAGATGTATACTATGGAATGGAGGTAGACGATCTTGGCTCGCATAGTATGATAAACCAACACTAGGTTGAGGAGGAATGATATGGTTGGTTAAGCACACTGAGACTATCTGCATAGGGGGGTTAGACCCCAGAAGTCATTTATGTTCTCAATAATTTATGAGTATTATATTATAGTACAGAGTACAATAGCATAATATTTTTGTGTTTTACTTGCATGCGTAGGGTTCCATATGCAAAACATCTTGATAAAGACGATACGGACAAGGAATGCCAATGTGTATATGCTCCCACGACCAAGTTTGTAGCAAGGTCAAGAATGCATAACATCTCTTTGATTTTCCCAAGGAGCACTCGTCCAATTGTTGGTACAATTGTGTTAGAACTGCAGCCCCCAAGCCAACTGTCCACACTCTTGTAAGTTCTCAACTAAACACAGGTATCGTAGTGATACTTTATCGCCCGTTGAGTCTGGGAAGAAGGACTCTCCAATTTGGTATAAAATTAATGCACGAACTATTCTCACCATACGATTTGCATCTTGTTCTAAAAGATTTGCATCTGTGAGAATATTTTCATTGATCCAAGTCACAGCTTCAATCGTCTACTCGATAAGTTCCCCCTTCTTCCAGTGCTCGGATTTATGTCAAGCATTTGTTCGCAATAGTCTGGCCGTTGAAATTGTGAGGGGTGCTCCAGGCCTGTTACGGGGGGCCCCATCAACACGAAGGCCTGTTAAAATGGAGACGACTTTCAATGTTACGGTAACTTCACTGTATTGAAGATGAAAAGTGTGGGTCTCCGGCCTCCAACATTCTAATAAGGCCATCAGAAGGGACTGATAGAGGTTGGATCTTTTTAGTTTGGTGACACATCGCATGCCCGCTACCTCAAGCAGTTGGTCGAAAGCCTTGCTACGTTGCTTCTGGAGAATCTTGTTAAATACACGGCCATGTTCCGCAAATATATAATGTTGTTTCAAGGATATATTGTAGATTACATACACTGTAGTTTACACTGTGTGTCGAATGGTTTGTAATGCTTATCAAGGTATCATCATTCAATGGAAGGGCATAGATGTGATTGCTCTGTTGGACCAAGATTGAGGCATCAACATGTTCCGATAATGAATCCATTCCTATTCCAGCATAAGTGTTATAACATTTGTAATTAAAACAGATATATATATATATATATATATATATTCGAATGTAATATCACAAATATGAACTATTTTCTCTTAAAATTGACAAGGTACATTTAACTTCCCGAACAAGTGGTTCGGGTATGACCGACCTGCCTACATAATCCACACCTAACATTTACTCGACCCATTTCATCCATACTATTTCGAATCCTTACAGATTCTGGACGACCAGGTCCTACCACTATATTTGGAGGCATTAAAATAGATCTTGGGATGTTTGCCGATCAAAATCGACGATCATGAAGTGGTGAGAATTCGGTGTGTATGTCGCACGAAATGCAGTTGGCGTATAAAACCAAGAACAGTTTTGTACATGATCGATTCCTACATTAACAAAACCACAAACCGCAATTACATGTGAGCAGGTGATATGCACGCATTGAATGAACTCACATGTGCACTCGGAATATGTTTCATTGAATATGACTCTATAGTTTCCTTCTCTAGATCTCACCTTGAATACAGTATGAGAAAATTGCTTAACATTGTGGGTACGAGCTGTCGCACACGTTTTCACTTAAAATTTGATTATATCTCAACATTAATTCAGAAGTTGTCGTCTGACGCTATCTCCGACGACTCACAAAATATGTATTCAATCGGTAGAAGATGGCAATAATCATAATCAATATGGAAAGACCCCGCATGCCTTTCAAAATGCTATTGAAGCATTCAGATAAATTGGTTGTAGTATTCTCGTACCGATGGCCTTCATCATAACTTATTGCCCAATAAGTACGATCTCCATCTTCTTGACTAGCAATCCAATTATAATCATCTACATCTGGTGGATTTGTTCCATAATTCTATTATGTACGCGTGTATTGGTCGCTGCACCCGTGCTATAGAATCTTCTTGTTGCCCAAGTGTCATGTTCAGCATGATGCATATTCTCCTACATGTGTCGTAGACAAAAATGATGACAGTGCCCATGCTCTACTAGAAAGTACTTTGGTAATAACTGTTTCAAACCTGGAAATCGGTCACTCAAAAAGCATATCCCCTCACATTGAACCAAATATACTAATTTGTGTAAGAAGAACTCCCACGCAGCTGTGGTCTCTTTCTCAACCACTGCAAAGGCAACTGGACATAGGTGTTCATTTCATCGACCAACGTAGTTACGAGTAGATGTCCTTTGAATTTACCATGCAAATAAGTAGCATCGATGCTCAACGGACAACAATAATGAAAACCCTTCAAAGACGGTCTGAATGCCCAAATCAAACAGAAGAATGTAATTTTATCTGGAATGACTTCTTGACCCAGTGGATCCCGATATGATTCTGTTTCAAATTCATACCACAATTCAGGGTCGGTCTGTTTCATCGTCCACATAAATCTACGAATATCGACGTAAGATGACTCCATGTTGCCAAATATTGTAGACAATGCATTCTTTCTCCCAATCCACGCCTTCTTGATATTGTGACATGGTAGGCATCAGAGACTAGACTCTTACTCATATTAGACGTCGGCATTAGGTTGGATCTCAATATTTTCAAGATGAATCTGCTAATAAATTTTGTGTTGCACTGCCTGTTATCAGTAAGAAGGATTGGGTTTCGGCACGTATGTTCATCTTGATACGTTCGAAGTTTCCAAATTTCACCCTTCTTACTACAACTGGCATGTAACCTTCACTTACAATTTGGCAAAGCACACCCAATGGTGTATACATATTTCTTGGAAGCTATTACTTTATATTGGACATACTTGGTCATACTCCACGTACTCACAACATCAATTAAATCCAACTTCAAAGTGAAAGTTCTATTATGCCAATGCTCAAGTCCACAACGATCGGGTAAGATGGTATCACGGGGCTTGCTCAGGAATGGTATCTCCTCAACATATGTGTTTGTTATCCAGTCTTCATCTTGAAAGATAGCAGGCAGCTGCGACATTGGATCCAATGTAACAACGTAATCAACATGAGGATCGAATATAGGTTCATTGCTTATTGAATCAATGAGTGATTCTTTCCCATAAATGTCTTCGTATGAAACATTCAGATCGAGGATAGCCTCCTCCTTCTCAATGACATCATCCTCATCAACATCGTTTACATAGTCATTGTTCTCATCCTCTGCAGGTACATCTTGCAATTCTATTCCTCCTCGAGATGATTGGACGACATTGGATGCGTTGAATTGGGGATTTTCTATTTGATCGGCTTCGACCATCAATTGCATCATTTCGAGAGAACGAGAAATATTTAACACCAATTCAACAGTCCGATTATCAGAAATAACAACTGGACAAAATGTGTTGATATTCATCGGCTATCTACACGTCACTCGTACACTATATTGGTCTTGGTTATAACCAATTATGGCACATACACTCAATAAGAGATATTCGAAGGTGGTAGCTAAGGGAAGGCCTATCATCTGACTTCTACCCCGTTCGTAACTGGCACTACCATTTTCATTGACGATTCTGTCATTCCAAGAGACATACAATACAACAAGATCGACCATATTTTATGAAAGAGGGAAGTCAATATATTTATTTAAAAACACTTCGTAATTAAATACATTATTTAAATACCCTCAATTAAATATGAATGAATAAAAACACTTAATAAAGATTTATTTCAAAATACGTAATAATTATATTCATTTGTTTAAATGCACTTAATAAATAGATACATTTATTTAAATATTAATAATTATATACATTTATTTGAATGCGCAAAATTATATATGAATAAACAAAAACACTTAATTAAGAGTTTGTTTTATTCTTATTAAATACATTTATTTGGGAGAGAGGTCTACCAGATGATGGGTGGATCTTTAAAATCACTTAATAATTAAACATGTTTAGTTAAATACACTTTATAATTAAATTCATTTAATAAAATAACCTTAATTAAATGCAAATAAATACAAAAACTTAATTAAGTTTTTTTTAACTAATTAATAATATTTATTTAAATACACTTAATAATTAAATACATTTACTTAAATAGATTTACTATTTAAATACATTTATTTAAATATATGTAATAAATATATTCATTTATTTAAATACACTTAATAATTAGATACATTTATTTAAATACACTTAATAATTATATACATTTATTTGAATACACTTCATTATCTACGAATAAACAGAAACACTTAATTAAGAATTTTAATCTCATCAAATATATTTATTTAAAAATCACTTAATAATTAAATACGCTTATTTAAATACACTTAATAATTAAATTCATTTATTTAAATAACATTAATAAAATACAAATAAATACAAAAACTTAATTAATTTTTTTAGTTTAATTAAATATATTTATTTAAATAAACTTAATAATTAAATACATTTACTTAAATATATTTACTATCTAAATACATTTATTTAAAAATATGTAATAATTGCATTCATTTATTTAAATACACTTAATAAGTGAATACATTTATTTAAGTACATTTAAAAATTATATAAATTTATTTGAATACGCTGAATTATATATGAATAAACAAAAACACTTAATTAAGAATTTTAGTGTTATTAAAAACATTTTTTAAAATCATTTAATAATTAAATATTTTTAGTTAAATACACTTAATAATTAAATTCTATTATTTAAATAACCTTTTTTTAAATACGAATAAATACAAAATTTTAATTTTATTTTTAATATAATTAAATACATTTATTTAAATACACTTAATAATTAAATGCATTTACTTTAATATATTTACTATTTAAATACATTTATTTAAAAATACGTAATAATTATATTCATTTATTTAAATACACTTAATAATTAAATACATTTATTTAAATACAATTAATTAAATATGAATAAATAAAAACACTTAATTATATGATACCTAATAACATTACATAAATATAGCTAATTACGATTTTCATGATCATGATATACACTTAACAATATCTTCCTTTGATAAGGGCATATATGTACAGTTAAATGAAATGGGTCCGCGTCTACAAGGAATAGATAATGCAAAAATCATATATTTTCGTTAAACTGAGGAAGATTATTTTGATGTAAATTGACTGAGATTACTTTATGTAAAATGACAGAGATGATTTTCCATAAAAAATCACAACATTTACTAAATGAATATCAAATTTAACAACAATATAAATTTTAAATTAATTAAATATACATGTTGCTGATGATTAACAGAAGAGGGATAATGTGAGAAAAGAGGAAGACCACTACTCGAATGGGAGGAATTGAGATGAATGTATGAAGTGAGATGTGAAGAATGGTGGGGGGGCTTTTATAGGCGGGAGGAGGGCTCAAATCGGCGAACCATTTGCTTATCGGCGAACAATTCGTCGATTTCAGCTCATTTCCATAAAACGCCTTGTCGTTTCACTCGGAGACCGCACTTCTTCAAATGTCGCATGCACATACGTTGAAGATCATGCCCTCCTCAAAGGCCCGTGCGCACGCGCGTTGAATTTTGGCACGTAGCGGCATTGATTGGTGAACCGTTCGTTGATCGACGAATGGAATGCCAGTCAATGCCCAGGACAAGAAAAAAATTAATGCGATGCCCGGACAGGGCATTTGCTCGTGGAGCATGCGCTGTCAGGGAAATCGCTCATCAATACATACCATAAGATCTTGATCTATGACATCAATGAAAACCACTTTATCCATGCAAACCACTCCATCATTTTCTATTTTTAGTAACAATCGACGTGTTAATTATCTTCTCTCCCTATATCATGGAAAACATTAGTCTGTACACTTCTACACTTCTAGAAATTCTCGCAATTTTAGTAGCAATAACTTATTTTCATCTATCAATTATGGATCTTTGACATGACGTTTCACTTTTTTATTGATCAATATGGTTCATACATCAATTCACTTTTTTTATCAATATCCTGGATCGAGTGACATTTCGATCAGATATTTCGAGTTTTTTTAATTTATCCATCATTTTTTTCAGATACAACTCAATGATGCCCAAGTCCATGTTTTCAGAAGCATCATTTGGCTGGTTCTTCTTTAAAATCACGAGGCTATGGAAGAATCATCTCCATCACCATCATCAAATGATCTGGATCTTTTTTCCTTATTGGCCCTAATGATGCAATATTACATGTATATTAAATTATTTCTATATTTCAATTTTTGACGGCTATGTAGGTATTTTGTACTAACTATTCCATTTTTATTTTTGTAGGTTAGTAGTGCGCAACATTTATTTATATAATCTTCTTCTTATCAATGTAGTTCATGTTTGTTTCTATTCGGTACTTTACAATTAAAGTCATCATATGGTGTTACGTGTCAGTATCTTACATATTTTTGTGTCCATATGTAATTTATTATCCCCTCATTACATGTCTCCCTTTTGAAATACTTTAACATCGTTCGTTTGTTCATCATTAAATTTTATTTCCATTATTGGTTTCATGATGTATATCCTACTATTTTTCTCAATATCATACAATCATCACAAAGGTAGTTTGTATGTAAGTAGTATATAAAAATGTGCAGTCTCACTACATGCAAGTACTTTTCAGCATTTGTTGAACTACTATTGATATTCTAGCATATATATTGCTAAGATTTGCATTATTTTTACAGTCGTCGTTGAATGCCCTCAAGGCATGTTCAGTTCATAGTTTTCATAATAGACTTCATGCATCCACTATTTGTAAGTACAAATCCACACAATCATATTGTTTGTAAGCACATATCATCTTTTTTTAATTGTTATTGATTTTTCTGTCATTATTTTACAATTAAAGTCATCATACGGTGTTACGTCTCTGTATTTTACATATTTACATGCCCACATGTAATTTATTATTCCCTCATCACAGGCCTCCCTTTTGAAATACTTCAGCACTCATCGTTTGTTCATCATTATACTTTTTTCCTTTCTAGTTTCATCGTGTGCATTCTACTAATTTTGACAATATTATACAAATCTTAAAAGGTGGTTTGTATACAAGTAGTATATAAAAACGTGCGTAGTCTCACTATATGCAAGTACTTATCAGTTTTTTAGGACTGTTATTGATAATCCAACATATATTTTACTACGATATGTATTATTTTACAACCTGCCCAATATCCGTAAGGCATGTTCAATTCATAGTTTTCATAATAGATTTCATGCATCCTCTGTTGCAAGTACAAATCCACACCTCCATACTATTTGCAAGATCAAATCACTTTTTTGAATTCTTTTCGATATTTCTTTATATATTTTACTAAATTTTGTCAAATTTACAATATTTATAATGTTCCATAGGCTTGATTGGTTCACTGTGATCTTTGTAGACTTCATGCATTTATTATCCTATTTGAACTGTTGTTTTTCAATGTTTGAACTGTTTCTGATATTCCTGTATTTATATTACTAAAACATGTTTAAATTTACAATATGCCTTTTCATTGTTTTCAAATTCTGTTACATAAAATCTTCATCTGATGTGTTTATGGATTAAATTTTCAGTGGCACCTTTATCCCCTAGTCACATTCCAGGTCAATCGGATTACCAAACACCCGTTCTTGATATGGGTTTTGGATCTCTTGGTCATGCTCATAGATTTTGTGAATCATATGTTATTCCAGTTGGGTTTAATGTTAAAACATTCTAGCACACAGCATGCTATTGACAGGAAAATCAAGATCAAGATTCTTGTTTCTAAGAATTATGTTGGCTAGAAAGAAGGCAAATTGAGGGCTTCTTCAAAAATAATAGAAGTGGATAGAACAAATAGTAATTGTACTAATGAATTTCAATTTGAAAGAGGGTAAAAATGAGTTTGGCTAGTTAGGATTGGTTGCAAAGCCATGATGGCCATAAGGTTCAGTTCGGATGAACACGATTGGATTGTTGTTAACTTTCATGAGGAACATAACAGCTGTCTTGTATTACTATACTAGTTAGGTGTGCTTGCAGGAAGTAAGAGTCAAGTCTAGCTCACAGAACTTTGATTTCCGTAGAAAAGGAGAGTCAAAGGGAGGCTAGGGAGAGTTTTTCCTTTACCGGAAAGGGATGCAAAAAGGTAGAGAAAGAAAGCTGGCTGATGAGGACAAAACTCACAAGATACCAAGCAGTATTTCGATCTTGCGTTACCACTTATTTTCGACTAGGCAAGCGAGCAACAACCCTGACGTCTAGTCACGAGACCTGATTCTTTTCTAAATCAATCTCACAATAAACCAGGTAAATCATCAAGAAATAAGAGACATCTAAGTATTGGGACTCGGGTAGGTAGACGATCATATGCCGCTACGGTTGTTGCTGTCGTGCTTGATCGGGAGCTTGCACGTAGTATACATGCTCGACCGATTGCATTATACTCGGCTAAGGTTGTTTTGGCGATGACGACTCCTTCGTCTCTGATGAATCCATGATTCATCTACCTTATATGGATCTTTTTGCAAAATCTCCCCAATAAATCACTAAAAAAACCCTTCAAACATTTACTAATTGTGTTAAAATTAGGGTTAATTTCTGTAAATACATAACCTGTGCTTTTGAGCTTATTATTTTATGTATAAATATTCATTATTTTAACATATTTCTTCTCCAATTAATTCTTTGATTAATTAACTAACTTGGCATAAAGAATTAAAATCCATAAAAAGAGAAAAATCAAGAGAAAACATAAAAGTCTGACTTTGTATAAATTGTATATATTTTCTCTTTGTGTTTTTATTTCCCTTTTTCTAACATAAAAAAATCCATAAAAAGAGAAAAATCAAGAGAAAACATAAAAGTCTGACTTTGTATAAATTGTATATATTTTCTCTTTGTGTTTTTATTTCCCTTTTTTCTAACATAAAAAAATCCATAAAAATTAGATTAATAATGTATATATTGTATACAAATTAATCCACTAATAAAAATTGATTTAAAAAATACAAAAAATCACAAATTTCAAAAATGTGGTATTATATTATATATAGATTACCACTGATAACACATTTTGTGCAGTTCACCTCTTTTTATTTTGGGTCCTTCATAAAAGTTATAGATATCATTGGAACGAGCAACTTTTATGTTGACCACGTTTTGATTTGACTTCGTTTATTACTTATTTTCAATTGTTCTTTCTATTTAATTATTTTTTTAATTATTTTACTTTACTTAATTTTGATTTTTTTACTTTTACTTTTACTTTTAGTTTTTATTTTAGCTTTTTTTATTTTTTCCTCTTTTCCTTTTTATTTCTTTCCTTCGTTTTCTCTCTCTACCCCTCTTCCTCTTTCTCTCTCTCACTCCATCAGATCACGTGCCTAGCACGTGGCCCGCACCTCCCCCTTTATCTCTCACCTGGTTATGTTCCTCGCACATAACTGCACCCTTTCGACCCGCACGTGCGACACGCATGCCGCCACTTCTCTCTACACGCACGTACGTGACACATACGCCGTGCCTGATCCCCTTCCTCCCCTCGCCTGCAATGCTCCTCACCCTCCGCCGCCTCCGCTTTCGCTTCCTCCTTTCGTTGCCGCCTCACCTCCTCTCCCCCTCAACCGTTACCTCCCTCGTCTCCTACTTAGTCGTGTCGCCATCCTCGTCATATGCCCATATGCCCTTCCCTTGCAGATGTCAGTGATAAAAGATCTTCCCTTCTCGACATGATCCAAGGCTACCCTTCGACCTTGTTGCTGCTACCTTTCATCACAACCAAGCTCAACCTACACAGCGGCTTTGAGTGACGATGGAGTTCTTAGAATACCACTTCCCAAGCATCTCCCCAGGTATCTTCTCCTTCATCTTTCTCCTTCTTCCCCTTCTTTCGTCCTCCTCTTCTCTGCCTCTATTCACTCTCATAAGAGTGTTACCAACCTTTCATCACAGTTCGACCCTCACTGCTCACCTCGGACCTTGCGAAGGTTGGAGATCTGCTCCCCTTTTCCGCTCATCAGTCATGCACCTCAACTTTCACCTTACCTCTGTTGGAAATGCGAGCCCACGGCGAGCCAATAAATATTATTGCATATATCATTCCCTGATCTGAAATGAAGAATGAATAATTTGCGTAATAGGTCCCTTAGTACAATTACGGTTATGTACCATGGCCATCTTAATAATCATACAGTTGTTGATTCAACTATTGAATCATGGAGGCTGGTGCTTGGATGAATATCTAAAGGGTTAGATTGAGGACTCATCAAGCACCGTCAAATGATTATTAAGAGATGATCTCCAGCCTGAGTAGGAGATGGCAATCCTATCTCTGAAGGTTGATATCTGACCGACCTCTTGATGCAGGTCCTCTGCATAGGAATAGAGATTCGGAGGTGTGAGATTAGTTAGGTCAAAGAGTTGACTTAATGAGATCGAGATAACCAAAGTCCTATATCGTATGTTGTCATGATATAGGCACGCATCCTCTGACCGGAGACAGATGTGTTACTATATGTCTGAGTGTGTACATTTGGCAGACCAATAGGTTGATGACCTAATCAAGGTCTATACACCAGTGCGCTGGTGTGCACATAAGGGCATATGAGTAATACGATCTCTCAAAGGGATCATACATGTCAGTTACTAAACCGGAAGACATGAGCTCACTCATGAGATATTGGGAAGAATCAAATTCCATACGCATGGTCGTCTCGCTTTGGAAGCTTGACTGAATTTGTAGGTTTGATATACACTTTTGGAAAGTATATGATCAAGACCTAGGTATGATATATGCTTTTGGAAAGTATATGATCGATACCAACTCCCAATGATCGAATGAGAAACTTAAAGATAAAACCATGAAGTAGACAGTATAAAGTTGATCCAATACTTCGGGTTTAGTCTGATTCTTTCAGTATGTAGGATGTACAGGTATTGGGAATACCTGAGGGTGATTTGATCGTAATCTATTGTATAACCATGACGCTTCCATTCCTAGGGAGTGATGAACGGGTCTGGATTTTAGTGACTCATCTCAGTAGAGAAGTGATCTGATCTTGGTCCAAGTGTTGGACATTGATCTGAATGTGATTCAGATACAATGAGAAGATTAGATTTACGGTCTTGATTTAATCAAGCATCTATGGGAGGCCCGCGATCTGGATTTGAGATATGATCTCAATATCCATGTCACTATACGTGGAACAATACAATCGCACTGTCCTTATCTCCAAGTATCTGCGGAGAGATTGCATTATTCTTGAAGGGTTCAAGAATAATTCCATAAGATCTAAGCAATGAAGATGATTAAATATGATTTAACCATATTGATGTGTGAAGAAATTATCCAATTTAATTAAATGTGATTTAATTAATGTGGATAAGAATAATGTGGATAGAAATATCCAATTATTCACAATATATTATAAATGCGATTTATAATGTATTAGAGAGAGCTAATTATAATTTATATGTGTTAATTAATTATTATGTGTATTGGATACACGTTGTGTAATTAATTAACAATGTAAATTATATGTTGTTTTGGGTTGTGAATATGATTCACAATTTTTTCCATGGCAAGATTGCAATATTCTCAAATATAATTGTGAATTATTTTTGAAGAATAATAACCCAACAAATAAATAAAGAGATATTTCCATGGAGATATGCAATCTCATGAAATTCATGAGATTTCTCTCCCCATGGAAATAAGCGGGCGGCACATCATTCTTATAAGGAATGTGTGGCCGTCCACAAGGAAGGTATATGGAGATGGAATCTCCATGTATCTTCTCTCCTTATTTGTTGATTTGATTTAGGACTAATTTATATTTGATTTTGTCAAATATATTTTAACCTAAATTTGTTGGTTTTACCAACAACAATCTTGACCATTGGATTAACATAAATCAATCTCACCCATTGATTTTATGTGTCCCATGGATTGAGATCCATGGATCCCAAAACCCTATAAATAGAGAGGCATACCATGCTCTCTCTTTACATGTGATATTGAGGCTCTCTCTCTCTTTCTTCTCTACACACGTCAGCCCTCTCTCCCTCTAATATTGGTGGCCGTCCACCATACCCTAGAGGAGGGAATCGTCGACGCCATCGCCACCGCGCCGCCGCTTCGACGTTCTTCGGTTCTCCGTCTTCTTGGTGTGCCACGCCCACGAAGGAGACGTTCGATCTCGTGCGACGAGATCAGGAGCAACCACGCTTGGATCAACTTCTTGGATTGCGAGGACAACGCGGTTCATCCCCGCGCTCGCAAGCAGTCTCGCCGACGATCGGACTTGAGACAGGAGGTCTCTTCTCTTAGAGACTCGATCAACCATGCTTCAAGAGGTATTGCATTATACTTGTTGTGGTTATAGATGAAACGATCTGAGAATGGTTCTCGGATCATGTGGTTTCATCGAATAAAAATTTTAAATTCCGCTGCACCAAACAACTAGTACGACTAGTCGTTCTTCGTCGTATCCGATACGACGATCGCGCTTCCGTGATGCGCTTGAGGATAAATTCCATATCCTTCAAGTGGTATCAGAGCCTTAGGTCGATGGTTTCGAATATGATTCGAAAAACCGAGGACGACTTGGGTTTGTTAAGGTCGCGAAAGTTTTTATCGCATTTGATTTTGCAGATCTGTTTAGTAAATAAATTCGGAACTGTTTAAATTGTTTAAACACGAATTTAATACTTGGATTTTTTCCCCATTAAAAAAGGAAACCATAGGATCTGAGTTTACGTAAATCGGATTTCGTATGCTCTAGACATGGTTGTTTTAATGAACATGTATGCACTGTTGCGGGAATTGTAGATCTGAACGTGATTAAAATATTAATTACTGTTTAGACTTACCTTGAAATGCGTGAAACATCACTTGAGTTCTGTCCTAAATCAAATTAGAAATCTATGAAAATTGATTTTGTCTAATTTGGATTTAATATGATTGAGATATGCTAATTTTAGTAAGTAGGGGTCACTGCTGAAATTACATTCCTAATCTAGAACCATGTGATTGTCAATTAGTGAAATTAATTGTTAATTTCATGAAATAATCTTGAAAAATATTTGTGAAATATTGGAACATGATTATTTGCCTAATTGACTTGGCCTCAACCAATTAATTGATTAAGATGTGATCTAAATCATAATTGGAAACCACAATCTTCGAACTTGATGCTTGAATAGGATTTGGGAATTTGTGTAGCAAATTTCCTTATAATAAAAAATGTTTTGATTATTACTATATGGTACAATTTCGGTTGAAGAACCGATGATCATCTCAAGTACAAATTAATCAATTTGGCATTATCCTTTCCCGAGGTGGATATGGTGTCTAGTCGGGGATCGCTGGGGTAGCGGGTTGCAACGTATGTGGTCCGTCCCACTCCCGTCGGTACTGGCCATGACAGCGGGTAGGGCCGGGATAATGTCCGAGGGATTAAGATGTATTTTTCTAATTATTAAAATACGAATTAATACGTACTTTGAGAATAATACCATATATATTCAAGTAAGACATTCAAGTTTGATTGATTAAATTGGATTGATAATTAATTTAATATGATTGAATTAATTATGACCAATTAGAATACTCTAATATGATTAGAGTTAATAATTCCCTTGGAAGAATTAATTGTATGAATGTGATTCATAGTAATTAATTAAATTTGAATAAGATATGGAGGATCACATAAGTGACATCCATGGTCTCTCGTCAAGACGAAGGGTTTCGTCGCCAGATATTATATGTGGGAGACGCCTGTCCGAAGTGACAGCTCCTGCATATGATCCATTTGGATCGGGCTCGTCGATTCTCGAAAGAGTAAGGATGTATGTGTAGTGACCCCAATATCGAGTCCTCATATTGTTGGGGCGATATTGGATTGCGCATAGCGAGTTGTATTCCTGTTGACGGTTGGTTCAATTAATGACGGGTCAACATCACCTTAGGGGTGGTGGGCCCGGGTGTTAAAGACTGAATTGGGAGATGCAAGTTGGACTTGCAAGGCGGAATGTGTTCCCGCTTCTTTTTATCCGAGTTGTAAGTTCTCATATTATTAGGATGCAACAAAGATAAGGAATGAGATCCCAGATCTTGCTTGAGATATAATGGTAAGTATATCTCTTACATTGAAAGTGATTAAGGGAATGAACTTTCATTGTTGACATTGCAAGACAACTTTGATATAAAAATTCCTAAATCAAAGTAAAACATGTATATATATAAATATATACCCTTATGCAAATTTCTTATTTCAGATAATCCTTCATTAAACCCACTCAATGTTATACTCAATAATAAC
Source organism: Ottelia alismoides (assembly GCA_037367405.1). Taxonomy (NCBI): domain Eukaryota; kingdom Viridiplantae; phylum Streptophyta; class Magnoliopsida; order Alismatales; family Hydrocharitaceae; genus Ottelia; species Ottelia alismoides. Next base: position 15,418 of record JAZKJV010007582.1, on the reverse strand, counting down.
CAGTAAAATATCATGGATTGGACCCTTTGATCCAGATATTATATTTGCAATTGGAGACATAATGTATGCGGTTGCAATGTGCAAGTTTCCTCATAATAATGAGGAATGATAATTAAATAAGACAATAGGACTAAAACATTAGGGTTTGTATGTCTCTATAAGTCTTGATCTCATCGAATATACTTTTGAAGTAACATGTCGATAATGATCGTAATTATCATATAATCCTTATAAAATCTAAGAAGATGTTCTGGCATACATATGTGCTCTCGACATATAATCATGAATGACATGGTTCTCTGCATTATGCAGAATGGTGGCTCTATAGGAGATGATGTATTCAAATTGTTTGAGTACCTACCTAAACCTAAGTTTTAAGAGTTTAAATGGTTGTAGATATGATGAGTGTCATCATTCTACTACCTTTACTCTAGTCATTCCTGGAGCTTCATAATATTCATATTGTATGAATTGAATGAAGCTTGTATAAATGTTGAAATTCTCTTATATTGAAATTTTTGTTTTTAACATAAGAGATCCTCTGTCTTGAGCAATGGTTGCTTATAGATAAAGGGAGCACAGTGGAAGCATGGGTTGGACCCAAGTAAGAAGTATAGTCAAAAGAGTTGAATGTACTTCTGTGACTTCCATGTAACATCCAAAGAGTTGGATGAATGCCAATACTGCAATAAGTTGATATGTTGATAGTATGACTATCATATCTATCTAGAATCCTTAGAGAAGGAATCGGATAGTACATCAGAATAATCTACTTATAATCATTGAAATTGACTTACTTATTTGATAATATAAAGTCTAATAATTGTACCTCAATCTTCTAATGACACTTGCAATTGGTTGCATATGTATTAGAATATTAGAAATTTGATCTTAAGGTTTAATGGTTATCTAAGTTGGAATTGATGCAATTGTTGCAACAATTTCCACCTGATGAATATGCTTCATATTTTCAGTGGGATTCCTTAATCTTAGAGAATGTCTCTATGACCTAGATATTAGAATACACTCATTATTTATTTCCAAATGTTGGAAATAAACATTAATTCTGTAATAAATCTATCATAAAGAGTTATGATGGAGATATTTCATATAGTGATCTAAAATCTTGTGGACTCTACTAAATTAGAAAATTAATGAATGGTTCATTAAGATTTCTAATGCTGAAAAATAAGCCATTAAAGATCAATAGGAGGATGAAGGTCATTTGATAATGATCTAGCATCATGTTTTGGACATATGTCTGTTGATGTGATCAATAGACTGATAAGAGATGAAACTTTAGATTGTCTAAAGGTTTAAATCTTACATACTTGTGAATATCGTATACAAAATGTCCAATACACCCTTCTTTGGGAAAGGTGTAAGATGTCAAGGTATTCAGGATCTCATACATATTGATGTATGTGAATCATCTATATCACAGTAAACATTATGGATATGTGATATCCATTGATGATTATGTATGATATGAGATTTCTTCTCTTCACCTAAGAAACCTTTGAAATGTTCAAAGATTTCACAATTTTGGTTTAGAACCAAAGTTTGAAGGAAGATGAAATGAATTTGATCTAACCAAGGTAGCTTGTACCTATTAGATGAATTCAAGAAATACCTTATGGAGATATGAATATCATTCCTATCTCAATCCTCCTGATGAACCTTAACTCAATAGAGTTGTAGGGAGATACAATTGATCATGTGTGGCATGATTTGATCAATGATTAATCTTAGCATAATTATCTCTTAGTTTCCAGGTATATATATGTGGTAGAGACTACATTATATATCCTTAATAAGGTTCCATGTGATTAAGCTGGAATCTGGCACTAGAGAATGCTACTTCATTAGGAAATTAAAGGATGGTATTGGATACTTACTTTATGACCTTGAGATTCTTAAAATATCTCATCTCTGAGAATGTGATTCTTAGAGGTTGAGACTCTTGAGAATCAAGATGAAAAATGAAGTGCAGGAACTCATTTAATCTTGAGATGATAATGAGGCTCCTGAAACCGGAAACTAAATAGACAATTAAAGATGAAACATTAATACCTCTTCAAATAAGTTTGAGGATGGATTCCATGTGTCAGTTAAATCTGACGATGATCGAATTTCATGTGATGAAGCTCCTCAGGATCATGACATGGAAAGATGGATGTTAGCAATAAAGTCTAATGTAGACTTCATATACAAGTGTTGTATATGGACCCTCGAGGATCCACCTATATGGGTAATACCCATTAAGGTGTAAATGGATCTTCAAGAGAAAGAGGGAACCTGATGAGAAGGTAGAGACCTTTAAAGCACGGTTCGTAGCCATTAGCTACACACCGAAGAGAAGACATCGCTTGCGATGAGACTTTCTCTCCAGTGATCTTGCTTTAACCCATCAGAATATTGCTAACTATAGCTACACAACTTGACTGTGACATCTTCATGATGTAAGTCAAGATTGCATTCCTCTATGAATTCCTCTCTGAGGATATTCATATGAAGTAGCCACAGGGCTTTATAGTTGAGGAAAGCAAGGTGTGCAAGCTGAAGAACTCCATCTTTGACTCAAATAAGTTTCTTGTAGTTGGAACATAAGATTTGATGAAATCATAAATGTTATGATTTCAGATAGAATATTGATGAACCACGTGAAGCTTAGAAGGAGTGCCAATGTGTCCATCGTGCTAAATGTAGATATTATTCTAATCATTTGGAATGATATAAGGATAATAATAAGTGTTTTACAATTTGGTTGTTCCACACCTTGAGATATGATCTCAAGGATACTTCTTAGATCTTAATTCTGAAGTCGTTCAGAAGCAAAGAGAAGAGGGTATTGGGACTGTCGCATTAGTAGTACACCTTGGACTATTCCATTTTTCTGGAAAATTCCAAGAAAAGCTTCCTTCCCTTATGATGTGGTAGTGACCTGTCTAAAGGGATAGCACCTCAAAGAGTTTAGGAAGTGAATGCTAGAACTGCTTGCACTTGTGCATCGGTTACGAGAAGCTGAAGTGTATGCTGGATGTGTACAAAAGCCATATGTCTACCAAGCAGTGGGAGTAGTAAAATGTTACTAATCCTACTCTGTAAATAAAACACTTAATTGCAGTAATAACAATATCTTCAAAGATGATGAAACTTAGAGATAGTGATCTCAAAAGTCTTATCTTCAAAAGTTTAAGACCTTGTAGATAGTGATCTGTAAGGATCTTAACTGTGATACCTTAGGAGATAGAGATCTCCAGGAATGAAGGTATTCTAATAAGGATTATGAAAATACTGGTTATGATAATTAATAAGATGTAGTGTCAAGGACACTATAACTAACAGGATTGAGTATTGGTTGCATAAGATGCAACATTCGCATTAGATGCGAGCACTGTTACTAGGGATATGCAAGTGCCGTAAAAGGACTTGGCATAGTCTCGCAGGAACAGAGTGACTGATCAACTTACCTAGCTATTTTCTAAATAGATTGTAACATGAGTGCAGGTTTAAATGATTAGCCCATTAATGGCTCTTTGGGCTAGTGGGAGATTGTTGGAAATGCGAGCCCACGGCGAGCCATTATGCAATAAATATTATTTCATATATCATTCCCTGATCTGAAATGAAGAATGAATAATTAGCATAATAGGTCCCTTAGTACAATTAGGGTTATGTACCATGGCCATCTTAATAATCATACAGTTGTTGATTCAACTATTAAATCATGGAGGCTGGTGCTTGGATGAATATCTAAAGGGTTAGATTGAGGACTCAACAAGCACTGTCAAATTATTATTAAGAGATGATCTCCAGCCTGAGTAGGAGATGGCAATCCTATCTTTGAAGGCTGATATCTGAGCGACCTCTTGATGCAGGTCCTCTGCATAGGAATAGAGACTCGGAGGTGTCAGATTAGTTAGGTCAAAGAGTTGACTTAACGAGATCGAGATAACCAAAGTCCTATATCGTATGTTGTCATGATATAGGCATGCATCCTCTGACCAGAGACAGATGTGTTACTATATGTCTGAGTGTGTACATTTGGCAGACCAATAGGTTGATGACCTAATCAAGGTCTATACACCGGCGCGCTGGTGTGCACATAAGGGCATATGAGTAATACGATCTCTCAAAGGGATCATACAGGTTCAGTTACTGAACCGGAAGACATGAGCTCACTCATGAGATATTGGGAAGAATCAAATTCCATGCGCATGGTCGTCTCGCTTTGGAAGCTTGACTGAATTTTTAGGTTTGATATACACTTTTGGAAAGTATATGATCAAGACCTAGGTATGATATATGCTTTTGGAAAGTATATGATCAATACCAACTCCCAATGATCGAATGAGAAACTTACTGATAAAACCATGAAGTAGACAGTATAAAGTTGATCCAATACTTCAGGTTTAGTCTGAGTCTTTCAGTATGCAGGATGTACAGGTATTGGGAATACCTGAGGGTGATTAAATCGTAAACGATTGTATAACCATGACGCTTCCATTCCTAGGGAGTGATGAAACGGGTCTGGATTTTAGTGTCTCCTCTCAGTAGAGAAGTGATCTGATCTTGGTCCAAGTGTTGGACATTGATCTGAATGTGATTCAGATACAATGAGAAGATTAGATTTACGGTCTTGATTTAATCAAGAATCTATGGGAGGCCCGCGATCCGGATTTGAGATATGATCTCAATATCCATGTCACTATACGTGAAACAATACAATCGCATTGTCCTTATCTCCAAGTATCTGCGGAGAGATTGCATTATTCTTGAAGGGTTCAAGAATAATTCCATCAGATCTAAGCAATGAAGGCGATTAAATGCGATTTAATCATATTGATGTGTGAAGAAATTATCCAATTTAATTAAATGTGATTTAATTAATGTGGATAAGAATAATGTGGATAGAAATATCCAATTATTCACAATATATTATAAATGCGATTTATAATATATTAGAGAGAGCTAATTATAATTTATATGTGTTGATTAATTATTATGTGTATTGGATACACATTGTGTAATCAATTAACAATGTAAATTATATGTTGTTTTGGGTTGTGAATATGATTCACAATTTTTTCCATGGCAAGATTGCAATATTCTCAAATATAATTGTGAATTATTTTTGAAGAATAATAACCCAACAAATAAATAAAGAGATATTTCCATGGAGATATGCAATCTCATGAAATTCATGAGATTGCTCTCCCCATGGAAATAAGTGGGCGGCACATCATTCCTATAAGGAATGTGTGGCCGTCCACATGGAAGGTATATGGAGATGGAATCTCCATGTATCTTCTCCCCTTATTTGTTGATTTGATTTAGGACTAATTTATATTTGATTTTGTCAAATATATTTTAACCTAAATTTGTTGGTTTTACCAACAACAATCTTGACCATTGGATTAACATAAATCAATCTCACCCATTGATTTTATGTGTCCCATGGGTTGAGATCCATGGATCCCAAAACCCTATAAATAGAGAGGCATACCATGCTCTCTCTTTACATGTGATATTGAGGCTCTCTCTCTCTTTCTTCTCTACACACGCCAGCCCTCTCTCCCTCTAATATTGGTGGTCGTCCACCATACCCTAGAGGAGGGAATCGTCGACGCCATCGCCACCGCGTCGTCGCTTCGACGTTCTTCGGTTCTCCGTATTCTTGGTGTGCCACGCCCACGAAGGAGACGTTCGATCTCGTGCGACGAGATCAGGAGCAACCACGCTTGGATCAACTTCTTGGATTGCGAGGACAACGTGGTTCATCCCCGCGCTCGCAAGCAGTCTCGCCGACGATCGGACTTGAGACAGGAGGTCTCTTCTCTTAGAGACTCGATCAACCATGCTTCAAGAGGTATTGCATTATACTTGTTGTGGTTATAGATGAAACGATCTGAGAATGGTTCTCGGATCATGTGGTTTCATTGAATAAAAATTTTAAATTCCGCTGCATCGAACAACTAGTACGACTAGTCGTTCTTCATCGTATCCGATACGACGATCACGCTTCCGTGATGCGCTTGAGGATAAATTCCATATCCTTCAACCTCTCCAATCACCTCCTCCGATCACAAGCACCTTCATCATGCCACCTTACCTCACCGTCAACAACAACTTGTGCTCCTAAGACCACTGCAGTGCGTCGCAACCCTGTCTTCAAGCTCCGTAGTCTAGGCTGACCACCACCATCACCATCGATTGCTCACCTTCTCTCTCTATATTGTGTGTCGTCGAGTGAAGAGATTACAAGTGAATCACCTTCACCGTCGACCACTTAGATCCTCTACCTCAGAGCTCAGTTGTCCATCGCAGTCGGCCCTTGCGCCTCCGCATCTCCAGCAACTCGCCCTCGACCAAAGCCTTCATGCTTTGCAGATCTGCAATCGCCCTTGGTCGTGTTTCGATTGAGGGATTGGCTCCACCTTCGCATCTGCTCTACGGCTGTCGTGACACCACCGTCGACAGACCACATCCATTGGATCAAGGGCAAGGACTTGATCCTATGTCTATGAGCCACCTTGTCCTCCCTTCCAAAGCTCCCTTCCAAGCTAGGAGGCTCGGGCCTCCGAAGCACCCGAGTCTGCAACAACAGTATCGGGTCCGCGAGCCTAAGACTCGGTCCTCAAAGCTCCAGTTCTCCACCAAACCTCCTGGGCAGGTGTGAAGCACGTGCTAGGTAGGGCTAATTGTTCTTGCACCCTCAACCAACCAGAATATTGCAAACGAGTTCCCATCCACAAGTAGCTCGTGGTTGCCTTGGAAATTTTGCACAGAAATCCTTGTGGCTTTTACAAATTACAGATAAGTCCCTATAAGTACCCTTTCAAGAAGAACTCATATTTTTATTGAATTTAAGTCCCTGTCATTTCAATTTATCATATCTTTCTCATTTGAACTCCGATTTTTACGTACAATATGTTATTTGAAGCTATTTATGTGCTCTTTCATTTTATATATTTTATGGACTGATCTGAAGAGACTTATTGACGATCAGTATTTGAGGAGCATTCTGATCATTGTAGGTTGCTTATCAAAAAAATTTGTGCTATTATATACTGAGAATTTTCTGATTTATCTACAGGGATTTGATTGAAGATATTTAATTCAAAGAACTCTATTGTGATTATCTTTGATTATTTAAGAAATTAATATTTGTAGGGGTTTATTCATGGAGGAAAAATTAATTATTTTTCCTGACATATATTTGTGATGATTTTTTAACAAATAATTTGGGAGTAAAAATTGATCTAAGTGTAGCGAGTAATTGAGGAGACTTCTTAGATTTATTTCCTGAGATATCAATTTTCACTCTTGATGAATAAATTATAGGGATTTCAGGCAAAAATATTTCAGGGATCTTTGTTCTTGTTAAATCAATATTGCTTGATTATATATCCTGCAAGCAAGAATTAAACTGAATACATTCTTGAGAGTCATCTACACAGCTAATTCTTTTGATATGTGATAATATTCAAGGATATCAATTGTTTTTATTGGATTAAAATTAAAACCACATATTCATGGCTTGTCTATTGCTTTGCATCACATCTTCATCATCACATTGCATTTCTTTATTTTTCATTTTATTTTCTAATACATAAATTAATACTATAGTTAATTAATTATTTGAATAAATTTGAAACCATGCAACTAAAAAACAACGTTCCATGTGTTTGACCTTGGTAGACTTACCAAGTAAAAAATCTTCACAACATTTAATGATTGTGATTTTTGATAGCTCGATTTCCTCCTCCTATGCTACGATAATACAACCATATTAGAGAGATGGATTTTGCAATCATGAAATGGCGTTGTTGTTGAGGAATGATAAATTTTTAGGGTTTTAAATTATTTTGTAATATGACTCTGCAGAAAAGAATTCATACTTTCACTCCTTTGTGTACTTCAATGACCAGCAAAAAAATTCTTGTTGTATACATCTACCCATTTATGCCCAATGAAATATTTCTCACACAACCAATTTTTTCCCGATAATTCAAATTCAAGGATAGCGGATGACCATGTATGCTCAAAGTGTTCATTAGAATCATTGCGCCAGACAATCCTACTCAATGACTTTAGAACATTGTCAATATCCTTACTTTGACCCAATTTGCATTTCATCTTTGACATTATATGACACACGCAAAATTTGTGCACCGAATAAGAAAGTGAGCGATGAACTATAGCGTATATAACACGGTCTTCATCAATGACTAGTGAAATAGGATGCTTTTCAACAGCTAAAAGGAATTGGTCAAATAGCCAAATGAAAGGTTCAATTGTTTCTCTATTAATGAAATCATTGCCAAAGAATATAGTCTTGCTATGGTGATTGGCATCACAAAATGCACCAAAATAAGCTTTTATTCATGGGTTCTATACGTGGTATCGAAGGAAATTGTATCACTGAATAATTTGTAATGGCGTAAGGGACATTATCTATCCACAAACAATGAGTTATCCTATTTTCTTTGTCCGTTTGGAAGCTATAAAAAAATTAGGTGTCATCTTCTCACAGTTGTTGAAAAGATTGAGAAGAAGTTGAGCATCTATGCCATCTTCACATCTTTTCTTATCTCTAATCATGTTAGATATATCTTAAACAATACCACCAACCTTGTCATTCGTGATGAAGCCATTGTCCAAAAAATCTTATTGTTTTTGCCTTGGGAATGTTAACCTATGTCATATTTTTATCCAACATCTTTGTTGCCTTAACAAATCTTCAAATTCGATCTAAGGTATCTATGTCAGCTTGGGTGATGCATCTCAGCCCTTCCGGCTCATGGTGGATGGTTGTAATTGTTATCTAGCTTGTGTCACCACGACCCAGGACGGGGGAGTGATTTTGGCCTCACATGTGGAACCCTATTTCCCACCTCCACACCAAATTCATGAGAGGAATGGCATTTGGAACAATGGCGCACAATTGTCTTGTTCAAGCAAACATCAGCAGGGCCAGTCATATGCCATTAGGTCGTACCACCGGTCTAATGGTGGGGAATTTATCTAGCACCAGCCTCACAGCAATAGTCTCCACCCTATTAGAATACCTGGAGAGAATCATCAATACCATCAGTTGGGGTACAACCAATATCAACCTTATCATATTTATGCGGCTGCTCAGCAAAACCAATACCATCCTCCTCCTCACCATCATCAACAACATCCTCCTCAATACAGTTCTCAGTTTTCTCATTCACAGCCTCTACTGCACTATAAGTCTCAGCGTGGGCAACACATTGAACCCAAGGTCACGCCTGTGGACCCTGCACTTGACTGCTTGGCTCGACCAGTGAAGAGCCTAGCAAAGATGAGTCAGAAGCTTGATGACCTCACTGCCACAAAACTTCCATACCAGCGCAGGTCGAGGCCGATTCTAATAATTTCAAATGCAAGGATCAGGTAGTTCATGATGTCTAATTTGATCCCACAGAGATATATATCCATGATTTTTTGTTATCTAATGTTGTGACTCTCAAGAGGGTAGGATCTTTGATGAATCTTTGATTAATCACTCTTAAATAGGGTAATTAAGCTTAGTTCCATAAAATTCATTGGCATTTAATCATCTAAATTTCATAATCATCATTCATGCATGTGTAAATATTATTCGTATTTTATCATTCGTCATTACATCAAATGAGGAACCAAGAATCCAGTGTACAATTGACCTATAGAACAACTAACTTCACTGATTTTTAATAATTTTATTCTAACTATGAGTCACATGAAACCAACTCCATTGTGTATATATCATTAACCTTAATCAATGAAAAATAAAAAAATACTAATATAAATAATTGATAAATAAACCAAAAACCTAATTTCAGGATAGACTGACTAAAATGTCGATATCTCTCTCATACAATGACTGATTTCACGCTACTCACTTTTGAAATAATGCATATTCAATTATCTTCAAAATAAGATCAAGTTCAAAAGAATCAGAGCTTGTTTGTGAAAGTTGGGCTTTGGACCTCTTTTGTACATTGTGTATTTTAGCTGATTTTGACCTATTATTTTATGTACAAAATTAACCCTTTTTCTTTTATTTCGTTTTCATTTATTTCCTTTGACAAAATGTTGATTAAAATGTGCACAAATCCAAACCTAAAGTGAGCTTGAAGTCAAAGAAACTAACCGAGTTAGTGTGCTCATTGAGAGCTGTACAATAAGTCCTCCGTATTTTATTTCCTCATTATTAAAAATCCATAAAAATTAGATTGATGTGTGAATATTTGTATTTTATTTTATCAATTTTTCTTGTTTTTTTATCCTATTTTAAAAATGATAAAAAATTTCAAAACCCAAAAATCAGGTATTCTATGTACATAGAGTACCACCAAAAATTCCACTTTGTACAGTTGACTTATTCTAGTTTTAGTCCATTCACGAAAATTGTAGATCTCATCAAGAGAACAACTTTCATAATGGAATTGTTCGCATCCAAGGTTGTTTGTTATTTTATTTCTATTTTATTGCATGCTCCTTCAAGCGAAGACTTCCCCTCTGCCGACGAGACCTAAGGGTGTCGCCCTTGTTGTAGCTCCTTCACGAAGCTGCTTATGCTCTTCATTTCGTCGAGCGATTCGAGCGAGGTCCATAGGAACTTCTCCACCTCATGTAACCTCTTTACTCCACCGTCCATTCCTCTGATCACCAAACATTGCCTCATCCTTTTTCCTCCTCATTTCTTTTCTATATTTTGCAACCTCCACGCTCCGATCTTGCAAAGATTCAAGTAATGCTTCAAACCCTCCACATCCACACATAATTTCACCCTCAATCCTGACCGGCCTCTAGTTCATATCGACCTCTTCGCTTTCACCCTAACACTTATAGGGGAGTCGCGCATCCATACCATCTCTCGACACTCCATCATTGATAAACATCAAGACAATGGTGTTTCGATCACCATCACCTCTGTCTTCAACATCGTCCTCCGCATCTTTACCATGATCCTCCCTTGGTTCAATTGTGTGTAGACCAACTAAGGGACTCCAAAGGCAGTCTCCACCAACGTGCCACAACTACCATAGGATCGAGGTCGAAGCCTTGATCCAAAGGTCATTCTGACAGGAGGAAGAACATGTGAGAGAGGATGGTCGACAAGTAGTAGTCATTAGATATCCCATCCTATCTTGATCTAGCCTCACTCGTATTTCAATTGATGGATAGAGCCCCCATCCGATGACCATAGGCACTTTGCATCACCCATCTGTGTCTTGGTCCGAGCGACCCACCTCAAGTGCCTCACAACAATGCACACATACCACCCAGAGGCTCAGTCCGAGCCTCGTGTCTGAGTCTTACTTTGCATGCTCCCAACGCATGCCTGGAGGAAAGATTGCACCTGAGCCTCTGCGTCTTTGGAAATTTGCGCTCAAGTCGCTACCGCCCTCACCTCTCGTTCCCACGTGCGCGCTCGTTGGAAATTTTGCATGAATACCCTTGCGGGTATATGTATTTACATTCAACTCATAACACATGATTATTTCAATCATTTGATTTTGTATTTTTCATTCACAAACCTAGCTTTATATATTATTTAAAACTAAGTCTTGCATCTTTTTATTCGTAAAAATGTGTACATTGTTCACAAATATTTATTTACTTTCTGGCATTTGAATTATAATTTTGTGATATATGATTATTTAATAATTATTATTCTTATGGAAATTTCCATATTTTGACTAGTTGATGATCGTAAATTCATAATTAATTAACCACTTCTCGAAAAATTGCCAAAAATTCACATTCACTAGAATTAGTTATATTCTATATTATTTCCAAAAATCATTACATTCACATGCATATTTTGTTCTGTAAAAATTATTTTGTGATTCATAGTAATTAATTTTGAATAAATAGAATACTTCACATTTTAGGGTTTAGGATTTTTCTGAGATAGATTACTTAGTGATATATCTAAGATAATTCTAATTCTTGAAAATAAATAGGTTTTATGTTTATTATAATTAATATTAAGATTTAGATTATATACATCATTTAATTCATTAAATATTCATCTTGGATCAGAAAATTGCAAACAAATTAAAGTGCATTCATTTCATCATATTTTACATTCCAGCTAAGTTTTATACTTTTTGAACTCTGTTTAATTAAAAAATGTATTTTAGTCCCTAAAATGTCCAACTCGCATAAGCGTCCATAAATTACATTAAAAAATACCTAAAAATTCCATCTTGAAAATCATGCATTAAATTTAATAGACTTAACTTAGCTTGTTCTTTTGCCTCCTTGAGTCGACATTGGGACTTGTCCAGGTTAACTAAACATAGAACTGTGTCACTTAATTGATTCATTAATTTGCATGGTTCTATTTTATGATCTCTAATTTTCCAACAGCACAAAAAGATACATCTTATTCATGAAATTAATATAGGGTAATTTCTGGTTCATGAACCTTGTAGTTGTCTGCCGCAACAAAGGGGAAGAATAAAGTTTCTTCTTGCAAATCATCATCTTCTGCATCAACTGGTCCAATAGTAGAGCATGGTGAGGAAGAAGAAGATGGAAGAGAAGCACCTGACCACATCAACAACAAAATACCAAAAAAATAAAGAAAATAAAAAAGATCAAAATAGAATAAGAGCCTAAGACGAGCCGATCCAGCCCAGGAGACCACTGCAACAGGTGCCGATCTAGAGCTGACTAACATAGCTAAAGCTCATGTCAATACATTTTTGCCTGTATGAATGACTGTGTGTCTCCTAGACAATCGTTTGTACAAAATGATGTAATTAAGAACAATGTATCCTAGACCGTGAATATTCCTTTTTCTGATGCTATAAAAATTCGAAAAAAGTTAAAATTTGAAAAATGCTTTGTTTGATCCAGACATTGAGATTATTCAAAATATTATGTTAAAAATGTTGTTTTTAAATGCCATGGAATACATGTCAGTTGTCAAGAAAGGTTTGAAAGAAGCATGTACATCTAAGTTTCATCCTCATAAAAAACAAATGTCGTAGATATAATAAGCACCATCCTAACCATGGCCACTGTAAATGCCATCAGTGATCTCCTACAGAAGGAGAAAGACAAGGGAGCACCTCTAATCAGATGTGAGATTTTTTATTTAAAATTCAAGTGAACCTTGCTTGATAGTGGTTCATCTATAAACCTCATGTGCTCATTTAATGAATTCAGGCTAGGTCTGCTTAAACCCACTCGCATGATCCTTCAGTTTACCGATCGATCATTAAGCGACCCATAGGTTTATTGGAGGATGTTGTCATAATTGTGCACTATATGTGCTTCCCAATGGATTTTATTATCATGTATATAGATTCTCGTTCACCATTACTACATACTCCAATTATTCTTGGTAGGTTGTTCCTTTGAACTACCGAAGTAGTAGTTGATTATGGGTTTGGAAAGATTACGTTCCGCTCATGCAGTGAGAAAGTCATAATGGATATGATCACAAAGCCTAAGATTGTAGAAATCATATATGAGAGAAGCCAAGAAGAAGCATCAATAGAAGATTGTGACATTGTTGATATTAATGATCAATAAATTTCGTTGAATGACATCTTGACATAGGAAATACTCTCTTCAGAGAAGGACCTAGAAAGTACAATCCATCCTTGCTCCATTGCCGAATGGGAGTATGAATCATAGTCATTGATCAACTTACTCGAAGAAGATTCAAGCCAAACCGAAGAATATGAAATCATTGCAGACATGTTTGGTACATTTTTATCCGATCCACAAGTGACAGACGTGGGCAACACCTCCTTATTTTTAGCAGAACATTCCCCTACCAATCCAGTTTCTGAAATGTCTACGAAGTCGACTCAACAATTTCCTGAATTAAAGCAACTTACGACATGTCTAAAGTATGCTTTCCTTACGAGTGAGCAGAATATGTATCCGGTCTTCATCGGCATTAGGCTGACCCTAGATAAGGAATCTTTCTTGCTCAAGGTTATTGAGAAAACTGCAAGGTACTTGGTTGGAAAGTTTCAAATCTTCGAGGGATAAATCCAGCCTTGTATTTATACCACATCTATCTGAAAGATGATTGCAAAGCATACTACAAATTTCAGGGAATGCTGAACCTTAACCTACGAGACGTGGTCGTGAAAGAAATCATGAAGTGGTGCGAAGCTAGCTTCATTTACTCCATCTCCAACCCAAAACGGGTAAGTTCATTACATGTGGTTCTAAAGAAATCAAATATCACCTTGGTTACTGATGAATCACCATTCATCACTCTTAATACTTTATTTTAGCTAGAAACCTTGGTAAAATACCATGTAAATGTTTGTAAATAGAATGAATTGTCAAAATGCATGCTTCATGTAAATAACCATAATTAGCATGTTTTTGCACAAAAATAAAGGAATAAAGAAATAAAGAAAAATAGGGAAATATTTAGAATAAATATTGAGTGACCCAACCCCAAGGGAGGGCTCAATATGGCTTGATCGTAAAAATAAAACAAGTAGAGAGAGACAGGGTACTCAGCCTTGTACATATTCCCCCCTTGTTTATGTATATATTATTTTTATAAAAATAAAAATATTTATGTGTCCCTCATAATGTGTGTATATATATAAAATAAAAATAAAAAAATAAAAATAAAAAAAAACAAAAATAAATTTCTCTCTTTCCCCTTCTATATCTATGTATATATATGTACATGTATATATTTATTTTACCCTTGTAAATACATAAGAAAAATTAAATAAAAATTATTTTGAATCCCATATTTTATTTTGTAAATAAATAAAATATAAAATAGGGATAACTGTACAAAAATAAACAAATAAAAATAAAAATAAAAAATACCCAGGTATTTTACCTATATATAATAATATACTATGTATATACACTAATTTATTATTCAAAAAAATAAATAAAAATCACTAATAAATATTTGTAAAATAATAAACATTTTCATGTTGAAAATATTTGAAAAAAAATCATTTACTATTTTATTTAATTTACAAATAATTAATAAATACTAGATTCTGATTAATCCACGAGGATTGTTGATCCCCGGTCAACTCCCCTCCCCCCTGGACCACATAGGATCCGGACCTCATTTAGACCCAACTTCTCCCCTTTTTCCCGAATCACTTTGCCTCCCATTTACCAAAACCCCTATCTCCGATTGAACCTTGATGATCCGAGATTCACGCCCGACCTTCTTGCTAGGGCTCCATGCATCAATCCACGCGCACCACTCTCTCTTATCAGACCTGCACCACTATATAGCTTCGCTTCCGCACATATTCACGTACCTTTGGCCTCCGTCTTCGACTCCCAGGACCTCCATCTTCATCCTTGAGTGACAGTGAGTGATTGAGTGTGTTGTAGCGAGGATTTGGAGGCGTGTGCCTTAGTTCCGACGACCATTGTA